>JARJEI010000001.1:47171822-48371822 GCA_029955415.1 Lottia scabra
AATGGTGATGATGAGGATGATGATGGTTTTTCTGATTCGGAAGAAAAGATTGACGGTGTGGGTGAGTTATACGCCAGAAAACGAATCTCAAATATAAAACCCGAACGCGAACAAACCTGGAAATCCATG
Source organism: Lottia scabra (assembly GCA_029955415.1). Classification (NCBI taxonomy): domain Eukaryota; kingdom Metazoa; phylum Mollusca; class Gastropoda; family Lottiidae; genus Lottia; species Lottia scabra. The sequence goes on from JARJEI010000001.1 coordinate 47,171,952, forward strand.
TATATATAAGTATAATATAAATGAGTTAATCTTTTATAAATTTAATATTTCATAATAAAAAAAAGTTGATATGTGTTTAGAAGAGTGAGAATACCCTGTTTAGCGACACACACTTCATTGCTTCAAATATAATCGCATCTTACTTCACAAAATAGTAGTGATTTTACGATTCTGTGTTTCATGTGATCTTTGTCTAACGGATGACAATGATTTTACATGCATAGCATCTTCACGATCCTGCTAATTAGTGGAGAAAAACCACCTTTCATTGAATGAACAACAATCATAACAGTCATTGAGGATCATATTTCCAGTTGGTCAAGTCAATAATGTCACTGTGATAATTTTGATTCTGAAAATCTGGTCGTGTTTGTGCTTTAAATGTCTCTGAAAAGAGTGTTGAAAAGGGTTGTTTTATATTCTCTGCCCTGTTAACATAATTTCGGTATTTATTTACAGTAGAGAAAGACGAGATGCCTATGAGAGAATATCAATATGAACTCAGTCAAGTTGCTATTAATGGTGAAAACACAATCATCTGTGCCCCAACTGGATCAGGAAAAACTCGAGTTGCTCTGTATATTGTCAGAGATCATTTAAGCAAGACGTCTGACCAAGGTACGTGTTGGGGAAATAACAGCCAATTTCGATTCTCCGACCATAGAAGCTCAACTATGAAGGCGAGCTTGTGGGTATTTTTGTTCTGTAATTTCTATATTCGCCAGAAAAGAACACGTACATGTCCACATAGGCTCAGACCAGATTCATATTCCATTGCAACAAAAAATGTTTAATATTATTTTTCTAAATGTAACATCCAAATGAATAATTGAAAAAGAAACACATGTTATTGAACTTGGTTGAAGATTCATACAAGCAAAACCATTTCGTCAAACAAAATCACGTCCAATGGATGACAAAATCGAAAGTGACAGTTGTATATGGTGATGAACTCCATCAAAGAGAAGTAATATCTGGTGTTTTGTTAATATGTGTTTTTTAATTTCATTACCCCCTCTGATCACACCCTATTTAACAATATTTATCAAATTTTGTTTCCAGAGAAGAAAAAAATAGTGTTTTTAGCAAGAACAACGCCTTTAGTCAATCAACAGGCTAAAACATTTCAGAAATATTTACCTCTGGCGTACAGTTCTAGGGTAAGTTAGTCAGGATTTAAAACATGGTAAAGATGAACCGACAGAATATATTGACCTTCCGAGCAGAACGAAAAACAGGAGGTTTCCAGCCAAGCCCCCTCTAGTTACGCCAATGGTGCTGTGTATAAAAGTCTTCTCAAATCTGGCCCACGACGCCATTGATAATATACTGAAAATAAGATATAATTCAATGCTTTTTTGGTACAAGATTAGTGCCAAAACTCTGTTTAACTGTAGAGTTTTCGGGGCCCTTGGCGACCGCTAAAAGACTTCGCTATCTAAGCTCCAATTGGCCCTTAAATTTTATTCATGATATTCATTTGGCCCCTTAAAACATTAGAAGGCCTGGTATAACTGGTACAGTCATCTAGCTACTGGAGCTTAATTTCAGCTAGATGTACAACCTTCTATATTTTTACTGAACTTGAGCATAAGTTATTTATCCTTTCATCACAGTTAAAGAAATACCTATTTGATTGGAAACCTTATTTAGAATATCATAGCTTTTATAATTTTTATTAAAATTATTGAAAATGGTGTGTTATTTCCATATAAGAACCATAATATGTAGTTTGGTATGATTCTAACGTAGAGTTTATATTTCTAGATCTGCCATGTCACAGGAGAAAGTGAGTTATCAATGCAGCTTCATACCGTCTTTGATTTCTATGATATATTTGTTCTCACGCCCCAGATATTAGACAATCATTTAAAAGACGAGAAGATTAAATCATTAAGCGAGTTTTCTCTATTGATTCTCGATGAATGTCATCATACTCGAAAGGGAGAACCCTATAATAACCTCATGAAGAAATATCTCAAGGCGAAGAAAGCAGGAGAAAAGGGACTTCCTCAGGTAAAGGAAAAGGAATACAATCTCTTAAAATGAACAAAAAATCTAACTATACGACAGATTATCTAAACGTTGATGAATTTATTCTCGTCCAAGTTTGAGAACTTAATTTGTTTGTTCATTCTAAGAGGTGATATCGCTTTAAAGTCAGATTCAGTTTTAAGGAGTTCATTAAAATGCGACTGGATTAAAATGCGACTGGATAGTTTCAATGATTTCAAGCTGTTTTTTGTCTTTAGAAAATGTATAAATTTACACAATTTTACGATATTAATTGTCCAGGGTATCAAACTCTAGGGTAAAGGCACATTTTTTATTTTCGCACACTCGTCGTTCTATTTTTTATGGGGATTCTATTATAATTTGACATGCAATTCAGACCATTTGTCGACCTCGAAATTATATTTTTACATTTGATATTGAAGATTATCGGACTCACAGCTTCTCTTGGTGTAGAAAAAGCAACAACAGTTGGGGAGGCGACGCTGAGTATCTTAAAACTGTGCGCCAATCTGGACGTGAAGAAACTATCAACTGTAACAGTTAATAAACAGGAATTGGAAAAGACTGTCCCAAAACCTGACGAAAGTAAGAATTGTTTGTTATTCTCTAATATGTACTGCTAATACAGTTAGTGGGAACGTTAGGGATCAAACTTATGCACATATGCATCCTGTACGAGCATTAGATATAAGATTTGGGACTTCATTATGTAGATCAGATATCTTAAAATCAGTACAGTGCGTGTAGATTGTTAAATGGAAATGTTCATCATCCGTTCGATCAATAAAATTTCAGTCTCCGAATCTTGAATATGTTGCTTATTTAATTTTTAGCCGTCAAATCCCCCGTGTAGCCATAATTATCAACGTTTGAAAGTCCAAAAATGAGACTTGTATTTCTTTAAGATTATGCATTATATGGAAAACACTGAAAAAGATTAACTGAAATAATGTATCTCTGTAAGAAAAAATGTAAAATTACAGGAAGAGTAAAGCTAGATGGTAGCCGATGTGACGCAGCCAGAGACCAAATTCACGACACAATGTTACAAATTGAAAATCACTTGGACGACGCTGTGTGTAAGTATATACATCTACAAGGACAAACAAGGGAAACATCTTTCGAATAGCAAGTACCATGACCTCTAACAGCTATCCTGCTCTAAAATCTATGGGACACTCTTTCACACAGTCTTTTATGTTTGAAATGCTGTGGAGTATTTTTTTACTTTGAAATCATTTTAGGAACAACATGATATATTAGGACATTTCAATTTAAGAGTATTTGATTATTAATACAAGCATACAAACCATCAAACACTTAGTTTAAGTGATATTGGATGAATACATTTTGAATATGAACTTTAGTCGAAAATTTATATGATTTAGTTTAATTTGAAAAAGAGGAAAACAAGTACATTCATAATATGAAAAAAATCAACTCTCCTTGTACTGATGAAAAAGTGTCAGTTTTCTGCATAGGTATTTTTAATAAAAAAACAGGTAGTTAATGTTTTGCAAGCATACCATTTTGGAGCATGCGGTCACGCGAAATAGACTTAAAACTTTGTCAAAACTATGTCAATTATCAGGACAAAATGATAATATACTAGTTAGCGAGTTTCCCCATTGAAAGGTGGAATAAGAAACCTGCTGTGTAGGCAGATTTCATGAAATTATTGGAATTGATGTTACTTGTTTTGTTTTTTTTCTTATTATCAGTGGGTCTGAGAGATCGTGAAATCAGTGCCTTGAAGAAAAAGCGTCCCTCCAACCTGAATAATCAGAGTTATGGACAGTGGGCAGTGGAAATACGACGATCTGCAATGAAAATCATTGGACGGAATGAAGAGGAGAAGGCGTTAACTCGTACTATAGTTGTTACTGCTCGTCAACTAGAGGTGGGTTATTTGGTTTCAATTTTAAGGGGTATCTATTTTGCGTATGTACTCTAAAGAATAAATGGTTGTTTTGATAGAACTCCTTTTCAGCAATCCATCACGCATTTCATATTCAAAACAATTGAACACAACTTTACAACTTACAAGATAAAGAATGAAAGATCGTTGCCATATAAATTGTTACTTATATAAGAGATATGCCTTTATAAATAACCAAAAAATGAGACTGGCTTTGCTCTGGTCTGTCCTTCAGCCGGAACCCTTTGACAATTAACGCGTCTGTGATCTGTCGCTGGAAGCTACTGTTGATATCTATACAGATCCATGGTAGTCACGCCATAAAACGCGTTAGTTTTAGTGGAACTATAAGACCACAAACGTCGGAATGGAAATAGGAATGGCGCAAATTGATGCTATCAGTGTCCCCGATACACATACAAAGTTTAGAAAATCACTTTACAATCCCTTAAAGGATTACATCTGGTAATATGTACTCTGATATATGTGTACAATGCTACCCTTTTTCTGCTCCTCAGCGTAATCATTCCCAGAAACGCCATTGTAAGGATTACATACTCTAATTCAGGTGTATAATGCTTCGATGGATATCCACGACCTAGTGAGGTTATCAGATGTTCTAGAATACCTAGAGAGAACCCTGACAGACAACCTGGAAAAAAATAAACATTCCCCAGTAGAAGCTGAGTTATCAAAGTATTTTAGAGGTCAGATTCAATTATTCTCGTTTTTTTCTTCCATAGATTGAGCTGTGTGCGTTAACATTTTCTCGGTAATTTGTAAAAGGCGGGTGTAAGTTTTCTCTCTAAACTGCACGACTGCTCACTCTCATGTTCAGGGGGAATTGGATGTGGTATTCGTATTTTCTATTGTAGAGTAGACAAACAGAAAACAGGCATTTGCTACAGGTTATTGTCGCGAATCGTTTGTGGGAATATAAAGATGCCAATAGCTCAATAGAATCGTTTTTTCAATTTGTTTTTTTTATCCATTGTAGATTTAAAAACAAATTTACGAAAATATGCAATCGAAGATGAAAATCCTAATTTGAGGATTTTAAAAGACGAGATTATCAAGTTAAGGAATGAGAAAGGACAGGATTCGTTGGGTATTATTTTTGTCAGGACCAGGGGAACGTGTTATGCTATTTGTGAGTGGATGAAGTCGGATAGAGAATTGAGGAAGTTAAATGCTGAGCCGTTTACAGGAGCCGGGGCTCACGAAGAGGAAGGAGGTTTGTTGATTTAATGATTCTGGTTCTCAATGGTATAACATGCACTTATATTCACATATTATAGTGTCTACATTATTGGATATTTTATATTTTAGTCTGTCAAACATTATAGGTAGTCACCAAGATATCCGTTCTATCTTGAACAGTGCCAAAAACTAGATGTAACACTTGTAAAACTTAACATACCATATCCTCTTGTTCATATATTCTTACAATACAGTACATAGATGAAACCTAAAATATCCCCTAATTAGGATTTTCTTTTGTTACAATACAATACATAGATGAAACCTAAAATATCCCCTAATAAGGATTTTCTTTTGATACAATACACTACATAGGTGAAACCTAAAATATACCCTAATAAGGATTTTCTTTTGATACAATACACTACATAGGTGAAACCTAAAATATACCCTAATAAGGATTTTCTTTTGATACAATACAATACATAGGTGAAACCTAAAATATACCCTAATAAGGATTTTCTTTTGATACAATACAATACATAGGTGAAACCTAAAATATCCCCTAATAAGGATTTTCTTTTGTTACAATACAATACATAGGTGAAACCTAAAATATACCCTAATAAGGATTTTCTTTTGATACAATACAATACATAGGTGAAACCTAAAATATACCCTAATAAGGATTTTCTTTTGATACAATACAATACATAGGTGAAACACAAAATATCCCCTAATAAGGATTTTCTTTTGTTACAATACAATACATAGGTGAAACCTAAAATATCCCCTAATTAGGATTAAAAATGTCTTGTAAAATTCAATACACTAGGACCGTACTACTCGTGGTATTGATCCTAATTCTGACCCATGTAAAATAAAGAGTTTATTATTATTAATTATTGTATTATAGGAATGACACAGAATCTGCAAGATGCAGTTATAGCCAAGTTTAGATCGGGTGCCACCAAGTTTCTAGTAGCTACTAGTGTAGCTGAAGAAGGCCTCGACATTCCAGACTGTAATATAGTTATACGATACAATCATGTTGGCAATGAAATAACAACAGTACAAACTAGAGGTATACTTTTGTTATAGGCTTACAGTACTTTGCGAAATTTGCACTTTGCGAAACGAAACGAAATAATCTGCTCTTTGCGAAACGAAACGAAATATCAGCACTTTGCGAAATAAATATTTTGCAAATCAGTACTTTGCGAAATATATTTTTCGCAAAGTGCAGTGATTAGCACTTTGCGAAATATATATTTCACAAAGTGCACTAATCAGCACTTTGCGAAATCAGCACTTTGCGAAATATTTGAATTGAATGGTCACACAGGGAACCCAAACGACTCAGAGCCTGCTTTTGGTCCGCAGGGGCATCAAATTTGCGGGGAAATATGGGGAATTTGGGGTTACAGACGTCTAATTTTCCAAAATTTTTTATTGTGGCACTACAGTTCCTAGTTCCCCCCCCCCCCCCCCCCCCCCCCCCCCCGCCGCTCAACTTACACCCCGTACGCTTATGCTTCTATTGCGCACACAAGTGAATTTTAACGTTTTTTCACTAAATCAAGGGCAATAATTCATAAACCGATGACTAGATCGCGCCATTTACAAACTCATCCGAGATATTATCAAAATGAATGCACATACCAAATTTCATTCCAATCGGATGAAAACTCTAGCTTCTATCGCGTAGCCTACACAAGTTGATTTTAACGTTTTTATACGCCCACACATTAATGTGGGCGTATATTGTAGTCGCCCCTGTCTGTCCGTCTGTCTGTCCGTCTGTCTGTCCGTCTGTCTGTCTGTCCACAATTGTTGTGGACACGATAGAGAGCCGGTTTCTTGATGGATTTTGATGAAACTTGCTGTGAGTGTTTGTTATCACCCAAGGATGAACCCTATTGAAAATCAGAAGAATCGAAAAATATTTCATGGGTTATTGCCCTTGCTTTTGAACATATGTTGTGGACACCGTAGAGAGCTGGTTTCTTGATAGATTTTGATGAAACTTGGTATGAGTGTTTGTATTGACATTAGGATAAACCCTATTGAATATCAGAAACATCGAAAAAATATTTTATGAGTTATTGCCCTTGTTCTTTAAAACACGTTAATTTTTCAGCCGTTACACTCTCAAAGTTGTGGACACGATAGAGAGCTGGTTTCTTGATGGATTTTGATGAAACTTGGTATGAGTGATTGTATTGACCTTGAGTTAAACCCTATTGAAAATCAGAAACATCGAAAAATATTTGATGAGTTATTGCCCTTGTCTTTAAAACGTGTTAATTTTTCAGCCGTTAACAAAGTTGTGGGCACGATAGAGAGCTGGTTTCTTGATGAATTTTGATGAAACTTGCTGTGGGTGTTCATAAACACCCAAGGATAAACCCTATTGAAAATCAGACTAATCGAAAAATATTTCATGGGTTATTGCCCTTGCTTTTGAAAATATGTTGTGGACACGATAGAGAGCTGGTTTCTTGATGGATTTTGATGAAACTTGGTATGAGTGATTGTATTGACCTTGAGTTAAACCCTATTGAAAATCAGAAACATCGAAAAATATTTGATGAGTTATTGCCCTTGTCTTTAAAACGTGTTAATTTTTCAGCCGTTAACAAAGTTGTGGACACGATAGAGAGCTGGTTTCTTGATGAATTTTGATGAAACTTGGTATGAGTGTTTGTATTGACCTTGGGTTAAACCCTATTGAAAATCAGAAACATCGAAAAATATTTGATGAGTTATTGCCCTTGTTATTTAAAACGCGTTAATTTTTCAGCCGTTAACAAAGTTGTGGACACGATAGAGAGCTGGTTTCTTGATGGATATTGATGAAACTTGCTGTGAGTTTTCATAAACACCCAAGGATGAACCCTATTGAAAATCAGACTAATCGAAAAATATTTCATGGGTTATTGCCCTTGCTTTTGAAAAGATGTTGTGGACACGATAGAGAGCTGGTTTCTTGATGGATTTTGATGAAACTTGGTATGAGTGTTCATAATCACCCAAGAATGAACCCTATTGAAAATCAGATTAATCAAAAAATATTTCATGGGTTATTGCCCTTGTTAACTTGTAGTTGTAAACATTCAAAAATCGTTCAATTTTGTAAACATTCTTGATGGCACGGTTTTCGACAGATGTTTCATTTACTGATAGTTCTTGTCGACCTCCCAAACGACTTGGATGCCATTACAAAAGTGGGCGTATTACGATGGGGCATCGCTATTTTTCAATAAGTCAAGGGCAATAATTCATAAACCGATTATTGGAATCCCGCCATTTTCGAACTCATCCGAGATATTACCAATATAAATGCACATACCAAATTTCATCAAAATCGGATAAACACAACGATTTTTCACTAACTTAGGGGCAATAATTCATAAACCGATTATTTGAATTGCGCCATTTTCGAACTCATCCGAGATATCATTAAGATAAATACGCATACCAAGTTTCATCCAAATCGGATAAAAACTCTGGTCTCTATCGCGTACACAAGAAATTGTTGACGGACGGACCGACGGACGGACAGGGGTGACGGCAATATATACGTCCACATTTCTATGTGGGCGTATAAACCTAAAACATGAAATGGAGAATTAAAATCACTCCGGATGTCATTTTTTAGAATTATATTTTACATCCCTGTATGACCATTCAATTCAAATATTTCGCAAAGTGCTGATTTCGCAAAGTGCTGATTACTGCACTTTACGAAAAATATATTTCGCAAAGTACTGATTTGCGAAATATTTATTTCGCAAAGTGCTGATATTTCGTTTCGTTTCGCAAAGTGCAGATTATTTCGTTTCGTTTCGCAAAGTGCAAATTTCGCAAAGTACTGTAAGCCTTTGTTATATGATCAGAATAAATATTCATTATGACGCCGATAAACTGAACATGTAGATGGCGAAGGAAATTCATCATAATTTTACGATGACACATACAATAAAATTGTAATAAGGGACTGGTCTAGCTTTGGATAAAATCTTAAAGAGATTGTGAAGAGGTTTTCTAAATTTTGTATGTGTATCGGGGACACTGATGGTGCCATTCCAATTTCCGTTCCGACGTCTGTGGTTCTTTCAATTCCACTAAAACTAATACGTTTCCCCGATACACCTACAATGTTTCATCAGTACTACAACTAATGTCTAATGTCGGCCACAGTAACCTAAAAAATCAATTTGATCTTGATTTTTGTCAGTGGTATCATCACTTGGGCAACGTAAGTCCGACTTAGTATTCTTTAAGTCCGCTAAAAGGAACTTATTTTTATTTTGATAGGTCGAAGTCGAAAACGCGGTGGAACATCGGTTCTATTAGGTATGGACGAGGTATTGAAAAGAGAAATCTTAAATATTGGACGATCTAAAATGATGGAGGAAGCGATTCTTCAATTTAGACAGATACCTTGGCCCCAGGTGAAGAAACAAATTAATGAACATCAAAAGAAGGTCATGGAAGAGGAACAAATAAAGGAAGAGATTAATAAACTGACACAAAGAAACAAAATCAACTGCCGTTTTCAACTCCTGTGTGTTAAATGTAAAACATTAACAATCGACAACGAGTTTATTAAAACCATCAATAATTCCCATCACGTGGTCATCGATCCAGATTTTATGTTGAAAGTGGACATTAGACCTGATCAATCGCCACGAAAACCATTTGATGGAATCCAAATCACAGGTAAAATACATTGTAAACAATGCCACAATCGTCTGGGGGTCATGTTCCGCTACCGTGGTCTGATGTTTCCGGCTGTCAGTGTGGAGAGCTTTCAAATTCTAACTTGTGAGGGTCAGATTATGCTGCTCAAAAAATGGAAAGATTTGCCCTTTAGGGTGAAGGAAATTGAACAGGTGGACTATAGGCGGATGATTTCCCGTGAAAAGGAAGCACTGAATGCTGAACAGACGGATAATGATGCTTTATCACAATATCTTGATTCACGACAAGATGCAGATTTTGTGTTTGTAAAAGAGAGATGTCGAGATAACCGAGACGAAAAAGATGTTGATGAAACGGAAGTCAAATTTACGTAAAAACAGACGCAGGGATATTTATAAAGGTGGTTTAGCAGAAAATATTTCCCTCTCAAATTCCCCATTGTATATAATATATTAGAATTTTAAAAATTGTATTTGTAAATCAATTATATATAGGGCCTTATTCTCGAAAACTTAACTTACGATGATTTTAGTTTTGGAAAATCACTAAAATCTATTTTATATTGAGTTATATTATCCAATCAAATTTCCGGATAGCCTAAAATTTTGATTTTAATATCAGTTAAGTTTTCGAGAATAAGACTCCTGTTTTTATTTATTAATAGTTTATATAAAGTTAAAATCTTTAATTTGCTTGCACTTTTACTTTATAATCTTATTAGGCAAGATTGACTCCTTCTGAAAATTTGATATATACATGAAACTATTTTGTCAGATTAGTGTTGTTTCTCTTAGGGAAATGACCTATCTCGCCTTTAAATATATATTTTTTCATTTTTTTTTTTTGCTTGATAAAGGGATTAGTCCCGAAACGTAGCTACATTTACTCTCATTATATCGACTTTTTAGCTACTGTTTTCACGTTTTCGTGTATTTATTTTTTCCTGGAACTACACTACACATAGTCTTCAATTTATTAATTTTAAGAAATTTTTGTTTTTGTTAAAGGAATATGTGCTTTAATATACAGTATTATGCAATATTTTTATTCAAATTATTGTTTTTTTGTGATATATTTGTAGGCCTATTGTTTTTTTTTTATGGTGATATTTTTGTATTTATTAATTTTTAAGTAAATATATGTATTTCTATTGTGTAACTTGCATGAATGTAATATTTATATTTTGGAATGTAATATTTGTATTTATTAATACGGAATTTTTATCGTTAATTGAAATATTTGTATCTATTCATCAAATGTTTGTATTTATAAATTAAGATATTGTATTTATTTATTAAAAATTGTATGTGTCAAAACATGTAACATAGATATCGATTTATGGAGGTTGTAGCATCAGACTTCTGGAACGAGTGGATAGGGGCAAGTTGATAAGTTGATTAATTGGGGGTGTAGGGGGACGACCAAGTTCCAAATATGGGAAATCAAAGGCTCAAGTCTCTTCTCGGGAGTCTGAATAGTTCTTCTTTCGAAAATTTAGAAAAACATAACTAATTTGTTTCATCCATATACATAATTTTAAACCATATAACAAATAACATTTTGAAATTTCTAAATTAAAAAAGATCATTGGTGCTAATTAGGTTACAAGCTAGTTTTCTTAAAGGAAGAAAACATAGCTATACAACATAATTAATAATAATCTTCAACTTTCAAATACCATTGTGGTCTGTATATACACCTGGTTACAAAGTTATTCCCCTTTAAACGCTGTATTCACTCCCAAGTAAACCAGTTTTAAAAGTACACAGTATTTGATTGACAAGCAGCATATAAATTATAAAATATACAGATACAGGACACTGGAGCTACCAGTGGGAGGGGAGTGAGGGTGGCTATATAAATCAGTCTAGGGCCTAAACTATCAGCCGGTTGAAAATAAACCAAGCTTTTCCGATTCCGTCTTTTTATTAAATGTTTTGTTAGCGTGAAAAATATTACTCAGACTTCTCAATTAGTTGGAACAGAGAATTTATTTCACACAGATTTGAATTTAAGCCAGGAGAATTTGACTTGATTAAAACACGAAATAGTTATTACGAAGGTCTTAAAAAGCCTTTAAAATAGCACCAGCCTAATGACTGAATCAAACGAAATGAAAATGAAACGGTTAACTCCAGTCATGATTTTTATCGACTACATGTAAAATTTAAATCACGGGCAAACACTCATCGGTGCAGTTTTTCAAATTGAACCACCTTAATAATAATAAACTCTTTATTTTACATGGGTGGGAAATTCAGAATTAGGCCCAATACCACGAGTGATACGGTCCTGTCTCACACTCAGTCCTCGATGATATAATGTTCTATTCACATAGACTGACCTAAACCTATCAAAACAATTATCCTGTTCAGAATGAGAAAATTAACTTTTACCTATCATAGCCACTATTCAAATCAGAAGATAATTGACTTTAATAGACGAGTAAGCATGCCCTGCCTTGTACCACACCCGCAACAGGTTCTCAATGATATTACGTCACTTATATAAATCAATTTGTAATGTTCAAGGGAGGTAATTTTATATTTATACATAATTAAATTCATTATTAACGGAAAGAACTGTGACAAATGTAAAAAAGTTGGTCAGAATTCTATTAATTCTTACCTTTACAATTAAAACAGACTGATGTTTATCTAAAACCCCTTTTCAGATCATAAGTAGAAAACGTCGTTGAATATCAGCAATGATGTATGTGTAGTGTGGGTGGGGAACCTGCGGCAATGTCGCAGATTTACTCCGATATGCTATGGAAATACCTGAAAACTCATTGATTTTCTGTCAACCCAGGGTCGGTTTATGTCCTATATATATATAAATAGCCTTCAGAAGTACTAGAACTGCACAGAATTGCACAATATCGTCAATTATATCCCTAATTAAAGGGATATGTTCACTAACTTTTCGAACAATTCAAATTTTGTCTCAGAACCTGCAACTTTTTAGCTATTCTAATCCATAATAATGTTCACAACTTTCCCTCGAAATATAAGCCTTTAAATCCCTGGGTAGCAATAATTATGAGCGTTTGAGAGTCAAAAATATGACTCGTCATTTAGTAAGACTATTTCTTATATAGAAAACACATATACAGAAAATGAAAGATAAAAGTTTAGAGTATGAGTGAAGGGATTATGGGATTTTTGTGCAGTTCTAGGACTTGAGGAGTCTATTTACATATAATCAAGGCCCAAATCGATCCTCGAAAACATTTATCTTTCATTTTCTATATATTTGTTTTCTATATAAAGCATAATCTCAATCAGTGTTCGCAGGAGTACCGGCGGTACCAGGTGACCGGTACCGATACCGGTACCAGGCAAGTACCGGCGGTATCGGTACCGATACCGGTACTACATTGGTACAATGAATTTGAGACTAAATCACGTATGACAAACCGGACTATATAACTGTTCACTGCTGTATAACCCTATATTCCCTTTATTGCTACTTCTATCAGATATTACTTTATTAGGAACTAAAAAAACTGAGATATACATCTAACACCTATACACAACACCAACAGTCGGAAGGCAACTGAGAGTCAATAATTCTGATAGTCTTTATTCGATCTCAACTATTTCGCAGTCATTTGGTGTTCCTTCTCTTTTGGGGTTTGGCGCTACCGGCTTAGCTCGCTCTTCGTGACGTTTATTTCTCTGGTAAAAGGCTTTCAGATGTCAGTGCATCCATTAAGTTGTCACCCATTCTTGATCTCAGTTTTGTGACCAACAGAGCACAAGCCGAGAAGGCTCTTTCGGCCGCAACGCTGGTTGACTGGACCATTACAGTTATTCGGTGTAGACTGTGATGAAGAACTGAGATGAACGATTGAAATGATTGCGCGTATTCGTTCAATAAGCAGGGAGACTCGTTTTCCCGGAAAAAGTCAATCGTTTAAATATACCTTATATGGTCATAAGAGACAATTTTCGGAGAAGCAGTTTCCTAGAAAATAGTTTCTTACTGCCTATTCATCAAATGTTTGTATTTATAAATTAAGATATTGTATTTATTTATTAAAAATTGTATGTGTCAAAACATGTAACATAGATATCGATTTATGGAGGTTGTAGCATCAGACTTCTGGAACGAGTGGATAGGGGCAAGTTGATAAGTTGATTAATTGGAGGTGTAGGGGGACGACCAAGTTCCAAATATGGGAAATTAAAGGCTCAAGTCTCTTCAGGAGTCTGAATAATTCTTTTTTCGAAATTTTAGAAAAACATAACTAATTTGTTTCATCCATATACATAATTTTAAACCATATAACAAATAAAATTTTGAAATTTCTAAATTAAAAAAGATCATTGGTGCTAATTAGGTTACAAGCTAGTTTTCTTAAAGGAAGAAAACATAGCTATACAACATAATTAATAATAATCTTCAACTTTCAAATACCATTGTGGTCTGTATATACACCTGGTTACAAAGTTATTCCCCTTTAAACGCTGTATTCACTCCCAAGTAAACCAGTTTTAAAAGTACACAGTATTTGATTGACAAGCAGCATATAAATTATAAAATATACAGATACAGGACACTGGAGCTAACAGGGGGAGGGGAGTGAGGGCGGCAATATAAAAGATCATTCGGTCGAAAAATAAGCATCTCTGAGGCTTTCATCCGGTTGAAAATAAACCAAGCTTTTTCGATTCAATCTTTTTATTAAATGTTTTGTTAGCGTGAAAAATATTACTCAGACTTCTCAATTAGTTGGAACAGAGAATTTATTTCACACAGATTTGAATTTAAGCCAGGAGAATTTGACTTGATTAAAACACGAAATAGTTATTACGAAGGTCTTAAAAAGCCTTTAAAATAGCACCAGCCTAATGACTGAATCAAACGAAATGAAAATGAAACGGTTAACTCCAGTCATGATTTTTATCGACTACATGTAAAATTTAAATCACGGGCAAACACTCATCGGTGCAGTTTTTCAAATTGAACCACCTTAATAATAATAAACTCTTTATTTTACATGGGTGGGAAATTCAGAATTAGGCCCAATACCACGAGTGATACGGTCCTGTCTCACACTCAGTCCTCGATGATATAATGTTCTATTCACATAGACTGACCTAAACCTATCAAAACAATTATCCTGTTCAGAATGAGAAAATTAACTTTTACCTATCATAGCCACTATTCAAATCAGAAGATAATTGACTTTAATAGACGAGTAAGCATGCCCTGCCTTGTACCACACCCGCAACAGGTTCTCAATGATATTACGTCACTTATATAAATCAATTTGTAATGTTCAAGGGAGGTAATTTTATATTTATAAATAATTAAATTCATTATTAACGGAAAGAACTGTGACAAATGTAAAAAAGTTGGTCAGAATTCTATTAATTCTTACCTTTACAATTAAAACAGGCTGATGTTTATCTAAAACCCCTTTTCAGATCATAAGTAGAAAACGTCGTTGAATATCAGCAATGATGTATGTGTAGTGTGGGTGGGGAACCTGCGGCAATGTCGCAGATTTACTCCGATATGCTATGGAAATACCTGAAAACTCATTGATTTTCTGTCAACCCAGGGTCGGTTTATGTCCTATATATATATAAATAGCCTTCAGAAGTACTAGAACTGCACAGAATTGCACAATATCGTCAATTATATCCCTAATTAAAGGGATATGTTCACTAACTTTTCGAACAATTCAAATTTTGTCTCAGAACCTGGAACTTTTTAGCTATTCTAATCCATAATAATGTTCACAACTTTCCCTCGAAATATAAGCCTTTAAATCCCTGGGTAGCAATAATTATGAGCGTTTGAGAGTCAAAAATATGACTCGTCATTTAGTAAGACTATTTCTTATATAGAAAACACATATACAGAAAATGAAAGATAAAAGTTTAGAGTATGAGTGAAGGGATTATGGGATTTTTGTGCAGTTCTAGGACTTGAGGAGTCTATTTACATATAATCAAGGCCCAAATCGGTCCTCGAAAACATTTATCTTTCATTTTCTATATATTTGTTTTCTATATAAAGCATAATCTCAATCAGGGTTCGCAGGAGTACCGGCGGTACCAGGTGACCGGTACCGATACCGGTACCAGGCAAGTACCGGCGGTACCGGTACCGATACCGGTACTACATTGGTACAATGAATTTGAGACTAAATCACGTATGACAAACCGGACTATATAACTGCTCACTGCTGTATAACCCTATATTCCCTTTATTGCTACTTCTATCAGATATTACTTTATTAGGAACTAAAAAAACTGAGATATACATCTAACACCTATACACAACACCAACAGTTGGATGGCAACTGAGAGTCAATAATTCTGATAGTCTTTATTCGATCTCAACTATTTCGCAGTCATTTGGTGTTCCTTCTCTTTTGGGGTTTGGCGCTACCGGCTTAGCTCGCTCTTCGTGACGTTTATTTCTCTGGTAAAAGGCTTTCAGATGTCAGTGCATCCATTAAGTTGTCACCCATTCTTGATCTCAGTTTTGTGACCAACAGAGCACAAGCCGAGAAGGCTCTTTCGGCCGCAACGCTGGTTGACTGGACCATTACAGTTATTCGGTGTAGACTGTGATGAAGAACTGAGATGAACGATTGAAATGATTGCGCGTATTCGTTCAATAAGCAGGGAGACTCGTTTTCCCGGAAAAAGTCAATCGTACCGATTGCGAACCCTGATCTCAATTAAAAACGAGTTGTATTTTTTACTTTTAAACGTTGATAATTATGGATGCACAGGGATTTGAAGGCTTATATTACGAGGGAGGGTTGTGAACTACATTACTGATCAGCTCAGCTTACAAAATTCCAGGTTCCGAGACTAAAATTTTATTGGTCGAACGGATGGTGAATAAAGCTGAAGGCATTCGCTGTAATTTGTTCTCTCGTCTCTTCAAACTGTAGAGATTTATCAGTTGAAAGAAACTGTAAAAGAGAGAATTATTTTGTCAGCAGGCATTTTTTATATTTAATACTTGTTAATTCCATCATTAACACGGACGTCAAAGAAAGCATGTCTGTACCTACCGGGTGTTTAATTGTCTTGTAAAGAATCACAAACTTTCTTTCAATACCTGAATCGTCGTGTCGTATGAATTCGATTTTTTTCTGAAAGACAGAAAGAAAGTCCGATCAACACTAAATTCTTTTATCACCAAGCACATTGGTCTGTATTCAACCATGAAAACACCAATTCCTGACATTTCCCACTGAATTTAAGATTATTTTGTGTAAGATCTGCGATATCTTGTCTAGACAATAATAAGAGTTAGATGCCTGGAAACACAATTTTCTGACATTTCCCAGCTAATTTACGATTCGACTTAAAAAATCTTGAGAATGAGATGCCCATAGAAGCTATTTGCTTACATTTAACGTCGAATTTAAGGCTCATAATTATTTGTTTTATAAAAAGACTCCCTCGACTCAGTAATACGAATTAATGCGTCAAAAAAAAATATAACAATTGACATTTTTTTAGGGGGGCAAGATTGTAATTAGGGGGGCCAAAGTCCCCCCTGACACCCCCCTCCCCCGCCTTCCTTGGCTACGGGCCTGTATCTATTGCTGGTTATTCTTACCGTTGCAGGTTGTTCACATTTTCCAATTCCTCGTTAATTTAATGTATACTTTTCATTGAGAAAGATTATATTTACGATAAAAGTCGATTGTTGAGAATCGCCATAAGTCATGTCATACGCTGTCAAGTTATCAGTGACTGACCTCTTCCAAAAGATAACTTCTAGTCAATGTCGTTTATCACATCGTTTTTCCTTTCTGGTGAAGATTACAGAGAAATAGAATCTCCATTACGATAATTGTTAATCAATACAACCGGATGGAGGCCATCTTTAAACCGGAAGTTATCTATTGAGTACCGGAAGTGACTTGTCTAGTTGGAGATGGAATCTAAGTGTATGACGAGAATGGACTATAAAAGATGTAAGAAGATAGTCAGCCTTAATGTTTTGTTCAGTGTTTCTTTATCGGATACAAAAACATACTAATACATAACTAACAATTAACAAAATATAAAATAATGTTATTTTCTTTTAAAAAATCTGAAATATAAATATATTCCAATTATGAGGTAGCCAAAGCCCAAAAGGCAGTCACTGGTCATTTGGTATATATGATTTTAAAGTCAAACATTAATTTTACACGATTCTCTCAAAGAATGAGTTCAAAACATGTTCAATTTATGTCAATTCACTCATGTTCCATGTTTTGTTTTCGATTATATGCAATCATTTATTTTAGAATTTAAATTATTTTTATTTCAATATCATATACTTATTATAACCATAAAATCAGCTACGTTATCTTTCTGAAATTTGATCTGGAGTTGGTCTGGATACTACCAGACACAGACAGTAGCTTACATCAAATCTCAGGAAAACAAAGGGCAGTCAATGACCCGGGTTGTTTTACCCTGCAATTCGACCTGGCACCGACTCTGAACCATTCCCATTTAATCCTGGAATTACTAACGATTAAGCTACGTCTTCAATGTCAGACAATCTGTCTGCGAGTCTGTACGAGTTGGAACTAGTCTAATTAAGTTAATGGTAAGAAAGAGAATAAAGTATATTAAGAAGTATCAGAAGTAAATGGTTTTTATTGCCGGTTGGAAACAGTGATATCATTCATAATCATAATAATCCCTTACCATTCAACACTTGATGTTTCCAATTAGACCATCAAGTTTTGTCCTATTTTAGGTATTTTTTGTCATTTCGTTAAAAGCTTTTGTCATTCTTATCAATCACAAGGATTTTGAGAAAATAATAACAGAAATATTTCTAGTATCAGGTTTGATATATTAACAGAAATGTTTGAGTGTGATGATATTGTTAAAGAACAATACAGAAGAAGAACAGTAGGACACCAATCTCTATTTATTTCATTTCATCAGCTCAATCAGGTGATGATAAAACAGACGTAAAACTCCAGTAAATTTCACTAGAAATAAAGTATGATTGGGAGCTGCTAAGGCCTGGGTTTTCAACTGGTTTCCTCAAGTGTCCCCAATTACCCACAAGGAAATAACCATGTCCCCTGAATTATTACAAACAAACTTAAATTTTACCCCTTGTGTTCATAGTCATTGCGGGCAGCGGACACTGGATGCATATCCACCCAAATAATACAAAATATTATATACATTTTTCTCTTCAGATCTATAGCTCGTTTTGTTTCCCCTGAAAAATGACGTAATGTCCCCAGTTGAAAACCCAGGTGCTAAGGTACACAAAATAGATAAAAAAAAAATAGCACGGTGTATAAATAGAAGCTATAGTAAAACTTTAAGAAAATATTACATATCGATGACTTCCCAGAATTTTGTCAAAAAATGGAATCTATTCCCTGTTAAATTCTATTTTAAACATGTGATACTAAAGCACAATAAATCACGTAATAATCGCACTTTAAGGCTTCACTGCAAAACATCCAACAAATACATTCTAATGTCAATAGACAGTAAATTGGAATTTAAATAGCCGGATATAAAAGTTGAAATCAATCTGCAATCAACGTAAAGTTACTAGGTTGATGTAGGATGAATAAACCGTTAGGAATCACAGTATAACTTTATTACTGAACGTGTGCTACAGTAGCTGTGAGTATTCAAGAAGAAAATTCACCCCATTGAACACTGCTGGCGTTGTCTGTCATCATAACACTGCACTATCGATACTCTCTCACTAGAGGTTATGCCCACATACCTGTGTGTGTACTTTCGTAATTTCGTAGCATTGCTTAACCGTAATGTCACAACCTATTATTCCTAACATGGAGCTAAAAATGAGAACGTTATATTCAATTTCATTTCAGTATTGGGTATATAGAAGATATTCTCATATAGCACAGGATTGGATGAAAATGAGGACCTCCATTCCATTGCATTTTTTAATTCAGTGTTAGGGTTTGATAACAATAAACTTGATATTGTCAGTGGGTGGCTTTATGATGATTCTGATTTATTGAAACTCTTTCTTGTACAATATCGACAATCCAACACTTTTACAACCTAAAAAAAAAAAAAACGATCTTACACTGTTTTTATAAAGGTCGAATCGTTCTCGATCGTTTTTGTTATATATTTCTTGTAAAAATTCCTAACCTGTTCCTTAGTAAAATGTTCAACTTAACACAACACTATGTACTGTAAACCTTCTCATATTCTTCCATATTTAATATGGGAAACCGGATTCAATTTTTCGAGTCACGAAATTCCATTTCCGGGGTTTTTATAATAATTAATTATATATTTGATTTGCTCGTGTTGTTCGGACAGTTAACCCTAGACGCTAGGCACTCGGTACGATTGGGAAACAATGAAGCTGATCTTACTAAGATATACTAGACAGACGTTTATGAATATAATATTTATAAGAAGTTTATTTAAGACATGTAGGATAAAGAAACACACGATATATGGTTATACTATTTCTAACATTTATTAAACCCAAAGTTTCACATGCTCATACAAACAGCGTAATCAAATGTTATAAAGAATCACTTGATATACTATTTCTGACATTTATTAACTTAATGTTTCACATGCTCATACAAACATTTGACTTGTGATTTAGCAATCTTGCACTCTTTGTGCAAATATAATATAAGTCAATCGTACTTCCAAATATTATAACTACCCAACAACTACCTAGTTTGCAATATCTGCGTTTTCAATATCAGCATCCACTGAAATCGAACGTTAACCTATCATCTACTAATAACTACATACTAGTAGTCTGTGATATCAGCATCCGCTAGAAGCAAATGTTAATTTGTCATCTACCAACAACTACCTAGTTTGTGACATCAGCATCCACTGGAAGCAAACGTTAAGTTGTCATCTACAAACAACTATCTAGTCTGTGATATCAGTTAACTGGAAGTGAACGTTAACTTGTCATCTACCAACAACTATCTAGTCTGTGATATCAGTTAACTGGAAGCAAACGCTAACGTGTCATCTACCAACAACTACCCATTTTGCACCCAAAGGCTATCCTGTCCACATGTTTCTGTTCTGGAAGCTTGTATGTATAAAGAATTTGTTGTTATTGAATTGACTGCATGATAGTCAAAAACGGCGAAAACACACACTAAATAAATGTGTGATGACCCGGTTCAGTAGTTCAGAGGATGACTTTAAAACATAACAGTTGAAATATGAGTCAAGCATCTGTTTATCTTGAGGAATAAATCCCAATCAGATCGTATCTTTACTTCTCAAAACAACTCAAACTGAAGTAATACGATATTACAGACGTCAGATCAAATGATCGAGAGAATAAACAGATTTAGTATAAACATATAAACATTGTTATAAAATAAACATGTTATATTTATATATTCCTAGTTATTATATTTATATATTCCTAGTTATTATATTTATATATTCCTAGTTATTATATTATAAAACTATCATTGTTATTGTAATATTTTAAGAGTGTTTATACCTTGATATAAGCTTCTTACATACTAGTTGGTCAGTCATGTTCCTTCAGCAACGTTAGACATTAGATAATGAAATGAAATGATAGCCGTTGCTAAAGGAACATGTTGGTCAGTAGGCTTCCAGGTTAAATTTTATGTTTTAAACGACGATGATACAAATGACACATCTTTCCCGCATTCTCTTAGAAATATCCATTGGAATATTGTTATTGTTCTACTGTCTTTGAGACTTTTTTTTATCAAAACTGATCACATACCAGTAGGCTGCCAGATCAAACATTTAAGTCGTATTAGAGAAGTTAACTTGTTTTACCTACGGTGCTAACAATGGCAAATATATCAAATATTAGTTTGTTTTGATTTTTCTAGATGTAACATGATTACATACTTGTTCCTGGGTTCTCAAAGAAGGATTAACAAAAAGTCACTGGGAAGTTAACGCCTTGATTGTAAGTTCTGTTGTCCAATAATATCTTGGACACTTACTGATTGGATGCAGCAAATATATTAAAATCTCTGAAGAAGCTATTGAGCTGAAAGCATGCTAAGATAATGCATATAATGGATTAAATAAAAATTGAAGACAACTCTGGTTTCTTCTATAAATACAAATATATATGCCAAGTGTTAGGAATTGTACATTGTAACATTACAATGAAGTAATGCTATATGAAAACACAGGCAAAAGCATGTACTTTGAATACTAAATCTGGGAGTCAGTAAAGAAATGTTTGGAAGAGTTACTCAGACCATAGCATATTCTTGCTTGTCATGTCACCGCCCTCAATTTCAGTATTTCAACAATTGACCACACTAGTTGACCACATCAATTGACCAGACCGATTGACCTGACGGCCTACTAATCAAGCGAGTATAATAAAACCTATCTATCTATAATATTGACCATTTATAAGTTTAGAGTAGCACAATGTAATTATATTGTCAGTAGATTACTATTACTAAACCAATTTCTACTTCTATTATACAGATAGGTCAGTTCAGGTTTATATATCACGATATAACTTTATTTATATTGGATTCCTGTAGGTCAGTAGGGCTCAGAGCCGATTTCGAGTTGAGTTATAGAAACACGGGCAGTGGCATCAGAATATTCCTTCTTTTGAGTGGGATTCAAGGATAGGGCCTGTAAAGAGATACTTAAAAATAGTATTAAAAATCCATAAAAGCTGAGAAATTCTAAGACCAAATACATGTTCAATGTTTTATCAGTAATATTAGAGTTGTGGATTCTGAAAGCAGGAACAATCCTAACCGTAAAATGAATTTCATGAAAAGTTCAAGGCATGCAATTTATATTTCTTAAACAATCATGAAATTTGCACATTTACAGGAGAAAACTCTGTCAAAAATTGATTACTATAAATAGTAGGTCAGAATTAATCCTAGAAAACCCAATGTATGATAGTCAAATCACTGACTTGCGAACAGCGTAATTGTTACCATCATGAGAGTCTATAGATATGAAGGCCGTATCGAGATCTGAGTAAATGCAATAGGAAAGAACTAGTAATAAGGGATCAAATGTTGATTTTTTTGCTTTTATTGGTTGTAGAAAGCCGAATTTTCACCTTTGTGAAATCGAATGAATGATGAAATACCAGCCATCACCTAACTCTGGGTTATATTCTATAGAGTGGTCTACTGCTGTACTATTGTCTGTTTATAGAAACACTAGACATCACCTAACTCTGGGTTATATTCTAGAGAGTGGTCCACTGTTGTACTATTGTCTGTTCATAGTAACACCAGCCATCACCTAACTCTGGTTTATATTCTAGAGAGTGATCCACTGTTGTACTTTTGTCTGTTTATAGAAACACCAGACATCACCTAACTCTAGGTTATATTCTATAGGGTGATTCATTGTTGTACTATTATCTGTTTATAGAAACACCAGACATCACCTTACTCTAGGTTACACCAGGCATCACTATGGTCCACAGATGTACTTTTGTCTGTTTATAGAAACACCTGACATCACCTGAGATATATTTTAGAGAGTGATCCACTTTTGTATCAGAGAACAGTCTACTGGGTTGTATCAGAGAACAATCAGAGAACAGTCTACTGGGTTGTATCAGAGAACAGTCTACTGGGTTATAGTAAAGGAAGGGTCTATATCTGTGTGATTACAATCTATCGTGTAATAAAATAATTTATCACATCTTTAACTAAGTTAATATAAAACGTGTACAAGTAACATTTATCATTCCCTGGTAGTAGTTTAAGATGTAATCAGATTGGTAATAAGCTATTTATAGGGAATACGCTTAGAATCTTGACAGTTAAGGTAAATTCCTAGTTGAGGATGTAATCATATTGGTAATACTCTCTCTATAGGGTCTCTTCTGAGAATCTTCTGGGAATAGATTCGATTGAAGTTGTGAGAAACATCCATAGGAACAAATATCGATTTATTCTCGAACTTCTAGATCAGTGGTTCCTAACCTGGGAGCCATGCCCCCTAGGGGGCCTTAGGGTATTTGTCAGGGGGCCATGGGGCATGAAGATATGTATAATTTTTTTACTAGCCCAAATTTTATTTAACTATATTTTGCTGCGTAAGGTTTATAGTTGCCTGTGGTCAAATGATTTGACCTCTCTATGACGAGGAGCCAAAAAACCACCGATTCGAATTCGAATTAAACAGGGGGCCACGGCTCTGGGAGTTTTGTGAATTTTGGGCCACGTTATGAAAAAGGTTGGGAACCTCTAGATTAACGAGCTGGCCGCAGGAAGACGACTAGTAGCTCAACTTTTAACACTACTTTCCATACAACACAACGCTAGTCGGACAAAGTTCCTCTTGGTCTTTTCAATGGATATTTTACACAGACAATGACATTAGCCTCATCTGTACGAAGATGTTTTATCAAACTAAACATTCAGATCTGTGAAACACATCGCCCTATTTTGTTATATCAAAATTAACGTTCACACTAATGTACGCTAGGCCTATAAGTTCGTTATAACGACCATAAAATTTCCTAAATGAAGTTTGTGTTAGGCCTAGCATACATGGACCTTACCCCTGAATACGACTGGTTTAGATAAGTCGCAATAACTCGTACATCGGTGGCAACTGATTAGTCTCCGACTTCTTGCATCTGTTTTGTGTTCAGTTCTAAGTGAGCGCACATCGACCAGTGTCTCGACAGCCACTGACAGATAACTGTTTGTTGTTTGTCGTTTATCCGACAGGCGGCACTTAAAGTCATGTGACGTATTCAATGGCCTTTACTCATTCCGGGTCCCAGTGAGTGGCAACAACGCGCACATCGGGTACCTGGGACTAATCAGTCGCCAAATAGTAGAACATGTGCAATTCTCTGGAACCAGCGATTATCTATGGTAACACTCCGTACATCAACTTCAACTGGCGACTGGTTTGTGTCAGCCAGATTCTTTCAGTCGCCAGTTACTTCCGAAGTCGATATATTTGAGCCTTTAGGTAATCATTTGTCTGGAACCAGGAAGTCAGGTAGGAGTAAAATATTCTGATGAATATTCATATACATAATTCAACTGTGATATGAAATAGTTGTCTCTACGATTTGATATTATCCAGACTGATTTCAGGACAGATGTCACTTTATTTAGATTAATCATCCAAGATCAAGATACAGAAATCACTGTCTTAGTTGATATTTTATCAGTCGAGATCAGTATGCTAATTTATCAAGCCTTTAGTTGATCTGACTATGATTTGATTAACACTAAATAGACGAGTGTTCAAGAAAAAATGTTATAAAGTTTAAAATACGAAAATCTATCTTTGCGGATGCTTTGAATTTAAAGCGATACCACCTCTAAGAATGAACAAAGAATAATTAAGTTCGACATTCCAGCGGCATTTTTTTTACTCATTTTCAATTTTGACCTGTGTAGTCCCTATCATAGGAGTTCTATGGCATTCTGCCTATCATGCCGAGAGAATACTGTTACAGGCTTAAATGCATCGACCTTACCACTGAATACAAAGGTCAATCACGTGACCTCCATGGGAGTCGCCATATTGAATAAGTCACATGACTTTAAGTGCCGCCTGTCGGATAAACGGGATCTCGTAGTCTCGCCCTATCCTAACGACTGGGCTCTATCTATGTGCGTCTAACTGTAATGACGATGTCGGACTGGTAATGACGATGTCGGACGCTGGTAATGACGATGTCGGACTGGTAATGACGACGTCGGACTGGTAATGACGATGTCGGACTGGTAAAAACGATGTCGGACGCTGGTAATGACGATGTCGGACTGGTAATGACGATGTCGGACTGGTAAAAACGATGTCAGACGCTGGTAATGACGATGTCGGACTGGTAAAAACGATGTCAGACGCTGGTAATGACGATGTCGGACTGGTAAAAACGATGTCAGACGCTGGTAATGGCGATGTCGGACTGGGAATGACGATGTCGGACACTGGTAATGACGATGTCGGACTGGTAAAAACGATGTCAGACGCTGGTAATGACGATGTCGGACTGGTAAAAACGATGTCAGACGCTGGTAATGACGATGTCGGACTGGTAAAAACGATGTCAGACGCTGGTAATGGCGATGTCGGACTGGGAATGACGATGTCGGACACTGGTAATGACGAGGTGTTAACAAGATGATATGAAGATATAATAGGCTAATACACCAGTATAATACAGACTATATTCTAGATTGGCATATTTTCACTATCAACACGTTTCCCTTCTCGATCAATGGTTCTTCTCTAATTTCATTGAGACTTCCAGTCATACTCGTATCAACTTAGGAACTAGACTATGGCTAGATAACCTCGTATACTATTCTGTGATCGCCATATTAAAAACATTATAGTTCAGCCAATCACAATCATTCCTCAGAAAGAGTTGTCTTCTCGTGCGTTAAAATGATCCAATCAAAATCGATATTCAAACAAATTTGTCTTTAGTTGTCCATTTACCGGACAAGATGGCCGCTCATTAAGATCGAGTCATAATATAGTCTCGGACATTGACAGTGGTGGAGCCGAATGATATTGTTGATGGTCTTGAGACAAGATATGAATGGTAAGAGACTGGAACCGTGAGTTGAAGTGGTACTGGGATATTGAGAGGAATTATAGAAGAGTCTGGTAGTAAGTCGAGATGAGGACTGAGTTTGGGTTCATTTAAATTCAAGTCAACTTGTCTCAATAAACATCATTACTACTGTTAGATTGGTCACCTGGTTAAACATATCATTCAACACAACAATCAAATTAAAGTGAGCCGATTAGGTCGATTTACTTCACGAAAACAACAATTCTGACTAAGTTATGTCTTTCAAAGGCTAACATATATACTATTTGTCAGCATTATTTTGAAGTGAATTTTTGTCAATAGAAGTACCTTGTTTAGTTTGGTAATATCATACTCCATCCTTAACTATTCTTATCACAATAGATAATTAGTGGAGTCCTAGGAGTTCATCATATTGCTCTTATCGCTTTTCAGACTGAACATTTGTCATTAATGATTAGTCAATTTCTCCAGATTCACAATGAACATGTACGATGGGATTATTGTAACAATTACACTCACTGAAGACATAAAATATATTTAAGCAATAAACTGTTACCCTATGGCGTGTATGGTCGTATTTTTGATTAATTTTGCAGCCAACCTGTGTCCTGGCAAATATGATGTCAAGTTAGGTCACGTGGCTATCAGTGGCATTTATTGCGTGATAACCGCCATACGAATTAACATTAGGTCAATGGGAAAACATCATAGCAAATGTAAATATATTGCTGTTAACCTAAAGTTGGATGTTAACAATTGATATAAGAAACTGAAATTGAGGTTAACGACTTCATTATCCCTAAACCGCAAACCATAATTTTTTTTTACATATCTTTACAAACAGATTACGGTGTAATTTAACTGTTGCCATACTCTTCGGATTTGGATTTGGATATTGGTTTGATTCCAATATCCAATCTGACTACGACAGACTAATCAAATGATACTGATATATAGACAGAGAGTCGTGGGTGCGTGTATACTGGGTAATACGAACAATTAATAAATACATGTTTAAAATAAAATTAATAATTAAATAAAAACTAATGTTTATCTAGAATGTAGACAACTCGATCAATTGAACAGAAAGTAAATAAGTTGATTGTTGACATACAGGAAGGGTAAACAATATAGAATGAGGGTGAAGTAAACATTAGACTGAGGTTATGGATTGATATTGTTTATTTTATTCATATACTTCATCTCTTCCATCTAGATAGTGTTCAGATGTTTATAAACATATTGAGTTTAAATAATAACTTCCGGTATTTAAGTTGGGTGAGGGGGTGTCGAGACCTTTATTCACCAGATCCGTCAGGATACGACATGACACAGCACCATGTCCTTCGTCAATACACATTCTTTCCTTAGATTGATCAGATTTTTATAAACATTTAGAGTTTAAATAATAACTTCCGGTAGTTTCGTTGGGTGAAGGGAGTACACATGATCTGTTGGTAGACTTAGTAGTTGTTGGATTGTTTCAATTGTATCGTACTTTGCTGTTGTTTGAAGTACACACGGGAGCCTTTATAGTTGCGAAACATATCTTCTCTGTTTAAGCACAATATCTGCTGACCGATTTAAAAGAATATTCGTTGGTAACTGGAAGTAATTGACTTGACTAATCTATAAAATTAGCTGTAACCTCAGTGACCAACAGACACGTTATTGTGTTGGGTCGATTTCACCAATTAGTGTTATGGTACATCTAGACGAGTCTTCATGAATTAGCCTAGGTCAAACATCATCAGTTACTCTCTTCACGAAACTTTTTCAAACCATGGCCTAAATTCATAAAACTCCAAGAGCCATGACACCTATTAATTTCAAAACTAGAAATTCAATGTTCAAGTCACCGATTTTTTACAAATACAATTCTATTAAGATGTAAATACGATTTTTTAAATTTGTTAACAGGGCCTCATGCAGCCCAAAACGTTTGGAAATCCTCCGATGTCATAAAAACCTTTCCTAGCTTTATCCTTCTCGTTGACTGTTGAAGGCCATTGAATAAAACGATCCTTCTGTTGTACCAGAGCATTGGTGACATCAACAACTACCCTGGAAACAGTGGCTTTATCTACACCAAACGTGTCTCCAATAACTTGAAGAAAGTTACCACTAGCATAGAACCGCAAGGCAATCAGTACCTGCGATTGAACACTAAGTGCATGGTTCCTTGACGTAGATCGTTCGAGATTATCTCGAAGCAGATCGACAATGAAATCGATGGATTCCTGCCCAAAACGATATCGCACCCGTTTCTCTTCATCAGTGTACGGATTTACTTGAATTTCCGTATGTCGAAATTGCTTCGGCCTTCTATTTCTTGCATTCAAAACCATGAATGCGGCGTTTGGCTGTACGATGACAGCCATTTTGTTTCACCTTTAACATGATGTTAAATATTTAACGGTGCCTGGAAGGTGTGTTAAGTTTAACGGGAATTTAACGTCGCGTTAAAGTTAACGTCAAATCGAACAACAGTTAACGACGACGTAATATTTAACGTCGTCGTTAAAATTATTTAACGGCATGTTAACAGTTAACGACCTTTCGAACAACTGGCCCCAAGGTTGGGAACTACTGCTTCATACGAACATCTGATGTTAGACGCGGAACGAACTATAATGGCACCAATCACAGAATTAATTCCTGTAAGTAAGATAGAAGAATGAAGTAGAATTGATTGTTGAAGTATCGTCTTTCTTCAGTGATAAAAACAGACCAAATACTCCAATTATTTTAATCTGAAATAAAAACAGACAGTGCTATTTACAGGCTTATTATGTTCATTATCTTTAACTTAAAAACACTGCCTAACAATCGCCCTAATGAAGTCTCTTATCATTATTAGGAACTGAATAGAGAAAATTAAAGGTAAATTGATGATAGTGTTAATGATGACTATGATGGAGGTGATGAGAATGATGATGATGATGATGATGATAAAACTGCTGACAATGCTGTTAGTATTTATGATAATGATGCTGACGATTATTGATGATTATGACGAAAATTATCGATTTCAAAATACTATGTCTATGTTTTCAAGCAGTTAATAACGTTGGCCCTTCCTACATTCAAGATCTTGTTCAACCGTATGTTCCTTCCAGAAATCTCCGTTCTAAAGATCAATTTCAACTTGTGAAACCATCCTTTAATTTAAAATCATTTGGTGCTAGAACATTCGCATATGTTGCTGCGCACTTATGGAATTCCCTCAACATGTCTATTAAGTCATCTTTAGATATACAAGACTTTAAATCCAAATTGAAAACACACTTGTTTAGTCGTTACGATTAGACTTACTGTGTATATTGCTTGTGAAGGGACTGTGTCAGCGCTTTGAGCACTCTCCATGTAGAGTGGATTTCAGCGCTTTATAAATACAAGTATTATTATTTATTATTATTAAAATTCCGATGAAAATGGTACATTGATATCGACCAATGAATTGGTTTATTATTACAAAGCCTATTTCAGATTAAACCCGATTTTACAAAAATAAGGCCTTCATCAAATGGGGGTTGCTTATATACAATCTAAACAATTATCTGAAAGTCAATAGGCTACGTTCCATTGGAACAGCTAGACCTCAAATTATTATCTTGGTAACTCAACATATGACCTTTCTAGGTTGGTATTGTAATTCTATTTCCAATTTAATGTAATGATTTGAAAGAGGGTATCAGGTTCGTTCATTAATTGTTATATCTGGTGAATATAGCCCACACACAGAAATATACTAGAGTAGTGGAATAGTTCAGTTTGAAGCAAGTTTGATTGTCATCAGCTAGGTGCCGTGTGTTCGAATCATTCTCAAGATAAGTAGGCTTCTATCTATGTCCATATCTGTACAATTGTAGCTGTAAATTAACAGACATTTGACATTTCTCTTGTCTTCACAAACAGTTCAAACAGGAATTAACATTAACTTTAAAAGACATGTGACTTTTATAGAGCAGACACCTTCACTATCTACTTACTTACCAAATTACTGTTACAAATTGGTGAACAAAATAACTGCATTTAACAATTACAGTGGAAAATTGATAAAATTGATAAAATCACAATATTAAAGAGATTCTTTCACCATTCGTTCGACCAATTTTACCTAAAAAATGGGATTGCGTTCACAAATCACCGTCGAAATCTAACCGAGCAAAAACAAAAATCTTTATGGTCATAATCACAGAAAACCTGATTCCCGTTTTATTGCCTATAAAAGATTAAAATTCTAGCGAGAAAAATCAGAAATCAGTTCTGGAACTTAGAAGAAATATACAAACCTTTGTATTAATATTCTGATGAACTAACATCATAAGATCAGCGAGTTCAACAATGTTATTTATTCAGAGTGAAATTCTTTCATTAAAATTTTTAATGCACTAATGTCTTTTGAGTCAAAATGTTACTTTGATGCCATGCTTTCATATATTTAAATTCAAACGTACTAGCATCTAAGGTTGTTCCTGATGAAAGGGTTCTGTAATCATCCAATTAAAACAATCAAAACAAACAGACATTAATTATAGTTAAACACGACCTTAATGAACTTCCTAGTCTAGAGGTTGGTTCAAACGCACTGTATTATCATAGTGGAATTCAATGTTTTAACATGTCGGTCCCTTTTTTTAGCTCAGGCCTTCACAAATGGCGACCTGCGACGTCATCAAGGATGACCCGAAATCATTACTACAAAAGAAAAGGCAAATTATAATTCAATGCTTTTTTTATTCAAAATTAGTGCCAAACCCGTGTAAACCTTAGAACTTTCGGCCCCTGGACCTCACACGCTAAAACGCTTTGAGAAATTGAGAAAGCCTGTCTGAGCTGAATATCAGACAAGTAGACCCCATTTGATCTAAAAAGAATAAAATTGTAAGACGCATAACATTTTATCCTAGGCAGTCGCAGGACGGACGAACAATAAACTCTATTTCATTACATATTATGTTTTAGCCAAATAATTAGCCATGGACCTCCATTTTTGGTCAACCAAGAGTAGATAAGAAGAATTGTAAAACTATATTTCATTTTTAGTCCTATAAACAGAACAGTAGAACATATAACTTATTTCATTGGCTTGATCAGGATGTAAAACTCCATTTCAATTCAGATTTGAGGTCAAGGAGATCCTGAGCGAACACAACTCTTCAAATGATCAATTTTCTTCTAAAATTTCGTTCAAAGTGTTTAGTCAATACTCGTCTTGATGCAGATTAAAGAATTTAATTCTCAATCTATGACTGGCTCTTGACTTTAACATGATTTTAGTTCTGTCTGGCTAAAAACACTCTCTCATTCAATCTGGAATAATTTACTTCAAGTACCTGGTCTTTAAACCCTGAGTCCATGTCCGTGAGATTCCTATGAAAGTTTAAAACTAGGTGAGAGACGTTCCTTAAAGACATTCTGGTGATATGAGTTGGTTTTTACAAGTTATTACTCCCGCTCTATAATCAATATTCTCACTTTGATCAATCAATAAAATTTAACTTTGATTTAACGATCTTAATCTTACATTTACCTCGTGTCAATAGTCCTATTACATTCTTAATGGTCCTTTTATAACGTGTCAATAGTCTTAATTCATTTTGGTCTTCGATGTTGATGGAGGAATTTGGATTTTAATTTCTAGAACAGTTACCGAGTGACCCCTTCTGTAATGGAAAGAGATTGAAGTTCCTCTCGTTTTAGAAATGTTTGGTTTAATGGATTTTTAAAAAATAATGGACGTAAAATTAATGTGTCATTAAGTGTCGATGAGTGTCACTGATGTTGTCGCTTGTTGGAGCTGTCTGAAATCAGACGTGCCGTAGCAAATGTTTCAACTCACAGACACCAAAAGTCCGAAATCGGCCACAATCGAACTCTGAGCTAATAAAGAAATGATATACAATCCCAGCCCACGAGAAAAGTGTGAATTTTTAAACTTGTTATTCTCTCGAGACAAATTCATAAACACCTTGCTATTTGTATTGAAATTATCAGTAATGGTTTGAAATATTAAGTTAATATTTTAATGGAGAGTAGTTTACCAAGAGTTTGTTCAGTTTAAAATGTAGTAAGTAGCGGCCATCGAACTGTAAACTTGAAATGATCACAGTGTTTCAGTTGAATTTGCATGAACCATTCTGATGAAGGTTTTGAAGAATATCTTAGTTAGGTTTTCGAGAATGAGTCAAAAAAACTAATTGTCATTAAACCATTTTAGCTTTTTGAAATCACGTTAATCTACCATAGATAAATTCTAACAGGTCATATGTAGTTCGTATTGCTAAGATTATTTTGCTGCAAATTATTTAATAGGAGGGACAGAGTTGGTTTGAAATGAAATGGAGATCGTCTTATCCGAACGATTGAACACTTTTTCAAGTCAGCACAACTAACATACGGATATGTTGAAAGAGGGTTGAAAATTAAGAAGCTAATATTACGACCCAAACCGAGACTGAGCCATGGACGTTTACGTTAACGAGCAAGCGTCTAACTACCCGCTCAACGGCTGGTTTTATCTGACTAGCGTCTAACTCAATAATTCAACGCTGTGCCTGTGGTAAAACATTGTACTGGTCTATAACATGAAGCAATAAATCTAAATTAAAGAACTGTTATATACAATTATATAAATGGTTCATTATCTGTCTAAATAAAGAAACCAAGTACTGACGATCCGAACCGCAAAACGAAACTCGAAATCCAAAAAGACATTTTGACGAAACATAGGTAACAGCTTAAGAACTTTTCACATGAGGAATTATATCAATCATACATGAGTAAGTATATTAACTTCATGTATAGTATCACAGATCACAGGAAACATCAAAATTAATTCAGTGATAATTAATCAATGGTCTTTGATTTCAGTCTTAAAAAATGTATGAAAAGTGAGTAGTTATCTCCCGTGAAATACTACTTCCTGTGTCTAAGAACCGGAAATAGATCTTGTAGCACTTAAAAGTCTATGTGAGAGTTAATTTCAATATTGTATTACTTCAACTCTAGCACCTTGGCTAGATTCAAAGGTTTCAATTAGACCGACTTGATTTTATATTTCTTTTCATTTAATACACCTTTTTCACATCCGATTTTTAATTTTGATAAATATGACTCCTGTACTGGTGCTGTGTTGAACTTGTGTTAAATAGAGGATTTCCCCCATTTCTTCATACAAGGAATGAACGTCGTCAGAAAACGTTTCCTCTGTACCAGCGGTACTTAACCTTTTTCAGACCGTGGCCCAAAATAAATTCTAGTCAACCCAGCTGTAAACTGGGTACGGATAATCTGTGGACGATCAATGCCAAGAGGTTTGGCCAAGGACCAGCTGGGAAGTTGTTATCCTTATAAAATATAGATGTTTCTTTCTTTCATAAAACTGTCGGATCTATGATTCCAGATTGGGAACCACTGCACTAAACAGACGAAAGAAATAAAAACCATAGACGCTGATGAAATTTGTTAAAATGAGTTGGAATGAGTAGAGTTATTCTTTGATGTGTAAGGGTTATTGTTGGAGGCGGTAATTTGTTCAGATAATTTAATGTTGAAGTCGACAACTTGTTGAAGTAAATTCCTATTGATAGAATTGAGAAGAAGTATTGATGTAACACTTTGTCAGACTTTAGTCCAGTAATTTGATAGTTACATTCACATTAATCTAAATCATTTCAATAAAAAATACTTAATACCTTCCCAGGGCCCTATATGTACTTAAAAACTTAAAGGGAAATTCTATGTAATCATATGACCTAACAGTTGTTTGTGGTCAAGTTATTAGAATCAGTGCACAAAACTCAGCATTATTACCAGCATATACCACCATATTCTCACTGCACAATTAAGTAACTGTAACTGAAAAAGTTATACAACCTCTTAGAATGAACAAAAAAATTAAGTTCTCGAACTTGGTCAATCAGAGTATATATTCATCAACGATGTCTAAAGTATACAAACAGAATCCAAAAAAACCCCATGAAATTATGTAAATTTCCATATAATAACAGGTTATAATTGATAAACGCCTTAAATTCGATCAAAGATTTTTCAATTATTGTATATAAACATTGTTTGAAAATTTCGATTTTTTGTTCATTCTAAGAGGTTGTATTCCTTTAAATGCATTATGTAGTTTTTCCTTTCGCTAAAGTTGTATAATCTGTAATTAGTTCCATCATGGCTAGTCCACAGGTTTTATTCTTCAGAACATTATTCAGAAACCACAGGTTTAAAATATTGGTTTTATGATGTCTTGTGCAAGGAAGAAGGATAAAAAAAGGTTCCCGCTTTAGTTTAAAAGACAAAATTCGCTAATCTTTAAAAATAAGAATTTTGCTTATACCAATGGTAAGTGTTTTAGGTTGCTTTTCATGATAATGAAATGTTTTTTTTAAATCTTGTATGGAAATGTGTGGATTTGATTTTAGAATGTTGTTTATGAACCAATCAGAGCTTTTATTTCTTGAAAATCGAGTTGTTAAATTTCGAGAATAAATCTGGCTTAAAGCGTTGACCATTTTGTTTTACGACTGTCAGGGACATATATATTTGAATCTACTCTACCAAGGAGTTATATTTTTGTCACGAACTACGGCTAACCTTGTAAAATCAAAGATTTATTTGGAACTTAAAAATAGTAAATACACATATCTTTCATTTTATTGAATTATTTAAAAGAAAATGTCACCGGTCATATACCACATATTGTCAGTAAATTATTGTAAAGGTTTTTGTGGAAAGTTTTTAACGAGAATTTCGTCTGGAATGTGTATTGTCTGATTCTGGTGAAAGAGATGTAGTGTCGGAATATTTACACTGTGTTGTATTATATCGTTGTCGAGGGTTGAGTTTTATTATTGGCAATTACATTTCACTAACAGGCATACCGAAACAGACATTCATAATATGGATAAAAACATTCGCAGTGACAGAAGACATGTAAGAGTAAAACTATATTTTATTGTATTAAGGTTGACAGATCATTAAGAGGTTCGAGATGGTCCCGACTGAAATGGTTTGTAGCCCTGTTTCCGTTTCTTTTCACAGTGTTTGTGGATACAGCAAGCTGCTATGATGACAAGTATTATAAGTAAGATAACAGCACAGGCAATGAGTACCGGATACAGCAATCCCCAGCCTGGTACACAGTCGTTAGCTGAAAATAATAAATAAAGTAAATTAAATGAAACGTTAAGCATCTATTGGGCTTATGAAATAAAGTTTTTCAAGACATTGGCTTTAGCCTACTCTTATTTTGTCGACGAATCAATCGGGTTGACAAATCGACGCCACCATCTCGACCCATGTCGGAATTAAACTGTGACTCTTCAGGTTAGCGAACAAGCGTCTAACTGACTGAGCCGTCACTGCATTATACACAGCGCCAGTTTGGAATAAAAGTTTTACGCATGGGGCAAATGCTAAGCAGTGTGAAATGGGGGCAATTTGTCAGGACAGCGGGATTTGTCTTCTCTTTAGAGTTTCAAGAGTCGAAGTCAAAAATAATACAAATCAAATAAACAGGCTGTTAGAAGCTATGGACTGTTAGAAGCAATGGGCTGTTATGGACTGTTAAAAGCTAACTTACCTGGTTCCATAGTAGATATATATTCAGTTGAACCTGTGATGATTTCGGGCGACAAGGTAGGCTCTACGTTAGGACCCGTGTTAGGTGCCACGTGGGCAAAATTAGGGGCCATGTTGGAGCCCATATTAGAGGCGTGACCCTGAGCCTGTGACTGTGACTGGATATTCTGCTCATTATTCTGTGATTTTATTATTGTTGCTGCCTCGTGTTGTGATTGTACTGCGGCATGTTGTGATTGTGCTGCGGCAGCCTGCTCACATTTGGAAGAAATTTGCCAGTTTTCGGAACCATCTGTATCGATATAGTGGGAGAGAGCTGTGTCGAGTGGTGAACTGTAAATCAAACATCGTTTAGTTTTAATATTGTAGTTGAAGGCGAAACAAGGTTGACTACTCTCTTTACACTTCCTCGAACAGACATCAACTGTGTCGACTGTGAATGTGTGGATTGGTTTTGCATGTGTGTTGAATTTCCCATCAAAATCCCGGAACCTTGTAACACTGGTGTCGCATGGTTTACTGGATATATTACCAACTAATAGACACAACAGCACGATACCAAAACAACCTGTGTAATCAGAATAAAATGAAATTGAGTTTTACGTCCTGCTTTTCTGCAACTGTATCGGCTAATGAGGACGGGTGTATACTCAGAAATATACACAGGTGTATTAGGGTCTCTTACTATGAGGACTTGATGATCAAATCATAGTGTCATAAGGTTTATCAGAAGAGAATGTTTGCTATGAATTTAAAATGAATTTTATTTTAAACAACCACCACAACAACAGGATCCTGTCTGAAAGCTAGTCATGGCCAACTTTTTTCTTAATTTTTGGTACCGATGTACAGGTGGGTGGACTGCATCCATGAAGAACCATGGCTCCGTAAACATGGATTAGAAAGAAAGAAACATCTATATTTTACAAGGATAACAACTTAGGTTCCCATGAGGACCCTTTCTCTCAGCTGGTCCTTGGCGAAACCTATCGACAGTGATCTTTTTCTGATTATCCGTACTAGATAATGTGAGAATATGAATGTAATGTTTTGTGGTGAGTCATTGTTTATTACACGATAAGTGTGTCCAGTAGAGGCAGTACTGTTCACAATCTATTCTAATTTTGATTATGCAAATTTCATGATGTAAAACACAAGACATATATTATGGAATAATACACACTTCTGTAAGCACATAACATTATGTTTAACGTCTGTGATATATACCCTTCGCTTCTATATGACGTTCCAATCTTAAATACATGAAGGTATTGGAGAAAATGATATGACTAAATATAAAATAGAAACATACCCTTCATATTGACCAGCTCCATGTCGATGTGGTGTTGCTAACGTTCCTACCCTGGCAATGATTACAATGATATTAATATAAAACAGTTCATCATGTACCCACGTTGTTCAGCAGACATCGTAATTGGGCCCCCATTAAACTTTCTATAGTAACTATAACAGTGATTATAACCCACCCACCACATTCATTCAAAACAAAGGCTTCCAAATCATTAATGGTAACATTTTCAGTTAAAGGAACAAACCACATTGCATGTGAATAAATTAGTTTTTAAATTTAAAATACACTTGAGCTAACGATCAGAACGGCAACACGAGACACGAAATCCATGTAAAAATATTGGCAATAAATTGGTAGCAGCTTATGAACTTTTTAAAAAAGAATTAAGCATATATCATTAAATGAGTAAATATTTCATAACTAATAATGCTCTTATCTGTCGGAAAGAGTAAGCATACCTTGCCATTGTTGCTCAGTTTCTATTGCTTTCATAGACCGATTCGATTCCTTTTTTATGTGATTTTGATTAACGGAGTTGTTTTGCTTGTGTAATTGTTTATGTTTCGAAAGTCTCAATCACAAAGAAAATATTTAAAGTTTGTTTTTAATTCAACATTTAACAATATAAAGTTTTAATATAATAAATACATTCCAATTTCTATAATCTGGATCCTTATTCTCGAAAACTTAACTTAGATAAAATTTTAAGAAATACAGTAATCTAATTGGATGATAAAGCTATATTTAAAATCAATTTATACTGATTGACCAATCAGAATACTGAAACACTATAATCATTGTAAGTTAAGTTTTCGAGAATAAGACCCCTGATTGAAATGCAGAATTCAATATTTTGTTTCGTTTTGTTTCATGAAATTTCTACACTTCTCATCCTTAATCTGATGAAATTCTTCTGCAAATCATGGACTTTAATTGGTTGAATATCAAATGAATCAGAACAGTAGATGTTTAACAACTTCATCAGATTATGGATGGCAAGTTGAGTGATTCGTAGAAAAAAACACGAAAAGAGCCACTGAGATTAGCATGTCAATCAAATTGTGATTTCTGGTAAGCTTAATTTAAAAGGGTTTTAAAGAGGTTTTCTAAACTTTGTATGTGTATCGGGGACACTGATATCATCAATTTGTACAATTACAATTTCCATTCCGACGTCTGTGTCAAGGATACAGTTTAGAAAACATCTTTACAATCCCTTTAAGAAGATTTACAAACTGGACCATCTACTGAGACCCAGAAGGTGCCTTATAGCGTTTTTTAAGACAGAAAGCGACAATAACAGCCAAGACGACGATAAATAACACCGCTACAGCTATTAATATAGGGTAGAGTAAACACCAACCACCTTTACAACCTTGTTCTGAAAATATAATAACACAAGATATCAGATCGGGAAATAAAATAAAATGAAATGGTGTTTAACGTCCCACTTTTTCTGCACCCATTGGGATGACAAATGAGGATGAGCAACGCCATGCAGTGTACAATGAAGGAAATTTTGTCAGGATATCGGACTTGGCGTACTCTTATTTTCGATTCCCAACTGTCGAGGGATCTTAACGTGCACTCTAAAGCACACGGGACGCGAACAAAGGGCAGTTTATGAGTGTTTTTGTTTTGAAATTCACACAGTCTCAATTAGAAACAACTTTCGTTTCGAGAGAATTTTTAAACTCTGTTTTGTACGTACCACTACAGTAGGGTCTGACAACGACCTTCGTCGCTTTCTGTCAAATTGACCTTTGCCCCAACCTTAATGATCTCTGCTTTAACAATCAAGATTTTTGCCCTCTTCAGAGTTTGGATTTTGTGAAGCGAACAAATGTGCTTTAGACTTGTTTATCAAGTCATTTTATCAAGTCCAGTAATATTTACCCAATATAGTGACACATAAGAAAAGGAGTTTAAACAGCAGAATGAATCGATTGGGTATAATTTCAATTAGACTGGATACTGAATAATTATATAACAAGACTTACCTGGTTCTTCAGTACATTTAATGATTTTAGACCAGTTCTCGGCAGCATGGTCCTGTATATATTTATCTAAATCATGATCTAATGGCGAGTCGTAAATCAGACAGTTTTTCGTTCTGCCATTGTAGTACAGAGACTTGCACCGCTTCTTACATTCACTAGCACAGCCTATCTGGAACAGGGCAGTAGTTGATACGATTGGTGTCTTCCCAGAGTTGAATTTACCATCTAAAGTTACATTCTTCTTGATAATAGTTTTACATCCACCGAGAACCAGCGGACAGTATACCACGAGCAGTAAACAACATATTCCAATATAACCTGTAAATATATATTCAATTGTACTGATGAATACAGAGAAATACAGGAGATTAAACCGGTAATACAAAATCTAAAGTTTCTTGCAATTTAAAAAAACAAGGGTGTGGTGGGAGGATCGTTGAAACGTTGTGTACAATAAAACTAATATATAAACTGATGATAACAATGTAAATTGTTGAAACATTGTGTACAATAAAACCCAGGAGTAGTATACCATATAAACTGATGATGACAATGTAAATTGTTGAAACGTTGTGTACAATAAAACTAATATATAAACTGATGATAACAATGTAAATTGTTGAAACATTGTGTACAATAAAACCCAGGAGTAGTATACCATATAAACTGATGATGACAATGTAAATTGTTGAAACGTTGTGTACAATAAAACCCAGGAGTAGTATACCATATAAACTGATGATGACAATGTAAATTGTTGAAACATTGTGTACAATAAAACCCAGGAGTAGTATTACCATATAAACTGATGATGACAATGTAAATTGTTGAAACGTAGTGTACAATAAAACCCAGCAGTAGTATACCATATAAACAGATGATGGCAATGTAAATTGTTGAAACGTTGTATACAATAAAACTAATATATAAACTGATGATGGCAATGTAAATTGTTGAAACGTCGTGTGTAATAAAACCCAGGAGTAGTATACCATATAAACTGATGATGATAATATAAATTGTTGAAACGTGGTGTACAATAAAACCCAGGAGTAGTATACCATAAAAACTGATGATGACAATGTAAATTGTTGAAACGTTGTGTACAATAAAACCTAGGAATAGTATATCATATAAACTGATGATGACAATGTAAATTGTTAAAACGTAGTGTACAATAAAACCCAGGAGTAGTATACCATAAAAAATGATGATTACAATGTAAATTGTTGAAACATTGTATACAATAAAACCCAAAAGTAGTATACCATATAAACTAATGATGACAATGTAAATTGTTAAAACGTTGTGTACAATAAAAATCAGGAGTAGTATACCATATAAACAGATGATGACAATGTAAATTGATGAAACGTTGTGTACAATAAAACTCAGGAGTAGTATACTATATAAACTGATGATGACAATGTAAATTGATGAAACGCTGTGTACAATAAAACTAGGAGTAGTATAAACTGATTATGACAATGTTAATTATCGAAACGATCTGTACGATAAAACGGAAGAGTAGTCTAGCGTCCAATGGAAATACCTAGTAACTAACATTTTAATACTTTTGAGAAAAATGGGTTTAAGTTTACAACCACTACATAAAGGTTGGTTACAGTGCCATTGGGTATTTTGTGGATTGAAAACATTATTTATTGATAGATCTGAAATATATTTCACAGGTATCCCGAAATATGCTAAATTGCCTGAATTAATGTGACTTACTAAATTTACTTACGATTTATGCCAAGGTAAAACATAGTAAGTCACAATTATGGACACCATAATTATAATTTATATATAAAAATTGGATATTAAGGAATAGTTTATTAATTGCAATAATATTTATACATTTTTGAGTCCTCCTTTAGCAAAATAATGAAGAAAAACTGATTATTAACGTTGTAAGAAAACCTAGTAAGTCAGGTGAGGAACATCTATGGACAATGGAAAAAAGTTAGTAAGTAACACATGTTTAACAAGTTCCAGTGGAAGAAGCTAGTAAGTGATACAGTTACTAGTTTTTTCCATTGGAGAAGTGCCTAAGTGGGGTACTTGCTAGGTTCACTCACTGTCATTCCAGGGCTATGGTGGACTTTTTCCACTTGAAAACAACATTAAATGATGCTAACAAACCTTGTAAGTCACATTTTAACCATAACTCAATTTTTTCCAAAATGTGACTTACTAGGTATTTCCATTGGACGCTAGTAGTATGGACCTACCGTTATCATGAGCAATTTCAGCTTAATTTTAGAAAAATACACAACTCGGTGGTTTCTGTAATCTTGCTAATTACTGTGGATATTTGAGTTATATCTACTGTATAATAACAGATATATCAAATGTGAATCACAATTTGAATTGATTATACAAAACTGACATTTGATGCGATGAGCAATGTAAGGGAATATTGAATGTTATCTATGTATTGAAGTAAATTTATTTACAGAGAGAAAACATTGTAACAGCAGTGTATACACTTGAACCATTCTGTTTGATGAGAAAGACCCATGCCACTTGACCTTGTTTGTAATCGTAGGTCAAAAGACAATTATTCAAAATATTTAAATAAAATTACATACCGGAAGGTAAAAACTGCATTTTTAGATCAGTTTTTTTGTCATGCATCAATCATAAACATCCCCAAAAAATCAGAACATGAAAAAAGTTTTCAATTCGTTCGAGTCAATTTCTAAAATCGATATGTGCAGTAGACATAAAAATTGGTTGACATCAAAATAATAATAGATAGGGCTACAGTAATGATATACCGATGTATTGTATTCAATTTAATCATTTTAGAAAACAATTCATTTCGCTTCGAGTTGACACCAGCTCGGTCGCACTCAATTTTTCTGACAAAATGAAAATGAATAGAAATGGCTTTTACGCCCTATTTTTTTCTCACATGATGTGACTAATGAAGACGGGCCACGCCATGTGGTGTGCAATGGGGTATATTTTGCAATGGCAGTGCATCTTGATCTGGGCCCCGAGAGTTGGAGTGTTGTTGGGAGGGACTAGCCGAAAAACCTATCGATCTATTTATTTTCCAGTCGATCTGTCTATCTATCTATCCAATCTATCCCATCTACTAGTATCCTATTCAATCCTATCTTGTCTAGACATGGGTATTTGTCACAGTTTTTAAGACTTTATAACTAATCAGAACGAAATAACACTGAAATAACTGATAGCCTTTTGCCTTAAATTTGGGCCTAACACATGGCCTGGAATAACCTCTAGCAGTGAAAGGTTTAAGAGACTGGATGCTACTATGTATGGATGTATAATGTCTACAATGCACCTTTGAATCTGTCCAAATTTTCATCAGATTTCATTGAAACATGCTTTGCATATAATATGGTTATGTTTAGGCTGTGACATTAGGAAATCTCATGTGAAGACAATTTTCTGTGGGCAACTGTTACCTTTATGACGTATTATACGTATTATATACAAATACATTTTTCCTTATTCATATAAAATATGAGGTGGGGTTTGGGAAATGGTATTTTATACCCACCTTAATGCTTAAACCAAGTGTAGTTAAAGTTGATTACCACTTAGCTATTGTGTTGGGTTAAAAGTCATGATTAGGGCAAAACTTTGTTCAGGGTTTTGAGGGGTAAGGATGAGTTCTGATCAGGGATTAAAATCTTTCTAGAAATTAAAACAAAGGCTACATTCACAACTTGGGGTGAGCTGAAATCAGTATAGGGTAGAGACCTCTCTACTTCTGTATTGTATGTTCATTGTGACGGCAGACATCCCAGAGTTCACTTCTTCTTGTTGTCATGTCAGTAAAATAACAGACAAATAATCTGGAATTTGAAAGTTTTGGATGCAGAATTTTAGCTTTTTAAAGATTGATATTTCAGGTAAACTTATCATATAATTTCTTGTAATTTATTTCCTTGAGTCAAATAATTCAAACATTTAACATTTATTAGTTCTTCAAATCTTTTTTAATAATTGAAATTTTAAATGGAAC
This sequence comes from Lottia scabra, assembly GCA_029955415.1. NCBI lineage: Eukaryota > Metazoa > Mollusca > Gastropoda > Lottiidae > Lottia > Lottia scabra. The sequence continues at coordinate 47,215,253 of JARJEI010000001.1, forward strand.
ACTTTTTAGCTTCTAGCATTTAAATTTCTAATTTTTGATTGTGCCTGTTGGAAATTGAGTATTTAGTTGTCCAATACATTTCTTTGAATTGTTTTTATTTCATGCTTACTGGGAGAATTGAAATTGCCAAGAATATGTTTGAAAGTGTATCAGACCAGGATTGCAATGAAAGCAATCAGCAACACCGATTGAAATGATTAGGTAAGCATGTGTTATTTCTTGTTTACCGTGCTACGACAGGTTGTGCTTATTACATATTTTTTTTTTATTGTTTGAATGTAGTCCAATTGACATTTTGGTTGTTCATCGGTGGAGCTTTGTTCTTAAAACTTATTAAAAGGTGATTATAGTGTTCCAGTCATCTGATTGATTAATCACTAAAACAGATTATTAATTTAGTTCTGCCATGTAACAAAACAGCATCTTAGACAAGTTTTTGAAAACAACACATCAGAAATAAACATAATTAACAGTATCGAGCTGGGGTCCAAACAAACAATGAAAATTTGGCACTGAGGGCGTTAGTGGTACAGCAGCAGGAACACCAGTACTGTATCAGTCAACTGATTGTATCTAATTATGATTTGTTCTCTTTTGTAGATGCAGTGGACAGAGTCCGACAGACTTGAATGTATGAAATTTTACAGATTCTGTCATCTGAGGTAGGTGAAAAGTTAATTTTTAAATTTCTTTATATAATTAAGAATGAAGTTTTAGGGATGATAATGTTATGATATATAATAGGAATGAAGTTTTAGGGATGATAATGTTATGATATATAATAGGAATGAAGTTTGAAGGTTGATAATGTTATGATATATAATAGGAATGAAGTTTAAGGAATGATAATGCTATGATATATAATAGAAATGAAGTTTTAGGAATGATAATGCTATGATATATAATAGAAATGTAGTTTTATGGTTGATAATGTTATGATATATAATAGGAATCAAGTTTTAGGAATGATAATGTTATGATATATAGTAAGAATAAAGTTTAAGGGCTGATACTGCTATGATATATAATAGAAATGAAGTGTTAAGAATGATAATGTTATGATATATAATAGGAATGAAGTTTTAGGGATGATAATGTTATGATATATAATAGGAATGAAGTTTAAGGAATGATAATGCTATGATATATAATAGAAATGAAGTGTTAGGAATGATAATGTTATGATATATAATAGGAATGAAGTTTTATGGTTGATAATGTTATGATATATAATAGGAATGAAGTTTAAGGAATGATAATGCTATGATATATAATAGAAATGAAGTTTTAGGAATGATAATGCTATGATATATGATAGGAATGAAGTTTGAAGGTTGATAATGTTATGATATATAATAGGAATGAAGTTTTAGGTATGATAATGCTATGATATATAATAGGAATGAAGTTTTATGGTTGATAATGTTATGATATATAATAGGAATCAAGTTTTAGGAATGATAATGTTATGATATATAATATTAATGAAGTTTTAAGGTTGATAATGTTATGATATATAATAGGAATGAAGTTTTGGGAATGATAATGTTATGATATATAGTAGGAATGAAGTGTTAGGAATGATAATTTTATGATATATAATAGGAATGAATTTTAATGGTTGATAATGTTATGATATATAATAGGAATGAAGTTTTAGGAATGATAATGTTATGATATATAATATTAATGAAGTTTTAGGGTTGATAATGTTATGATATATAATAGGAATGAAGTTTTAGGGATTATAATGTTATGATATATAATAGGAATGAAGTTTTAGGAATGATAATGCTATGATATATAATAGAAATGAAGTTTTAGGGATGATAATGCTATGATATATATTAGAAATGAAGTGTTAGGGATGATAATGCTATGATATATAATAGAAATGAAGTTTTAGGGATGATAATGCTATGATATATATTAGAAATGAAGTTTTAGGAATGATAATGTTATGATATACAATAGGAATGACGTTTTAGGGCTGATAATGTTATGATATATAATAGAAATGAAATTTTAGGAATGATAATGTTATGATATACAATAGGAATGACGTTTTAGGGCTGATAATGTTATGATATATAATAGGAATGAAGTTTTAGGGATGATAATGCTATGATATATGATAGGAATGAATTTTTAGGAATGATAATGTTATGATATATAACAGGAATGAATATGTTATGATATATAATAAGAATGGAGTTTAAGAACTGATAATGTTATGATATATAATAAGAATGAAGTTTGAGGGCTGATAATGCTATGATATATAATAAGACTGAAGTTTGAGGGCTGATAATGTTATGATATATAATAAGAATGAAGTTTTAGGGATGATAATGTTATGATATATAATTAAGAATGAAGTTTAAGGAATGATAATGCTATGATATATGATAGGAATGAAGTTTGAAGGTTGATAATGTTATGATATATAATAGGAATGAAGTTTGAGGGCTGATAATGCTATGATATATAATAAGAATGAAGTTTGAGGGCTGATAATGTTATGATATATAATAAGAATGAAGTTTTAGGGATGATAATGTTATGATATATAAAAGGAATGAAGATTTAGGAATGCTTACATTATGATATATAATAGGAATGAAGTTTTAGGGATGATAATGTTATGATATATAATAGGAATGAAGTTTTAGGGACGATAATTTTATGATATATAATAGGAATGATAATGTTATGATATATAATAGGAATGAAGTTCAGCGCTTCTTTGTTTTAGAATAAACAGTTAGGGAATAATCATATTAGTTGTTACATTCTGTTAATTACAAATCTTCTTCCCATTCTTAACCAGATCTTCCCATGGTTACGATAAGATCTGACCCACTAGAAGGATAAAAAGCATAATCTCTCCGAAGCGTAACATGGCTCCTTGTGTAGCTTCCTAGTGAACGGAACACTTGAATCTGAGAATTTATTGGGTTTAATTATGCTGCCTGTTGAACTTTTCTGTAAATGTGTGAAAGTGTTTTATATATTATTGTTGACTGTTCAATCAATTTCAAAATCCTATTTTGTTTGAAGAGAAAAGATGACTTCTTTAGGTTATAAGGGAAGTCTGGCCAAATTTTCTCTTCCCAATTCAAGTCTTATCCCCCACTGTGGCTATAATCTGATGAGCTGTGTATCATATAAGATATAAAGAATGAATGTTTTAAGCTCATCAGATTTATAAGGGTTGATTTCATGTTGACGTTTTTTAGTCATAAAACATGAAGCCAACTTCAAGTATGAAAAAAAAGTATGATTGTGTTTTAAACTGTCATTATTTGGATTTCTGTCTCAAATATTGTTAGTGCTCAAATGAATAGATGCAAAGAAAGATGGATTTAGATTTTAGTCAAAATCTTTATAAAAAGATATTGAAATAGCCTAGATTAATAAGTATTTGAGCACTGACACTTCTTTTAGATAATACTAAGCCTAATTCTATATTAATTAAAAAACAAATTGAAATCAGTGAAGTCGTCTTACATGCTTCACGAAAAAGTAAAATTCTTATTTGATACAATGTGTTGCCAACATTTTTTACACTGAAATTTCTGGACTATTGTCCTATAAATAGATTGTAAAGATTGGCAGCACAAATTTCATATCAAATATAATTGAAAAGCTGGAATCCTGGTAAATTTAAGAAATAAGTTTTGCGTGTTTCAACCATTTAATACAATATATTGCTCCAATCTTTTACACTGAAATTTTGGACTTTTGTCCTGAAAATAGATTGTAAAGTTTGGCAGTACCAATTCCTATTTGGGAAACTTTAATCATTGTCAGAAATAAGCTTAGTTTATCCAGTCTATCATATCTAGAAGGGAAACATGACTTCTTTAGGTTATAAGGGAAGTCTGGCCAAATTTTCTCTTCCCAATTCAAGTCTTATCCCCCACTGTGGCTATAATCTGATGAGTTGTGTATCATATAAGACGTAAAGAATGAATGTTTAAAGCTCATCAGATTTATAAGGGTTGATTTCATGTTGACGTTATTTAGTCATTACACATGAAATCAACTTTAAGTATGAGTGTATTTCCAAGTTCAACAGGGGCTTTGTTTATGAATACAACTTCTTTAGGATAAGGGGAGTTATCAAAAACTAACTTTGGCTGTAACTGGATAGATTTCAGTCTTATATATCAGAAATTCTCCTTCTGTAGGAATGGCTTTAAGATTGATGATGTTATTTTTTTCTAAATTGGATAAGGACGGCGGCTAGCTTGGCAGCTGAAGTAAGGCATGTAGTAGATGAGGGGTTCATTTTGCTACATGTCATGAGTAGGTGTGGTCATGTTGTCCCACGGTCGCAACGATTAGAACTTCACAAAATCAAACGACATCCTATATTTTATACCTTCCTTCGGGGGGGATCAAATCTAGACTAGAGCCAGATATTTTCTGAATTATTCTCAGTTTTCATGTGTCCAATGGATAAAAGGCAGTGTACCTTGGGCAAGTCTGCGACTGTCGGGTGGCATACTAAACTCTGGCGGTGGGACTTGTAGTGGGATTAGGATTATGAAGTGATATAGCATTGTGTAACAACCATTTGAATATATTTCTTTCTGTTTATTTTGTTTCTACAACATATGCAATATCTACTGATTTCTATATTGCTTATATTTTATTGACATAATAGGGAAATGGTCTACGATACTGATTTCTTGTTTGACTTATATTATTCACATTTGATATGAATTGGTCTCCTGACTTCTAATTGGGATATATTTAAGACATATGGAATATAGGCAGGGTGGGGAAACAGTCATTGACATTGAACGATTTATACTTGTGATTGATGATTACTAAAAAAATATGAAAGTAAGATATTATTCTCATCATAATAACAGCTATCAGAAGATAACAATATCAGACTATGCTAATCTTTGCCATTTTCATAATAATAACAGCTATTAGAAGATAACAATGTCATAACAACTTTCAAAAGATACATTATCATTCATTTCGGTTATTTTCTCAGGTTTAATATTGTAACTATCAAATGTTAATTTCAGTTGTTCCCTTTTTTATCTTGTAATATCTCAGACGATAAAATCTTCTTATGTTAATAAAAATCCGTACAAGCAAAACAATTCCGCCAATCAAAATCGCATCCAAAAACCTGGCAAAATCGATAACTATTGTTCATAATAAAAACTAATGGAAAATTAAAATAAAAGTTTGAGCTATTGGCTATTTTTTAAGGGTGTTTAGCTTTTTTAGATATTATATACTAATCTGTTGACGTTATTGTCATAAATTTTCACACCATCAACATTGTAAAACCAACCTTTTAAAGATTATTCCTGCATTGTTCTGAAGATTGAATATATAACAGATGCAAATGATTGCTAACTTGTGACTGAATTTGAAAACTCTTGATTTATGTTTGCATATACAGACAACAATTGTTGGTTATATTTAAAGTTATTATAGGCCTAATGTCAATAGAATTAAATTTGTTGTGGTGAGTTTCTTGATGCCCTGAAACCATTAATTTAAAGGTTTATTGTCTGATTCGACCAAAATATTTTTGGATCATGTGATTGCAAAAAGTTCTAAATGTGATATTTTGTAAGTTATATGGCATGAAGAAGCCTTAACATTTCAGGGCTCCTTCCTAGTCAAGCAGAACACTTGAATCTGAGAATCTATTGGGTTTATTTATGCTGCCTGTTGAACTTTTCAGTAAATGTGTGAATGTGTTTTATATAATAGTGTTGACTGTTCAATCAAAAATCCTATTTTGTTTGAAGAGAAAAGATGACTTCTTTAGGCTATAAGGGAAGTCTGGCCAAATTTTATCTTCCCAATTCAAGTCTTATCCCCCACTCTGGCTATAATATGATGAGCTGTGTATCATATAAGACGTAAAGAATGAATGTTTAAAGCTCATCAGATTTATAAGGGTTGATTTCATGTTGACGTTATTTAGTCATAAAACATGAAGTCAACTTCAAGTATGAGTGTATTTCTAAGTTCAACAGGGGCTTTGTTTGTGAATACAACTTTTTTAGGATAAGGGGAGTTGTCAAAAATTAACTTTGGCTGTAACTGGACATATTTCAGTCTTATATTAGGAATTCTCCTTCTGCAGCAATGGCTATCGGATTGCTGATGTTGTTTTTTACTAAATTGGATAGGGGCTGGCGTCAACAGCGACCTGTATGACCACTGAAGGCAAGCGTGTAGTAGGTGTGGGGGCCACTTTGCTGCAGGGCGGTTCTGAGTAGGTGTGTTCATGAAGTCCTACGGTTGCAAATTAGATCTTCACAAAATCAAATGACATTCTATATTTTATACCTTGCTTCAGGGGGATCAAATTTAGACTAGAGCCAGATTTTTAAAAAATATTCTCAGGTTTTATGTGTTCAGCTGACATGGTTAATTTTATTTATGTGTCCTATTAATACTTTGTGGTTAAAGAGTAATTTGTAAGCAGAAAAGGGATACAAATGTTTGGGTTCAGGGTATTGAGAAATTCTAATCAATATTTTGTATAATTGAATCTGATAGTCTGTTTTCAAACATTAAGTAGTCTGTTGAATTTAAATATAGCAATACTTGATAAAAACTTTAGATTATAAAAGTAAACTATAAAGAAGAAATTTGCTACAACTTGGACTTAAGGTTCACACTTAGACAAGTCTTACTATTGTCAATTGGAAATGAAATGGAGTTTTACGCCCTGCTTTTCTGCACCTGTATAGGCTGCGGATGGGCAAACGCCATGCAGTGTGCAATGAGGGAAATTTTGTAAATTAGACTCTATAAAACCATCTGTCCTGATGAGGATTCTATATCTGGAGCTCCTGATATATATTACTAGGGTTTAATAATTATTTTATCCTATGCTCATGATCTTCCCATATGAATAACCTTTCTCTCCAGATATAATATCTGGTATTAATTTGGTGAATTACACACATATGTATTCTGTGGAGTAGTCCACTACTAAACAACTATTACTCTCGATTTTTCCATGCTTTTAGATGCGATTTTGATAAACGGAATTGTTTTGCTTGTACATATTTTATTACATATTTATTTTTATTACATATTGATTTTTTCAATTTCAGATATTTATCTTATACGACAACGTCACTAATATATGCATTGATATCAATGATCCTTTTCATTCTATTTTCATAGGGGAAAGTACGGAATTCAACCCTTTGTATTTTCTATTGAAGACATTTGTTGTCACCTTGCCCATGTTTAGCTTCATTTTATGAATATCCTGAATTATCTCGATTCATGTAAAAAATATTCAAAATTCATTGAGATGGTTTCAGTTAACTACAATAATAGAATCTGTGGTGAGATTGAACCATCAAATATTGGTGTTTTCATATTGAATTGGTTTTGCGTAAAAATAATCAACTTTTTCTTATCATAGCATTGTTTGGGTTACGTAGGACAGAATTCTCTTGATTTGTGTCAAAAATATTTTAAAACTCATTGAGATGGTTACAGTTAACTGCAATAATAGAATCTGTGGTCAAATTGAACCATCAAATATTGGATTTTATTTTGTAGTTTGAGTATTAATTCGAAGTCGATTTGAATTTTTGGTGAAAACATCATCTTTAGGGTGTGATTTTTGCGTTTAGGACTGAATTATCTTGATTTGTGTCCAAAATATTCAAAACTCATTGAGATGGTTACAGTTAACTGCAATAATAGAATCTGTGGTGAGATTGAACCATCAAATATTGGACAATATATTAGGATTGTTAATGATGTTAAGGAATATGAAATGGTTACGATACATTTACATTTGATACCATACAGTTTATTCATTCAACATTATTTGTGATAAGATTCAGATTTGTTTCTTGACAGCCAACTAGATTTGTTAACAATGTTTTTTAAACAAAAACCGGCTTAACATTTTGGAATTAATTTAGACACTTGTGGCAAAAGTTATAAAAATTTAAAACCTTTGATTGTCTTGTGTATATTTTGAAATTATTTTTGCTAGAAATGAAGCTTTTAGACAACAAACGAGAATGGTTACTTTTTAAATCCAAAAAGGAACATCTTTTAATATGAAATTTCTTTGGTGTAAAAATCTAGGGATTTGAATGATTTTACGTTCATCTGCATCCTTCAACATTTACTAATCTTAACTCTACACCTAACCCTAATACACTTACACATAGATTCCTAGATTTAATACACCAAAGAAATTATAAAAATTTTCTTTTCATATAATTGATATATACAAAGTAACCAATCTTGTGTTTAAAATTATTCTATTAAACCCCCATCACACCGGACCGCGACCATCTACGTTCTTACGGCGACCAGAAAATGGACAAATTCGCGGCAAACGCGACGAAAACTCGAGAAAAAGACTCCGAAAAAAAGCAAAATCTATAACAGCCGCGCTTTTACCACGACCTATGCGATCATACTGCGTTCTCACGACGCACCCGCCACGACTTATGGCGTTTCTGTTTAGATCTAACGGCGTTCACCTGAGTTCCCGCAGCGCTCTCACTACGCTTTTAGGGTTGTTACCAGGCGTCTTCCACGTGTCTAACGCGTAGTAGGGTCGTATCAGAAACCCGAGGGTCGTGGTGAGGACGCCTTGAAGTCGCCGTTTCAAGTGTAACCGTTTTCGCAGCGCCTTTACCACGCGTGTACTGCGCTTATACTACGTTCATGGAGATGTTATGGCGTTTGTATTACGACCTTTGTGATCCCACCGAGTTCTCAACGCGTTCCAAGACGGATCGCCGGACCTTGGCGTTTGTTTTGAACATGTCCAAAACAAACGCCGTGACTCTGCGATCATTGGCGACCATGGCGACCACAGCACGATGTCTGGCGACGTTACCACGCTAATACCACGCTTATGGCGACGTTACCACGCTCTGGGACCATTTTCCGTCGCCACAGCAGCGCAGTAAGGACGCCTCTCCGGTGTGATGGGGGTATAAAGAGTAAATGTGAAATACCAATTTCCTTCTAAACTATCTGTTTGAATAAGAATGCTATATGATGACCAGTGATCTGATGTTTTAGGGAACACAAAGTCTTTTACATTGAATTTGAATTTAGTTTTTGACAAACTTATTTGGACTTCAAAAAAAATGTTAGATTAGAAATAAGATATAGTGTATCGTATTGTAACCATTCATATTTATTACAATGACTTAATATGCGTACATGTATTTGGCATTTGGCATTAAGATGTAAAATCGTTTGGAAATTCCGTTTATAATTTGGATAATATTTCTATGAAAAAAAAATTGATTAATTTTTCTTTTCAAAAAGTATGTGGAAGAAAAAGTTGATTATTACAAAAATATTTTAGGTAAAAAACTAGATTTCTTGATTGGCAAATAGTAGAACTCCTAAAACGATTCGATGCTCAGAGAACTGGAAGAAACCAATTTACTGGCGTCTGCAACCTTCAATTGGCACCAAATTTACCATTACCCCGCCCATTCCCTAAATGTCGTTTTAAGAAATAACGCCTTGTTAATCTATTTCCAGGTTAAAATATTGTTACAAGTAGACAAGAGGAACTGAAGTTTAAGTAGAGATTATATATAACTGGCTTGAATGAAATACACCAAACAAATCTTACAGAGATCACCAATTATCAAGTTTAAGAATATTGCTGCAGTATAAAATAACAGTTCATCACGATTTGAGTTGTATTGGTTACAACAAATATTTTAAACATTGTTATTGTGTATTTTATAGAATTACAAAGATATGAAATGTGTTGTTTTCTATATACCCAGGGGCGCCGGAATCACCTGAGAGGGGCGAACATGTGCCCTTTTTGTCACGGAGACACGGACAATTTTTATGTCATAATTACAGCCGACGGAGGCAAGAGACGGAAATTTTATCTGGACTGGGCTCACATCCCCCCAAAATAAAAGCCGGCCGTTTCTATAAACCATGCGGAAGCCCAAACTGCAGCTGGTGTTCACGGACCCTCTCCCTCTTTTTATTCTAAAAAGTTCACATTGATCTCTGAATTTCTGTGTATAAAGAAATTCCATAATTCCCCGTAAAAAAGCATAAGAAAATTATATATTTAAGACTTTTCAAACAGCTCAATTAAACTATCATACTCCCCATTATATAGAATGATAAGTTGTAGGTTTTTTTTCATTTTACCGAATTCAATTATGTCATTCGACTTGTTTTCTAAATTCAGGCTTGAGTTGGTGTAGATTGTGGCTGATATCAACAAATGCATCCATTCATATTAATGCACAATCTATGGTCGTATATAATAATTTTTGCAGTCCTCATATACTACCATACACGCCATAGGGTTACGGTATATTGCTTATATTTACGTTTTAAAATCATGGGATTGTTATCAACTCAAGGTTTTCAATTTTCCGAGAACTATTTCTTTAAGATTACGCCGCCATTTTGTTAGGCTTATCTAAGCAAATATGACGTCAAGTTAGGTCACGTGACTAGCAGTGGCGTTGATCGAACAATAAACGCCAAACACTTTAATAATATAATAACATTAAAATAAACAATGTTGTAGGTTCTAATTAACCTTGATTAAGTAATCTGCAATCATAATTCCAATCAGCTCAGCTGTAAAAAGGCACTGAAAATCAAAGCAATATCTAAGTAAAAACATTAATCTGATAGTACGGATCCTTGTAAGAATTCAAACATATAAAATATTCAATATACATGTACTCCAAATTTTAGGTAGGTTTTTCTGATTTTGAATATAACATTGGCTAGTGGAACAATATGTACACTAATATAACACTGGCTAGTGGAACAGCATGTACACTGATATAACACTGGCTAGTGGAACAGCATGTACACTGATATAACACTGGCTAGTGGAACAGTATATACACTGATATAACACTGGAGAGTGGAACAATATGTATACTGATATAACACTGGCTAGTGGAACATCATTTACAATAATATAATACAGGCTAATAGAACAGCATTTACACTGATATAACACTGGCTAGTGGAACATCATTTACACTGATATAACACAGGCTAGTGGAACAGCATTTACACTGATATAACACTGGCTAGTGAAACAGCATTTACACTGATAGAACAGTGGCTATTGGAACAGCATGTACATGTACACTAATATAATACAGGCTAATGGGACATCTTTTACACTGATAGAACACTGGCTAGTGGAACAGCATGTACAATAATATAATACAGGCTAATAGAACAGCATTTACACCGATATAACACTGGCTAGTGGGACAGCATTTACACCGATATAACACTGGCTAGTGGAACATCATTTACACCGATATACCACTGGCTAGTGGAACATCATTTACACCGATATACCACTGGCTAGTGGAACATCATTTACACTGATATACCACTGGCTAGTGGAACATCATTTACACCGATATACCACTGGCTAGTGGAACAATATGTATACTGATATAACACTGGCTAGTGGAACATCATTTACACCGATATACCACTGGCTAGTGGAACATCATTTACACTGATAAACCACTGGCTAGTGAAACAATATGTACAAAACCTCAAACCTTTCTTACTGGCTCTCAGTCACGATATATCGCACTAACAATATGACAGTTACTGCTGGCACGATATATCGCACTGACGATATGACAGTTAATGCTGGCACGATATATCGCACTGACGATATGACAGTTAGTGTTGGCACGATATATCGCACTGACGATATGACAGTTAGTGTTGGCAGGATATATCGCACTGATGATATGACAGTTAGTGCTGGAACGATATATCGCACTGACGATATGACAGTTAGTGCTGGCGCGATATATCGCACTGACGATATGACAGTTAGTGCTGGCACGATATATCGCACTGACGATATGACAGTTAGTGCTGGCATGATATATCGCACTGACGATGTAACAGTTAGTGCTGGCACGATATATCGCACTGACGACATGGCAGTTAATGCTAGCACGCTATATTGCACTGACAATATGACAGTTAATGCTGGCTCGATATATCGCACTGACAATGTGACAGTTAGTGCTGGCACGATATATCGCACTGACGATATGACAGTTAATGCTAGCACGATATATTGCACTGACAATATGACAGTTAATGCTGGCTCGATATATCGCACTGACGATGTGACAGTTAGTGCTTGCACGATATATCGCACTGACGATATGACAGTTTGTACTGGCACGATATATCGCACTGATGGTATGAAAGTTAGTGCTGGCACGATATATCGCACTGATGGTATGACAGTTAGTGCTGGCACGATATTTCGCACTGACGATATGACAGTTAGTGCTGCCACGATATATCGCACTGACGATGTGACAGTTAATGTTGGCACGATATATCGCACTGACGATGTGACAGTTAATGTTGGCAGGATATATCGCACTGGCGATATGATATTTATTGTTGGCACGATATATAGCACTGACAATATGACAGTTAGTGTTGGCACGATATATCGCACTGACGATATGACAGTTAGTGTTGGCACGATATATCGCACTGACGATATGACAGTTAGTGCTGGCACGATATATCGCACTGATGGTATGACAGTTAGTGTTGGCACGATATATCGCACTGACGATATGACAGTTAGTGTTGGCACGATATATCGCACTGACGATATGACAGTTAGTGCTGGCACGATATATCGCACTGACGATATGACAGTTAGTGTTGGCACGATATATCGCACTGACGATATGACAGTGCTGGCACGATATATCGCACTGATGGTATGACAGTTAGTGTTGGCACGATATATCGCACTGACGATATGACAGTTAGTGTTGGCACGATATATCGCACTGACGATATGACAGTTAGTGCTGGCACGATATATCGCACTGACGATATGACAGTTAGTGTTGGCACGATATATCGCACTGACGATATGACAGTTAGTGTTGGCACGATATATCGCACTGACGATATGACAGTTAGTGCTGGCACGATATATCGCACTGAGGATATGACAGTTAGTGCTGGCACGATATATCGCACTGGCGATATGATATTTATTGTTGGCACGATATATAGCACTGACAATATGACAGTTAGTGCTCGCACGATATATCGCACTGACGATATGACAGTTAGTGTTGGCACGATATATAGCACTGACGATATGACAGTTAGTGTTGGCACGATATATCGCACTGACGATATGACAGTTAGTGTTGGCACGATATATAACACTGACAATATGACAGTTAGTGTTGGCACGATATATCGCACTGACGATATAACAGTTAGTGCTGGCACGATATATCGCACTGACGATATGACAGTTACTGCTGGCACGATATATCGCACTGACAATATGACAGTTAGTGTTGGCACGATATATCGCACTGACGATATGACAGTTACTGCTGGCACGATGTATCGCACTGACGATATGACAGTTAGTGTTGGCACGATATATCGCACTGACGATATGACAGTTAGTGCTCGCACGATATATCGCACTGACAATATGACAGTTAGTGTTGGCACGATATATCTCACTGACGATATGACAGTTAGTGCTGGAACGATATATCTCACTGACGATATGACAGTTAGTGTTGGCACGATATATCGCACTGACGATATGACAGTTAGTGCTGGCACTACTGGCGATGTGACATTTAGTGTTTAGTGTCGATATTTGGCGACACCAGGCATGCCAGACACACCTTCTACACATATAACTTGATATAACTCCAATAAAAGTTGATAAGTTACATCCATCCATAAACGCAAGCTGTCGATAATTTAAAGACAAGGAATTTTTAGTTATATTGAAAAGTCAGTGAAACTTGAAATATGAAATTTTAACATATTACGATAGATAATGTGATCGGATCATGATTCAAATTAACTGAAAATGGTCATAAAGTACTTCGTCCTTTAATGGGAGTACAGAACCGTTTTTATTTCGTCCCAACCTTTCATTCATTTGATGTTATTTTATTACTTTTCGTAGTACTTTTCAATTTAGATTGGAATATTTCGGTTTTCTCATTGTTATAAACTGTTTTATCTGTAATCAGTCTATCAATCTCCACAATTAACTCACATTTTACATCATTGAAAGATTCCATCCAGCCAAAAAGGTTAAATTTCCCCAATCAAGGTCAAAGAATGACAAATAAATGGAAAGAAAAGTCTCGCTACTCACAATGCCAGACAAATTATTTCCGGTTTAACCAATAATGAACTTCCGGTTTGCTTGATGATCAACTTCCGATTTTATGAGACTGGAAGGGAATCGAACGATTTGTGTCTGTATCGCTTGAAAATCTTACTACAATATAGTCGGATTTATAAAGAATTGTTTCATAATTATGTTTTCTGCCAAATATATTGTGTTAAGTGTCAATCCTTCAGCCTTGGGTTGTATTATTTTTATATTCCCCAATTCATTAAACGCTTAGTTTTAGTAGAATAATTTCAAAACCCCAAAGCAGCGCAACTGAGAATTAGATTTGTACAAATAGATGCTATGTGTATGTGTATTTACACAGATCTGTAGCCAAATGGTGGGGTTGGGAGGCTTTGACACCCTCTCCCTAATTTGCGTTTTCAGGTGCCTTTTTCTAAAAAAAACTTATTTTGGTGGTTCCTCAGACCCTACACAAATAATCTTAAACCTTAAATTCGCTTGGAAATATCCGGAATTGGGGTTAACGGTGTCATTCACCTAAACTACCACCCTTGATCGGACGTTTGCCTCCCTAGAAATAATTGGCAGACTACGGACCTGGGTGTACAGCATGAGAATGGAACATGTCGAAACGTTGCCAGTAACCGATGGCTTATTCATAAATCTATCTTTTATATCCGGTAACAACGAAATATTTTATATAATAATGGCGTGCGACAAGGATTTTAATTGATTTTGTTACACGAACATCAATCGTTGTCACACATGTTGAAACATAGATTTCAAACTTTGAAGCATAGTCCTCAAATATTTTCATGATCGGAGGGGCTGACATTGAAAAAGCGCCTAACTGTTCGGTTGAGACAATAAACCCGTATGCCACAGACTGTGCACGTTAAAGAACATCAACAGTTGGAATTGAAAATCTGGAAAATCTCCATCATTGCACACTACGTGGCGTTTGGCCGTTCTCATCAGCCGAATAGGTGAAGAAAAAAATGGCGTTGGTGCTCCTGTTCGTGGATTTGCTATCTTACTGAACTTGTCAACCATAACATAACGAGATATCTAACCTTCCTGGGTCTTATGGGGCTATTAATTAATCAAATCTCTCTTTGAAAAGCGTGTAGTCGTTCGGATGGGACAATAAACCGAGGTCTAGTGTACCTCGACAGTTGGAAATCGATAATAAGAGCAGGCTAATGCCGCTGTCCTGGCAAAATGTTCCTCATTGCACACTGCATGGCGTTTGCCCGTCCTCAATTAGACCATATAGGTGCAGAAAAGAAGGACGTAAATCTCCACTCATTTCATTTTATTTCTTTCTGTGGACATCTGACATGTTGATTGTCGAACCAACTTACTACTACTGTTAGTATTGGTGAGAATTATTACATTAAGACCCGATATCCCATGGAACATTAGAATATACCGATAAAAAGGTAAGAAAATCCCATCGAAATGAAATGAACGAAAGCGAGTAACGAGGATAGATAAACACATACTTCTCTGCAAGTATTGGGCTAATCAGAATAAAGAATACGCCATCGAACGGTTAGTGAACGTATCCCTTTAAAGGGGAATGTTCAGCATTTTTTAGGGTCGATTTTGGGCCTTGAATTTATGCAAATAGCCTTCAGATGTTCTACTAATGCACGAAAATCATATAATTCCTTCAATTATATCCCTGCCTTAACATTTATCCTTCATTTTCTGTATTTGTGTTTTCTATATAACTCATAGTCTTACTAAAAGACGAGTCGTAATTTTGATTTTCAAACGCCGATATTCATGGGTACACGTGTGTTTGAAATTTCGTAGGAGAGTTGTGAACAATATTACGAATTAGATAAGCTAAAAAAATTACAGATTCTGAGACCAAAGTTAGTGAACATATCCCTTTAATAGGAAATATACCCAATATTACACTGTTCAGTTAATTTAATTACAGTGAAATGAGCCAAATCTTAAAGTCAATTTAACTCAGATGTGGCATATGTGTGGACTGAAACATACGATCTGAAAACTTAGCTGACAAAATGCGAGTTGAAATGTTAAGTAAGTGGCATTATATTTTAGTTACAAACCATAAGTATTGAGTATGGCTTTTTAATTTGGGCATCACATTTTTCAAAATAGGGTTTATTTCATCATTCCCAACATCATTGAGCCAACATAGCAGAATTAACTAAATGTGTTAAATTGATTGAGTGAGGCTTGCTTCCTATCCGCTCTGTAGTTGGTCTTACATGGTCTATATACGCTGTTCCAGAGACTATCGCTTCCTATTCAATCTGCAATCAGTTGTCATTTGTTACCACACGATTACACATAAAACAGGACAGCATTGCTAAGGAGCAATTTTGAAAAAAGGATATGGTTTCCTGGAATCTGGAATCTTGTCCTGATGACAATGTCATCCTCTTGAGTGGGGTTTCTTTTAAACCTCAAGAAAAAAATTGAAAATTGCGGTTGATTTCCTTACAAAATCTGAGGCGATTTTTGGCAACTATCTCATTCGTTGAGGTAAAACGATGGTCGTTTTTTGAAGAAAGTTCTTCGATAATGTCATATGTCGGTAGCCTCTTTCAGAGTGATTTGAGAGACACTTGGATGTATTTCGCTGTATGTGAGGCCATTCCACACAGCATTTATGTTAACGAAAATGAAAATGATAGTCTATTTTACTCTCATGGCTAATTTTTTGTATTTTATTTTTTGGGGGTTGGGGGTGGGGCGTTGTATTTTCAGATTTGAGGATTGAGATTCCTTGATCTTCATGTTTATTGTTCTTTACCCTGTAATAGTCAAACGGCCCTGAACTTGGCTGCCTTCTGAGTCTTTTATTTTTAATGTCTGGGCGTCGACTTCAGGTTTTACAATCTTTTAAAAACAGCAATTTTCTCAACGTTCGACTGCTCTAGATAGTGACCCTATTTGTCTTGGTTTCCAAATTATTTAGAAAATGTGCACATAAGTAATGTCATACCCTGGTTTATATAAGTATAATAATAACTAGAACTGTACAGTTAACAGTACTGGTGCAGGGCGGGTTACGACATACAGGAACGACGGCAATATTCGATTGTGCATTCACTGTACTGATAATTCAATGCTCGAGATCAACAGGGTAATGCAATTGAGACTATGATTATAGACATACATATCAAGTTTAAAAATATTTCAACAAGAAAAAAGAAAGTTGGCAATGCGCATGTGCACTGCACAAATGCTCTATTTCCATGATATTCCGAATTAGTCTATACGTATGCATACCAAGTTTCATGCAATTCGGTTGAGAAATAAGAAAGTTGTTACTGCGCATGCTCACTACACAAATTCATTATGTCCATGAAATTTCAAATCTGATTATACACAAACATGCTAATTTTGAAGAAATTCTGATAAGAAATAAGTAAGTTGGCGATGCGCATGCGCACTACATAAATTTGATATTTCCATGATATTTAGAATCTTATTATACACATGCATGCCAATTTTGAATGAATTTGGTTCAGAAATAAGAAATTTAGCAATGCGCATGCGCAAAACACAAATTCAATATCTCCATCATATTTCGAATTGGAATATACATATGCATACCAAGTTTCATGAAATTCGAATAAGAAATAGGAAAGTTAGCGACGCGCATGCGCACTTCACAAATTCAAAATTTCCATGATATTTCTAATCTAATTATACACATACATACCGATTTTGATGAAATTTAGATAAGAAATAAGGAAGTTGATATTGCGCATGCGCAGAACTACATTTAACATTTCCCCTAAGTTTTGAATCCGATTATGCTTGTACATGCCAAGTTTCGTTAAAATCGGATAACAAACAAAAAAGTTAGCATCGCGCATGCGCACAACCCATATTTTGTATTTTCCTTTAAATCATTATTCGAACATGAATGTATATGCAAATTTTGAAGAAAATCGGTTCATAAATAAGAAAGTGGGCCAATTAAGCAGTGGGCGTGCCTACAGGGGTGCTTCAGTAAGTTAAATTTTCAGCATGACGTAGTTTAGTCCATCCTAGACCTCCCTTTAATGCGTAAATTGAATATAATTCATATCTAACAAAAATCGAGGTAGAGCCCCTTTAACTTTAACATGTCAAACTTACTGACTCTATTATTAGTGACACTGTTTATACAGTCAATTAACCGACATACCTATTATTGCCCCATGTTAAAGTATGGGATATGGAAATATGCAAGTTACATAAAAGTGTTGCATATTTTTGGAAACCTGAGGAACTCAGCATTACGGATCCGAAAACAATATTGCTTTATCTATCTTAGGGCCCTCGTAAACACGCTTTAAAGATGCAAAATCACCTTTGAATCACACCTCTAAAACAGAAAGCACGAGTCGGACATGAAAAATGAATACATCATGTTAAAGCTCTCATAAATCTTTATGAGATCTGTAAATATCAAGATGATCTGAGATCAAGTTCCCGAGATAGAAACCTTTAAAGTTTGATCAAAATCGCAACATTTTCTTAAATTGAATTTTGACATCGCCAAATCTGATATTATTTGAAACCCCTTACAGAGTACAATACAAATCAGCAAACATTAGGTTGTTATTCCAGTAAGGTTTTGCGCTACATCACTGGCAATATGCTAAAACAGCCATGTTTAGAGCCCTATAAAATAGGTTTAAGTAGTCTGACCCCAAAGGTCAAAAGGTCACCAGAAGGTCAAGGTCACAAGGTAACATTATGTGCAATATGAAGGTCATCCAAGGTCAAGGTCATGTGATACAAGCCTCTAAACTTCGGAAAAAAACATTCAGTTATATAAAAAAGTCAAAATCGAAAATCGGCTTCCCATAAGTTGTAGAGAAAGTTTGAATCTTTCATTTAACATCAAAATTGTGAAAGTCGGATAACAAATAGATTCAAAATAGCAATTTTCGCAAAATGACCAAAACCAATATGGCGGCTTAATTATAACTTCCGGTAAATATTTTTTTGATCTGAACAGTTTATAATAAGAGCATGATCATTATGCATACCTTATTTTTTCATAACCCAGTTTTACTAGAAATCACACAACCGGAAATGAAAAAACATGATATCATTGAAACCGGAAGTGATGCAAAAAATTTGATTGTGCAGAATTATTTGCAATTACCAAACAAATAATCATACTTCGATTAATTACGGCATGAAAAAGTGACGAACGATTTTCATATAATCGAATTTTTTCAAGTTCCATTATTTGTCTTTTGTTACAAGGAATACGATGAAGGTAATTTGAGCAAAATCGGTTGATAAATACGTTCTCTAGGGTCCATTTTATGTTTGTTGCTCATGTCGCTTCATGTTGCGCGGAACAATTTTGTTTTACATTTAATAGTTGATTAGCCACAGGTTAGAAAACGTCATGAAATCTGTTTTTCCATACATGTTACCATTTTTGAGAAATAGGACGCGCCGTGGACGAAAAAAAAAAAAAAATAATCAAAACGAAAACAAAGCAGGGCGTAAGAAGTACGCCCTGCAATAATATTAATACCAATTATATCTGGTATGATTTTTTTCAGGGTGCTTGTTGGTCCTGGTGACTGGATATTGTAGTTCTGTCGGGGGCTACATGTGTCCAGAAAGTATTTTGAAAGGAAAATTGAATGTGAAAAATCCTGCTACACCAATTAGAACAACTAAGATCGTCTTTATTACGTTTTGCTCTCGTTCTTGCCTAGAAGAACCTGAATGTATCTCACTCCGCTACAACACCATTACAAAAGAGTGTGTGTTATACAAAACTCCACTTGACAGTAATCTCACTCATTATATAGAGAGTGAAGGGTTTGATTATTTCTACCGTTGGTCATCTGTAATAAGAATATGTCCCAAAAGGGAAAGCACCCCAGAGCAAAATATCCAAGGGGAAACCACTTCCCCGAAAAAAACAAGTCTAGGAAAAACCACCTCAGAAGAAACAAGTCTAGGAAAAGCAACAACAGAGCTAAACACAACTGATGTCACCACAATATCTGATTTTGGTGAGTTACAATTAAAGTATAATCTATACCCAGTATACAGTGATTGATTCCTAGTGAATTTAGATTATATACAGTAAATAACAACCCTAAACTTACAGTATTTTGCCAAGTTCAGTAGTGGTAAAACTGGGGAATTTGGCGCAGTTTTGCCCATGTTAAACCTACGGAGATATTACGATGAGGATCCCCAGTGAGGATACCCTCTGACGTCATCAATGCCTCTCAATATTGAAAGCGTGTTTGAACTTGTCCATTAGTATACGTAGTGACCTTTTCAACACTTTCTGTTGACCTCAATAATCTGGTCTAACGTATGTGGGTCAATAGTTAGTACAGTCCACTAATACTTTAACCTTACTAAACGTTTTGACTAATGAAAGTTATTTTACCTTATAAAAACGTGATATCTACCCGAAACCCCAAACCTTAAACGCTTCATACTTATGATTCACATTTTTACCAACGAACTTGTTCGACGCACTTCAGCTTCCATTTAATAATTGAAGTTCTTTTCTCTATATTTTTATATATTTATTTAACTCGTCTCCGTTATACTTTTTATATATTATATTTGTAACTGTAATTACAGGCGAAGCAGATATATAAACTGACAGGCAAAAGAAACTTATCACTTTAAAAATCGTTGTATCAAAGACAAAAAAGCTGGTACAGGTTTGAACCCCAGCAGCAAATATTTACCTAAATGCAACGTAATTATAACCACAATGCAGATTATCAAACGTAGCTTTCCAAATAGTGCATGCATAAAAATGTGCAAAATGCGTTTTTGCGACATCGGTTCAAATGCACGTGCACGATTTTTATGGAAGGCGGAATGGCTTTTTATTGAATGTTCCTAATTGCTATATCTTATTTCTAAATTCATATTTTTTACTTCTTAATTCATATATCTTAATTCTTAATTCTTATTTCTTCTTCTTTATTTGCACGTTTGATTCAACTTTGTTATTGAAAATTGACATTCGTATACAAAAATCATAATTTGTATTGAAAATGAACATTCTTCGATAAACATTCGGTTTTCCAATTACAACATATCTTCAAGATCAAAATGTCAAACACAAAACTCTACCAACAAATGTTCAATAACAAGTCTCGCTTAACAAATCTTGCGAAACATTTCTCCAAATACATTTCTCGAATATATTGGAAGGTCATAATTATGACGACAAGCGGCGCTGATGGTTGTTAGCCGGAGTCAAGCCAGCAGACATTATGTATCGGCCACAAACGTAAAAAAACTTGGGGACACTAGAAAAGTCGACGAAATTAGTCGGTCAAAAAATAGCCGTAGGGGCCCACGACTCAACAGGGGGCAGACTGACTGTTTGCCCGAATTTTACCGAATTTTAATGATATTTTGCCCGATTTCGCGGATTTCTTACCCGAAAGCATAATATTTAGGGGGCAGCTAAGGCATTTGTCAATTATTGTATTGAAACAAAGTTATCTGTATTTAGGTAATCTGTTTTATAGTTATGCCACTAGGTTTGTCCCCTGGTCCCCTGGTCCCCTGGTGAATAAATACTCCTATTGACCAAGTCTGAATTTTTTTTTATTCATTCTAAGACGGAGTGTCGCTTTAAATAAGTCAAGTTAAACTATTCTAAACGTTCATTATTCAAAACATTAACAAGGTATAAGCCTGACAAGTACTTCTTAAGGGAAAACGTCGAATCAATGGGAGTTTTTTAGGTAACAAACTCACCCCCCCCCCCCCCCCCTTGTAAATTTGGGGATCATTCAAACTCAATATGAGTAAATATTCATCAATGGTGTCAATGTAGAATTTAAAAAAACTTACATAAAATAAAGGTGATTACTATTGAAACGCCGAAAATTATATGTAAGCTTTTTAAAGAGAATAAGATAATTTTATGGATTTTTTTAGGTTCTATAGGTTAGATATTGTATGTTTATGACACCAGATAAATTCCCAAATGAAGGGTCAGGAATATTATCTTAAAACAAAGACTGTCCTTGATTCAGTTAAATGAATTAATGTATTTTGAAAATAACAATTGACATTTATAAAGATTGTAATTAGAAACCCCTAAGTCCCCCCCCCCCCCCCTTTTTTGTCGTTATGGGTCTGACAAGGAAGGCAAAGCTTTTTTTGACCCCAGACAATGCAACTTTTATACTGGGCTTAATATCAATATTGATTTTACTGCTAGCTTGACTCCGGCTAACAACCATCAGCGCCGCTTGTCGTCATAATTATGACCTTCCAATATATTCGAGAAATGTATTTGGAGAAATGTTTCGCAAGATTTGTTAAGCGAGACTTGTTATTGAACATTTGTTATTGAACATTTGTTGGTAGAGTTTTGTGTTTGACGTTTTGATTTTGAAGATATGTTGGAATTGGAAAACCGAATGTTTATCGAAGAATGTTCATTTTCAATACAAATTATGATTTTTGTATACGAATGTCAATTTTCAATGACAAATGTTGAATTAAGCGTGCAAATTAGGAATTAAGAATTAGGATATCAGAAGTAAAAAATATGAATTAAGAAATAAGAAATAGCAATTAAGAACATTGAATAAAAAGCTATTCCGCCTTCCATAGATTTTGGCATAAATGCCGAATTTGGACAGAACAGATATTATGTAAGTAAAAAACCACCAAAAATATGCCAAGACGTACGCAGACTCAACGAGAACAGCGATCGGTATGGCCAATATGGGAGGTTCTCAATGACAGTTAGTCAGAACCTTCAACTGCTCCCAGATCACCATCAGCAATTTGATAATCCGGTTCCAACAGACAATAGAGACCCACGACCGACCAAAATCGGGAAAACGGAGGGTGACAACTCGGACCGACGACCGCTACATCCGGTAGATTCATCTTCGAAACAGATGGGTGACGGCGGCGTCGACGGCAGCAACAACACTCGGTCATGTCATCAGCAGACGAACAGTCCTCCGAAGACTTCGATCAGATGATGTAACGGGCATACCGACCCTCCTTTGGAATGGCGTTGACCCGTCTACGTCGTACAATGGGCACGAACTGTACGTCGGTCGGAGCGACGTGACAAGGTCAGAGTGTTCTTTACAGATGAAAGTCGGTTCCCTATCTCCAGGATCACCTTAATCTTCAGCTGAAAAGGCGTGTACGACCTTCAGTGAACCGACAGGACCTTGAACAGATTCTACAGAACTTACGGAACAGGATTCATATTGACGTTATTCGCCGCCTAACGACGTTAATAAGGAGGCGTGTGTCTGCGTGCATGTGTGCTCAGGATGGTCACACTCATTATTGATGACGTTTTGCCTGACTACTGTGTCATGGAATAAACTCTTTAAGCACTTTTGCAAAGAACTCTGTTTTGTGTTATTTTTAATTTTGACCCTTTGACCCTTCCTTTGTGTATTGTGGAGAATTGAATATCGGCATTACAATGCATTTTCATTTTAATTTTTCGAAATTGATTTCTGTTTATAAATCAGTCATCATATATCTCACATATGCCTTTGTCTTTGATGTGTGGTCAAATGAAGTCGGTGATAAGTTTCTTTTGCCTGTTAGTTTATAAGCTACCAGCTTGTTTCTGTATCGTCATTTCATATTGCACTATAATTTGTATTGCGATGCTAAATGAAATAAATATTGTTTAAATCAAATAAAAGATACAATATAGAAAATATGAACTATGTCAATAAATAATGGTTATCAATATTTAATAATTAATATATATATTTAAATATATGAATGAAGTATGCGAAAGTGCATAGGTGGCCACACCAGACAAGGTCGTCATCCCCAAGAATTCCACTCATCTACAAGCACAACGAAGCCAAACAATAATAGTCAGGCTGATCAATTGGAGACTGTGTTAGGGTTGAAAAGTAATTTGATCAGACCAGAAAAAGACATAGACATATTCTTGATCACGACGGTTAAAATAATAATTTGAGAATAAAACAGTAATTTGCTTTGGATTTGAGGACAGAATTAATATACAAGAGGGTAAATAAGAGGCATCCATAAAAATGGTGGGTATGTAAGATCAGCAGCTGAGGTAATTATACAACGTCAGCAAGAGCGTATACACTATCAACCACTATGGTAAATAAGAGACTTCCACAAATATGGTGGGGATAGAAGATTGTCAACTAGTTTTAGTATGTAAGTGTGGTAAGTAGAAGATGTATACATCTAGTTCTGTTGACCTCAATAACCTGGTGTGATTAAGTACATAGGTGAACATCTTCCCGTGGTCAAGTTATCTCTTTAGCAGTGGAATATCATTACAGTGTAACTAATAATAGTAACAAAACAAATGTACTGTAGTCTCGAGTTATAGCCTCTATGGTTATATACGACATCTGATGACGACACGTGTATCTGTGTTGAAACGCTATGTGCCTAACTGTATTAAAGAAGTGTGTTATATTCCATAATATTGTCTTGTGTTTTGTTCTATGTGCTCCTCGCTTCTTATGTCATTCAAATCTTATACAACGTAGTCTTGGTTAACCAATGAATGAAAATATTGAAGGCATGATAGGTCAATATCTTAAGTAGGTATATAATAACACGATCTAGGACAACTAGGTTACACGATCAAAATCGGGGTAAGAAAGTAAGGTTTAGAGAGAGTATACAACTAGAGTAGTACCATGATCAACAACAGGGATAAGCAAGCAAGATCAGCATCTAGAGTAAGGATGCAAACTAGAGTAGGTATAGACGATCAACAGCAGGGGTAAGTAAGCAAGATCAGCAGCTAGAGTAGGTATACAAATTAGAGTAGGTATACACGATCAACAGCATGGGTATGCAAGCAAGATCAACAACTAGAGTAGGTATACAACTAGAGTAGGTATACACGATCAACAGCATGGGTTAGGCAAGCAAGATCAGCAACTAGAGTAGGTATACAACTAGAGTAGGTATTCAACTAGAGTAGATATACACGATCAACAACATGGGTTAAGCAAGTAAGATCAGCAACTAGAGTAGATATACACGATCAACAGCATGGGTTAGGCAAGCAAGATCAACAACTAGAGTAGGTATACAACTAGAGTAGGTATACAAGATCAACAGCATGGGTTAGGCAAGCAATATCAGCAACTAGAGTAGGCATTCAACTAGAGTAGGTATACACGATCAACAGCATGGGTTAGGCAAGCAAGATCAGCATCTAGAGTAGGTATACAACTAGAGTAGGTATACACGATCAACAACAGGGGTAAGCAAGCAAGATCAGCATCTAGAGTAGGTATACAACTAGAGTAGGTATACACGATCAACAACAGGGGTTAGGCAAGCAAGATCAACAACTAGAGTAGGTATACACGATCAACAGCATGGGTTAGGCAAGCAAGATCAACAACTAGAGTAGGTATACACGATCAACAACAGGGGTAAGCAAGCAAGATCAACAACTAGAGTAGGTATACACGATCAACAGCATGGGTTAGGCAAGCAAGATCGGCATCTAGAGTAGGTATTCAACTAGAGTAGGTATACACGATCAACAGCATGAGTTAGGCAAGCAAGATCAGCAACTAGAGTAGGTATTCAACTAGAGTAGGTATACACGATCAACAGCATGAGTTAGGCAAGCAAGATCAGCAACTAGAGTAGGTATACAACTAGAGTAGGTATACACGATCAACAGCATGGGTTAGGCAAGCAAGATCAGCATCTAGAGTAGGTATTCAACTAGAGTAGGTATACACGATCAACAGCATGAGTTAGGCAAGCAAGATCAGCAACTAGAGTAGGTATACATATATATTTAACAAACAATAATAGTCAGGCTGATCAATTGGAGACTGTGTTCGTGATTGATTCCTAGTGATTTAGATACAACTCTCTTTGTTTCAGGTGATGATAAATTATCAGACAGTCTACCCTGGTATATAATAGTTATACTGATAGCTGGTAGTATAATAATACTTATACTCATTATTATATCAACTTGGTTTATCTACAAACACTGTCAGAATAAACACAACTACCAATCATACCAGTAGACTTAGCAGCCTTTTCCAAGTTTTTTCCAAGTTTCATAGTTACATAAGTTTACTGAACATGTCAAGATGATAATAATATCGGCAAACTCTTCTTCTGAAAAACTCCTCTATATTCCATCTTCAATAAATCTTACGAAATGATAAAATAGTTTTAATTATGTAACCGAACGCTAACAGTTGTCAGTCATTGAAATCTTCAATTACATAGGGTATTTGAGATGAAAAGAAATTGGAGTTTTACGTCCTACTTTTATATATATGAGATGGAGTTGTTACGTTATGAAATTATAAATTGTAATGTGTGGCACATAAAACGTAACAAAGAAGTAAGTTGAACAATTAGTGATCAACAACAATTATTTATTTGTTGAATTGCAAAATATTACAAACATAAACACCAACTTACAATATAACATAATCTTGACACAAACCAAACTATTCTAAGTTATGGAATAATAATGTAAGATGTTAACTTATCAAAGTCATATCTAAAAAGTGATCCCAACATGCCCATGGCATGGCTTTATATACTAATTCATGGATTCATGAATTATCTACATAACTCCGGAATGTTCCAGAAAACAATAGAAGGTTTAACTATGAGTCTCAATGTATCTGGAATGTTCCAGAAGAGATTAGATTCAATAACACCAAGTGAACAGTGAACATTTCTTGTTACTATTAATAACATCTATAATTGTAATAACTATGGTATCACATAAATGCAATAAATGCATTGTAACTTGTTAATTACGGTATTACTTGCAATTACTCATAACACCCCCCTCGATAAAAGAAGTTTTTGTCTAACAAAAACTTACATGAACTTATCATATAAGTAAAAGGAGCACTTACACTTAAATAAAACATAAAAATGTTAAATGAAATTCAAAATTAAGGATTAATGTATTACTATTGAATTATATTCTTGAAAGACAATCAGCAATAATATTATCTTTTCCTTTGATATGTTTTATATCCATATTGTATTCTTGCAGCATCAAACTCCAACGAAGAAGTCGTTGATTTTTCTTCTTCAATTTCTGCAAGAACACAAGAGGATTGTGATCACTGAAAACAGCGATGGGTTGGCCACCAGAAGTAACATAAACTTCAAAATGCTGTAAAGCCAAAACCAGAGACAAACATTCCTTTTCAACAGTAGAATAATTTCTCTGACTTTTGTTAAACTTTTTGGAAAAATAACAAACAGGGTGGTCTATCCCATCTCTGCCTTCTTGTAATAAGACAGCACCCGCTGCAACATCACTAGCATCAATAGCTAATTTAAATGGTGAATCAAAATCAGGAGCTGAAAGAACTGGTGAATTCTTAAGCATGGCTTTTAATATATCAAATGCTTTTTGACACCTTTCTGTCCACAGAAATTTTACTTTCTTTTGAAGTAAATGAGTTAAAGGTTCTGTTATGGCAGAGAAATTTGGACAGAATTTTCTGTAGTAACCAGCCATACCCAAAAATCGCATCAGCTGTTTCCTGTCACTTGGTTGAGGAAATTCAGAAATAGCACTTATTTTTGCATCAATTGGCTTAACCTGACCCTGACCGACAATATGCCCTAAATATATCACATTCGCACATCCGAATTCACTCTTAGTTAGATTGATTGTCAGAGAAGCAACACTAAGTCTCCTGAATAATTCCTTGATAAGATTGATATGATCTTCCCAGTTGTTGCTGTACAAGATGATGTCGTCAATATATCCTTCACATCCATCAAGTCCACTGATGACTTGGTTTATTAGTCTTTGGAATGTTGCTGGCGAATTTTTCATTCCAAAAGGCATTACTTTATATTGGTAAAGCCCAAAAGGAGTGGTAAATGCCGATATTTCCTTTGCACGTTCTGTCAGAGGTATTTGCCAAAATCCTTTAAGCAGATCGAACTTGGTGACAAATTTGGCATTACCTATATTGTCTATACAATCGTCCACTCTTGGTATAGGAAAAGTATCGGTCTTTGTGAGAGAATTGACCTTGCGAAAGTCAGTGCACATGCGGTACGAGTTATTGGATTTCGGTACCAGTATGCATGGCGAACTCCAGGCACTTTTGCTAGGTTCAATGAAGTCATTTTCCAGAAGATATTGAACCTCCTTCTGCAGGTACTTAAGTTTCTCAGGATTCATACGATATGGATGCTGTTTTATAGGATTTGCATCTCCAATATCGACATCATGGAATATCTTATCAGTTCTTGTGGGAACGTCAGGAAATAAATGTTCATATTTTTCCAGAAGATTCTTTATATCTTGTTGCTGAGACTTAGTGAGATGGGAAAGTTTCGAGTCCAAATTCGTAAGAATGTCCGAATTTTCTAATTTGGTTGTGCCAAGAACTCTATCCAAATTTTCACACGAGTCCAAATTTAAATTGTCAAGGTCAGAACTTACAACGCTGACTGGATTGACAATAGTTGTGCTATTTCTGTCAACATATGGTTTTAACATATTAATATGACATAATTGTGTTTGCTTTCGCCTGTCAGGAGTTTCTATAATATAATTCAACTCACTCGCTTTTTTCTGTACTATATAAGGACCAAAATATCTAGCTTGAAGAGGATTACCAGGAATCGGAAGCAGTGCAAGCACTTTTTGGCCTGGATCAAAACTTCTTTTTATAGATTTTTGGTCAAACTTTGATTTCATGATCCTTTGAGCAGTCTTCAAATTAGCCCTTGCTAAATCACATGCTTTTGAAAGTTTGGCGCGGAACTTTGAAACATACTGCAATATGTGAAAATGTTCTTGCTCGTTATCATCTGACATAAGCTTTTCTTTCAAATGCTTGAGAGGTCCTCGAACAGTGTGTCCAAAAACAAGATCGAATGGACTGAAACCAAGAGATTCCTGAACGGATTCTCGTACTGCAAACAAAAGAAGTGGGATACCTTCATCCCAGTCTTTGTCATTGTCAAAACAATATGTTTTAATCATTGTTTTTAGTGTTTGGTGGAACCTCTCTAATGCACCTTGACTTTCAGGATGATATGCAGAAGATTTGAACTGCTCAATTCCTAACTCGTACATGACCTGTTGGAATACACCAGACATGAAATTTGAGCCTTGGTCAGACTGAATTGATTTTGGTAGCCCAAAAAGCGTAAAAAATTTGATTAAAGCCTTCAAAATAGCAGAAGTCTTAATATTTCTCAAAGGTATTGCCTCAGGAAATCTAGAAGATGCACACATTATTGTGAGAATATATTGATTACCAGACTTAGTTTTTGGCAAAGGCCCTACACAATCAATAATGATCCTACTGAAAGGTTCTTCAAAAGCAGGAATGGGTTTCAAAGGAGCTTTAGGAATCACCTGATTTGGTTTTCCTACCATCTGACACGTGTGACATGACCTGCAATATTGTGCAACGTCATTTCTGAGATTTGGCCAAAAGAAATGATTGAGTATCTTATGGTAAGTTTTGGTGACTCCAAGATGACCAGAAAAAGAAGAGTCATGAGCTAAATTGAGTATTTCACTCCGGTAAGAACTAGGAATGACAATTTGGTACTTAACCAGCCACTCATCATCGACAGAGGCATCTGGTGGTCGCCATTTTCTCATGAGGATGCCATTCCTGAGAAAGAAACAAACTTGTTCATTCGAAACATCACTGTCATCAACTATCCTTTGAAATAAGGAAGCAAGATCAGGATCTTTCTGTTGTTCAGCTATGAGTTGTGACCTCGGGACCGACGAATTACAGACAGAATTTTCAGCGTTAGCTGTCTGATCTTTAAAAAATACATTAGAATCTCGACTGATAAAGGTATCTGCCAAGTCAATATCATCTGAAAAGTCACTCGGAAAACTAGAATCAGTAGAATGAGAATCAAAATCAGCTTTCTTTCTCATAGATCTAGTAACTGCACAGGCAGGGTATAAGTTTAGAATTTCTTCCTCAACAGGATCAGATATTTGATCTAAACAAGGTTTATCAGATAAAATAGGATTGACTATGACTTTGTCACCTGCCAAGTCATTTCCAAGAAGAAGATGAACTCCTTCAAAGGGTAAAGAAGGTCGAATGCCAACAGTAACAGGTCCAGAAACAATGTTTGACAACAACTGAACATTGTGAAGGGGAACAGTAGTAAAACTACTAGAATCTACACCCTTAATAAGAACATTCTGGCCAGAATAAGAGCTCTCAGAAAATGGCAAAGCATTAGAAACAATAAGAGATTGAGACGCTCCTGTATCTCGCAGAATAGTAATAGGGGTAGCATGTGAAATATCACAGGAAAGTGATACAAAACCTTCACATGTGAATGGCTTAAATATATCCATGACAGGATCAGATTCAGAACAAGCCATTTGCAAACATTTCCTGGATTTGACATCAGAATGTGCAGATTTTTGCACAACACCAGGAGAAGACCTGTGAAAAGCATTATCATGCTTTGAAACAAACCCAGTAGGCTTGTAATCTTGCTTTCGTTTCAATTTGAAACATTCAGAAATCAAATGTCCTGATTTCTTACAATATGTGCAAGTGGGGCGATTAAGGACTTTGTTTCTTACATCATCCTTTGAACTCTGTGAATCAAGGTTTGCCTTTCTGTCATTTGAAAACGTTGGTTGTGCAAGGAAAGATTTGTTTTGGCCTGAGGATGTTGGTTTGGTAATGAAAGACACTTTGTGAGTCAGAGAATAATCATCTGCTAGACGAGCAGCATCTTCCAAATTTTCAGCTTTCTGTTCATCTAGAAAGGTCTTTACATTGCTAGGAATACATCTTTTGAATTCTTCAACTAAAACTATCTGCCTCAATTTTTCAAAATTAGATTCTATTTTCTTTGAAACACACCATCTGTCAAACAACTGTTCTTTTGTCCTACCAAATTCAACAAAGGTTTGCGAACTTTCTTTTTGAGCATTTCGAAACTTCTGACGATATGCTTCAGGAACAAGTTCAT
This sequence comes from Lottia scabra, assembly GCA_029955415.1. NCBI lineage: Eukaryota > Metazoa > Mollusca > Gastropoda > Lottiidae > Lottia > Lottia scabra. The sequence goes on from JARJEI010000001.1 coordinate 47,246,448, forward strand.
AGCCTTTCAAAATGAATTCTTTGACATTTTCGTAATCCGAAGACTGCTCAACAGACAACTCAGTAAAAATATCTCTAGCCTTTCCTAACAAAACACTCTGAAGAAGAGTTGACCAAGATTCCTTAGGCCAGTTCAAATTTTTGGCAATTTTCTCAAAATGAAGAAAGAATTTGTCTACTTCCTTTTCCTGAAAGGGAGGAACCAATCTAATATTTTTGGTACTATCAAATGATTGTTGACTTGATCTCACTGGCTGCCGTGCGTCAAACCTTTTTATATCAAATTCAAATTTTCTTTGTTTTTCATTTTCCTCAGCTTCAAACAGTCGTTGTCTTTCTGTTACTCTTTCTTGTGATTCAAGTCTAAGTTTTTCTTTTTGAAATTCAAGTTCTAATTTTTTCATTTCTAATTCAATTGAAACGTTAGTTAAAGAGCTTAAGTCAGTTTCTTGTAGTACCTCTTTTTCAACTAGAGTTTTCATTATGATACATTGAATTTCAGATTTTTTCATTGACTGTTCAACATTTAATTCTAAATAATTGCCAAGTGAAATCAAGTCATCCTTCTTCAATTGAAGGAATTTCTCCTGACTAGGTTCTAACAAAAATGCTTTGGCATCAAATGACATATTGAAAAACTAAGTGTTCAACTCTATTGAGTAAAGTGCCAACAAGAATTTTAAAATGAATTAACGGCAATTTATTGAAAGTACCAAAATTGTAAAAGTATTATCTTTTACAAAATAAACCGGTTTCCCGGACAAGCCCCCAATTTGTTACGTTATGAAATTATAAATTGTAATGTGTGGCACATAAAACGTAACAAAGAAGTAAGTTGAACAATTAGTGATCAACAATAATTATTTATTTGTTGAATTGCAAAATATTACAAACATAAACACCAACTTACAATATAACATAATCTTGACACAAACCAAACTATTCTAAGTTATGGAATAATAATGTAAGATGTTAACTTATCAAAGTCATATCTAAAAAGTGATCCCAACATGCCTATGGCATGGCTTTATATACTAATTCATGGATTCATGAATTATCTACATAACTCCGGAATGTTCCAGAAAACAATAGAAGGTTTAACTATGAGTCTCAATGTATCTGGAATGTTCCAGAAGAGATTAGATTCAATAACACCAAGTGAACAGTGAACATTTCTTGTTACTATTAATAACATCTATAATTGTAATAACTATGGTATCACATAAATGCAATAAATGCATTGTAACTTGTTAATTACGGTATTACTTGCAATTACTCATAACAGAGTTAACGAAATAACTGAGTACGATCTTTCTGCTAGATTTTCGCCTCTCTGAAAATATGTCGATAAACAATTTTTCTTGAGATAGGCTTTACGTCTCATTGGATTCCTACGCCAATGTTCAAATTTAGGGCTGGTTCGACAAGATGGTGACCTTTTCAGTATTTGACTAGAATAATGGTGACGTATTCAGTACCAATTTACAGCTGGATGTATATTTTTTTATTATTGTTATTTTATATTTCTCCATGTCAGTTATTTGATTCTGATGAGTGCATTCTGAATCATTATTTTAACTGAACATGCATTGCAATGGGAGATGGATTCGGTGTAGAGTAGAATATAGAATAAGGTTACCCCAACTCCTCAAACAACCCCTCCTCCACCAATTCGTACAGCTACACAATTAGCAAGATGTACTGAACAGATAAATAAATGTCGCATTAATAGATCTTGTAGTCAAGATCATGCTAAGGAGTAATATACCATAAAATTGTGTTCTGTTATTTAATGTGATCTTTACCCCTAAATGTCGCTTAAAGGGACAGTCTGAATTTTTTTAGGTCAAAAATTTTTTTTGCTCAAATTTGTGAAAACTTTACACCAAAATCTGTAACTATGTGCCCTTTAATGTATCTGAAAGTTTTAACTAAAAAAATCCAGCCGTTAATTTTTAAACGCTAAAAACATGCTGAAATTTTTTAAAACCTTACGTAAGGTTTTTAAGTGTGTTATGATTTTTGGACGCTGATAGGAAACTACTGAACGGATTTGAGTAAAATAAACGCCTAATTGTAGAGAAATGTCCCTTTTGTGTATTTAAAAAGTTTCAGCTAGAAGTATTGAGCCATTTAAAGGGAAAAAACCAAAACTAGGTCAAATTGCTTAATTAACAATAAGTACTCCCTAATTGTAATTAACCCTTTAAAAACAAATTCAGTTTGATCAAGAAGATGCATAGATATAATGAGCATACTTTAGAAATACTTTCAGGTAATATTTGCGCTGTTTTTGATAATGGAAACTTTTTTGAAAAAAGCAGAATGGCCCTTTAAGGATTATGATCAACATTGTTATTTTTCTATATAAATATTACTTATATACTTTTAAACATCAAGTGTATGAAATTCCACTAACAATACCAGTTGCGTTCTGATAATTCTGTAGTTTTTTCACTATGTACTTTGTGTTTTGTGACGTTTCTTTATCTGTTTATCTGTTGAGTATATGACATGTCATAAACCATTACCTACAGCATGTTGAAATAACCTTCCATGTTTCAATGTATCTATAATGAACCATTACCTACAGCATGTTGAAATAACCTTCCATGTTTCAATGTATCTATAATGAACCATTACCTACAGCATGTTGAAATAACCTTCCATGTTTCAATGTATCTATAATGAACCATTACCTACAGCATGTTGAAATAACCTTCCATGTTTCAATGTATCTATAATGAACCATTACCTACAGCATGTTGAAATAACCTTCCATGTTTCAATGTATCTATAATGAACCATTACCTACAGCATGTTGAAATAACCTTTTAATGTTTTAATGTATCTATAATTACACAGACTGACGATTGTACTAATTAGGTAAGATGGTAAGTAATGAAATCAATGTGTCAACTATTGCTGGCGTTCCTTGAACCAAAATAACCAAATCGAAAGGGAACATTGTTCTGGTTGTATCCACCGACGTGGTCTAGAAGTAGCGGGTGTCTCACCAACATCCAGAAGCATTCAAATCAAATGAAAAATAGTTTTTACAAAGAACCCTATACACTGGAGTACCGTTTTCTTAATTTCCAACTACCCAGAGATCTTTAGTGTGTACAACTTTTAGTACAGGTTGGTTGTCAATTTATACAAACTTTTCAATACAAGACAAATTGTACTGATACAATATTCAGGAGATTCGAACGTCGGTTCATGTCTTAAAAACAAAAACTGTTTGAGCATATTGGCCAGTATGAAAATCGCTCGAGAGCATGGATATTCAGTTTGCCTATATATGTCCCTTGTTCAAGGTTTATAAAATTTATAAAATTATATAATAATTTCCCATTATTGTCTCACACTTATCCTTAACTAGTGTTTGATTGTTGTTATAATTAGTTTCCTTTATCTTCCCAATGGCTTCACACTCTCATTATATATTGTATTGTTTTTTGTTGTTAATTCATTTTACTTGATAACGTTACCTGTATGTGTTTTGAAACGTAGTATGTAATAAATGCAGAAGTAGTATATCCATATATCTTAGTGTTTTTAATGTAATCTTCCTACTTCTATATGTCTTATAAACAATAAATTATATAATAGTTTAGATGCTTTAATTAGGTGATGACATAAACATGATATGTATTAGTATTTGATATTTGGTTAGTAAGTTGAAGGCTAACCCACTGTTTGAAGTAGATATTAGTAAACATTGTAATCACTCCTACGCTGCCATTTCATTAGGAATTAATATCCTTAGTAAACTAAATCTATATCTGGCCAGATATTTTAATATCTATATATTTACTTCACTGCTTCTTAACTCTTAGGTCTTCAAACAGTCACATTCGACTCAACCTTTGTCAATGTTCAAGATAAACATTATGACTCGGGCATGATAGGCGACCATATTGCCCACATAATGGGCTGGGAAAGTCAGAACTTTCTACGATTGTGATTGGTTGAACTATGACTTATTCCATATGGCTATCTCCGTATAACAGTGGTTCCCAACCTTTTTCAAGCTGTGGCCCAAAATTACGAAGCTCCCAGAGCCATGCCCCCCCTATTCCAAACTAGGACAAAATAGGGAATATAGTGCAAGGGTTGTTGTCTTGTGCCTCCTCATCAGCATGAGGTCAAATGAATTTGACCACAAGCAACTACAACAAAATATAGTTAAATAAAAGATGGGCTCGAGAAAAAAATGCAATACATCCTCATGCGCCATGGCCTCCAGGTTGGGAACCACTGCCGTATAATATACGAGATTATCTAGCGCGCTTGTCTAGTTCTGTATTGATACGAGTTCCTAAAGCCAAACAAATTCAGAAGACTACACTGTTAATCTTCACTTCAGTTTATTTTGATGTCACAGAAAACAAACTATGGCTTCACCCGGAAACTTGATCATTCTGGCCTTTCTGTACTACACTAGCAGCAAAAAATATAACACTTCTTCTTCTAGGAATTTTTTTAAATCGTGAGCTGAAAATGTCAAGCGATATTTTATTATCATTTTTGTATCTGTGTGTCGGAATTATGTCGAAATCCCTATTGTCAAAGGATGTATATCTAAGTGGTAAATTTCATCTGTACAACAAATGATCGGTATAAAAACAGGACCGTAACTTACTGAGCAAGAGCTCGTTCTCTTGATATTTATGTTTCTAAATAATAGATAGACTAAATTTTGTATCTGCCTTAGTAATTTGTCGAAATTCGCTATAAAACTTGTGGATGGCGATTGGACAGATCGTGAAATAAGAACTTACATTGAAATAGTAACGTAGTTTTCTAAGAAAGACAATTACAACCACAACCACGTTCAAAACAATACATGACAAACTCGAGAGTAATAGTTGTATAGTAGTGGACTTCTCCAAAGAAAAGTACCATCAGGTGTTTTGAATTTTACAATTTTTAAATGACAGAATATAGTTCAATTGATCACGTGATGAAACCTATCAAATGGACAAATTAAAAACCTAATCGTGACTGAAGTAACAGAATGTACTAAGTCATTATAGTTCTACGTGACACACATACAATAGATAGTTTAGTTTAGTGGTCAAGTTTCTGCTACTTTCATGTAGTATCTTTTCTTTTACCATGGAACCAAGTTTTAGACTGTATTAACAAGGGGTATCAAACTTGACAAAAAAAAAAACGATGCCTGATTGGAAAAATTATAAAACTATTTGCTCTCGATTTTGTTATTCTTTCAATATTAACAGAATTGTCTTGCTTGTATGGATTGTTAAAATATAAGTAAAAGCAATCTGTACAAGAAAAACAATTCCGTTAATCAAAATCGCCAAAATTCTGCCCCCCTCCCCATAGAAACGCCACTGTGTAACCAATGTATTTATCCGATGTTATAGCTATTATTAAATTTTTATGTTTTATCTCGACCATTGTTCGCCAGGCAATAGTTTGATATTTTTAGACGGTAATGATGAATAAATAGAAGCTGTTTTATTGTCAGTTTTAAACAGGACTATTATAGGAGATTATTATTTTATAAAGTACATCATAATCTCGGTCAGGTCATAGCAATATCGAGAATCATTTCAAACATTTTTAAAGAGAGAAAATGAGAATGAACCATTTTTTGTAAAAGGGCAACAATTATCAAAGGTTCATAAGGATCCTTTCTCCCAAATCTTTGGCCAAATCTCTTGGTAATAATCTTATGAATTCAACATTGCTTCTCAAGGATCCTTTCTCTCAGCTTGTCCTTGGCCAAACTTCTTGGCTTTGATCTTTCCAGATTATCCGTACCCATTTACAGCCGAGATGACTGGAATTATGAGAAAAGATGATCACACATACTTAGATTAGAACCTACAACTACCACTGGTTCAATGTAGCCAAGCAATTAAAGATGTCGGATAAAGATTTTAACATTCTAGCGTTCTGTTATTTGTTTCCTACGTCATTGAATGTTGAAAAATATTTTAACCATCTACGACCTACGTTGTCCGCAAAGGGTCTAACACGAAAATGACGCCTAGTTTTTCGGATAAGGCAATAAACCGCAGACCCATGTGCTACAGGATATGCACATCAACGATCTTGGACAGTTGGAAATCGGTAGTAAGAGTAGGCTAATGCAGCTGTCCTGGTAGAAATGTTCTCATTGCATTGAATTGCGTTTACCCATCCTCATTAGCAGGACGTAAAACTCCATTTAATTTCATCCACAATGTTCATTATTTCAGTTTTCAAGGAGCAGATAAAATGAAACAGATTCGTTTGATATATTTTTTCCAAAACTAGAGCAGAATAGTAGAACGTAAAACATTCTTTTAAGTTTCATTGAGTTTTGCCAAGAAAATATCCGCCGATCTGGATTGATATTGTTTGTTTTCTTTGCTCAGTTCCAATATATTCTTTAACTTGACGTAAAGAATCGATCGGCACTGGAATAAATAGTCAAGCCACAAAAAAACTAAAACTCAAAGAATGTCTGTGTTGATACTGATTTTAATCAAATATTGAAAGTTGGAATATCAAATATAACTGATGTATTCAGTGTGTAGACTGGGGTGAAGGTTAGCGATACGTTCAGTAAACAGAGAAAATACTTCATTTAATGATGTTTGGTTTGATGAGGAAATATTCTTTCAATTTTCATTTTTAACAAAACATGATGGTCACAATGTAAACTTTATACATCCAACAAGATAAACTTCTGGGCCTCAGCCATGAGGTGTTGATATCGGAGATTAGGTTTGACTTGACTTACAGCCGCATCAGATGATCCCACAATGTCATTTGATCGTGCCATGTCAGAATGCCAAACAAGCAAGCATGGTATCTACAAATATCTATCAAATAATTCTAAGAACAATAATAGTACACTTCAGCAAGGAGCGTATCCAACTGCAAACAGTAGTGTTTCGGCCTTCTGGACCTCATCAGTACAGTGCTGATACTGGAGTTGAGGTTTGTTTCGGCCTTCTGGACCTCATCAGTACAGTGCTGATACTGGAGTTGAGGTTTGTTTCAGCCTTCTGTGCCTCATCAGTGCAGTGCTGATACTGGAGTTGAGGTTTGTTTGGGCCTTCTGTGCCTCATCAGTGCAGTGCTGATACTGGAGTTGAGGTTTGTTTCGGCCTTCTGGACCTCATCAGTACAGTGCTGATACTGGAGTTGAGGTTTGTTTCGGCCTTCTGGACCTCATCAGTACAGTGCTGATACTGGAGTTGAGGTTTGTTTCAGCCTATTGTGCCTCATCAATGCAGTGCTGATACTGGAGTTGAGGTTTGTTTCGGCCTTCTGGGCCTAATCAGTGCAGTGCTGATACTGGATGTGATTTTTGGCTATACTTTAGATTTATTCAAATTGTAAAGATGTGGATCCGACGGCTTGACATATGAAATGTCTACAATCGAAGCACTGTGTAACATTCTACAGAGCCCTTTAGTCACATAATAAACACATTGAACTAACTAATCAAATATATTTCGTTTTAACCGCATAAATTGTTCGTTTAAACGAAATATTCCAAGAATAGAAATCATTATCAAAAGAATTCCTCAATTGCTCCACAGTTTGAGAGTTTGTTAACATTGTAACAAATTGTAGGCAAAATGATAGACTTTCTTCATGCAAATTTGTCTGCGAAATGAACACGTGCTGTATATTATGTAATATTGATAATAATTATTATTATAATAAACTGTTTATTTGTATGTCTTCACGAGATGTCGGTTATCACTTGTAATTATCTCAAAGTCAACCTAACATGGAAACAATGCTGTGATAACAGAAATGACGTCAAGGGAAGTTATCAGACAATATCCCAATAGAAAAATATACATATCAATTATCAGAACACAGATCATGCATTAAATTGATTTGATTATTTTCAACAGTATCCATGATAATTTTACCTACTGTATATTAGTGTTTATTTCATTCATATTGTTTAAGGCCGGCGCACATTGAACGATTTTTTGACGCCGTTATAGTTCAATGTGCCCCGGCCTTTATTGTAAATACGAGTTGTAACCACTTCAACAGTGTCGCATATTGTTTTCATAATGTCAAATTGAATAACCAAATCAAGATAACTCACAAACTAATTCGAAAATGAAAGGCTAATGCCACTGTACTACCAACATTTTCCTCGTTGCAAATTGTTAAACAGCTACAGAAAAATATTTCTAGTCTGGAATAAAAATTAATGTTCTAAAGCAGCTTTACCCTGTACTTGAAAAAGGGTTTCACATATACTGTACGTACTAAACAGCTTTGATTAACGGAATTGTTTTGCTTGTACGGGTTTTTATTATTTAAATATATCTGTCTTTTCTTTTGTTTCATAGAATAATTTGGTCAGCACAAAACACAAATTTGTGTTCTACGACAGTAAAACATTTACTTGTGACATACAATATATATGACTGCATGCTGTATACAATTTACTATGAATTAATAACGCAAGAGAATTTAAGCAGCTTTTTACAGTCAGAAGTTTTGAAAGGTTAAATAAAATTTGCATTATGCAAGTGAAAGTCTTTCTTTACGTACATGACCACACACACGTCACGTATCAATCTAAAGGTCAGGATATTTTGTGTTTAATCAGATTGAGTAGAAAGGGACGATTATCACCTATTAATTCAGTCAATAGGGAGTTGTCAGTTATATTTCTAATTTAACCAAGTCATTATTTAGCTGTATAAGTCAGTATTAATGAGGAAATGGACTCTCTATTTAAATGACTAGTTATTGTTAGTCTGTATATTAAATCTGAATACAATCATTATCACTGTAAATATCATCTACGTCATTGTATTCTAAAATAACTAACTTTACAAACTGTAATTGACGTGTATCCACCACAAATCAACAGGTGCTTGGTCATACTCGAGAAATATCAAGCCTCGCATTGTTCCCCATCCCTTATCAAAATTTTTCGCTAAGTTTTCGGTACTTTTACAAATGTAGATGTTGCATGAAAACATGTTGCTTTTAGAATAAGATTATGCTACATGTAGATTAAAAAAAAATAAATCGTCTCTCTGTTGATACATGTATGTAGAATTTCGTACAACCTTTAAAATGCCTTGAATAGTGCGGCCAGGGATGTCCATAGAGGGGTTTTATGTCGGGGAAAAATCAAACTGGAGAAAATAAAATTTTTGATAGAGGGTCAAAGACTCCCCCACTCCAGTTAAGATTTGATGGATGGACCTGGCAGTCTGTTTATTTATCCCTGAGTATCATTTATAAATAATTGTTAAAAATTATTTGTGATTATTATTATTATTATTATTCCCCTATAGAGAAAACATAACGGTAACCTCTCTATAGTTTGGTACATTCATTGATTGAAGTGACTTCCCAGAAAGACACCAATGTATTGTTTATAATAGTTTTATTTCTATATAGCTGATCTTAAATTGATATCTTAAAAAGTATCTGGCTCGACATTAACCCTACGGGTCCCACTACGTAAATTCATTCGGGCGAAACTAGGGCATGCATCTTCCTGTTTGACAACTTTCATAATATTTTACTTTCTTCATTTTACTTCGTTTATAGTTTAAAGCATAACATCTATCAAGGTTAGTGTGTTTATATTCATTGTCATTGTAGCTCAAAATCTCATTAGATAATATAATATGCATGCATACAGTGTAGATGTATATAACCATTGTTAAAATTGTGCTCTGTTTTCTAACTACAATATGTAATGACATTGCTTCCCCCTGTAAGCTTAACGAATTAATCTCCCAGTTTATTTGTTTAATAGGTTGGTTATGTGTCGACAATTCGACCGACCTGTACTCACATCTTTCATTTTTCATCCTATACTGTGGATACCTGAAATTGATAAATTTTTCAAATCTTTATGAAAAGTTCCACCAAGGTACATTATTTCAATATCGTTTCGTTGTTCTTTATCCTTATAATTTTACGTTATTTTAGATGTTACGCTTGTTGATTTTTGTGTCCATTTTAAGCCTGGTTTATGGTACGTATATATAACATTTTTAATTATAATTGTGTAATATTGTAAATGAGTTATATTATGTATGATGTGTGTTATATTGTGTATGGTATGTGTTATATTGTGTATGATATGAAAAGAAAAGAAAGAAAGAAACATTTATATTTTACAAGGATAACAACTTAGGTTCCGTGCGGATCCTTTCTCCCAGCTGGTCCTTGGCCAAACCTCTTGGCGTTGATCTTACCCGGATTATCCGTACCCATTTACAGCTGGGTGGACTGGAATTATGAGTGAAGATGACTTATTCAAGGTCATCGGACTTTCACACCCTGTGTATGAGTTCTATTGTGTATGGTATGTGTTAAATTGTGTATGATATGTGTTTTATTGTGTATAGTATGTTTTTTTTGTGTATGGTATGTGTTATATTGTGTATGGTTTATGTTATTTTGTGTATGGTGTGTGTCATATTGTGTATGTTATGTGTTATGTTGTGTATGGTATGTGTTATATTGTGTATGGTATGTATTATATTGTGTATGGTATGTGTTATATTGTGTATGGTATGTGTTATATTATGTATGGTAAGTGTTATATTGTGTATGGTATGTGTTATATTGTGTATGGTATGTGTTATATTGTGTATGGTATGTGTTATATTGTGTATGGTATGTGTTATATTGTATATGGTATGTGTTATATTGTGTATGGTATATGTTATTTTGTGTATGGTATGTGTTATATTGTGTATGGTATGTGTTATATTGTATATGGTATGTGTTATTTTGTGTATGGTATGTGTTATATTGTATATGGTATGTGTTATATTGTGTATTGTATGAGTTATATTGTGTCTAGTATGAGTTATATTGTGTATGGTATATGTTATTTTGTGTATGGTATGTGTTATATTGTGTATGGTGTGTGTTATATTGTGTATGGTGTGTGTTTTATTGTGTATGGTATGTGTTATATTGTGTTTGGTGTGTGTTATATGGTGTATGGTATGTGTTATATTGTGTATGGTATGTGTTATATTGTGTTTGGTATGAGTTATATTGTGTATGGTATGTGTTATATTGTGTATGGTATGTGTTATGTTGTGTATGGTATATTTTATATTGTGTATATTAGTATGTGTTATATTGTGTATGGTATCTGTTATATTGTGTATGGTATGTGTTATATTGTGTATGGTATGTGTTATATTGTGTATGGTAAGTGTTATATTGTGTATGGTATGTGTTATATTGTGTTTGGTTTGTGTTATATTGTGTATGGTATGTGTTATGGTGTGTATGGTATGTGTTATATTGTGTATGGTATGTGTTATATTGTGTATGGTATGTGTTATATTGAGTATGGTATGTGTTATATTGAGTATGGTATGTGTTATATTATGTATGGTATGAGTTATATTATGATTGGTATGAGTTATATTATGTTTGGTATGTGTTATATTGTGTATATTGGTATGTGTTATATTGTGTATGGTATGAGTTATATTGTGTATGGTATGTGTTATATTGTGTATGGTATGTGTTATATTGTGTATGGTATGTGTTATATTGTGTATGGTATATGTTATATTGTGTATGGTATGTGTTATATTGTGTATGGTATGTGTTATATTGTGTATGGTATGTGTTATATTATGTATGGTAAGTGTTATATTGTGTATGGTATGTGTTATATTGTGTATGGTATGTGTTATATTGTGTATGGTATGTGTTATATTGTGTATGGTATGTGTTATATTGTATATGGTATGTGTTATATTGTGTATGGTATATGTTATTTTGTGTATGGTATGTGTTATATTGTGTATGGTATGTGTTATATTATGTATGGTATGTGTTATATTGTATATGGTATGTGTTATTTTGTGTATGGTATGTGTTATATTGTATATGGTATGTGTTATATTGTGTATTGTATGAGTTATATTGTGTCTAGTATGAGTTATATTGTGTATGGTATATGTTATTTTGTGTATGGTATGTGTTATATTGTGTATGGTGTGTGTTATATTGTGTATGGTGTGTGTTTTATTGTGTATGGTATGTGTTATATTGTGTTTGGTGTGTGTTATATGGTGTATGGTATGTGTTATATTGTGTATGGTATGTGTTATATTGTGTTTGGTATGTGTTATATTGTGTATGGTATGTGTTATATTGTGTATGGTATGTGTTATGTTATGTTGTGTATGGTATATTTTATATTGTGTATATTAGTATGTGTTATATTGTGTATGGTATCTGTTATATTGTGTATGGTATGTGTTATATTGTGTATGGTATGTGTTATATTGTGTATGGTAAGTGTTATATTGTGTATGGTATGTGTTATATTGTGTTTGGTTTGTGTTATATTGTGTATGGTATGTGTTATGGTGTGTATGGTATGTGTTATATTGTGTATGGTATGTGTTATATTGTGTATGGTATGTGTTATATTGAGTATGGTATGTGTTATATTGAGTATGGTATGTGTTATATTATGTATGGTATGAGTTATATTATGATTGGTATGAGTTATATTATGTTTGGTATGTGTTATATTGTGTATATTGGTATGTGTTATGTTGTGTATGGTATGAGTTATATTGTGTATGGTATGTGTTATATTGTGTATGGTATGTGTTATATTGTGTATGGTATGTGTTATATTGTGTATGGTATATTTTATATTGTGTTTGGTATGTGTTATATTGTGTATGGTATGTGTTATATTGTGTATGGTATGTGTTATATTGTGTATGGTATGTGTTATATTGTGTATGGTATGTGTTATATTGTGTATGGTATGTGTTATATTGTGTATGGTATGTGTTATATTGTGTATGGTATGTGTTATATTGTTTATGGTATGTGTTATATTGTGTATGGTATGTGTTATATTGTGTATGGTATGTGTTATATTGTGTAATGGTGTAATATGGTATGTGTTTGGTATGTGTTATATTGTGTATGGTATGTGTTATATTGTGTATGGTATGTGTTATATTGTGTATGGTATGTGTTATATTGTGTAATGGTGTAATATGGTATATGTTGTATTGTGTATTGTATGAGCTTTCTTGTTATTGAAGGGTTTATTAATATCACAAGCCAACCACCCAAAGTAACATATGGAGAATTTTTAAAATTGATATGCAATGTTGGGACCATGAAAGACACTATCAAATTGGATTATGATGGAGTAACATATTTTTCCTGTGACTCTCCCTATACCAATAATTGTTACACCAACACCAAAGTTGCTAGAATTGATTACTATGACTATACTATTGCTGACGATTCTCTGATTGGGTTGTTACAAGTTAGTGATAAAAAAGTTGAAGGAATCTGGTCTTGTTACCATGGAAACGAAAAGGCTGATTTTAAAATGGATATTGGAGGTAGTTATGTTTGTTTATTATAAGTGAAGGTTCACTGACTCCGTGGGATAATCCATCCTAGACTCAGAAACGAAATTTTTAACACAACAACAATGATTTTTTATGATATTTTGATTCACTCTTATCGATAAAAGATATTTCAGCAAGTTTCGTTGAAATCAATTGTAATTGTGCCTCAAGCAGTTTATAATCAAAACAATAATAATAACGTCAACTTTTTTCAAAAGATAAATAAACCTGTAAAATTCACTGTTGTAATCATTCGGCTCAACCTACGTCATTATGTTCAAGATTATGACATTATGAAACGGTAATGACAGGCGGCCATCTTGCCCGGTAAATGGACGAGAAAAGAACTGTTGGTTGGATTGGATTGATGTGATTGGCTGATATTAACGCATGTGAAGACAATGTTCTCTGAATAATGATTGTGATTGGCTCAACTATAATTTATTCAATATGGCGACCACCTTATAGTATACGAGGTGAACTAGCACGCTAGTCTAGCTCCAAAGTTCGTAAGACTGTATTGTCATGTTTTATTAATTGTATAAATCATAATGTGAATATCTTTTTTTACAATGTCACGATGAAAACTAGTTCAAGATTTCTTTTTATTATGTGAAATCGTTAAACAAAGTGCACAGAAAATCGGTCAAATCTCACTTGAAGGGGAATGTTTTGCCTTATTTATGCTTATTTGTATTCTTTTTTATCTTTAGAAGCTGCAAAAATAACCGAACTTTCTGCTCGAACAAAGTCAAGAGATAGACCCAAAGAGTATGAAATCCAATGCGATGTCCAAAGCGAGTTACCAGTTGATGTTGTAATATCCGTTGTAAGTTATAAAGGAGAGAGGATACTTTACGACGTGAAACAATCCAGTCTATCAGAGCATGTGGTTTATTCTTCCTTACAGTGCTCTGACAGTCTGATTTACTGTAACATCTCTAATGGATATGGTCCGATAGTCTCTCGTACTAGTTTTCTACGTGTTTACTGTAAGTAATACCGATTTCTTCAAATATAGTTTTGTTTAATTAGACTGAATTACTTCAGGACTGTGTTTGATATATTGTTGGGGTTCTTCAAAAACAGGCATATTTTGCCCCCCCCCCCCTCCCCTTTTGTCCCTACGGGCCTGATTAGTAATGAAAAAAAACGAAAAAGTTTAGTGACATATTTTCTTTTAGTAGTTAATTTCTTTAGAAATGTTTATTAAGTTTTTGATTGAATCTATTGTTTCAGGTCCACTGAAGATTTTATATGATTACCCCATCAACACAAACTTGACATTTGATTCTTCTTCTGAAAGAATTAAGATATTATATTTTGAGGGCTATAACCCTAGTAGGTTCCTGTACAAAATTGGGGCAGATGGTATTCCAGTGGATGCCGAGGACGTATACATTACTAACAAAAGCCCGAGCAAAACAGGGCCAGCTCATATGTATCTTAATACATATAACCTCAACCCCAGTAGCGCTGGGGAATATCTTTTGATTCTGAAACAAAGAGACATCAAAGAAGTGGTGCACTTAAACCTTATTTACTTGACAACAACAACAGCTATGCCAATTGTAACATCTACAGATGACATGGGGAATACAACCAACTCACAAACAACATCCTTACCTATTATAACATCTACAGTTGACATGGGGAATACAACCAACCAAGCAGAAAACACCACGACGACAACAACCGTGATACCAATTGAAACATCTACGATAGACAACAACAACAGACCAACAACCAATCTAGAAAACACCCAAACAACAACACTCGATAATTTGGGAACTTCAAGCGGGCTGTTTGGTAGTAAAACGCAAGATGAGATCATGGTCTATATGGTATATCTCGGTGTAGCAGGGTTTGTCATGTCGCTGGTGTTGGTTCTAATTCTGGTTATTGTCGGTATATTTTGGTTCAATCAAATAAAGAGGACCACAACAGGTTTGTATTTATCATATTTTTCAATTTTTGTTTAACTTAGTTTTTTAAGGATTGAATGCAGATTTCATTGGGTGAAGAATTTTCACGTGTTAAATCGAATGAATGGCGAAGCTATTCATGTCAGGTTTAACATGTGAAAATTCGGCGTTCATCACCCAATGAACGCAAAAAAATCTGCATTCAATCCTTATATTTACATTCGGTAGAGGTCGGGTATCTTTTACCATATTTTAGTGGTAAGTTTATTTAATGGCTATATTATAGTTACAAATGTAAGAAAATTGGGAATAAAATCGGCAAGAGAACTCAGGCCCGTAGCCAGGTCATTAAATGGGGGGGGGGGGGGGTGCTTACAGCCTGCAAGCGGAACTAGCAGGGGCGGAAGGAGGTTTTTCGACAGCGGGGGCGTAGGTTAAAATCGTGGCCGAGCGAAGCGAGGCGAAACTTTTTTTGACCTTTTTTTGGCTTAAAAACATAGATTTAGTATAAATTGTACTAATTTAACGGTTTTTGACGTGGACCATGTATGTTTTATAGTAAACGTTAATGGGTTAGACATTTTTGACTTCGTATTCACCACATTCATAAAAATACAAGACAAAGTAAAGGGGGCGTACGCCCTCTACGCCCCCCCCCCCGGGATCCGCCACTGACTAGTTTATTTTCCATAGCAGTAGCTTGTCGTTCATTTATCTGGCAACACACTTCTAGCGTCTGGATAAATAGCTTCGATCATCCAAGCGCTTTTCAGTTGAGGGAGCTAGCGGAGGCAAAAACTCGGCCAACTTTTGCCTTTTGGGCCAAACATTTTTGAACGGCCAAGGGTTTGAAAAATCGACCAGAATCGAGGAATTTGGCCGTCAAACGTTTTTTATACCATCATCACGACGTTGAATTTTAAAGGCGTGTTGTTAGTCTTGTTGCAACTTGCAATGATTTCTGTCGACAGACAACGAAGTGCATCAAGCCTTCAAGTTTAATGATGCATCGGGTTTTAGTTTCTTAGTTCAAAAATAAATTCAGTTCGAAAAAAGCGGAACTTTTCGGGGGGTGCGTTCGCACCCGACGCACCCCCCCTGCCTACGGGCCTGAGAACTCCTGTCAATTAATATGACGTCAAAACTTGAATGACGTCAAAGAGGGAGATCGTCAAGGCAGATCACTCAAATAGTCGACGTCTACGATTTTTATATTTAGTGTTTGTCCTAAAAGAGACTTTATTTTATATCAAATAATTTCAAAATATCTTATTTTTAGATTTCTTAGAGTACCCAAGCCGATGTTTGATCCATGGTTTGTCTATTCTTAATATAATGATGTTTTGTATTCATACGCCGCAATCTACGTTGTCAGGGAAGATTTTGTTTAGCGACGTCACGGGAGATCACTCTAGAATTTTGCGTTCATCGGTAAATGAATGCAAAATTTTCACAAGGTTTCACTGTAGCGCGTGACAATAAAATGTAAATATTGACTATTATTACGGAAATGCTTGATAAATATCGCATCTGAAAACTATTCAAAATGATTATCATAAATTGTATATTTCTTCTCTACAGGTTATGTTAATCCAGTCTAGGTAAATATTGTATTATTTTACTCTTTTCTTCGAAACACGATCAATTTAACCTCGTAAACACTCTAGAAAACATAATTTGGTAAACATCACAAACCCTCTAGAAGACACAATTCTTGGCATTTGTCGACAAAACTTGATGATATTATTTATTACCATCCAAGAATGAGCTGTTTTAAAACACCCCAGAAGACACAAAAAGTCTATGACTAAAGGTTGAATATTTCATAACGGCAATAGTCGGCATTCTGTCAACTGTTTTAATTTAAATCTATGATTTTATGTTAGTGGCACTGGTACCACTTTTCATTATGAAATACTTACTCATGTATGATTGATATAATTCCTCATTTGAAAAGTTCATAAGCTGTTACCTATGTTTCGTCAAAATGTCCTTTTGCATTTCGAGTTTCGTTTTGCTGTTCCGATCGTTAGTATTTGGTTTCTTTATTGCAATGGCATATTCAGGACAAAACGTTTTTGAGCATTTTTCAAAATATACCTTACTTTCAAACTTGTTGCTATAATATAATACTGTGTATATTATAAGTAAAAACTGTCTTTATATTTCAGATCCATTTTACAAAGACCTGAATAAATATCAATAATTTAAGAAATGTGTAGTTTGTGTTGTATTTTTTGGGTGTGAATATAGTTTGGATATGTTTGATAGTGCAATATTTGCGCCCAGTATGCTATGTACAACATATCGTATATTTCCGAGTATAATACGCACTTTTCAACTTAAAAAACGTTTGTAGTGCGTGTATAATCTTATATATTTTATCATTGGTTCTTCCTGCATTTATTAATTGTTAATAACAGTTTGGATGGAGGTTATCCGGAAGTTAGAATGCGATTCTTAAAAGCGAGGGGTATATATCACCAACAAAAGACAAATATTATAGAATAATATACACTTTAAGCACATAAAATTTCAACACAATATACCTGTGAAACGTTATGTATTAATGTATTAAAGAGGTGTGTTTTATTCCATCATAATGGCCCTGTGTTTGTATTATAGGTATCACATTTCAGCTCTTGAAGTTGGAAATACTTCAGGTCTATTCGCTTATCTCTTGTCAGAAAGTAGAACTCGAGTGTACTTGTGAATGTGAAATGACCAAATATAAATTATGGGATTTAACGATGCTCGTGGGAGTGGTTTGATGGATTTTTTTGTATTTTGGTCAATTTTTTTCTCCGTAAAGCCAATGATACGCGTGCGTTGAAAAGGACTTTCTATATAGTTGTAGTTGTAACTTTCTTTGTACAAGATTAAATTTGTATAACTTTCGCCTGAAACGTTGGTCTATCTAAACAATAATGTGACGATGTTTAATAGCACTGGCCAGGGAACCAGAATTGGTATCTTTTACTCCTTTATATGTATTGCAGCATATTACGTTATGATGCAATATTGCATTATTCATTTATTCATACTATACTTTGGGAGGGGTTGCTGGGGAATGGCCTCGAGACAAAATGTGAAAAAAAGCGTCCCTATTGATACACGTACAATTTCGCACAACCCTTAAAATTCCTGTAATAGTCTTTTGGCTTTCGGCTATTTTTTTCTTGCGCTCAGGAGTGGGTTTTCAAAAAAATCAAAAGATATTTTTTGATGGAAGGTCCAAGACGTCCATGACGAAGGTGGAATACCATTATAGTGTATGGAAAAAAAAATCGTTGTCGAAAAATGTTCAGCACCCCCACCCAGTCACGATTATATATGTACGCCCTTGCATGTGGCAGTATGTTTATTTAAGCCTGTATATATTATTATTAGATTAACATGATTGTGGTTTGTCGCCCCTGTAGAGAAAAACATAACGGTAACATCTCGAAAAATTGGTACATATTGCCGGAGGGACACCAAAACACTTTTATTTATTTTTTCGCTGATCTTAAATTGATATCTAAAACGTATTTTTGCGAGTGTCTGGCTCCACATTGGGTCACACAGTGTACGACGTAAATTCATTGAGGTGAAACTAGGGCATGCATCTTCCTGTTTGACAACTTTCATAATTTGATATTTCGTTTATAGTGATAAATACTTCTACTTCGTTCAAAGATTTAAAACATCTATCAAAGTAAGTGTGAAATTCTTTATACGTTAGTAGTATTTGATTGTTTATGATCTATGTCCATTGTCAACATCATGCGCTCTATTTTCAAACGATTTTCTTTTTCCTGCACTTATACATATATTATTTTGGATTTGAATTGTTTTATGGTTTTATCTTTATATTATATTTATTTTAGATGTTACGGTTGATGATTTTTGTTTCAATTTTAAGCCTGGTTTATGGTAAGTATAACTCGATATTTTAATGGTGTAATATTGTATTTGTAGAATAATGTTTATGTGTGAACAGACTTAACTTGTACCTGATTTTGTTTGTGTTGTTTTTGGTCATTATACTCCTGAATATCACCTAGCAGAGATTCGAGGTTGTGCTGACTATAAATAACATCACACTGAAATGTAGAGAAATCGTAAAGTACTAACCGGTGTGATCTGGGGTCTTATTCCCCAAAACTTAACTTACAATGATTTTAGTGTTCGGGTCATCTGATTGGTCAATCACTAAAATTTTAAATACAGTATTTCTTAAAATCTGGATTTTATCTAAGTTAAGTTTTTGAGAATAAGGCCCCAGGAACATCGAAGAACTACCTTGTTGATCTTTGAATGGAAACAGTAAAATGATCGTTCATAAACTGCTACCAATGTATTGTTATTTTGTTTATATGAGAATTCTTTTACGATGTAGAGCAGTGGTTTTCAACCTGGGGGGCCTTGGCCCCCTAGGGTATTTGTCAAGGGGCCATGAGGCACTAGCCCAAATTTTATATAACTATATTTTGCTGCGTAAGTTCTATAGTTGCCTGTGGTCAAATGCATTTGGTCATCCAATGAGGAGGCAGACAACCACCCTTTGGGCGATATTTCGAATTAAACAGGGGCCATTTCTCTAGGAGTTTTGTGAATGTTGGGCCACGGTATGAAAAAGGTTGGGAACCACTGATGTAGAGCGTTTGTGTATGCGCAAACTTACAGGCAGAACGATTTCATGCGTCGTATAAGTAATGTTCTGTTTGTACTTGTAGGATCTGTTGAGGTAGATAAGAATTCTAAACATATTATTATTGTTATTGTAGGTTTGATACATATTACCAGCCAACCAGCAAAAGTAACTTATAGACAATTTTTAAAATTGAAATGTAATGTTGGAACCATGAAAGACACTGTCAAATTGGATTATGATGGAGTAACATATTTTTCATGTGATCCACCCTATACCAATAATTGTTACACCAACACCAAAGTTACAAGCGTTGATTACTATGACTATACTATTGCTGACGATTCTCTGATTGGGTTGTTACAAGTTGGTGATAAAAAAGTTGAAGGAATCTGGTCTTGTTACCATGGAAACGAAAAGGCTGATTTTAAAATGGATATTGAAGGTAGTTATGTTTGTTTATTATAGGGGAAGGTTCACGGACTCAATAAATGTTTGAATGTCAATAATACGACTCGTATTTTAAGCAGACTATGCCTTATATAGAAATCACATATACAGAAAATGAAAGTTACATGCTTAGTTAGAGGTAAATTGAAGGGGGATTGCTGTGCAGTTTTGGGTACTTCTGAAGGTTATTTGCATTATAAGACATAAACAAACTTCAAAGGAAAGTGATAATCTCGTAAGAAATATGTCTTGATATTGTTGTCCTACCGCCACTGTCCAACTTCTCGCGAACTCACTGCTTTTCTTCTACATGTCGTTCAAATCTTACATTAAAAACTCAAAGAAAAATTCTAAATTTAGTATATAACGATACCTTTCCAAAAAAAAAAGTTCCATTCTAAAAATTAAGTTTTGTAATTAATTAAAATTCTTTTAAAAAATTGCATCCGACCAGTGAAAAGTTTTTTATAAGAAATATAAAAACATATTTTATTGTAACAACATTAGACGATAAGATGATGAGATCTGATGTTGAAACTGTGTTTGAGCTATGATCACTCTCAACTCTCAACAACTAATGGCCAATATCAAATAGAGGCTAAACTCAAGGGACTTTTCACTACCGAATGGCAACTGGTGACTGGTTATTCGACTCAATACCACAGAATGAATATGAATAAGTTATAAGACTCTTCAATTCATTAGTAAAGCTATCGCATAAGAAATGTAACATTTCATCAATGTATTAGATAGGATGTTCACTACTTCAATCAGTACAGTCTTGATGGTACTTTTCGTATGGGAAGTCCACTACTATATAATTATTGCACCCGATTTTGTCATGCTCTGGACGAGATTTTTGATTAACGGAATTGTTTTGCTTGTACGGATTTTTTTTTTAATATTGAAAACAAAACAAAACATGTGTTATTTTTGCTTATTTATATTCTTTTTTTATCTTTAGAAGCAGCAAAATTAACAAGATATTATGCTCGAATACAGTCAAGAGATAGACCAAGCGAGTTTGAAATGTTTTGTAGTGTCCAAAGCGAGTTACCAGTTGATGTTGTAATATCTGTTGTAAGTTATCAAGGAGAAAGGATACTTTACGATGTGAAACAATCCAGTCTATCAGAGCATGTGGTTTATTCTTCCTTACAGTGCTCTGACAGTCTGGTTTACTGTAACATCTCTAATGGATATGGTCGGACAGTCTCTCGCTTTAGTTTTCCACATGTTTACTGTAAGTAATACTGTTTTTTTGAAGCACATTTTAAGAAATAATTTGTTTTTTCTAGCCTTGTGCTTAAGATCAATTTCGTGCTTAGTTTGACTTAATTTAGCTTAGAAATGTCAAACTCAAGATAGTTCTTAGTTTATCATTTGATTGGTGAAAATAACAACTGTTAAAGAAAAAAAATATTATTATGATTTTACAAAGGGGATTTTTCAGTCCAAAAAGTGGGTCAATTTCAAATGAAATTACTGGAAGGGCATTGTGCTTATTTCAAATTGAAAAATTTCAAACCTTATATTTGCATGAACCCAAAGGTATTCTAAGATGTAGAGAATGCAATTATCAACCATTTTAATACGTGTGACGTAAGAGAAAATATTCAATTCAGAACCCAATGTGGCCAGAGGGAAAGTTAGGATTTTGTGAATCTGGCCCCTGAAAATATAGTAGTGGCGAGTGTATCGAAACACCTGATTGTACTGATGGAAATCCACTTCTGTACAATCATTACGCCTGATTTTGTCAGGCCGAAAATTCTGGACGAAAATTTGGAATAAAGGAATTGTTTTATTTGTACGGATATTATTTTCAATTTATGAAACAATTGTAGTTGCACATTTTATATCAGATCTGAAACACAAGTTTTATAACTTTAATGATTCAGAAATAAAAATCTACTATTCATAATTATATTTCAGGTTTATATAAGATTTTAAATGAGTTTCCCATCAACACCAACTTAACGATTGATACAACTTCTTCTAAAAGAAATAAGATATTACATTTTGAGGGGTATAATCCCACAACCTTCTTGTACAAAAATGGAGCTAACGGTATTCCGAAGACTGCCGAGGGTATTTACATTCGTATGAATCCCCAGAGCAAAACAGAGCCAGCTTATTTTTATGTTAATATTCATAGCCATGACCCTAGTAAAGCAGGAAAGTATCTTTTAATTATAAAACAAGAAGGCATCATCGAAACAGTGGTGCATTTGAACATTATTTACTCGACACCAACAACAGCCATGCCAATTGGAACATCTACAGTTGACATGGGGAATACAACCAACTCACAAACAACATCCTTACCTATTGGAACATCTACAGTTGACATGGGGAATACAACCAACTCACAAACAACATCCTTACCTATTGGAACATCTACAGTTGACATGGGGAATACAACCAACTCACAAACAACATCCTTACCTATTGGAACATCTACAGTTGACATGGGGAATACAACCAACTCACAAACAACATCCTTACCTATTGGAACATCTACAGTTGACATGGGGAATACAACCAACTCACAAACAACATCCTTACCTATTGGAACATCTACAGTTGACATGGGGAATAAAACCTACCGAGCAGAAAACACCACGACGACAACAACCGTGATACAAATTGAAACATCTACGATAGACAGTAACACCATACCGACAACCAATCTAGAAAACACCCAAACAACACTCGATAATTTGGGAACTTCAAGCGGCCTGTTTGGTAGTAAAACCCAAGATGAGATTATGGTCTATTTGGTGTATCTGGGTGTAGCAGGGTTTGTCATGTCGCTGGTGTTGGTTCTAATCTTGGTTATTGTCGGTATATTTTGGTTCAATCAAATAAAGAGGAAATCAACAGGTTTGTACTTACAATATTTTTAAATTTTTGTTTTAACTTAGTTTTTGACTATTATTAAGAAAAATGTTGAACTAGTTTCTGTGTCCTAGTTAAAAACATGGTCCGACCTGGATAAAAGTGGGTGACGGCCTGGATAACAGTGGGTGACCGCCTGGATAAAAGTGGGTGACGGCCTGGATAACAATGGGTGAAGGCCTGGATAAAAGTGGGTGACGGCTGGTTTAATATTTGGGTGTGGTTTCATAAATATCGCATCTTAAAACTATTCAAAATAATTATTATTAATTGTAATATTTCTTCTCTACAGGTTTTGTTGATCCAGTCAAGGTAAATATTGTATTATTTTACACTTTTTATCGAAACACGATCAATTTAACCTCTGAAACATTCTAGAATACATAATTTGGGTAGAATTATTTATTATTACACATCACAATTCTGTAGATTTTGACAAAACATTTATTTGCTTGGTTACGAGCAAATGAAGGTAGTTATGTTTGAGAGTTCGGTTCTCGATCAGGGTGTGATAGTCCCTTGAATAAGTCGTCTTCACACATAATTCCAGTCCACCCAGCTGTAAATGGGAACGGATAATTCGGGAAAAGATCAATGCCAAGAGGTTTGGCCAAGGACCAGCTGGGAGAAAGGATCCACAAGGAACCTAAGTTGTTATCCTTATAAAATATACTAGTAGATGTTTGGTTGGTTGGTTGTTAGTTGGTCTGACCCTCGAATTTGCAGATGTTCGAATTTGAACAAGTGTTACTTCCATTTTTCAGCAGAATTTGTTATGATATCCTAGTACTGTGATGTGGGTCTGTATTATAATGAGAAGAAAATACAGAAAAATGTCTTTATTTTTCAGATTCAATTTACGAAGACTTGAGTAAGCATCAATCATGTGTATAAATGTATATAGTTAAAGGTGAAATTTTAATGGTCGATTTGTGACTACACAAATAGCCTCCAGAAATACTAGTACTGCATGGGAATCATATAATTCCTTCAATTATACCCCTACCTTAACATTTATCTTTCATTTTCTGTAAATGATTTTTCTATATAAAGCATAGTCTTACTAAACTACGAGTCGTATATCGGGTGTCCCAAAAAAAACGTCCCCAACTTTGATGAAAAGTATCCCAGCAGCTGATGAGCCGATCTCTTTTAAAATTCTCACAGATTTACTTCAACCTGTCCTTGACAGACCCTGAAAATATGAAAGTCATCGAATAAAAATTGTACAAGTTCTGCCTCGAACAAAATAGCATGTCAAAAAATTCAATATCAGAGCAAACTACATAATTTGAATTTGTGATCATTGTGCCTTTACCACATCAACCACCAATATCAAACATTTTCCATCCTGATAAACTTTTACGGATCTCATCTAAAGGTACCACTCGAGAAGCTACCATTCTGCATTTCAGGTCCTGTTCAATCAATGTGTCCCTCTAACCCAAGTGCAGTACACCTGTTTCTTAAGAGAATTCCATATTGCCCGGAGTCATTACCATCAACAGTGGAACAAACTGGATGAACAGGAACTGAAAGGCAGGAAGGTTGCTATTTGGGAGAAAATATCTTGAGATGAGATCAGTGAGAGCGTTTCTGGTTGGAAAATTAATGATATTGGTGGTCGATGTGATGAAAGCAGAGTGGACACAGGTTAAAAAGTGCATTGCAGTTTGCTCTGATATTGAATTTTCTGACATGCTATTTTGTTCGGGGCAGTACTTGTAAAATTTTTATTCGATGACTTTCATATTTTCAGAGTCTGACAAGGACATGTTGAAGTAAATCTGTGAGAATTTTGAAAGACATCAGTTTACCAACAGCTGAGATAATTACCGTCAAACTTGGGGACGTTTTTATTGGGACACCCGATATATGACTTTCAAACGCTGATAATTATGGGTAGGCCTGCACATGCATCTCAAGACTTATATTTCGTAGGAGAGTTGTGAACAATAGTACGAATTAGATTAGCTAAAAAATTCCAGATTCTGAGATTAAATGTATTTTGGTTGAACAGTTAGTGAACATATCCCTTTAATGTTGTATTGTGTTTGGTCAATGTGTGTAAAATGTAATATATTTTGGGTTTCTCTTGCAACTGTACGAACCTAATTATCAGTATTTAGATATTAGATTGTGATTCTGTAAAGTACTCTTGAAGTTTGCATTTTATGAAAAAATATAATGGCAAAATAGAGCTTAAATAGCTAGCTTAGTGAGCAGGGCGTTTTAGCTGAAGGGGTCAATCTTGAGGGGCTACTTTTCTGTTCTAAACGGATATATTACCTGTCTATTTTCCTATCCATGTAAGTAATTGTAAATTGTAATCCTGTCTACTTATTTTGATAAATAGACAAATATGAACGATGCTTGTCACAGGACTTCCTATATTTATGTTTTATAGTAAAAAGTTATAACTTTCTGTGTACAAGAATATATTTTAATTACTTTGTGTTGTGACACTTATATTCAATCTTTGGCTTTGGATTCCGAATTGTTATTTTATGCATTTATCATAAATCATTGTGATGCGTCAAATGTATTCTCGGATTCTTTATAACACACTTAAATACAGTGGCATATTTATTAGGGAAAGGCCTGGGGACAAAACGTTGCTCTATTTTCACTTGAAAATCAGAAGAAATGAATATTTTTCATGCCCATGTCACACAACCACCTATCCCCATCCCTCAAGAAAACTCGCTTCACCAATGCTTGAAGAGGATTTAAAAAAGAAACAATATCAAGTTGTTCGTTGTTTCAAGATTTATGATAAAGCACACAGATGTTATCAAGAATAATTGATAAAAGTTGATCACCGAGAAAGAATTGACGAGTTGTATCTTGAATAAAAAGAATTAATAATCCTGTAATCCTGTCCGCAACGTGTCTGGACCTGTAACCCGTATCCTCGCTTCGTCGTTTTCGATCCACCGCACATACAGTCACCGCACCTGTTATTCTGACGATCTTGGTGGTAGTAACAAATATTCGAGTCTTTTGGCATTGAGAATTTTTGATACTTTTTCACATAAACAGTAATTTCTTGATCACATACTGAAAATAATTCTAAAAATTCGACCACTAGTGTTCGTGAATCTTGAAAATAACAGTGCACTATTTTGAAAATTGGGTTTGCATTGTAGTCGATATATTATTTAGCTTTATTTTCCACAGATACAAACACAGCACACAGGAAATATGGAGACTGACTTTTAACCAGGATAAGATCACGAGGACAGTTCGACGCAATTCACAATTGACTGAAACTAAACTGTTTCTTTATTTTAACAATTTCATAGGACATATCTTGTTGATTAGAATTTTAGCTGTTTTTAAATTAACCATGTTTGCAGCTGTGGACCCTTGATGAATTGGATAAGTTCCGTTTAATAACATTTAACGTGATTCTGCATATACCATTTGAATGTTTTTTCTGAAGACTATGTGTGTTTCACACAGTTTATTAACTCCAATTGATGATAGACTGATTCCAAGCACCCAACTTACTCCCTTTGTGGGCTGTTCGACGTGAAATAAAATCCTTGATCGAGCATTTAGTATTTCCGTATAGACTACTGTCGTTAGTTACCAATCAGATTTGACATTGAAATATGACGTCACAATATTCAAATTATGCTAGCATTCCGCCATATTCATTACACGTGACGGAGTTCCGTTACCATTACTATGGTTTCTACTATTCACTATGACAGAATTGACGTAGTCCTCGTCATCAGCGAAACTTCCGTCTAACGTAATCTGAGAATGGTATGTTTGATCAGCATACAGTCGGTTGTTCGTGTTGCACAATGTTAATCCGTTCACTCGCTCCTTATCACTGTCTTTAGATTTCACACATCCATTTCCGGTTAGAGTGTCATACATGCTTTGACTTCCGGTAATGTTCTCGTTATTCAGTCTACGTTTTAATTGAAACATTCGGAGACTGTGAATGGGTGATTCAGGCGAGGCTTGAGGCGAGTTGTCGGTGGAGGCACTTTTCTTGTTGATAGTTTGAAAGCGAGACATGGGATTAGTAGAATGTTTCTGTTTTAATGACGTGTATTGTTTCTTGAAGTCTGTAACTCCTATCTCAGTCAGTTGACAGCCGACACGACTTACGTCCAGGTTGGACGACGAACGTTCAGTTGTATCAATTAAAAAGCCACGAGGTCGTCTGCGAAATTTACAAGTTAATATCCGTTTAAACGCACGTTTGAATTCCCGACTGGAGCATGCGTAGATAACAGGGTTCATTAGAGAATTACAATATCCCAGCCAGAATATAACTTTAAACAAATCTTCTGGTATCTCACACACGGGGCACAGTGAACCTGAAATTACAAAAGGGAAAGAAATTAAAAAATTGTGAAGATTTTGTTATTAAAATGTACAGAATATATGTACTGATTTAAAAGTCCATGTATCCTTCCCCCCAAACACAAGAAAAAATTACAACATTGAAAAACAAAAACGTTCTCTACTGTCACACAATAACATGAAGATACAAGATTAGTTTTACAAATAGTTTTAAATTTGTGTCGTTAACAGAGACATGACTTTTTGAAAATTTTATTATTTTGAAGATTTACATACGCCATCTGTACTTTAAAAAAAAAACTGTTGAATATTTTTATCGATTTTAAACCATACTTTATCGATTTTAAAACGCTTTTTACATGTTTCAAGTGACTCGACTGTTTCCTTTTTATATCCATTAAGGCTGTCTGCTATAATTATTATGTATGTATATTTTATAATTGCCTCAGCTGCTTTCTATCAAAGTCGGAAGTGCTGAAGCCGTAGATCTAAGTTCAAGTTAATTTGTATTTAATGTATAATATTCGAGCAGGGTAAGGTCACGATTGTGTCATTCAGGTCTGTCGATTGTAGATGAACATTTTTTTCAGGAATTTGTGAGAGAACGATTATTCAATACATTGCACAGATAATTTGAACCCCAGAAAATCGACGACAAACTCATACAAACTTATGTTATAAATATATGTTCTATCGTGTTCTAATCTGCCCGATCTATGCAAGCAAATATTTCTCCATAGGCCTACAGATATATATAGAAATGACTTTACAATATAATCAAAAACACATACATTGCAGTGAGGATTTTGAACAGAAACATTGGCGAACACTGCAATGAAGATCTGAGCAGGTCACAAATTTTGATTTTAAGAAGCAGACACAAGTAATAAAAATCTGTACTAGCACGACAAATCGGTTGATCAAAAAACGCGCCCAAATAGTGACAAAATCTAGAGAAATAGTTAGTGTAAATCTTGTATTTTTAAAACTACCTGGAATATAATTTACTAATCAACCGAGCTGTCAGATTTGTCAGCGAAGATGTTTAAAATAAAAAATGTCATTAAAAAACTAATTTCCTGTTTCGTTCTACTATTAATTTATAATTTGTTACGTATATGAATAGTTTTTACAACAGTAATTACAAGTTGGTGGTTATGTTTGAAATTTCTTGATGATATAAAACATTATAGTGATGTTATCCACCTAGATTGGGACAATTTTATCTTTTTTTTACTATTCGCAAGCCAACTCATTGTTCGTAAGATTGGTTGAATGTAGTTTAAAGGGGGTTGTTGTTGATTTTGGTCTTGAATATGTTATGTAAATATTCCGTAGAAATGCACAAAAATAGCATAATCCCTTCAAATATACTTAAAACTAGCAACTCAACATTATAAATCTATTCTATATATCGTTTAGTTAGTTAAGTTCCCCTAAAATTCATTTTTTCAACTTTTTAACTTATGAATAAAGAAACCAAGTACTAACGATCCGAACCGCAAAACGAAACTAGAAATCCAAAAAGACATTTTGACGAAAC
Organism: Lottia scabra; assembly: GCA_029955415.1. NCBI lineage: Eukaryota > Metazoa > Mollusca > Gastropoda > Lottiidae > Lottia > Lottia scabra. The sequence goes on from JARJEI010000001.1 coordinate 47,275,619, forward strand.
ATAGGTAACAGCTTAAGAACTTTTCATAAAAAGCGCCAGATGAAAAAAACGTGACTTGATGACAAATTTTCATAAACTCAATCAGTACGCCTGAATCAAACTAGGAAGCATTCAACGACAGTGAGAGTGTTTTACTCACAACAAAAATCCCTTATCTGAGACTAACGTAATGGTGGCTGCGCCATGTGTACCCCAAGAAGAAAACCAGCTTGTACCCTTATTTGCACCCAACTTTATTTTTAAAAGATTCAAAAGCATGAGTTTTATACGTCCTAAAATGTGTCGAAAACCACTAAATTTATTCTATTGTTCCAAACAGTTTTCCCCTCATTTATAAGACCGACCCTGGTTTGTAACACTAATTCCAGAAGACTGGTGTCGTGTGATTTATCGTAACCATATTGAACATTTATCCAAAAGAAGCTTAGGTTTCATTTTTAAGTCTACCATAAATCATTAATTATTCTGGAATAGATGGTGGAATTGGCCTGGTTCATCGGATGATGAACTCGCCCCTTCATTGCAAAGTGGTGTACGAGGGTCGAGTCGATTGGTGATACGCAGTTTTAAATATGTAAGAACAAACCCAATCTTCGCTGGAAAGTAAGCAATGATCAATGGATGACAACAGATTGTCGGTTCACTCTGGTCAATGTAATGAGTGATTGCAGTGCCTCGTCTAAGGAATTGTTACTGGGCGGCAGTTAATTGAACAGGCGAAGTTGAAAACTAGATCGCCGAAAATGCAATCAGTGAAACAGACATCATACCGTTGTTGAAAACAACATATTATTTTTATTTCTGTTATGTTCTCTTAGTTATATTTTACATTAAAGAATTTCGATTGCTAGCGATATTTTAACAATATAGGGCTGCCGACCGGAACTGACTTTTGTGTTCACTGGGCGGCAGCCTAGTCACAGTGTTAATCGAGGCACTGAGTGATTGAATATATCTTCACTCTTTCTCTGACAATCTATATACGATCATAGAGACAGCCATTTAATCACACTTAGTGCATTCATTTCCTTTCGGTTAAAAAAGTGTTTTCCTGACTTAGGTTTTGTGGCTTTTAAATTACATATTTTTGCAAGAGACATTTTAGTTATTTATAGATTTTACTCAATTATTTGAAGTATATGTAGAAGATGGCATGAATAAAACATAAGCGGGCCTAGTAATGTAATATTTTTCACCATTCAACAAAATCGTTTATAATTTTATTAATCTTTTATATAAAATGTGGACATAGTAAGTGAGAAATACAAATTGAATGTTTGTTTACCTTACTGAATTATAGGATATTACTGGAAATTGTTGGGAATGATAAGAAGCTTTAGGATAAATCTCGCAAACTGTATTTCAAACTTTAACCCAGGTGAGTAATTATACTTTATAGAATAACAAGACAATGTATTTATCAAAAGAAAAAGGTAGGTTCCAGAGGCTGGCTGTAAACGTCCAATGGACTGTACAGTCCCTATCTGTGATACTTAGACTTCCAAGTAAATTTTTAAAGAAATAAAAAAATAATAAAATATAAAGAAAAATAGTACGAGAAGATTGGTTGCATATTTTTACGAATATATCCGTGACCGTAGCTTATGACCCAGGGTTGAAAATATAATTTTAATTGGAACGAACAGTTCAAGGTGTAATAACTATGAGATATGGGAATGTAATCTTGGTATGACTAAAACACAATCGCACAGTGAAATTGGTGCAAAATATTTACAAAATTAATAAATTAAATGAAGCTTTTGGCTATAGGGCAACACAAAATCATACAATAACAATTTTTATTCGTTTTCTATCTGTCTGGTTTTGTTAAAGTGAAATTTTAGAATTTTAAGTATTATGACTGATGATAGATAATACAAACATCATTAATATCAATTTCATACCAACTTTCCCACACAGTCTCGATGGAGATCTGTAAAATTTCTTTTGAAGTTTGGAACTGAAACACCAAATAATGGCCGTCTGTCTAATTCAACTTCTATTCTATAGAATCTGTGATTGAATCTTCATTAATTTTCTTCTGGTTTTTTATTTGATCACGCGTGGTTAGATACTCTAGACTGTGTTAATAGACTCTATCGTGGTAAATTAAATTATTATAATACCATAGCATCATAGAATACAGGTTGAAGTAATTATAAATTGAATGAAGATCAGTTAATATCAGAAAAACTGTCCTGAACAAACACATTTACTTATAGAGAACAGAGTAAGAAGTGACTCTCAGAACTTTGATAGAGCACTAGAAACCTGGGGCCCTATTTTAGTGATTTTAAGTTAAGTTTTCAAGAATAAGGCCCCAGGTTTTGGGTCTCTTACTCTTTCTATACTTTTTGAGAAAAACATTATTTCCTTTATTTACTTCATGATACTTGTGGTATTGCAGAGTATCTGAGGCGCCTGAAAATCTCTGTTATTGCCATTGCTAGTTTCTACCTTTCCTTAAAATATTCTGATTGTCGACAGCATAGATGTTTTCACTTAGATAGTAAGCCAAGCCCATGGCCCACTCTTCCCTTTCCCCTATGCCGCTTTTTGTCAATGCTCATAATGGAAAGAGAATTTCCACTATGTACTCAAAGCATGAATTAAACACAAATGTTAATTTTTAAAATTGGTGTGTTAACGTACAACAATCCACACAATTTCTTCTTGAGAATTTGATTGACAGCTGTGTTTTAATTATTGAGTTTTGGTTAATTTTTTTTTCTCAGTTTAAAAAAAAGCATTAGTGAGAAAATTACTTAAGTTGACAAGCCCATTTCTGATGGCAATAACACTGTGTTCTAATTAGTTTATTGATTTATTTTCTCAGCTTTAAACAAGTTATATTCCAGATTGTCGGAGGAAACATTTCCTTATTCATCAGAGTGTAATCCCTCTTTCAAATCCTCTAAATTGGCTGGTATAGTCAAACAGAGATATTTCGGCTCATCCGGGTACCGTCAAAACATATACAAAACCAGTCCATTATATTTTCAAGGGTGTTGCTGTAACTTGCCAAACAAACAACCCTCAAAATAAGATACTTTTATACCCTTGAAAATATAATGGACTGGTTCTGTATATGTTTTGACGGTACCCGGATGAGCCGAAATATCTCTGTTTGACTATAACTAAAGGCATCTCATCTCGGTTTGTTTAGTGATACTGATACATGTATATCAAACTTTTATAATGTGAAAGAAAAACAGCGATGTAAATATGGAATGTAAATGAAAGTTTAATTTGAAGGTTTTCTACTACAGACATGGTTTAATCCTGCCATAAATCTACAACCTGTCACCATAACATAATCACAAACCTTTGATCTGGAAACCAGAGCCTCGCCAACTTTAATAACTTCTACTTAAAACAGTAAAATCAATACACCCATAGCATGTTAGTGGCAGTTACGGGAATTGTTTTACAACAACGTGTTCCTGGAAATGATTATACGAAAAGAGTTTTTTTATTAGCGTCATCATAAATATGATCTTTTTTTTAAAGATCTGTGGCCAGTTAACTGCTGTTAAAAACTGTTTTAAGAAACTTTTCGTCATCCATGTGCAACTAAATGAGATTGTACGCTTAAATAATGTGATAAGGTTTGTGATTGCGCTAGTGTTGGTTATGGTCAGAAGAAGCAGGTTAAAACTGATTCTGTATCGGCGACGCTGGTAGCATTTATTTGAACCATTTCAATCAGATATTTGTAGATCTTGCTCTTCCATTAACCATGATATCATCATTGTCCGATAACATAAACTATTTATAATCTCCTTAATATAAACTTCCTGTTTTAAACCAATTCCCCTGTGATGTGATAATTATCGAAGTATCATTGAACCACAATCCGGATTACAACTATAGCTATTAAATCTTATAGAATTAACAACCAGATATAGAACAATTAATATTCTCTTTTGTTCTTTAGGAGAACCGGGACTATATTGCGCGGGAAGATCTCACACGGGAATTCAAACCAAACACGATCTGAAGAGAACACGGATGTAAACATTATCCAACCATAGTTCAAAGTCACAATGTAATTGCAATACACAATACTTGAAGGAGACGTAATATTAGTTCCTTCAGTGTCTAAGGTCAGATTGAAATTGGCAAAGGTAGTGTCAAAAATAAATAAAAATCTGTACAAGCAAAATATTTCGACAATCAAAATCGCATCATAAATCATGACAAAATCGAGAGTTATAGTTGTACATTGTATATTAGTGGACTACTACAAAGAGAAGTACCATCAGGTGTTCGAACAGAGAGAGTAATAGTTGTATAGAAGTGGACTACTCCAAAGAGAAGTACCATCAGGTGTTTCAAAATAGAGAGTAATAGTTGTATGTTAGTTGACTACTACAAAGAGAAGTACCATCAGGTGTTTCAAAATAGAGAGTAATAGTTGTATAGTAGTGTAGTGTACTGCTCCATAGAGAAGTACCATCAGGTGTCTGTGGAAAAGCAAGCCGATTATATTCTCTACTCTCGAAGGTTGTTAAATAAAATATAATTTACAATGTCTATCAGTTAGTTTGAAGAATTAAACTCAATGTAAGGATTACGTTCTGTATTGTTTAAGAGACAAGGGAGGTAATAAAGGAAGCGAGTCATAATAAAATATAAAGGGAAATAATTAGGAAATGAATCAGGGGAGATAATAAAAACTAAACAATATAACAACAATAAAAGGCCTATGATTTATGAATTTTATCGACATTTTACTCCTATTTTATGACTTTGTTCTCAGCCATTTACAGTGTTTATATATAGATCGATGGAATGTCGGAACTGTCTATTCTAGCTTTGGTTTCAACATGCTCCGTCGGAAAAGAAAAAATACATGAAATTTCTATACCGAAAGAGAAAAATTCATGGCACGAAATAATAAAATTTGAAAACGTAGGAGTATATTTCTATTTTAACTAATACAAAATAAAATCATATGTCGTCGCCCTTCTTCAAAGATCAACAGCCGAAATGAAGTACATCCAAAAAGGTTTCTTTAACTTTTAGTTCTATTTATTTCCCAATACAAGTATACTGAAGTTGGTTTTAAGGTCATTTATCTCAGATTTGTTTATTCCGCAATTATTCTATAGTTAACATAATGCATGTCACAGAGAAAAAAAACTATTTTCTATTATGTGTGGAAATAATTCGCCTTTATAACCGTGTTTATATCCAATAGTTTCTACCCGCGAGATATGTACATTTTTATTCCAACGTTTTAAGTTGACGAAAATAAAAATCAGCAGCGAGAAATCTCAGATAAAATCAATAGTTACTGTGAAACACAAACTTCTTTACATCCCAATCTTTATTTTATAATCGACAATAGATTTCACAATAACAGTTTAAAGTCATTATTGATGGTAATTGTTTTAAAATAAAAATTATACTTCTCTTGATCACGAACTTTAACTGGTAATTCCAGATGTTTATTTCAAATAATTCGCTTTATTTCTCTCATTAGATTATTATCACACTGTTTAAACAAAAACAAGTTAAATTCTAAATCTGATGTTTAATATCAAAGCTGAAAGGTTCTAAAAATATTGCTGAATTTTCTAAAAAGTGATAATGATAGAAAAAAAGCTCAGCTCTTACAGCTGATAGGTAAACAACTACTTTCTTTGAAATTTAGATTATGTTTCAGAGTCAAACAGAGTCAATAATAAATATCAGAGAAGAGATCAGAAAAATGGACAACAAATTTCACATTGATCTGCTAAAAAATAACTATCAGAGATCAGAAAAGGGACGCGTTTCACATTGATCTCCTCAATAATAACTATCAGAAAACTATCAGAGATCAGAAAAGGGACGCGTTTCACATTGATCTCCTCAATAATAACTATCAGAGATCAGAAAAGGGACGCGTTTCACATTGATCTCCTCAATAATAACTATCAGAGATCAGAAAAGGGACGCGCTTCACACTGATCTCCTCAATAACAACTATCAGAGATCAGAAAAGGGACGCGTTTCACATTGATCTCCTCAATAATAACTATCAGAGATCAGAAAAGGGACGCGTTTCACATTGATCTCCTCAATAATAACTATCAGAGATCAGAAAAGGGACGCGTTTCCAACTGGACTTTGTGAATGATAACTCCCGTCCTCAATTAACGCAGAAAAGTAGGACGTAAAACTCCATTCATTTCATTTGTGAATGATAACTATCAGAAGCCAAATTTAGTTTCGAACCTTGATAATATTTCTAGCCGTTGATTGTTGAACATTACTTATCAATATTCTGAGAGAGTTATCGTGATTTTATGGGTGGATGGTTGAGGTCTGGGGGTTCTTTATACAGATCTATCAAAATGATTTCATGTGAAAACAAGCCTCAATATCTAATCAGACCCAATATAAGATGAATCAATAAAAATAATACGCTGAATATTACAATTGTCTTTAATGATTGATCAAGCGAAAATAGTTTAAATACTTGTATCAAGGACTTCTTTCTTGTAATTTTAACATAAATGTTTCAAGATATCAAATATACCGAAAAAACATCGGAAGAGACTACCGAGTTGACAAAACTTGTCATAAAAATGGTAAAAATAAATACACGAAAACGTGCAAACAGTAATCAATTTTAGAATGTTTTCGTGTATTTATTTTTTCCTATATTACAAGTCGATTCGTCGTTTTATTTTTTATATTATTTTTTATGTCATAAAAATGATATCAGAATGTCTGAAGGTGTAAGTAACTGCTTATGTAAATGGATCCCAAATTCAATTAAGTCTTTGGAAATTAAATTTTCTAATGATGGATATAATTCCTCATGTGAAAAGTTCATAAGATGTTACCTATGTTTCGTCAAAATGTCTTTTTGGATTTCGAGTTTCGTTTTGCGGTCCGGATCGTTAGTACTTGGTTTCTTCGTTCATCCTCTTTTTGTTAAAAAAAAGAAAATTACTTCCTGGTTAGTTGATAATTAAAAAAGAAAATTGATAACTTTTATATAATTTCATCAAAATGTCATTACGATATAAAAAATAGATTTGATGGAAAGACTTAGAACGTTATTTTTGTGGTGTGACTTTGTGATTCTCAACTGAAATTAAGGCAAACGATTATTATCTGTTCGACAAGCATTACACACTCTCAGAAACGGGAGTTTTATTGGCTAAGCTATTCGGTTATGGTGTTCTCAACTCATTGTCAAAATTTAATCCTTAAAATCCTTGTCTATTTGTAATTATCAGCTTTTGAAAGTAAACTCGAAGTTTAGTCAGACTATGCCTTATATAGAAAACACATGTACAGAAAATGATGATAGTTTACATGGAAAAATACGTGTGGTTGTTCAAATGGGACAATAGGCCGACACCCATAAACATCTACCGACAGTTGGAAATCAAAAATAAGAGTAAAAGAAAATTTACCTCCCTGCACAATGAATGGGGTAAGACCATAATCATACATGAGTAAGTATATCATAATGAAAAGTGGACATTTTTGCTTTCTTCATTGCATTCCGCCTGGCGTTTAAAAGTCCACTTTCATTTATTGCATGTAAATATGTTGATAAAAAATGTGTTTATATGCGTGGAGAGAGATTCTCTTATATTCATACTGCATTAATGTGACTCATTTTTTTCTTAAAATAATGACATTTTTTGCGTGGCAAATCTTTCGATTTGTCACGCTTTATTTTCGTTATGTTTTTTTTTTTTTTTTTTTTTTTTTTTTTTTTTTTTTTTTTTTTTTTTTGGGAAACTTTTTAGAGAAAATCGAAAATGGTGTAGCATAATTGTATCCACAAAACATTATTAAATGACCTGGAATCAAAAATGAATATCTAAAACTCAGTTTTTTCTCAACCGGAAGTGGGCTATTGCATAATATGCAATTATTTTGCACCTAGTCTGAAAGGTTTATTTATGAACCGATTTGGCTGAAATTTTCTTCAATATATTCATTGAAATAAGACGTATCAAGTGCGGTTACAAAAATTTCAATTTTTAAATATTTTTGTAAAAAAAAATTGAAACCAAAATTGTCAAAAAAGCTCAAAATTTTTAACTCAGCCGCTAATTATCCGATTGACCTGAAATTCATAGGACATGTACAGAATGTCTATAGAAATAAAATTAATCAATCAAAATTTTTCTATCACTTCCGGTTTTGACGTGAGAACTTCCGGTTTTTCAAAATCACGCCTAGCAGCCCCACTTCCAGTATAAATTTCAGATATTGACAAAAACTATATATATTGTCTGTCAGTCATAATAAGAATGCACTTAGCATAAAAAATCCAAACCGGAAGTGATGCGTAAGCTGTCGTCACAGACTGACACATTTCAGCAAAAAATCAATAAGTCCTCTATTTTTTATCCGATTTTTATGATTTTGGTGTCTATCAAAACCTTGTAACCTTGTCTACTGATTGTTGGAACAGAATTTTGAATTTCGAATTTGAAATTTTTTTATGTTCGTTTGAATTTTTTAAAAATTCAAAAGGCCATATTATGTGACCTTGACCTTTGATGACCTTGAAAATTCCTATGAAGGATGTCCTTGACCTCAGCTATCCATAGGTATGCTGATATTAATTGAAAATTATTAACTTCTGGTTTTATGGACATTTGAAAATTGACATTTTTGTCAACTTTGGACATCTATATCACATTCTCTAATCAACGCAGAGAATTAAATTTTTCAATTTTGTAATGCCGATTTGATTATCTTTTAAACGATATATGACAATAACCCATTAAAATATGTTTTCAAACTATTGCATTTTTTTCGACTGAGGGTTCTAACTTACAATGCAATTATCTAAAAGCAATATGGTGTGTATAGTCAGTATGTACTAAATTTTCTCTTTTCAACGACATATGATAAGAGCAGTTTAATACAAAATCCATTAAAGTTAAAATAGGCATAGAGTACCCTGAGTAATCTGAGAAAAATAAAAATAGAGAGGATTAAAATGATTGACAAGGGTTATAGCAGGTTATATAATACAGTAATAAAACTATCCATGTGAACTTTTCACATGGAGGTGTGAAGTATTTTAGGTCATAAACAGATTAATCTGATTATGTAATCTTTTAACACTCTAAAAAGTATAAAAAATTTATTCATTTTTTTGGCAAAATTTTCACTTATATTAATTTTACGTACAATCATTTAGAGCAGTGAATTTTAGATACATTAACCTGTTCGAATTTTTTGTGTACCATTGACAGAACTCTTTCTACGAGATACACACCAATTTTCTTTTTGTCGTCTGCTAAGGTTATTACAGGTCATAAACAAATTAGTCAGACTACATAATCTTTTAACTCTAGGGCTGGACTCTAGCAGACAGCAGTTGAAACTGTTTACCCGTTTGAGCTAATCCGTTGCAATAAAAAGTAAGTGCTCAAACTGTTTTTTATCGTCTGATAAAATTATTATAGGTCAAAAATAAATTAATCTCATTACACATTGTTTTCACTTTATACAAATTAACATGTTTTTTCGAGCGTAGTGTTTGCTATATTTGATATAATATCAGATTTTTTCTTATTTTGAGGGTGATTCTTACCCACGGCACTTAATTGACTAACATACATCAATTCAACTGGCTACTGACTGCTCCAATCCATTGAAACAAAAGACAGTATTTCAACTCAGCATTAAAGGAAAATATTGACGTTTACACAGTTCGAATGTTGGGGAAGGGGGTATATCCCCTATACAAAATTGCACCTAGTCAAAATGGCCATAACAGTTAAATTTGGTCAAAATGGCCATTCACCCTGGCCCCTATTTTGGTCAAAACGGACTGGTCACCATGGCCCTTATTTTGGTCAAAATGGACTCTGTATTTATTCTTTGATTTCAACCAATTCTTTAGTCAAAATGACCTTTTTGAGGACAAAATGGTCAAAATGGCCAAAAAAATAAAAGTCAAAAATGGTCCCTGATTTTTTTTATAAATTGTAGCTTATATGATGATAATCAAAGGAATAATTGGAACCTATTTTAACCCTAAAAAGGTCACTAATTTTGACTGAAAATTGTATTCTGTAACAACAAATTTTGAAGACATAAATTATGTCCCTATTTATATTTTCATCAAAGCAAATACATTCTAAGACTTACAATATCAATTTGAAGTTCCAGTTCTCAAAAAGATTAAACAAAAAATATATTATGTATTATGTAATAAAAATATTATTTTGAGACCATTTTGACTTTTTGGAAGGACCATTTTGACCTTTTTTGAGGACCATTTTGACCATTTATCAGGGAACATTTTGACCAAACGAGGGGTCATTAGCGTCTGCGCTAATCCGTTGCAATAAAAAGTAAATGTTTAATCTTGCCAAAGTCAAAATGGCCATAATGTTTAATTTGGTCAAAATGGTTGACCTTTTTTGAGAACCATTTTGACCATTTATCAGAATATTTTGACCAAACGAGGGGTCATTAGCGTCTGCGCTAATCCGTTGCAATAAAAAGTAAATGTTTAATCTTGCCAAAGTCAAAATGGCCATAATGTTAAATTTGGTCACAATGGCCAGTCACCATGGACCCTATTTTGATCAAAATGGCCTCTGAATTTCCTCTTTGATTTCAACCAATTCATTGGTTAAAATGGCCAAAAAAAAAGTCCAAGACATTCTAAGACTTCCAATATAATTTGAAGTTCCAATTCTCAAAAAGATTATACAAAAAATATATTATGTAGCACTTTATGTTTAGTTAATTTGTAACATCATAAATAAAAATATTATTTTGAGACCATTTTGACTTTTTGGAAGGACCATTTTGACCATTGATCAGGGACCGTTTTGGATACCAGACTTTAGGGGTTTGAAGTTCAAAAAGTCTTACAGCCATCAGGCAAAGTATCACGGGCCACGCTCAGTGCTGTTCACAGCTCTAGTATTTCATTTCATTACAAAGATATCTCATAAATATTATGCCGATTTTTTTTAAAGATTGTCATGTTTTTCGTTATCTTCTCGACTAGCGTAGGATGAGATTTGCATCGAAACTGAGTCGAGTTCAGTTGACATTTATATGATATGATCAATTAATATCTGTACAAGCAAGACACTTTCGTTAAATAAAACTCTCGTCATAACAATAAAAATCGAGAGTAATGCAATTCGCAATTTAGCCAAAAGGCTTCGTGCACATAGAAGTATACGGAATGCACTACTTGAAAATCGAACAAGCACGATTCCTACTATACTACACTTTACTTTAATATGCGTAGGAATATTTCGTTTTCGATTAGTGTCCTCTTATGTGACCAGGTATTATGAAATTACCTTGTTTGATTTTAGGTATATGTGTGTCGCTTAAAACGTACACCGTATACCCGAAAAGTATACTTCTATGTGCACGCAGCCAAATAGAATGCCTCGAATATTAGTAATATATAATATCAACATGAGATGATTTACTAATTTCACGCTTACACAATTTATTTATTTTTCTACTTAAAACTTAGCGACCTGAACGAACTGGGCAATATTAACTAACTGACAAACATATAAAACGTACAACTTAAGTAATAATTTACTTCTGAATAGTTCTACTGGAACGAATGGGACAGTAAATCTAACACAGGACGTGAGATCGATAGACGAATAGAAAGATGAATGAAATAAAGATTGAATCTTCCAACTCACTGATCTGAAACATTTACTATTTGACGTTCACCAGTTCTGAACATCGTTTAAAATCCATTGACAAGATCTTGTCTGAGAACGTCGAATAACAACCATATTGGAAAGAAATGTTTGTAATCTTTCATATAGGATACCATAAGTTTTTTAGTTATGGATCGCAATTGTTCAGATCAGATATGTTTCTTTTCTTCTTCTTTTCAAGGGTGAATTGAATCAACATAAAGTTTAAACTGTTTATCAAAAATTATAACCAGCGAAAATGTTTTTTACGCAAAATTTGCGTTGCGTCCGAGATGCATTCAGAGCCCGCCACGCACCACTACTTAATTAAGTTTCAATTCACCTCTCAATGGTATGTTTGTATATCACAATTATGAAGCTGAAAATAGCCTTCAATAACTAAAAATATAAACATGAGAATAGATTAGATTTGGGAAGTGGCATTTGACACATTAAATACCAGTTATGTGGTATATGTGGGAATTTAACACTATATGTTGCAGGCTCTGTGTCTTCAGTGTTAATAAAATTCATGTGTTGGTCGTCCATGGAATAGAAAGTAAATGTAGACTGATACGATGTTTAGAAAAAAAGAAAGAAACAACAGTTTTTATGGATATAGACTTCTATTTATTATTGAACACAACGTTTCATTACACATACAGGTAACGTTATCAAGTGATTGATACGATGTTATTGATAAGACAATCAGTATTAATAGGACGGGAAATGAAAGGAATGGTGATTAATGAGTTATCGAGGACCAATTAATGAATACAATAACTACACATCATTAGGAAGATTGCTCCACTAAAAATAGGACAATTCAGACTTTAAAGCGATACTACGTCTTAGAATGAACAAAAAAATTAAATTTTCAAAGTTAGTCAATAGGAGTTTATGTTCATCAGGGCAAAAACCTAGTGGCATAACTATAAAACAGATTACCTAAATAATTTTATAAATCCAGAAAAACTATGTTAAAATACAATCATTGATAAATGTCTCAATCCAATTTAAGACATTTATCAATTATAACCTGTTATTATATGGAAAATTACATAGTTTTATAGGTTTATTTGATTCTCTTTGTATACTTTGGACACTGTTGATGAATATATACTCTTATTGACCAAGTTTGAGAACTTAGTTTTTTTGTTCATTCTAAGATGTAGTATCGCTTTAACGAGGCTGCGAATTCCTCATACCACTGTTGTGAAGCAGTGATTGGTGTATTGGTGTGGCGCAAGACAGGGTATGCTTACTCTTCATTTTTCATTAAGAAATATTTACTCATCTATTGATATACTTTGTAAAGTAAGTAATTGATACGTCATACTCTTAGATAAATAATAAATAAAAATCTATACCAGCAAATCAAATCCATTAATCAAAATCTGATCAAAATCATGGAAAATTGAGAGTAATAGTTGTATAGTAGTGGACTACTCCAAAGAGAAGTATCATCAGGTGTTTCGAAAAGAATAAGCATATTTTTGCTTAATGCAAAAAAAAACCGTCAATACTATATAGGTCAACATCATGGGATGAAATCAGACAAATTATGCCAATTATGCCTGACCAAATAAATCAAAACAAATCAGCCAAGATGAAAGAAACAGATTTGATATATTTGTCCAGAGTTGGCTGTAACGAATAATGAGCAGAATAAGGTAGATTAATTATACACTGGATATATACTATTAGTCTCTCGTAACCTTCAACGTGGTCTGGTGAATTCTCTGAGGACTAGACTCGGTACGGAATGTGACAGGAACAATTAGTGATCTAAAACTACAATCCCGGGGGACAGGGACTGAAATACTAACTCAAAGGAACTGAACTGACACGGTGAATATTGTATTTAACAGTCGTCTTGTTTACTGGTACGCCACGATTGTCTAATCGAAACACTTTTCCTAATTATCATCATTCACGACTTAATCTCAGAATAGTTTTTAGAAGAATATAACGAAATGAAGCTAATAAAACAACCATTATTCATTCCAATGGAGAAATTGAATTTACAATATAAACAAAAATCCGAGAAATTACACAAAAGAATAAATAATTGCATAACTCAAAGTCAAAAACAAAGCCCATACTAGAAGTGGGTTATTACAGAATATATTTTTATGTTATAATATATGCTTTCTGCTTCGAAATGTCCTTTAAATCTTAAAATCAAAAACAAATCTTAAATCCTTAAACAATTGACGAGAGCATATTGTACCAATAACTTGTATGAAACTATAGTATCTTATACCTTTCTTTCAAAACACATCAGAATCAAACCATCCTAATGACAAGATATTAAATTAGGTTGACGACCTGTTATCCTTTTTATCAATATTTCATTTGAAATTCTGTTTAAATATTGTATTTATCTGATATTTAATTTACGTCTCTGATTTTAACACCTTGTCTGGTGTTTCATTAGAAATGAAATGAATGGAGTTTTACTCCCTGTTTTCTGCACCTGTATGGGCTAATTGAGGACAGCGGCATTAACTTGCTCTTATTATCGATTTCCAACTGTCGAGGGATCTTTAACGTGCACATCCAATAGCACACGGGACCTCGGTTTATTGTCCGATCCGAACGACTAGACGCTTTTTTCCATGTCAGCCCCTCCGACCTGCATCACTGACAGGTGGAAACCGGGTTGAAAAATCGGAAGGTATCATCTCGACCCATGCCGGGATTGAACCCTAGACCTCCAGGCTAGCAAGCGAGCGTCTAACTCACTGAGAAAATGTCAGTACCTGGCTGTAATTACTTGTGACTATACAGACTGTTATTGGTAAACATTGATAAATACATATTATGGTAGATCAGAGCTGACATGATCAATACAATACACAAGTACATACAATGAAAACCCTGAAGACCGGTTTCCCCTGAATATCGGCCAAATGTAAAAGTCCCTGCATGGCCGATTTTCAGGAATTTCACAGTATATAGATAGATACTCTAAAACACACTTGGTTACAATGTATTTGATGCTGCCTACAACGATTTCAGATCCAAAATCTTCATATGTTTCTAGAGGATGAAACAACAAAAGATAAAAAAGGGAATTCCGCTACATTTAGGGATTGTATTGAACTAGATCAATAGGATTGAATATTCACCACGCTTCAGTCCGTTTTTACTACCAGAAAACAAAGCAAATAAGATAGTACATGCCCACTATACGAGTCTATTAGAAATTTTGTCTCATGTTTTTCAGCAGAAAGTGATTTCATAATAAAGAAACTATAACTAAATGACAATCTTGTTTCTATCAAACTACTGCCAATCTGTACATAGCTAACTTCACAAAATTAATCGAGGTAATATTAGAGTTGGGAATTGGTTGGTAATCAATCATCGGTTGATCTTGGTTTGAACCTGCTGATAATCTCCAGAATCTGTGGACATGACAGGCAATACGTCTCATTCTACGCTCAAACTACTGGAGTTCATTGTTTCATTCAAACAACTGATTTTATCGTAAGTACAACAATCGTAATCAAACGTTAAAGGGATATGTTCACTAACTGTTCGACCATTAAATTTTAGTCTCAGAACCTGATTTTTTTTTAGCTTATCTAATCCGTAATATTGTTTATAACTCTCCTAAGCCTTCAAACACACATGTACCCTTAATTATCAGCGTTTGAAAGAAAAAAATACGACTCGCCATTTAGTAAAACTATGTGTTATATAGAACACACATACAGAAAATGAAGGATAAATGTTAAGGTAGGGAAATAATTGAAGGTATTATATGATTTCCTTGCATAAGTAGTACATCTGAAGGTCATTTGCATATATTCAAGGCCCAAATCGACCCCAAGAAATGCTGAACATTCCCCTTTAAGTTGAATGACACAGCCGACAAACTTGAGAAAAATCAGGAATATTGGAAGACTAGTTACTGATTTCACATCAGAACAGAAGAAAAAAATCCAATTTCCCAATGAGGTATTTGTTTCATCCTTGGCCCGTACATTTCAAATAATCACAACCATCCCTTTAACTTTTCCCAGAATAAAACACACACCATCCCTGATGTAAAGGAGTCAACGTGTTGTGGGTGGAAGAAACGCCAGGAATAAATCAGTCCTGATACCAGGAAGCTTGTCTTCAGAAATACATCAATTCTCGACAGCCATTTTCAATCACTGGATTCATTGCTGTTCTGATTCTATTACATTCTATCCAGCAGAGATCAAACATTCCACGACTTTGATTTAGTCGGCTTCTGATACAGATGGAGAAACTTCACGCAGATCAGGAATTTATTGAACCTTAATAGGATTTTAAATTTGAAATCGAACATAAGATTATCTTCTTCCTCATTAGTCAGACTAAATTAATGCAGTTATAAAAGGCAACTTGGCCATAATTACAGATTTACTTTTCAATTTTAATGAAGTAAAAGCATCAATTATTGATTGAATTTTGTTATTCTGAATCAATCAATAATTATGATTTACTTTGTGTCGATTTTAACAGAATTAGTTTAGTTTTTGTCATACCAGAGACGAAACATGTATTCCTATGTTGAAATTTAACTTCATATCTATTGTCACTAACCATGTTTGTGTTTTTCTCAATTAACCTAATAAAGCCTGGGTTTTCAACTTGGAGACATTTTCCAGGTGACACAAACTGAACTAAAATGTAATATTTTGTAGGGTAAAATTCTGGGTAATGTTTATCCAGTGTCCACTTGACCGTAAAGCCTCTTTATATCTGGGCCACAATTTTCATGCACACAGGTAATCGTCTAGGTGGTGTGTGCCAACCAAAATGTCAGAAATTCGAACAGTTTCTGTTTAGTGGACATGGTAATTTCCTTATGTGTATTCTGGGATACTTGAGGAAACCAGTTGTAAACCCAGGTAATAAAGGGATTGTAAAGATATTCTGTAATTTTTGTAAATCACACAGATAGCTTCAATTCGCATCATTTTAATTTTCAATCAGATGTCCGTGTTTCCAGTAATTCTACTAAAAGTACCAATTCAATGATGTCACAAATCGTATTTTGTAATACAAGCATATTTCGCGAGTTATTATCATCAACAAACACTATTTTTACGGGTCACCAAGCAAAATCCTGTATGTGTGTACTCTTCCTTGTAGATTTACGGACCATGTTTTGGTAAGAGCACATCTAGAAAATGGCCGGAGGAAAAAAACAGTAAATCTTGTACAATATGAAGAACGTATGGAGCCCCGGGAAACTGTTAAAATCATTATTAATCAATATATTTATTAAATTCATAATCTTATAGACAAATCTTTTTTGTCTCTTCTCAAAAATTTCCATAATCTGTCACAATGAAACTGATTTAGTTTATTCTACTAGTTTGTCTAATTGGCCTGGAAATGTCAGACGTTTCTAGTAATGTAGACTGTATATTTTCTGATTAACAGAAGATTTTTGATTAATGGAATTTATTTCCAAGACTGTCTTATTAATAAATATTTCATGGTTCTCCTGTGTTTTATGAGTTTATGTAACTGATAGTTATTCAGGGTCCCAGTTCATTAAAGAAATATTATTATTACCTCATAGGTTTGTTATTTTATCTGAAACTTATGATCTTTGCCCGATAGTCCGTAGCGTTGCTGAAACTGCCGTCAGCAGACGTAAATACAAGATAGTAGCTAGAGATCCTAGAGCAAGATAAAGTTCCAGGCCGTAGAAAGCAATTTCATATTGGCGGGCAAATTGCGCAAAACTCATTCTGTAGGGTGGTGGCGTAGAATGCAAGGTCTTAGAGTTGGCCTATATTTTGCAGTTTTGATTTTACTGGACCTAACAACATACCAGTAATTTCTTGTTATATCTTAAAAATAAACAAACATCATTGCTTCAATCATAAATGCCATAATTATTGGTGAGCAGTTGAACCCTACTGTAGCTACGGGCCAGAGTTTCTGAAAATGAAAGATATTAAATGAGCAAGACAAATTTCTTTTTGTTTTACTACTTGTGAGTTACGGGAACTCGGCATAGTAACAAAAAAAACGTTTAGAATGTTACCTTTCATCTATTGTTCACGACACCCTTCAAATTTGTTTACGGAATCGACAGAAATAATGGAGTAAATCACTATCAGTCATCTGGTGTTAAGTCTCTTCTATTATTCATTCATTCATTAGTAGATTTATTAAGAATTAACCGGCCGTGATACACCATATAGTTAAGTGTAATACGAGAAGAATATTGCATTAAGTAATCGATTTTTCTCATCTAGAAATACCTCTCATGTTTCTCTCCACACCACTTTGATGAAATTAACCAACTCTATGTAAGCAGCACTGACAAAACAAAACTTTTGTTTACTTTAACACAAAATAGAAGTTATAGAATATAATATTATAAAATTCACTTCTAAAATTACAAAGCACATAGCGATTCAACACCATTTACACGTGTTGTCATATGAAGAAATGAAAACGGAGAATGAACATGAGCAGTAATTTGCTGTTCTCGGTTTGCCTCTTATTAAAGTTTTTCTCAATGACCACATTTGTGACTGTATATTTCTTCCTCATAATAAATATTCCTTGTGGAACAAACATTATTATAATAAATGATCTCAGGAACTCTTATCATATAATATCAGGGTTAGGGTTAGGTCTAGTGTTATATAATAAAAGTTCCAAATGGAACAAATATTACATAACAAATATTCTTTGGAACAGTTATTATAGTGGAACATAAATATCGTCACAATTTCACTGATACTTGTTATTGTCGACACGTGAATGGTCTTTCAGGAAATAATGGGTCTACCAATGAAAGGAAAAAGATGATAATATTACTTTTAGAAACAGTAACCTAATCAGAAGCTTAATTTTACCTACTCAGATATTATCACAGTAATATTAAACAAATGAAATAACATCCCCATAGTGTATTTTATTAGATTGAATATATCGTAATTAAATTCAACATTTCTGGGGATTTTGAAAATGAATTTCAACTCTCTTTGATCATTAAGTTAAAGCCACATAAGCCCAGACTTGGACATTGAGAAAAAGCCTTTTCATCGTATTTTTTTAAAGTTGGCACTTAAAAATGAATATTGAAAAAAAAAAAAATTCGATTCCCTTTCGTGGTTCCAATTCTACAGCCATTTGAAGGAAATTTTGTTTGTTTACGTTTCAACACTGTGTTGATTGAGGGAGACGTCAATAACTCACAAGCTCCGCCCACTACTAGCACGTGCTACTGGAGATTGGAGTGTGACGTCATTTAACTAACACGCCCCCCGCTTGACTTCATTTGCATGTAATTTAATGGAAATCATTTTATTAGATCTCGATTTTAAATCCAGCTGCATCGAAGCCATCTGAGTACCCAAAGCCGTGAATTTTAGTTTTTTGACTTAATTAAACATCAGAGATTAAGCTAGAATACCTTTTGTCCCGAAATCCCGTAAATTTCATTTTGTAAACAAACGAATCCCGCATTGTGCCTTTAATGTTAATGTTCATGTTTTAATTAAGATAATTCATTGTAGAGATATAAATGCTACTTTGAATACAAATCTTCTGATGGTAAATGAACATCAGGACTGGGTATTAATGTCGTTATTATTGTATTGTTCGGTGGTTTAAAGGGCGAATAACATAGTCGCTATAGTCATCAATATGTCCACCTTTCAACTGGTTATAAAAGAAGGATTGATTCCGATGGAATGTGCTGGTAAATGATTGGTGTATTAGAATATAAATGACCTATCTAATCAGAACCTGGGTGTTATCATTATTAGTTATTGACTCAGTGTGACAATTACTGATTTTACCAGCCATTCCGGTCATATTAATCAGTGTTGGATAGAGTTAACGGTCGGATCGCTACAAGATGACATGTTATGGTCAATGTTTTCTTATAATGCCACCATTAACATTGACTACCCTCTACCAGTATGTTATTATGGTGTTAGTCATGGCGGCTGTGGCGTCAGGTAGGGTATACTTACTCTTCTAGACACCTGATGCTACATTTCATTGTGAAATACTTACTTTATTGACATACTTTCTCATATGAAAAATTTCATTTCCCACTACTAGTTCATTGTCAGTATGATTTTTGTTTTGTATTTTATAGTTTGGTCGTTTACCATTGCCGATTTGATGAAACTGGTATCAGGTGGGAAGTAATAGCCGCTACATATATATATGGTCTAAATCTACCAAAAACAACAAAACCAACCCATCCATCTGTAGCCATGTGTAAACTGGTAACCAAACTACTAATTATAGCTTGTCATTGGCTGTAATATCACGACTGGTCTGACCAGATGATGATAATAGAACATCCAGACCGAGAGATTGAGGGTACTTAACGTCAATTAGACCTGATTATTAGCTACTTCTACAATTAGAATGGACAGCAGACGCATGCCATACATAGAGCCCGCAGGTAAACTTATATATACATGTAACCTAAAACGAAATAACATTCAAAACGGTCACTTACTGAAGAAGGTCTCTTAGTAATATATAATCAGACCAAGCACAAGAGATATTTTTGTAATTGACAATTAGGTGGCACCATGCAAGAACCAGATAACCAACTCGACCATGAAACATGAGTTCAGTACACTAAAGTATACCTAAGGCTTTATAGTGTAAATTTGTAAGTACAATATTGGTTCAACAAAAGTACAACTGGAGTCACTAACCATTCAAAGTATAATGATAAGGATTGTAAAACCAAGATTGTTTTAGTTGTTTTCTCAAAATTAACATTTTGTGGAGTGTCTGCTTCTTGCATAGTGTCACCGAATTGCTTAATACATATCATTACAAAACAGATATACTATAGTACAATACTTGCCCCGAGTGACAACATGTATTATCGACTAGTAAGCATGTCTCTGACATCATGTATTATCGACTAGTAAGCATGTCTTTTTGAAGTTATTAATTACCAGTCAGAACACTGCCCTGATCCGTGACATACATTACTTATAATTATAAACTCAATTATTTTAACTCGGTTAAACATGACTAACTTCCGAACAACATGTTCTTTTGAATACAGGTAAGTTCACTAACCCTTACTTCTTTTATGTAAAAACAAAATAAAAGCAACGATTAGACCCTTTTTTGTTAAACACCCATTATTACCATTATCTTGTTATCGTCTTATTTATATCCTGGTACAATAAACTGTCAACAAACTGTCAATAAACTGATCTATTTGATAAATAACGTGACCATGGTTCTCGTGGCCGGGTCAGAGTCTCTTGTAACATAAGTAGTAGTTTAGTGATCGTCAGATTGAAACATGTTAAAGCTAAACCATTTAACAGTCAGTGTAACGTTTGCCAATCCATTAAACAGGTTGGTTGGTAGATGACAAGTTAAAGTTCGCTTCCAGCTGCAACTGATATCGCAAACTAGGTAGTTGTTGGTAGATGACAAGTTAAAGTTCGCTTCCAGCTGCAACTGATATCGCAAACTAGGTAGTTGTTGGTACATGGCAAGCTGACGTTCGCTTCCAGTAGACCCTGGGTTTTCAACTTGGGGACATGTCCCAGACTGGGGACATTTCAACATTCTCCAGGGTACACAAACTGATCTATAAGTCTAAAAAAATATGTTATATTTTGTATTATCTTGAAACACTGCCTGCAACAACCACAATTTAAACAACCGAAAAATGCTGTGACTATATCATGCTTTGAAATTGCATGTTTTCTTGTGCGGACAATTCAGGGGACGTGGTCATTTCCTTATGCATTTTTGGGGACATTTGAGAAAACCAGTTGAAAACCCAGGCAGTAAACTGATATCACAAACTAGGTAGTTGTTGGTAGATGACAAGTTAACGTTCGCTTCCAGCTGCAGCTGATATCGCAATCTAGGTAGTTCTTGGAAGATGACAAGTTAACGTTCGCTTCCAGCTGCAGTTGATATCACAAACTAGGTAGTTGTTGGTAGATGACAAGTTAATGTTCGCTTCCAGCTGCAGCTGATATCACAAACTAGGTAGTTCTTGGAAGATGACAAGTTAACGTTCGCTTCCAGCTGCAGCTGATATCACAGACTAGGTAGTTGTTGGTAGATGACAAGTTAACGTTCGCTTCCATCCGCAGCTGATATCGCAAACTAGGTAGTTGTTGGTAGATGACAAGTTAACGTTCGCTTCCAGCTGCAGCTTATATCGCAAACTATCCATTCAACAGTAGCATCTCGCCTTTTATATCTGGTTAGTCTATAGGGACATATAACATATAGGATTGAAATGGAAGCATAGAATATAAACTGGCACACAGTGATATCCCCCCTCCCATAATCCTGTGGGATGCAAGTAAGTCCTTCAGATGGGGCAACAACAGAGATCACATGAAATTCTAGATGTGTACGTGTGATTAACGAAATTCAAGTAATCGGAACAGAGTAATTGCACGGTGCTCCTTATACTCATAATCAGGTTTAGAATGTAGAAGGTGAACTTCCAACTGATTAGTTTATACTTAACAAAACATATGGTAAACAGGGGAAACAATTGATAAATAATAAAAATACAGTAAAGTATAAATAAATGATCAGCTATGTTCCGTGATAACAACAATTTTGCTGGTCCATTGGAGAAAGGACATCAATAATCTGTCCACAGTGGACAGTTAGTCCTATAAGCGTAATAAATGATGCACCACAAATGATCATAAAGGGCAATGCCATATACTGTTCTCGTGTTGTGGTTACATTCTGGTCAATCTAATTAGAATTAGATTTCATTTTGTTTCGGTTATTTTTTGAGTGTCGACTCCATGTAATCTAACCACTTATATCGGGTGTCCCAATAAAAACGTCCCCAAGTTTGACGGTAATGATCTCAGCTGTTGGTGAACCGATCTCTTTCAAAATTCTCATAGATTTACTTCAACATGTCCTCGTCAGACCTTGAAAATATGAAAGTCATTGAATAAAAATTGTACAAGTTCTGCCTCGAACAAAATAGCATGTAAAAAAATTCAATATCAGAGCAAACTACACATTTCAACCTGTGTCTATTGTGCTTTCACCAAATCGACCACCAATATCATTCATTTTCCATCCTTAAATGCTCTCACCAATCTCATCTTAAGATGTTTTCTCCCAAAAAGCTACCTTCCTGCTTTTTAGTTCCTGTTCATCTAGTTTGTTCCACTGGTGATGGTAATGACTCTGGGCAGTATGGGATTCTCTTAAGAAACAGGTGTACTGCACTTAGGTTAGAAGGACACATTGATTAAACAGGAACTGAAATGCAGGATGGTCGTTTCTCAAGTGGTACCTTTAGATGAGATCCGTGAGAGTTTATCAGGATGGAAAATGTTTTATATTGGTGGTTGATGTGGTGAAGACACAATGAACACAAATTCAAATATGTAGTTTGCTCTGATATTGCATTTTTTTACATGCTATTTTGTTCGTGGCAGTACGCGTACAATTTTTATTCGATGACTTTCATATTTTCAGGGTCTGACAAGGACATGTTGAAGTAAATCTATGAGAATTTTGAAAGAGATCGGCTCATCAGCAGCTGAGATACTTTGCGTCAAAGTTGGGGACGTTTTTTCTGGGACACCCGATATAAGGCGAGCATCTTCTTGTGACGAAAATTTCAGCTAATCAAAAACTACCTTCAAGATCGCGGGTCTATGCATTGATATGCATTGTAGGAAGACGAAATAGAAATTGAAGCAACACAGCAGTCCAAAGTATGACGTAATAGAAAATATTCAAATATAAACGTTGTTCTGATTGGCGGAGGGGTGGCACGTGCTATAAATAGCTTATTCGTCACCAGAAGATGCTCGCCTTATAAAAGTGGTTAAATTACATTGAGTCGACAATCAAAAAAAAAAATCGAAACGAAATGTAATCTAATTTTCATTAGATTGCATTCTGGTTGTTATATTTTAGTAGTAATCATATTCTTTAAACCACATTAAGTAATTGGTGTGAATTATAAATAATCACTATTTTATGGAATACAATTACTAACATTATTACAGGCTACGTTTCAACTAGGTTTCACTAGTCTTCATCAGGCAATGATAGTGAAACCTAGTTGAAACGTCGCCTGTAATAAAGATAGATACAGACATTCACAGGGTTACATACATATATATATACATAAAATAAATAACAACCAAAGCGGGAACCGCGGTGGCTCAGTGAGTTAGACTCTTGCTCGCTAACCTGAAAATCCAGGGTTCAAACCCGGCTTGGGTCGAAAGGATGTAGGTCGGAGGGACTGACATGGCAAAAGCGTCTAGTCGTTCGGATGTGCACTTTAAAGATCCCTCGACAGTTAGAGATCAAAAATAAGAGCAGGCTAAAGCATGTAATGAAATAAGTAATTGTATTCCATAAAATACTGCCTTATTTATAATAGTAATCATACCATCATTGAACATGTACTAATTTTCCCAGCGACGAAACAAAACCGGAAATCCAACCTAAAGTGACACACATATAATTAGAACTTTAATTTGAGGGTAATACAAGAATAAGATTCTATAAAGTAACTAAATATTCGGTGTATTAGATTGTTTATATCGATCCACTTGTGTAATTAACTGAAGATGGAGTTTTGTTTTCTTTCCTAGAGGACGAGATTCTGAAGAACGACAATCTTTAGTGACCTATTTAGCATATGATTTGGTGTAAGATTCGGTTTGTCTTGAATATTATTGACTTAGCGTTTCTTCACTTTACATTTGATAACTGTTTTGTTTTTCATCCCAGGGAAAGTAAATGTCCACAAGCATCTAGATATTCTATGTCAGACTTCTGACCAAGCTGCAGCTGCTGCTTAAGGCGTACCAGACGGTTTTATTGAGCACAACATTTGTGCAATTTAAAATAATTATTGCAAATTAGTTATTGGTTGTTATCGCATGCAACGTTTCAACAATTTACACTGTTATTATCAGGAAACATGAACGTTATATTCACAATGGCAGTAATGAAAACCCATACGTCACGGAGTCAGCAGTGTTAATAAATACAAATAGATTATGTAAAATCATCATTTAATTCGCTGGTGTAATTAGTGAATTGATTAAACCCCTCAATAAAATTACCTACAGTGAAAAGTTAATAATGTTCAAGCCAATAACGACGCGTTAATTAGTTATATTTGTTAAATATGTTTCGTTATATAACTTAAGAAGAAATAATAAACTACTCTCTCTCTGTGAATTTTACTACAATTTTTACAAGATTTTAGTCTACCGTATAACTCTGTGAACTATTCTCTTTGTGTGTGGTATGAAATGAATGAATGAAATGGTGTTTTACGTCCCACTTTTCTGCACTTCTCTATGCTTAGTTTTATACAAAGTACATACATAATATAGTATACAATTAAACAATTCTATACAGTCATCCCAGAGACAAGAATAAACCATAAAAAGTCTGTTGCGACAGTTTGAATTTAGATTGATGATACTCGTGGTCGACATGATTCCTCAGAGTTTTATTTGACAAGAGCATTCATTAATTCGTTGCCTTCTAGTTTGGCAACAACCCCGATAAAGTATTACTATACTATAAATATTTGTCATTTTAATTGAAAGGTTTGTAAATTAAGGAATGATAATAAAGTAAAGTTACCATTTGAAAAAATAAGCATATTGTTTAAATTAAGAACTTTTGTTTACTCTTCTGATAACTGTTATAGATGTGCCTGAGGACGACGGGGGAAACACGTCGAAACGTTGCATAAAACTGTAACCAGTGATTGTTGTTCCATAAAGCTTTGTCTATATTAACTGTTTTATTTGTCAAAATGTAAAAAGAGAAATATAAGTAGGCTACCATGTGTGATATTTTCAGAATTTCTCTAGAATACTTGACCACTCCCGAGCTTTAATGAAGCCAGTATTTATGTTTGTGAAATCAATATTAAGACTGTCATTATAATAAGTCTATTACTCGATGTTAATCTCGGTTCCAGGAATTCTAAGATTATTTTATAAACACGGAAGTGGAGAAATTACAGTAAACTACTTAAGAATACATGTATATTACAAGTGGCACAGAAAATAGTCATAGACATAGACAGATGCGCTAGACAAGTGAGCTAAGCATCTGGCACGGAAAATGACTTAAACAAAAACAGTGAATTCAAAAGTGCATAGTAAATACCCAAATAAAAGCAAATGCACAGAAAAATGGCACCAATGACAAGTGGCACGCAAAAGCAATGCAATGGTCAAGAGTGCCAGAGACAAGTATCCACTTTGCTTGAGTGAGCAGGACACGCGCAACCGTTGATATATATAACTAAATACTTCATGTGTATTAATATTATAGTTGAACTTATATTATTAATACATGTAATAATAAAGAAGCACAAGATATAATATGTAATAACGTATATAACGACAATATAATGTATGTTTATATAAATAGGATAAAATAGATATAATAACGACAATCCGATACCAATATTTATTTCTATCCTATAAACGATATTGATAATGAGATATTGATATAAAAACACTTATCAAATAAGCACTAGTTTCTCTTACTACTGACAACATCTGTTTTTATAACAATACATCTTTAGTTCAGGTTTCTATCTTTGTAATACAAGTTTAAGGAAATATTTGTCTTATCTTCAATTACATCAGCTTTACCTGGGTACAACGCCTATCCATTTTAATATACATAGTAACATTTACAAGATACGACGACGATCTGTTTTTAACATACATTGATCATGTATGATGGAAACGTCTGTGATCAAACCAATCAACAGTTTCTGATGCAGCAGACGAAAGCGTCATGAAACTGTTCTGTGTTCAGAAAATCTTCCTAACATCCAACATCTCTGTTCAATTAGGTATTGGGGAATATTCTATTCTCCATGGATTGCACTTCATGGAGATCCTAACCAGCTAGATCGTTTACAGAAACCTTGCAACCTGCAAACAAGACAAGCTGTTTGTCCCCCGCCCCCACCCCATCCCAGTATTTTCAGTCAATGTATTACAGCACATTACACCTGTACAGAAATCAGATTCATTTTTGTTTCGGAAGTCCACTACAACTGTTGTCCCCGATTTCGTTATGCTTCAGACCTGGTTTTTAGTTTACGGTAATGCTTTGCTTGTACAGAATTTTACTATTTCAAAAACATTTTTTCCCTCCTCTAGACATTGATCAGAAATTGCTGAAATTCTTCAATAAACAAGGCCTGTGACGTCAGTTCCGGAAACCATGACGCGTGTTGATTGTAAATGTGAATAAGAAATGTTTATTATAAAAACGAAATCGATTGACGGGGAAATGAAAATCGAATAATTTGAAAGCTGGTTCTTGTATGAGTATATTATATTATTTTAATTGGTCGAAAGGTTGATTTTAACTGGGGCCTTATTCTTGAAAACTTAACTTAAGATGATTTTAGTGATCCAGGCATTTGATTGGTCAAGCACTAAAATCGATTGTAATTTTAGTTTTATTATCCAATCAAATTACTGTATTTCTTAAAATCTGGATTTTATCTAAGTTAAGTTTTTGAGAATAAGGCCCCTGGTATAAATGTTCTTTGAATTCAATTGAAGTTCTGAAGTATTACTATTTTGGATCCAATCGTGAGAATGTTTTATAATTGTTTATGTCGGGGGCGTTTTTTTTTTTCAGTTAGCCCCTAGGTTATTATTAGATATCTGTAAATATAGGTCAATAGTGATATTATATGCGGAGTTCCAACTGTTTTTGTAACCCGCTTACAATTGTATAATATATAGATAAATAGTGTTTTAGTCAATAGACTTATAAAAGAATCACTATATAACAGGATGTACTATATCTGACTTCTGATTTATTAAAGGGATATGTTCACTATTCGTTCTACCAATAAAATTTAAATCTCAGAACCTGGAATTTGTAAGCTTATTTAATCCGTAATAATATTCATTCCTATTCCTCGAAATTTAAGCCTTCAAATCCTCGTGTATCTATAATTATCAGCGTTTGAAAGTCAAAAATACGAATCGCCGTTAAGTAAGACTATGCCTTATAAACACACATACAGAAAATGAAAGATTAATGTTTAGGAACGGGTATAACTGAAGGGATTGTGCGACAGTTCTAGTACTTCTGGAGGCTATTTACATATTATATTCTAGGACCAAAACGATCCTCGAAAATGCTGAATATTCCCCTTTAACTTGCACCTCATTGCACACTGTATGGCGTTTGTCCGTCCTCAATTAGCCAATATAGATACAGAAAAGCAAGACGTAAAACTCCATTCTTTACCTATGCTTATTTCTATATGTCGTATCAACAATATGCTTCTATTTTTACATCTTCACAGCTGATGTTAGTTACGTTAAATAATACTTATTTAGTAATCATATTACATGATATCTGATAGATGATGGAACCATCTACATGATAATAATACATTGACTATTCCACTGACCTTAATACCAATCATAATAATATTGACTAACAAGTTCTTACCATTGTGATGATGTAACAATAACCCGGTCGGAAAGAGAAAGTAGTAATCATCAATGAAACTCATATATTACAGTAAAACAGTAAGACGCGGATAGACAAGGTACAGTGAAACTTGTAGAAAGTCGTGAATTATGCGAGGTATAGTACCGGGTTTGGTCTGGGATTATCGATACCGAGATTATCGAGATAATCGATACAGATAATCGATACAGCAGTAAACAGTTAAAACGAATCGTGTCCGTATTGTGTGAAAAAGAACTAGTTAATTGTAATTTTATACAATTTTATTATATATAAATTATATTACTAACTGCCTTCTGGGCCTCATAAGTGCAGTGCTGATACTGGAGTTGAGGTTTGTTTCGGCCTTCTGGGCCTAGTCAATGCAGTGCTAATACTGGAGTTGAGGTTTGTTTCGGCCTTCTGGGCCTCATCAGTGCAGTGCTGATACTGGAGTTGAGGTTTGTTTCGGCCTTCTGGGCCTCATCAATGAAGTGCTGATACTGGAGTTGAGGTTTGTTTCGGCCTTCTGGGCCTCATCAGTGCAGTGCTGATATAATAATAATAATAAAATCTTTATTAGAAATCCAGTTACCAGAGGTAATCTTCCCTGGAATCTACTAACTACAAATAACATATATACAGAGAGTCATCGTAAAAATGTTGACATATTTACAGGAGAGACAAAAATAATTATAAGTAGAAAAATGCTTATACATAATATATAAGAGGGGATCTATTTACTGACAACATTTAACATAAAAAGGTGAAAAAGTAACATGGTTTAAATGTATTATATCAAATTATTATAACTGTAAGGCAGAATAATAGAATATTATAAAAAATGCTTCAGTAATATGAAATAACAATACAAGGAGAAACAATCAGAAGATAATATGAATAAAACATAGTTGCAAAAATAGAAAATGAAGATTTAGTCTGCAATCGGCATCAGCTCCTTCTTTAGTCCTACTTTAAAATGATGCAACTCAGAAGACAATTTTAGACATTGGGGTAGGGAATTCCAAAGTGAACTTGCCTTATATTTAAACGTTCTTTTCATTGCCTCGAGACGGCATTTTGGAATGTACAAAGAATTGTTGATTTCTGAACGTAGACAGAGAGTTGTAGTTGAAATTGAAGATTGTAAACAAAGGTAATTTTGAAAATATTGAGGACATTTTCCATTCATAATTTTGTATGTCAGTATCCCAGTGTTATATTTAACTCGTTGTTCGAGAGGAAGCCAATTTAATTGAGAAAACAAGTCTGCCGATCTTGCATCAAAGTTCGCGTCAAGGATACTTCTCGCCGAGCGTTTTTGAAGTTTAAATAGGGGGGCAAGTTTATTTTGGAATGCATTACCCCATATAATGCTACAATAATCTAAATTAGATAAAATATATGCATTGTAAAATAATATACGTTGATTTAAGTCTAGGTTAATTTTTATTTTATTGAGAAGGTAAATTTTAGAAGATATGATAGAGGAAATTTTATTTATATGTTTACCCCAGTCTAAGTGATCATCTATTGTTACACCTAGTAATACTGCTTCAGAGACATTTTCTAGGTCAGTGTCATTAATGGAGAGAGTTAAAATTTTGTCACGTTCTTTATCAGTTTTTATAAGCATGCTTTTTGATTTGTTTATGTTCATTACCATACCATTATCGTAACACCATTGGTTAATAATGTCTTAATCTTCCTGCAATAATCTTTGAATACTTTCACGATTTGTACCAGAAAGATGTATGGTAGTGTCATCTGCAAAAATTTCTGGCGTGGAATTTTTAGTGAAAAGTGGCAGATCGTTTATGAAAATTAAAAATAGAAGGGGGCCAAGTATAGATCTTCCACATTTGACCACCCTATTAATGGATTCAGTTTTTCCAAAACAGACTCTTTGTTGACGGTTATTGAGGTAGCACTTTAACAATTGAATGAAATTTGGATGGAGCTTATATAATTTGAGTTTTTCTAACAGTAATCTGTGATCAATTAGGTCAAAAGCTTTACTAAAGTCAAGGTAGACAACGCCTGTTAATTCACCTTTGTCTAAAGCTTCTAGCCAAGAATCAGTTATCCTTACTAATGCTGATACTGGAGTTGATGTTTGTTTCGGCCTTCTGGGCCTCATCAATGCAGTGCTGATACTGGAGTTGAGGTTTGTTTCGGCCTTCTGGGCCTCATCAATGCAGTGCTGATACTGGAGTTGAGGTTTGTTTCGGCCTTCTGGGCCTCATCAATGCAGTGCTGATACTGGAGTTGAGGTTTGTTTGGGCCTTCTGGGCCTCATCAATGCAGTGCTGATACTGGAGTTGAGGTTTGTTTGGGCCTTCTGGGCCTCATCAATGCAGTGCTGATACTGGAGTTGAGGTTTGTTTGGGCCTTCTGGGCCTCATCAATGCAGTGCTGATACTGGAGTTGAGATTTGTTTGGGCCTTCTGGACCTCATCAATGCAGTGCTGATACTGGAGTTGAGGTTTGTTTGGGCCTTCTGGGCCTCATCAATGCAGTGCTGATACTGGAGTTGAGGTTTGTTTGGGCCTTCTGGACCTCATCAATGCAGTGCTGATACTGGAGTTGAGGTTTGTTTCGGCCTTCTGGGCCTCATCAATGCAGTGCTGATACTGGAGTTGAGGTTTGTTTGGGCCTTCTGGGCCTCATCAATGCAGTGCTGATACTGGAGTTGAGGTTTGTTTGGGCCTTCTGGGCCTCATCAATGCAGTGCTGATACTGGAGTTGAGGTTTGTTTGGGCCTTCTGGGCCTCATCAATGCAGTGCTGATACTGGAGTTGAGGTTTGTTTTGGGCCTTCTGGGCCTCATCAATGCAGTGCTGATACTGAGGTTATTATATATTATACTGTATTTTTTTTTATTGTATGTATATATATTCCACACTCTAAATTTTGTACATATTCAAATATACATGTTTCATGTAACCTCTTGTTACCCACTCTGTAGGTCTGAGTTGAATAAAGAACTTGAACTTGTTAGGACCTGTACTTAGTGTATTCGCTTCTTTTGTTTGTGCACCTTTCAGCAAATTTTCAGGGGAATGTCCACATTTTTTATCTTGTAAAACGTCAAAATATTTTCGATTATCCGATTATCAAAGTCCTTGGCATCTAAAAAAACTTGGAATACTGAATTGAATAAATGGACATGTTCAGTTTGTTTTTTCTCGTCTATCGCAAAACAATAAATTATAAAAAATTTGAATTGGAGAAAATAAACAAGTTGAATAAGCCGTATGGATAATGGTTTCCATGCTGTAGAACCATCTCAAGAAAGTTTTTGTATGGAATTTGAATGTCAAGTTGGCAGAATGTTTTAAAAATAACCGCGTGGGATTATTCTATCTACCACTACATCATCGTGTCATCTCAAGAGAAATAAAAAAAACGTGGAGTTTTACACCCTGAGCTTGAAGAAAAACAAGTAAGATTGATGAAGGTGACATTATAATAAGTAAGAATAACACAAAGTCTTATAAAACAGGAGAAATATTAGGCTTAATCACAAAATCTGTACCCACAAGAGAGCATCTACGTAACTAAAGTGAAGAAAAAAAACGTTAATATAATAAGGGTGTGTAACTTTTAAACTTGGATTAAAAAATGTAATCTGATTTAAAATGAATTACAAAAAAATAGTATAGTGCCCTGCCTCAAGTCTATAACTCCCCTGTCTACAAATCATGGTTCTCGAAATTGGGTCGCTAGCGCACACCCGGAGGGTCGCAAACACATCGTTGGATTGTGTGGTGCAGTAACAATATAACCTTGGTTCTTGGAAATCGTGATTCTTTCTGAGATTAACGTTATTTTAATAGTTAAGAAATAATAACGGGAATGTTAGATAAATGCATGTAATAAATAAAAAATGTTTGACAATTGGATTTCCATACTGGATTCTAGAACTATCAGAGTAGTGTAACAGTTACGAATCGAAGAAAGCAGAGTGAAGACCGAGACTTAAACTGACTGCTTATGATGTTTACTGGTTAAATATGAGCAGAAAGTAATGAAACGATGCGTCTCAACAATCTTTAAGTAATTACGACACAGCTGACAAGATGTCCGCTTTTATCTACATGTGTATTATATCGTCTATGAAAAGTAATAGCATAATTATGTGAAATAGTTAAAGTCTTAACTGACATCAGGAGATGGTTTAAGATCTGTCATGCATAGATTTCCTTAATTCATATACCAGTAGCAGATAACAGATGAAGCTAAATAGTTTATCTATACGACAGACGTTCAGAAATTACCTCAACAAAATCATATAAATTAATCTTCCAGATACGAAAATATTCGATGACATGTAGGACATTCTAACAATGAATAAACTTCAGAAAATAACAATTACAGAAAACCAAACCTCAACTTTAATTCAACTTCCAACTTAGCAATACAAGGTTCAAACAATAACATTTAGAGTTTCATGTATGCAAACGAAATTATTACTGGATAAAAAATTAAATCTTAATTAATAGAGATGCAATTTGACCAATTAATAAAGCGACAGGCTATTAGTTAAATATTTATTTTGCCATTCGTCTACGTTAGCTCAAAAAATCGGCGTAAAGCTCCACTTGATTTAATTTTAAAATATCAACAGTAGTAAGATTGGAGAGAGAAGTGCCCCTAGGGCAGATACAATGAAGACGTTAAAGTTATCTTATAATTAGTGACAGCAGCCATATACTCTAAACACACGATACTAGACAAGTAATAACAACCTACTGTATATACACTGGCAGTAATAGTCTACAATTTCTCTTTCTAAATATGGTCCAAGGTTATAATGTACATTAACGTAAATTATGTTGTCTATAATCCAAGATATGTAAATTTAATGAAAATATCTTAAATTTCTATATACAGATAAGAAAACGTCGCATTACTAGAATTTTGGACAAAGTCGTACATGATCACTATTGTTAATTTACTACATAAATATTTTTTAACGTCCATGACAATACCAGTTGCATTCTCTTAATGGAACAACAGTCACTGGTAAACGTTTTATGCAACGTTTCGACGTGTTTCCACCGTGGTCCTCAGGTACATGTCAAAACGTTGCATTAGCCGGTGATTGTTGTTCCATAAAGCTGGGTCTATAGTTATATTGAGTGCTTACAAATGCTAAATGTCATTTAAAGACTATATTATATATATACAGTGGAAACGCGTTTATCCGTACATCGGTACAGAAGATTATTATCTAAATGATATTATTGATATGAAGAAGCTATTGAGCTGAAAGCATGCTAAGATAATGTATATAAATATGGATTAAATAACAATTTGTTCTCTCGAAAATGGATTAAAAGTGTTTAATTTTACCAAAAATTGAAGACAACCCTGGTTTCTTGAATTCACACCTTTATAGTAAATTATTGTAAAAAAAAAAACCAGTTGTACAGTTCTAGAGCGGAGTTATTTGGTCGACATCAATCAGTAAATCTCTTTATTTGGTATGTTGGAATCTAAGATTGACACAATCACTGTTAAACCTGCAGTAACATCCCGTTACTTGTATCAACATTGTTATTAAATATTTTACCGATAATCGATCTGTGTGATCATCTCGTGAAAGGTCAATTTTCTCCGTAATAGCCTTGGGGTCACGTCGACTGCGATGAACCCTAAAAGATCCCCAGTCGATCCCATAACGACAATGATACTGAAATCTGGACCCAGTTCCTAGCCTTGTGCTTAAGATCAATTTCGTGCTTAAAACCATAAGTCGACTTAAGTCTATGCAAGAATTAGTAGGAAATTTCATGTCGAATATAGGACTTGGACTTACTTAAATGCTAGGAACCCGACCCTGGACCTTTGATTTGATATACGACGGGTAAGGTGTCAGGAATAATATGCTTTTAGACACCTAATCAAACTTATTACCATGAAATACTTCCTCATTTATATTATTATTATTATATCTTCTCATATGATTAGTTTATTTGGTGCTACCAATGAATTGCCAAATTCGTTTTATCTTTTTTTTTAATATATTTAATATTTAGAGTTTCGTTTTGTAATGACCTGATATGTAGGCGTGTTGCCAGGTTACAAGAACTAAGGACGGAAACTGGAACCCTGATAATTGCTATAATTTCTGAAGTCAAATTAAAAACACCTAAAAAAAAAAGAGAACGAGAAAATAATGGTCACTTACCTAAAGGTAGAATAAAAAAGAATGGAAACCAGCACAAAATAAAAACACCGACTACAATTCCTAAAGTTTTAGCTGCTTTCTTTTCACGTTTAAATTTGGCGACTTTTCCCGCCAAAGTCATCCTATGAGTCACTTTACGACTGGAACTTTCCGAATGTTCACTAGAAGAACTACTTTGATATTGAGTGGGGTTGGGGGTACCCGGTGCACTGCAAGTTCGACCCATATGTATCCTTAACTGTACCCCTTCACATTCGTCAATTTTTGACGTCCGTACACCCGTCGATAAAAACCGGGAGTTTTTCACAGCTTCGCGATATATTCTAATATAAACAACAATAATAATCAACAAGGGGATGTAAAACGAACCGGCGACACTGAATAAAACGTACCCAAGATTGGTGGTTACGCTGCAAATCAGGGGGTCGGGGTCTGGTGGTTCTTTCCACCCTACTAAAGGTGCCACAGATATAGAAATAGACAAAAGCCAGATGAGTATGATGATGTAAAATGCCCGTTTTTCTGTTAAAATAGAGGAATGCTGTAAAGGTCGAGTTACTCCTATATATCTATCAATACTTATCACACACAGACTCATAATGGAGGCAGTACAACATAAAACGTCGATCGCTGCCCAAATATCACAAAAAATCTGACCAAAAGCCCAAAAATTGAGCACTTCTAAACTGGCGGAAAAAGGCAAGACACATGTTCCCAATAATAAGTCTGCGATTGCTAAATTCACTATAAAATAATTAGTGGTACTCCGTAGATGAGAATTCACAAATACAGCTAATAAAACCAGGACGTTTCCCCCAACCGTCATAAAGACGATAGAACCCAGTATAATGCCCACCGGGATAGCCGAGGGTAAGTAAATAGCAGTTCGATTGAAGAGACTTCGTACCAAAATCTCGGTGGTATTCTCTACAGGAGTTTCCATCCCAGTTAATTATTATGTACATGACACACAGACGTAAAAAAATGCACCTTTGATGACAATTTTGAAAACATCAACTGAAGTGATTTTTAAAAATATACGTTAAAACTATATCCAACATATTAACGCGTTATCCAAAATTATTCATAATAAATGAAAAGATTTATCTTTTAATAATAATCCATGCACAATTTAAATTCAGAAAAAAACAATCCACGCATAAAAAAATACAAAAAACTGTATCCAAGTAAGGTAAACTGAAAGTAGAAACGGCGATTCACAAGTCAGAACTATCGGTAAGTACTATTCCACCGACGATTGGAATCTGACTGCCATACTGTTATCACTCCTCGCTATCGAGTGGTTCACGACTTGACTGACTCCGGTGAAGAGAGTTCCTTTAACTATCAATACAGATATCGGAAACATATTGTTTGATTGTTTCACCCACTAGAGTCATGGCGAGCTCGTTAGACTTCTTTCTCGTTCAATAATCCGCTACCTATATCTTGTTAAACATCAGGCTGTAAAAGTCAATAGTTGTTTTTAATAAAACATGAGAAGTAGATCTATAGTGTCAAATTCAATATTCATTAATAACCTGTACATTGAATTAATGTGTGTTTCTCTGTGACTTAGAACCGTTTTATTTGCATTACCTCTTTTAGGAACCTTGAACACTTGCAGAACTACAACAACAATACAAAATAGACCTGAATTGAACTGAATTTCAACTAGGTGTGCTAAGAGCACAGTCAATGATGGCAGGAATTGCTGCTCCTCTAGGTATTTTTTTTTTAATTTATTGAAACGTTATAGAACTATAAAATATGATATGGGGATTTATATTCCCATGGGCTGGGTGTGAGACAGGACCGTTACCACTCGTGGTATTGGGCCTAATTCTGACCCATGTAAAATAAAGAGTTTATTATTATTATATTCTGACATAACTCTCCCCTGATACATTACAATCAGGTTGTACATGTGCCCTATACCAGTGATTACTCCGTGAGACAGAATCTTGTTTGGATCCAGTCGAAGGAAGAATCTTATGCAACTTGATGTAGGTAGCGAAGGGAGGTTCAGAAGAATAAGGCAATAACCTAAGTGATACAAACAGAGAAGGTTGACGGAGTGTAAAAAAGGTTGTTTTTATGTATTTGCATCATTCTATTTTTCCATCAGATATTTGTGGTTCGTGAAATTAGAGTCATGCTTTCTGTCAACATAATTTGAGACGTCTGTAAGTGTAAAACCCGTTTAGGTTAAGCTTAGACTTTTTCAAATCAAAAAACGAAATTAATTATTTTAATAACCGTCATTTTCCATACATTTTGGGCAAGAGAAAATCCAAACAGTGAATGGTTAGTGGATGATGTGGTTTCAATTTTGTGCTAAAAATGTGTTTAAAAAAAAACATTTAGAATATTTCGCAATAATTAACAAAATTTTTTGTTAAACCCCATGAATTTAGTACAAGTATAAGTTTATAATATTATTATGGCAGTTTAAAGAAACATTATTATTCGTGTCACTATCTGTTAAACTGATAAATATCAATTAACAGCTTGGAGCTAATGATGCCATCAAACGTTTAATTTGCCAAATAAGTATTTGCAAGTACCACAGACGCCAGACGGAAAAACTGATATCGTTGTCCCAATACACATTGTATTATAAGTTTTGAAAACCTCTTTACATTCCATATGAATTTCGAGATTTGTTTTACGGTGGTTCGTGATTGGGTTTTATTACTTATCAAATTTGCACTTCTATTGAATGAGGACACTGTTGCCAAAGACTTGTTCTCAACAAATTAGTCAAGGGAAATAACTTGTATACGACTTGTATGTGCAGCATTCTATACAATTTAAACTGAAACTTTGGTTCTGCATATCATTTAGAAATTTGTAGGAATTAATGAAATGCATATTCCTGGTTTTTGTGCTTGTTTATTCAGCATGTAATTCAGTACTTGAGGGGATGGGGTGGATCATAACTAAATCTGACCATCACACCACGTGTCGGATTTCTTGTCCAGTCATTATGAATAACTTGGCTAATGGTCCCTTTAACCACCCCATACACCCCTCCCCCTGTTATATTGTCTATTCTTATAATATAATAAGGGTGTTTATCAATACCTCAGCTTATTTTGACAAAAGCACGTGTAGGCATCATACAAGGGCAGATAACTCTCTTGACAGGAAGTCGGGACAGGAAATACAGCCCATAGGCATTAGTTAACACTAAGCAATGGTAAACCCACAGGCATCTGTAATATTCACTTTGGGTCATACAACACCAAATCCACCCTCCCCCCACCTCACATACAATAATTATTTGAATCGTCATTACTGACTATGTATGTATATGAACCATTAAGTGGCATTATTGTATTGTGTTGTTTAATCTAGAGATTGTGCCGTGATCAATAACAATTAAATATTGGTCTTTCACTGACAGCCATTTACTTACTGGTTTACTCTACTAAGTGATTTCAGGATGTATTGTTACATTTCAACCATCATGACAATTTCATTATTTCTAAATGGAAGGTTGCTCCTTTTATTTATCTCGCTTTGTTAACTTTACAGTTTTTAACCGATTTTGATAAAATATGGTAGAGGAAAAGGTAAACATAAATGAGGAACTTTTTCCGAAAACAATGTTATATCCAATGTTGAAAGTGTAAATTGAAATATAAGACAGTATTAAGTTCATGTTTTTGCCCCTGTGAGGTGTGCAATGAGAGAAATTTTCCTGGACAGAGGGTTAGCCAAAATTTTTTCGATATCCATCTGTATAAGATGTTTTGGATTCGATTTTGACTGTTTTGCTTGTGTGGAATTGGGAAGCTGTCTTATCTGAAGTTTTAAGCGATATTATTAAATCTGCTATTTGGTATTTCTGTATATACATACCCCCAAACTTTGTTAACCTTTTGATATCAACACTTTGAAAGCAAGCAAATGACATCATGTAAGAAACTTGCGCTCCAACCGACTGTGTTATGAATCTCAACATCTATGATGTTTCATAACACCTTATCGTTGGGTACATATGATCTGGAACTGAAGGTGGACTGCTTGCAACACTTTTAAATTAAATCTCTTCGTTGATCCCCTTGTCGAATTAAGAATGAAATGACTAAAAATATTAAAGTCCGTTAAAACGTTTGAGCGCGACCCATTGTCTCGAAACATGCAATTTTATTTTAAATGAAAGTTATATGAGTTAATTTTCCATGCATCACAATTTATCACTTTAATATAAAACGAGAGAAATAATGTAGGCCTTTATATACAAATTAATTGGAAGAAAAGACTACAAGCAATTTGATAGAAATTTAATACAGAAAGTTTAATTTAATTTTCTGGTTGTAAGATTTCATTTTAAAGTTTGAAATATAATTAAGAGACGTTTTACTGGCCTATATAACCAGACAGTGTGAAGTCAGATTTGTCTTGGGATGTTCCCCTTAACTCAAACCATCACAATTTCATAACCAAAGTGCAAAAGTTAATAGAATAAAAAATTATTCCTAAATTTAAAAAAAAAAGTCTGTCGTACAATGATTTAAAATGAATTAAATTTAGAACCTCCTACTCATTTGAACTAGACTGAGTTAAATTAAAACAAAAATCAGTATAAAAAGAAAGAAAAAAAAGAGACATCTATATTTTACAAGGTTAACAACTTAAGTTCCGAGAGAACCTTTCTCCTAGCTGGTCCTTGGCAAAACCTCTTGGTATTGATAGATATTGTTGACGGAACAAAGTTTAATTCCCCAATTTTCAGGGGTGTCATTTCAAGAAGAAACAGGAGTCTAAGAAAGACGTTTTTGTTTCAAAGTCAAGGGCAATAACTAAAAAAAAACTTATTTGAAGATTCATAAGAACTTGTCCGGATATTGAAAATGAAAACCGTAGTCTCTAGAGTGCTCTCAAACACATGACGCGTTTCTTTTCAATGTCATGGGCAATAACTAAAAAACATTTCCATGTTGGTGTATAAAAAAGACCCGACATAAAAACAGCAAGTACACCTGTAGTATCTACTTATGGTCATATAAAAGGATCCGCCAAATAAAAACGTTGGGTACAGTTTACCAAGGTATGGTAATTAAAAGGAATTCGACATGAAATGAAAAACACAATTAACACTTTTTACAAGAACCTGTATACCTGTGATGGTAGCAAACATCACCTTTGTATGGAAATAACAACATATTTGACTTCAAATTCTGTGTGACTATGATAGCAGTATGCTTCACCAATATCTGGTAATATAAAGTATCTTGTATCAAAACTGTTTATAAGAACCTGTATGTCTATGATAGCAGTAAGTTCACCAATATATCTGGTAATATAAAGTGATCTGACATGAATACCGTTTGAAATAGAGGAAGTCAAGAGTTGGGTGAATACAGATATAATTGTAGAGAAGATTATTGAGTCGTATTATTGTGTATTGAGAGAGGAAATGAAATTAAAGGAGTAGAAAGAAAGATCTGATTTCCAAGTCGTGTTATCAATTTGTTGTAATAAGACATTTCACCGTGCTGCAGTTTAATATAAATACAGCAGATTCATTCACCACTTGACTTCTACAAAAACTCGGTTTGATTTGATTGTATTTACTCGAGCAATCTCAGGTTTTTTACACATTTAACAATCTCAGAAGATTCCCTAGAAGATTACAGTTTGTGTGTTTTTGTAGAAACTCGTCAGTCAAACCGACACCACCATCTTGTTGAAACCATACATCACTTTCTCATCGACTTCATAAGTTGTTTTTT
This sequence comes from Lottia scabra, assembly GCA_029955415.1. Taxonomy (NCBI): domain Eukaryota; kingdom Metazoa; phylum Mollusca; class Gastropoda; family Lottiidae; genus Lottia; species Lottia scabra. The sequence continues at coordinate 47,315,722 of JARJEI010000001.1, forward strand.
TTATCAAATTAGGCGACTATCACTCTTTTATAAACTTCTAGTAAATTTAATAACTCTGTTAACTCATTGGACAATCTATTGGAATTTTAAAAAGAATGGGGTGGGGTGGAGGGTGCAATACATGTATTAATAATCAAAATCCGTACAAGAAAAACAATTCCGTTAATTAAAAATAGCGATGCCCCATCGTAATACGCCCACTTTTGTAATGGCAGCCAGGTCGTCCGGAGGTCGACAAGAACTATCAGTAAATGAAACATCTGTCGAAAACCGTGCCATCAAGAATGTTTACAAAATTAAACGATTTTTTAGTGTTTACAACTACAAGTTAACAAGGGCAATAACCCATGAAATATTTTTCAATTCTTCTAATTTTCAATAGGGTTCATCCTTGGGTGATTATAAACACTCAAACCAAGTTTCATCCAAATCCATCAAGAAACCAGCTCTCTATTGTGTTCACAAAGTATTTTCAAAAACAAGGGCAATAACCCATCAAATATTTTTTGATTTGTCAGATTTTCAATAGGCTTCATCCTTGGACGATTATAAACACACAATAATTTTTATCAAATTCCATCGAGAAACCAGCTCTCTATTGTGTTCACAACTTTGAGAGTGTTACGGGCTATAAAATTAACACATTTTAAAGAACAAGGGCAATAACTCATAAAATATTTATCGATGTTTCTGATTTTCAATAGGGTTAATCCCAAGGTCATGACAAACACTCACACCAAGTTTCATCAAAATCCATCAAGAAACCAGCTCTCTATCGTGTTCACAAAGTATTTTCAAAAACAAGGGCAATAACCCATCAAATATTTTTCGATTTTTCTGATTTTCAATAGGCTTCTTCCTTGAATGATTATAAACACTCACAGCAAGTTTTATCAAAATCCATTAAGAAACCAGCTCTCTATTGTGTTCACAACTTTGAGAGTGTTACGGGCTATAAAATTAACGCGTTTTAAAGAACAAGGGCAATAACTCATAAAATATTTATCGATGTTTCTGATTTTCAATAGGGTTAATTCCAAGTTCATGACAAACACTCACACCAAGTTTCATCAAAATCCATCAAGAAACCAGCTATCTATCGTGTTCACAAAGTATTTTCAAAAACAAGGGCAATAACCCATTAAATATTTTTTGATTTGTCTGATTTTCAATAGGATTCTTCCTTGGATGATTATAAACACTCACAATAATTTTTATCAAATTCCATCGAGAAACCAGCTCTCTATTGTGTTCACAACTTTGAGAGTGTTACGGGCTATAAAATTAACACATTTTAAAGAACAAGGGCAATAACTCATAAAATATTTATCGATGTTTCTGATTTTCAATAGGGTTAATCCCAAGGTCATGACAAACACTCACACCAAGTTTCATCAAAATCCATCAAGAAACCAGCTCTCTATCGTGTTCACAAAGTATTTTCAAAAACAAGGGCAATAACCCATCAAATATTTTTTGATTTGTCTGATTTTCAATAGGCTTCTTCCTTGGATGATTATAAACACTCACAATAATTTTTATCAAATTCCATCGAGAAACCAGCTCTCTATTGTGTTCACAACTTTGAGAGTGTTATGGGCTATAAAACTAACACGTTTTAAGGAACAAGGGCAATAACTCATAAAATATTTATCGATGTTTCTGATTTTCAATAGGGTTAATCCCAAGGTTATGACAAACACTCACACCAAGTTCCATCAAAATCCATCAAGAAACCAGCTCTCTATCGTGTTCACAAAGTATTTTCAAAAACAAGGGCAATAACCCATCAAATATTTTTCGATTTTTCTGATTTTCAATAGGCTTCTTCCTTGGATAATTATAAACACTCACAGCAAGTTTTATCAAAATCCATTAAGAAACCAGCTCTCTATTGTGTTCACAACTTTGAGAGTGTTACGGGCTATAAAATTAACACATTTTAAAGAACAAGGGCAATAACTCATAAAAATATTTATCGATGTTTCTGATTTTCAATAGGGTTAATCCCAAGGTCATGACAAACACTCACACCAAGTTTCATCAAAATCCATCAAGAAACCAGCTCCCTATCGTGTTCACAAAGTATTTCCAAAAACAAGGGCAATAACCCATCAAATATTTTTTGATTTTTCTGATTTTCAATAGGCTTCTTCCTTGGATGATTATAAACACTCACAGCAAGTTTTATCAAAATCCATCAAGAAACCAGCTCTCTATCGTGTTCACAACAATTGTGGACAGACAGACAGACAGACAGACAGACATGGGCGACTACAATATACGCCCACTTTTATGTGTGGGCGTATAAAAATCTCGAAAGAGCATGACAAAATCGAGCGCAATAATTGTATAGTAGTGAACTTCCCATATGAGAAGTACCATTAGTTGTTTCGAAAGGAGTAAACAATGTATGCTTCACGCGCAACACTCGCCAGTACTGTGTAAATCAAAATCATTAGGCGCAACCAGACCAATAAGATCTGTCAAAATGCCAGAGGCAGACTGATCGTACTTGTATGTCTGCGCCTACGATGATAAAAACAAGTGTTGCACGCAATACAGGACGTTCTTACTAATTTCTGGATGAGACCAGATTAAAATTATGTCTGTTGTGAAATATCTAAATTTAAATGGCTGCCTGCATGTGTATGTTCTTTGAAGTGAACTGTGATATGTGCCACTGTTAACAATAGAATGAAATGAAATACTAGTATTTAGGACGAGTTGTTAAGGATCCATCTTGTCAAAACCCGTATTCGTGATACGATGTTAAGGATCGACCTTTCTGCTGCATGTGTATGTGCTCCAAGTAAAAACCACTTCCGTGGATTTTGACAGTTAAATGAAATTAAATATTTCAGACAAGCTTCTTGTTTGTTCCCCTTAACACGATAGAGAAGTAACATTTATCTAGGCTCAGATTAATTCAATAAAATATTACAATTGAATTAAATCTCGAATTTCCCAGTCCAGATCAGTAGGTTACTGGGTTAAAACAGCACAAAAAATAGTTGAATTGGAAAATAATATAGCAAAGACTGCACCAGCTCAAATTACAACTGTTTCAAAATCTCAGGTTATTATCGGCAATCTTATGGTTAAATCTGTTTGGTTGTTCGTAAAAATCACTCTGGGAATGTAACCATTGTCACTTCCGACTCCGACCTTCTGATAAAAGAACCGCCAGGATGTCCTTAATGCCAAACAAACTGGACACACACAATTAGAGAATATTCCAATGGTATAAGTATAGGCTCGTCGTGGTAACATCTAAAAACGGTAGAGTTTTCAGGCTATTGGTTGAATGATACAATTAGCCAGACAAGAGAATGACTTTCAGATATTGTTGTTTTTTTTTTTTTTGGTTTCTGTAGGTGTTCTCAATTCGTAAATTATTATACGTTTGTGTGACAATATCATATTCTTGACTGAGGACTACACTGATTAACATTTTGTTCGTTTCCCAGTCTTTGACTATATTACTATAAATATTATTATGAACAAAATTAGAAAACACAATATAATGATTTAAAGGGATATGATGTTTTAGTACAGATTTAGTACTTCTGGAGGATATTTACATTTACATACTACAAGGCTCAAATCAATCCTCGAAAATGCTGAACATTAAAATTCAACTTTCAACTAACTTGAGTTTGAAGTGAATCTTGTTTTTAGGTATCTACATTCGACTTTCATCACTTACCTTCAATACTGTTTTATAATAAAACCCAAGCACGTACAATCTCAACCGTAAAACAAATCTCGAAAGTCCATCTAAACACATTGACAAAACATTGGTAGCATTAATGAATTTTCATATGAGGAAGAATATCAATAAATGATGAAGTATTTCATAATGAAAAGTGGTACTAGCATCAGGTGTCTAAACGAGTCTATTTTAAAGTTTAACTATTAAGGGTTAATATTTTATAAAAATTCATTTTTTAAGGGAGAGAAGTCTGTCAGTAATTTTGTTTACGGTAATAATTACATCAATAACATTTCGGAATTCTCATTCAGAAGGGAAAAAAAAACACGACGTAATATTTTGTCTATTGAATTCAAAGGTTGGGCTTAATTAGTACTTCCTGGTATGATAGAAATTCCTCAAATAAACATTCAGTATGATAAATTCCCCAGCCAGTTTTAAAATAGGCAACTTAACACAAAGATTTAATCATTTCTTCTAAAATAACAGCCATCAAAAACAACAATTTTTATTTACATCTATTTGTTATGGTGGCTGATATCGTCCTTTTTCGATCTTCGCACTTTTACGTTATGAAGACAAAAAAAAAAAAAAATGAAAAGCGAAGATGCGAAGATGCGACGCTTTGAGCCAGTCATCTTCACATCTTCGTATCTTCGCGTTATCATATTTTTCGAAATTGATATATAAAAAATGTAACACGAAGATGCGAAGATGACTGGCTCAAAGCGGCCACTTCGCATCTTCGCATTTTGAAATTATGAAAATTATAAAGTAGAAATGTAAAATGAAAAGCGAAGATGCGAAGGCAATTTGCTTCGCATCTTCGTATCTTCGCTTTTTGACTCGAAAAAAAAATGACAACGCGAAGATACGAAGTGGCCGTTTTGAGCCAGACAACTTCGCTTTTCATTTTTTTTGTCTTCATAACGCAAAAGTGCGAAGATCGAAAAAGGACGATATCAGCCACCATAATTTGTATCATTTTATGTTTCTCTCCAAAATGTCGCTTTTTCCCGAACATAAAAATGATTTTTACGTCGTATCTCAAGGGTTGCATCTTCCGGGCTTAGTTTTGGTGGATTTGCGAGAACCAGTTTAATGGTTGATACAGCTAGCTTTAAATATTAAGAATACCAAATATCCCTCTAAATCGACCACAATAGAGACCGTTTGGGAACGTAAAACAAATGCGTTGTATTTATAATATAGAAAATAATTTTAACTTTAGCCCTGATTTCATGTGATAATTATGAGCTATAAAACATTCAAAACGAAACTTCAGTTTCTCGCAAACTGTGACAAAATGATTTTCTTTTTTTTATCGAAATTTCAAGTTTGTTATTTAATAATTGGTTTTCGTCATCAGCGTGCGTTCATTAGACAAAATCTCATGAACTTTGATGGTTTTTAATCCTATATATTTTAACATTATGAATCTTTTCATTGATAGAAAGTTTTGTAACAGCAGGAAACGGAAGACCATATTAGACAATACCACCAACCTCTTGACAATTAGACAATTTTTATATAACATATCGTAATGAGAGAATAGTCTAAAATATTGTTGTGTAATCAGTATATCCTGATTCGTATCATTAAAAAACATTTCTTATCAGACTTCGTTAGTATTGTCTATACATCTTCCTTCCAATAAAACAAAACCAATGACAGAAGCATTAGTTTTAATTAATGTAGGCCTGCAGATGGAAAATAGACGTGGTGCCGACGTAGATACGAACACGATTTTCTTCGTTTTTGTTTTGTTTTGTCGTATGCTTCAAGAAATTATAAGTTAATTCATTCATAAGTGCTTTCTCCTTAGGAAGAACTAAATTAACAGACAAAAAAAATTAGGATTTTTTTCAAGGGAGATAACTTAGTAAAAATTTATTTTTGAAAAAAAGAATATTAGGGTCACGGTAACTGAAAGGATTAACAAGAAAATGAGATGAAAGAGTTTTAAAAAATAGACAGAAACTAAAAAGGTTACATGAAAGTAAAAGGAGTACCATAAATAAAATACAGTCAAGTAATACTCAAGGTAAAAAGGATAATTAAAATAGCATTTACATCCTTAGCAGCAAGGAGGGTAGACTAATTTAAATAAGAGAATTGTTGCAGCTGTAATAAATCCAAGACATGAACAATATTCATCTCGCAATGTTTCCTATCTAGTCTCTCCGCCATAGAGTGTGTTTATTTGCATATTAAAAACCCGAAAAAGCTTTTGGGAATAACGTCACTTGGTAAAATACTGGGGACAGTTGTGTTAACTTCAGAAGGATCCTGTCTAACAGTCGGTGCTCATCGTAATCTTACAAGATCATCCATACTCATTTACATCTAGACTGGAATAATGAGAAGCCCTATTAAAGGTTAAAGACTTCTCACACAGCGAACGAGAATGAAAACAACGACCACTATTTGTTCTAATGTAACAAATCAAATGATATAATCTACTGATGTAAAAGTGTACAATGTCCGCCAGTGGGAAATGTCCGGCGGACATTTTGCACTAGTGAAACATGTCCAATGGACATTTTTAACTAGTGATTAATGTCCATAACTAAATAAAGGACAGTTCTATCTAGCGTATTATGTCCAACCCGGACATAAATACCCCCGGACATTATTTTCGCTTACACTGACTCCAATGTATTGACCAACTGTCCTACAGAACTTCGTTATTTCCTTTAACTCAACCATAATAAAATATTTTTATCTTTCTCGATCACAAAATATTGAATAAATTGTTTAAGAATTCACAGCTAGTGCAAATTTGAAAGATAAAAAAACTGTACCCAGAGTTCATGTGATAACTATATAACAATAAGATAATGATTTGAAGATAAGTGATAAAAACAATCTTCAGTTTCTAGCGAACTGTGACAAAAAGTTGTTTTCAGGTTTATAATTAGTTTAATTCATCATTGCACCAATTACCAGTCAGAAGTTAAACGATAAAATATGTCATTTACTGAACACACTTACAGTTACTCGAACAGTTTATTGAATAAGACCTACTTCCAAGTTGTAGATTCGAAAAACAAACTACATATTTGTACAGAAATGATTTTTCAATCCATTTTACTGTGTATTATGAATACTTAAGGCTTATATTGACACTATCCACTGTGGTGTCAGATATTCCAGTATGCATTTTCCTACACGTGGACAAATAATAGGCAACCAGGTAGGTTCTTAGGCAAATTTCAAGACGATTTGCTTTGGAATCACAGATGTTAAAACCGACAAGGGACTGTCAAAATCGGAATGTAATTAATGAGGTGGACATTGAATGAATCCAATAACCATTCTGAATTTTACATTCTAATAATTTACATTCATTCAGACCATTTGGATGTTAATGCACACTTATGACGTCATAGAAAGGCCATTATGGAAAATAATATCCTATATCACTTTATAGAAGTAATGGAACTAATAATTGGGTATAAATATAATATTATATTATGACAATAGCCTTAGCCAGGTTTATTACCTACATTAATTCCTATCTTATATTCTTCTCACGGTGAATAGGTATTGAGAAATCAAGGACAAAACATCAGCCAACAACCAAATAACACTAACTTAAAGGCTGTACAATAATATTAAAATCCAAGCACGAACGATCCCAACTGTAAAACTAATCTCGAAATCCACGTCAACACTTTGGCAATAACACATTGGTAGCAGCTAATAAACTATACTTGTTTATGTGTAAAAGCGAACATAGCGGGGCACCAATTCAGCTGTATGCTTTAGTCGAGGACATATACGTTTGCGTATCCGGGTGTCCGATTCAAAACACAAAATTTGGACTCTGTATCGGGAGTAAAAGTGTGATATAGAGAGACCAAACAGAAGAAAGATTATCGTAGTCTGTGATATCAGAATCCGTTGAATGAGAACGTTAACTTGTCATATACCAACAACTACCTAGTTTGTGATATCAACATCCACCGGAAGCGGACGTTAACTTGTCATTTTCCAACAACTACCTAGTCTGTGATACCAGACGTTAACTTGTCATCTACTAACAACTACCTAGTCTGTGATATCAGACGTTAACTTGTCATCTACCAACAACTACCTAGTCTGTGATATCAGACGTTAACTTGTCATCTACCAACAACTACCTAGTCTGTGATATCAGACGTTAACTTGTCATCTACCAACAACTACCTAGTTTGTGATATCAGGTAACTGGAAGTGAACGTTAACTTGTCATCTACCAACAACTACCCAGTCTGTGATATCAGACGTTAACTTGTCATCTACCAACAACTACCTAGTTTGTGATATCAGGTAACTGGAAGTGAACGTTAACTTGTCATATACCAACAACTACCTAGTCTGTGATATCAGACGTTAGCTTGTCATATACCAATAACTACCTAGTTTGTGATATCAGTTAATTGAAAGCAAACTTTAACTTGTCATCTACCAACAACTGCCTAGTCTGTTTACTGGAAGCATACGTTAACTTGTCAACTACCTAGTTTGCGATATCAGCATACACTGGAAGGGAACGTTAACTTGTCATCTACCAACAACTACCTAGTCTGTGATATCAGACGTTAACTTCTCATCTACCTATTAACCTACCTACCAACAGAAAGGTCATCGTTTTGAATATGAATGAAGAAGAACAGCAGAAACTAACCAATACCTTGCAGTGTTCAATGATGTATAATGTTATACTGTTAGAATACTCCAGTACATTAAGGCGATATCGCTTATCAGATAGATTGAAAAATGGCTAAATGGATTTTTTTCCTGTAATAAAATACCTTATTACCGGAGTAGTTGTTCCAGTAAATGAAAGCGATATCGTCTAACAATTCACATAATATCTCAGTAATTAATTTAATTAACAGAATAATTATTATCGATACCGGATATCATATTCTACAAATCAATATTCATATCGATCTATCAATTAACACTTTCATTACACTCATTAACAACTATACTGAAGTTCATCAACCTCTACTTTCAATTTATAATTTAGTTTATCTTTTACAACAAAACTTAATTGAAAAAATAATATCAATATGTCAAAATTCAATAGCGGATGTAAGTACTGCTGTATTTGTGAGGTTCTATAGCACAGTGGTTAGCGCATCGTTCTTTACAAACATGACGTCATTTGCTTGGGTATGAGGAAATTATGGTCGTTATGTTTGAGAGTTCGGTTCTCGATCAGGTTGTGAAAGTCCGATGACCTTGAATAAGTCATCTTTACTAATAATTCCAGTCCACCCAGCTGTAAATGGGTACGGATAATCCGGGAAAGATCAATGCCAAGAGCTTATGCTAAGGACCAGCTAGGAGAAAGGATCCGCACGGAACCTAAGTTGTTATCCTTGTAAAATATAGATGTTTCTTTTCTTTTTCTTTTATTATTGTTTTTGAGTGTAAAGTCTTCTTCTGGCAAAATATAGGCTACATCAGTATTTCTTTTCTGTTTTGATATTCTCGTTTACAAATTTCACCAGAACATCATTAACTGTTAACCTCTGGTAAAGAGGGACATAGTATTTTACATCTCTCTTTTCTTCACGGGGATGCTGTTTACAACACTGATCTAAGACCAAACTCTATAGTATCCAGTGGTGAAAATGTTTGAAGAAAACGCTGACCGCTGAGTAAACTTTCTTTTCTCTGACCACCGTCCAGAAACTAGCATCTCATTATCATTAAAATACTGAAAGATCTCATCAACATTCAGAAAGAATGAGTTTATTTAATTGAGGAGAGTGATCAAGTCATCGTTAAACGATCGTTTATCACCCTTCAAGGAGAGATAATTAATCGAACTTCTACTTGTCAAATCTAATCAAGGCTGCTAATCTGTCAAATCAAACAAAGTTCCCTAACTGTCAAATACAATATAGAGATTGAAATTGAATATTCATTCAAGCTGATAAAGATATAAACCTTGATGATACTGAACTTACTGTCAATAATCTATCGATATTCCTACATGGATGTAGTTCTGTTATCGGTTAAATAAAATTTATTCATTCAAATTCAAATGCCCTATTCATTCAAACCTTGGTGTTACATTTTGTGACTCGTCATTCGTAGTCTATGGATAATACTATGTAGATACGTTCTCGATTATATTAAATTCATCCAATCAAATGCCTTAATTATCCAGTTCTCTAGTACATGTAATCATGTATGTAGTTATGTTATCGGTTAAATAAAATTCAATCATTGAAATGCCCTATTCATTCAGTTCTCTAGTACATGTATTTAATTATTGGGATATTCGTTTTAAATTCATCTATTGACTTTTATTAACAATTTGTTTTACTAAATCAGAGTTGTTTTACGCTCCTTTTTTCTCTAGAAATATGAAAAAGTATTGAATATGAAGCAATGGAACTTTATTAGTGGACTCATTAGAACGAACACCCACTGCTATATTATATCTCCTACACGGTATGACAAACAATGTGTATTTATTAGGCTGCGTGCACATAGGAGTATACTTTTCGGGTATACGGTTTACGTTTTGAGTGACACGCGTATACCTAAAATCAAACAAGGTAATTTCATAATACCTGGTCACATAATAGGACACTAATCGAAAACGAAGTATTCCTACGTATATTAGAGTAAAGTGTAGTTTAGTAGGAATCGTGCCTGTTCGATTTTCGAGTAGTGTATACCGTATATTTTCTATGTGCACGCAACCTTATTTCTCATGTGCATGACTGTTTAATTATCTAGTTATTTATAATAATAATAAAGCAATAATACCAGAAAGCTGAGTAATCGACTAATTAAAAGAGATGTACAGTATATGGTAATTAATTATAGTGTAGTAATTAACAGTTTTAACCAGAGACTATAAACCGACGTTTTATTATAAATTAACACTCATAATTGTTGACTGGCAGCTGTTTTTTTCTCAATATGATTATCAAGTTCCTCTGATCGATTGATACAAGGACGTAAGCCAGCAGAACGAATCCACTTTTTCCATTTTGAAGGAACGATTCGTTCAATTAAAAAAGAGCACAATAAAAGATAGATAAACATTCCCCTTGTTCTGAATTAAACTGAGCGTAAAATAAAAACTTTAGTACTTTAACGGAATTTCATAGTCACTGTCCAGTGAACTTGTTAATAATGGTAACTGATGCTTTGATTCATAATTTGCGTCTGTGTAGGTTTTACATATTTCTCTATTATCACATTAAATGTATAATATTATGATTGTAATATGTACTAGGATAGTGAAAGATATGCTTTAAGTTCTGACTCCTATCCCAAAATCTAGATTGAATTATACTGTAACTGACGCTTGTAAGGGTCCCTAGCTTGACAAAACATGCCCAGTTTATCAAATCAGTTGTTTCAGTTCTGATAGACTACCTCGTTTATAATACTCATATGATATCTGAATCAGTCAACCTTGTATCCTGCAACCCAGAGGCAGTTTAGTTATCGTGATATTTTTCAATAATTTATGTTTCACTATCACCTGAGTATATTGTATCACCACGTACAAAAATACATGTACATGTATTTACAAACACGTTAATAAATATGATGATGGCGGGTAATGATATTTTACTGTAGATTATAAGGACGGAGGATGTCGTGAAATCAGATAATGACTTTTCTTCACCTACTGGGCTAACAGGACGGGAAAACGTCATGCAGTGTGCAATGAGGGAATGAGGCATTGGCCTACTGCTTTGGATTTTCCACTGCCGAGGAATATTTAATGTGCGCAAGCGGGGGTCTATTGTCCCATCCGAACGACAAGACGGTTTTTCCAAGTCAGTCCTTCCGACCTGCATCACTGAAAGGAGGAAACCGGGTAATCACGGATAATGAGAAATTTAGATAGCTACCATGCTTTATATTTCACTTTCACAATTATTCCATACTGAAATGATTTGCATGTTATTTACGAGCCATATTAGATAGTAAGAGATATAGAAAGGTGTAAAGCAAACAATATGTATACATTGGAGTCACAATCATCACAATCGTAAGTAATAAAATATATAATTTTTTTAAATTGTACTCGGATTCGCAATTCGAGCTTTCAAGCGTACATCATCACGGATCCAAACCAATGGAACTAACTGATTAACTCAACTGAACAGTTCCTGTTTCTGGATTTAAGGCATGATAGACAGAACAGATGGTGAAGGTATCCCTTTAAAGGTGTGATTGTATGAAACATAAACGATAAGACTTTGTATTGTTTTAATATCCACAAAAAACACCCGGTAAATCACAAAAAAGAAATAACTCAGAATAAAGAAATAAATCAGCACCCTCCCCTCTTAACACAATCGACGATCAATCACCAGAGGAAATTGAGTTTTTATTGATCCAGTAAAAGTTGACAAATTTTCTGCCATTTTAATACAAGTTAAGTCGATCTCTTTAAATTCTGGCCTTGGTATTCAGATAACGATTTATATTGGAATAAGTTGATCGTAGAACTTAATGGTTAATTTCACAACACTTAGAGTTACTTCAATACCTCCTAGCAAACAGTAACTAGCCTAGCAAACAGTAACTAGCCATTCTATAGTAACAACTAATCTATCAAACAGTAACTAACCATTCTATAGCAGCAACTAACCATTTCATACGTTCTGGATGTAAGATACAAGTTAATTCAGGTAGAACTGGCTTGGAGGGTTCAAGAGCAGCAGAATGTTCAACGTGACGAACGGAGAGAATCTGGTGGTTGACCTCTCCAATGAATGAACGACCTTAGCGCTGCAGACTGCAAGACTGAATACATTTATATGTACATATTATAGGCCTATACCTGATCGGTCAGCCATTTTGCCAAATCGTAAGCAATGGATCTGATGAGATGCACGGGAACGTAGGCCAAGTTCAAGAAAATTTCGGGTGATAAACTTAGTTTGGGCTTGTACAATCTAGACATGTACCCTGATTTCTAAGATTTTTCATCTGTTTATTTTATTAAGTTTTTTTCTGCATTTACATCGAATACTGGAGGTGAGGACTCGTGCCTTTGTTTACTGAAATTTCGTCCAGCAGCTATTTTTTTCTGAGAAAATTAATCTAGCAGGAAAATTATTTCTGGAAACGTTAAATAGGCAATTTTCGTGCTGTTTTCGTACTTTAAACGCAATAATTCATAACTGCACCGGAAACGAGGAACACTCACTACGTCTTAAAGAGTTAATTAACACTTCGTCTTGTATTAGAGCTGAAATTAGAATTGTAATAAAAATTGGGTAAACGTTACCAATGGTCTCGATTGGTGCTGTGATCCCCCAAGCTTTTCTGAACATCTAATCCCAATCTGGTTTGTTAACCCAACAACTCATTCAAAGGAAAATAAAGCAAATAAGTTCGATTTAATGGAGAGGGGTCATATAGGCGTAAGCCTGTTCCCTAATCCCTTTGAATTATCAATAAAATATTGTTTATAATAAGTTCGATATTAGGCTGCAAAGATGTTTGCGATATGTAATATTATGATTATCTAAGCCTTTCAGTTAAAAAAATGACGAAGCTTGCGATCGGCAAGCTTACACTGCTCAGATTGAACCCGCTAATATCAGAGACGGTAGATAAGAGGGGGCAGACTTGACAATTTGACTATAGCTTATGTCAATTATTTCAGAGGGTAGGGTAAACATAGCAAAGGTTTTAGCGCTAAATATGAAAGATGTTTTGATAACGCCATGCGTGTTAGCCTATCGTTGACGGTGCCTATTATGGCAACTCAAAAGCTCGATTAAATTTTAACTTTCATGGTTTCATTTACTGACAACTCTTGTCAACCCCCGGACGAATTCGCTGCCATTATAAAAGTGGGCGTATTACGATGGCCATCACTATTTTTTTTACTTAACTTTGTAAGGGTTTTAGCGCTAAATAATAAGGTTATTTGGATTATGTTTTGTCCTTCGTTGACATGAAGCCAATTATGGCAACTTGGAACTGTTTTAGAAACTGAACGCAACAAGAGACTGTAGCACTAAATGCCAAGAATGTCGTGTATTGTTTAAGACCAGAGAATATTTATATTTATTGAACCGACATCTCATTCTCCAATGATTGACATGTTGGTTTTATTTTAATAAAAATTTATAATAGAAAACGACAATCTTACAAGGATGTCAGATGGTAATATTATGTCTGTCCATATAGATCTCATTCTTATAGACTACTTGGATACGAGGAAATGGTGGTCGTTATGTTTGTGAGTTCGGTTCCTGACTAGGGTGTGAAAGTCCGATGACCTTGAATAAGTCATCTTCACTCATAATTCCAGTCCACCCAGCTGTAAATGGGTACGGATAATCCGGGAAAGGTCAATGCCAAGAGGTTTGGCCAAGGACCAGCTGGGAGAAAGGATCCGCGCGGAACCTAAGTTGTTATCCTTGTAAAATAGATGTTTCTTTCTTTACTTTTTTTTAAAATTGAGATTGTAGGTTCCAATCATAAAAGTAGTGCTATTACTGCTTTTTTTTCCAGACACAAATCGTCGTTCAAAGCTTAAATGCAGCAAATGAGTAAATAAAACCCCCGTTTCATTTTAAAGCGATACTACCTCTTAGAATGAACAAAAAAAAAATTTCAAACTTGGTCAATAGGAGTCTATATTCATTCTAAGAGGTTGTATCGCTTTAAGATATTCATTAAAAATACGTGTCACAAATCATTAAAATATAATTATATACATTAAAACATTGAGATTTCCAGCCACCATTTTAAGACACCATTATCCCAGTCTATGAGTGCAATAAGTATACCACTTAATCTACCATTACCTACCATTATTTCTACCTACAACCATAATGAAGTTTTAGTAGGTAAGTAATGTATTAAGTGGCTAAATGAAGTTATAAGAGTTACCTGAGATATTCACATAAAAATTGAACTTAAAAGGTGACTGAACTGATTTTGAAATGGCTTGGTGACTCTAAGAGATTTGGAACAGAGAAGACATATGTTTCTGAACAATCATTCTGAACACGAGGCTTATTCCAGAGCTATTATCAACATATTTATGTTGCTGTATTGTTGGATAATAAAAGACAAGCGAGACAATTTCGTTTAACATAAATCACACCCAAGGAATGGCCAAATTGAAAGCAATAGTTGTATAGATGTGGACTCAAGTTACGATCGGGTGTTTGGAAAAGAGTAAGCGTGATAAAAATAAACGTTGATAATGAGATTTCAACAATTCTCCCCCTAAATGCGCCCTGGTATCAAAACTGTTGAAAACCGTATGAAAACCTTTTCAAACACTGATAACTGATAATTTATATTGAAGTGGACAATTAATAATTGATGACTACAGAATTCATTGTAATTCCTCTGTGATATACATCTGACAGATTCTATGAATGGTAGTATATCTATGAGTGATGGTGTACCTGGAATGGTTTAGTGTCGGGAATAATGATGAATTGTTTATACATGGAAACATGAGGGAAGGTTAACCCGTTCTGGGACTATCTAATTCCTGATCAATTATGATGATAAACTAGGTATAACACATACTATAACAGGTCATTTTACTGTTACAATATCTCCCTATTCATGTATATTTATTATTTATAGCGAAAACACAACCATCGTGGAGAGGACTGGGTTTTTTTGTTCGACTGGAGACTATTGGGGCAATAACTTCTACAAGACACAAACAGCATCAGAAAGACTTTCCAATCTGAACACACGCCCGAATTGCAAGATACTACCAGCTGCAAGTGTTTTACTTTGTAGCAAACATTAATGCAACCATCCAGTTTCTCGGAGTTGTCGAAGAACGACTCGTCCATGTCTGCAATAGATCTGAAAGATGCTTTAAAATGTCAATCAACATTAGCTTGTCCTAAGACAATATACAATTCCACGACATTGAGGTTGTCATATCTACAGATTTCTAATTCAGTCACAATATAACTATTAGGTCAACGTAGTTTAGTCAAATAAAACCCATAACCGACTTGCAACCTTGTAGAATACAGTCTTATTTTCTATACCCAATTATGTCTGTCGTCTACCATTCGCCATGAGAAGAAACTTCATTTATTATCCCTACTCTTTAATCCCCTGTTTACTATCATCAATAGATGGGATTTTACTATAGACTAAATACTACTTCCAAATATCACGTTAATTGTACAATGCTCCAGTCCAAGTTCTAGTTCAGTATATCACGTCCCCGGAGCTACGTTCTGATTAAAGTTAATCTGCTGTTTAAGATGGGATTACGATATTCCCTGTTAATCAATACACAAGACACATTTCAGTCGAGTTTATTCTATAGGTGTCTATTACATTACATACTAATAATTTACACTAGACATCAATATAATTTACACTAGACATCAATATAATAGTAGATATATATCTGTCGTTTTTACACAAATGAAATATAGTTTTACAGTCTGTATGGGCTATTGAGGAAGGGCAAACGCCATCCAATGTGCAAAGAAGAACACTAAATACTCTTATTTTCAATATTAATCTTAATATTAATGTACAGCCTGTAGCCTGTACACTGGGTCTCGGATTATTGTCCCATCCGAACGACTAGATGCCTTTTCCATGTCAGCTCATTCAACCTGCATCACTGACAGTAACATAAGAGCGCCAGATTTATACATCATCGTGGTGTCAAAATTATTTATTGTTCGCCATCTTACTAGTAATTTCAAAATGCACAACAGATCTGGGGGTAAATACAACATTAATGCATATCCAAGGGACATAACTGGTAAAAAACGTAAACCGGTCACGGTGTTTCAAGGGAGATAATTTAAAAATGAGAACGTGATGCAGATTTAAATAGGTTAATTATTTGAAACGAAGATGAATGGACATTACTGATTAATAAATTTGCATTATGATTGTTAAGAAATAAATCGGGTCTCTTGCAGATCCAACATGTATTATATAAGAGTATTTATATTTATCTATGAGAGTTTTGCGTAATACTTGTGGTCTAGAGCGGGTGTGGCGCCGAACAGGGTATACTTACTCTTCTAGACACCTGATATCACTTTTCATTAAGAAATACTTACTCATGTATGATTGATATAATTCCTCATGTGAAAAGTTCATAGGTTACCTATGTTTCGTCAAAATGTCTTTCTAGATTTCGGGTTTCGTTTCGGATCGTTTGTACTTGGTTTCTTTATTCTGTAGGAGAGTATGTCTAACATTTCATAGAAGTTAAAATAATGAAATAAAGTCCCAGAATGTAATTGAAATTTTCAGACCATGTAATATTATTCCTGTCTTGGAAGAAAAAAAGATGAATGTTTCATCCATTCTGATTCGATGTCTCATCACGAAACCGAAAGTAGAAATTTCCTGATTGATTTAACATACAAATTTCTTGACATTAATACTGGGGTTTTTCAGTCAGGAAACGAAAGAATTCATTTTCGATTGAATTAAGACTGAAGATAAACGAGTTTTGCTGATGAAAATGTCGGTTTTTCTGTAATGATGTGTTTTAATAGAGACGGTTCAACAATTTCTATTATTTATTTGTCTGTTTGTTTCTTACTTACCACAGTAATGAATAAAAGGAGGTGGAGTTTTACATCCTAGTTTTCGGTGATGGTAATAATGTAAAGATGTCGGCTCTATGAATGAAGTAATGACAGGAGACATACATTCCAGTTTTCGATATAAAACTGAAAAAAAAAAACCGAATAATAAAAGTGATAATTATTAGAAAAACGTGATTTGGTGAAATAAATTCAAAGACGACACTATTATTGCGTTCAGATGACTTAAAGTTATCACAGCTTAACTATCAACGGTTCTTAGAGCCTGGTTTACGTCTTTTTAGTCAGCGTTCTGACAGGCATACAAATAAAGCCAGCTTGACCATACATCACAATTATATGATCAAACCACCCTTACTTGTCAAAAAAGAAACCTAAAGTACTAACGATCCGAACCGCAAAACGAAACTCGAAATCCAAAAGGACATTTTCACGAAACATAGGTAACAGCTTATGAACTTTTCAAATGAGGAACTATATCAATCATACATGAGTAAGTATATCATAATGAAAAGTGGTATCAGGTGTCTAGAAGAGTAAGCATACCCTGCCAGGCGCCAATCCAAGACAAAATGTTATCGTCCCACGTAATTGATGTAAAAAATATAAATGGAAGTGAAGTGTCAATCAATCTAGCAAGTTGATGATGCAACAAGATTAGTCTAATCTGATTGGTTTAAAATAAAACTTAAACCGGTAATCTCCCTTGCTTCCTATTTCTAATCCAGATCACGTGACTAATCTGCAGAACACAAGATACAGTAAAACTCGATATGCTGATATACTGATCTCAAAATTCTCAGGAGTTACCCTTCAACATTGATCGACACTGGAAATTTGAAACCCGAATCAGAGTCATAAATAGGTAAGGGAAAAGGGAAACGACGAAAAGAATGTCTAAAATAACCATCATGAATAATAATCTATTGTACATCCATTACGGTAGACTTTTTTGGGTTGAATGATAAATGACAAGTTAATAATCGCTTCCAGTGGATGCTGAAATCACAGACTAGGTAGATGTGGGTAGATGAAAAGTTAACGTTTGCTTCCAGTGGATGCTGATATCACAGAGTTGGTAGTTGTTGGTAGATGACAAGTTAACGTTTGCTTCCAGTGGATGCTGATATCACAGACTGGGTAGTTGTTGGTAAATGACAAGTTAAAGTTCGCTTCTAGCGGATGCTGATATCACAGACTAGGTAGTTGTTGGTAGATGACAAGTTAAAGTTCGCTTCTAGTGGATGCTGGTATCACAGACTAGGTAGTTGTTGGTAGTTAACGTTCGACTTCTGTCAACTGATATCACAAACTAGGTAGTTGTTGGTAGATGACAAGTTAAAGTTCGCTTCTAGTGGATGCTGATATCACAGACTAAGTACTTGTTGGTAGATGACAAGTTAACGTTCACTTCCAGCGGATGCTGATATCGCAAACTAGGAAGTTGTTGGTAGATGACAAGTTAACGTTCGCTCCCAGCGGATGCTGATATCGCAAACTAGGTAGTTGTTGGTATATGACAAGTTCGCTCCCAGTGGATGCTGATATGACAGACTAGGTAGTTGTTGGTATTTGGATGTTACTGTGCTGTTGCCGCTGTTGGTTTTGTTATTTGTGATCTGAGCCTGATCTATCAGTAAAAGGGAGATAAATCATCACATTTCATAATATTTTAAACCGCAATGAGCTAGGATCGACTATATTGAATGGAGACGAAGTTGGGGTCATGCACCCGAATGTTACCCGAGTAACCCCATTTGCACACAACTTTAATAGTTTATGTCAAAATACACCTACATACCGACACTGGTGAAGGTTGCAGTTAAGACGAGTACCCGAGGCTTCTTTGACTGTTTACATTTAATGCTGACAAATTTGCCAAAGTTATCTACCGTAATGTATTGACCTAATTATTACAGTTAACAAAATTTTGACTGAGTTCTCTCCCTTCAAAGATCCATTCTGCTTTTATGAAAAACAATTGTATCTGTGTATCTTCTGTTTGAACTAAATGTGTTTTTAATTTGAAACAGGGAGTGCCTATTGTTAAATAAGCTGATTGGCCTAGTTTTGGTTTTTGGCTTTGTTGTAGAAAGCTGAAATACGGGGCACACGGGGCCTCGGTTTATTGTCCCATCCGAACGACTAGACGCTTTTCCATGTCAGCCCCTCCGACCTGCATCACTGACAGGGGGAAACCGGGTTGAAAATCCGAAGGTATCATCTCGACCCATGCCGGAATTGAACCCTGGAATACATATTATAGACATTTATTTTCATTATCTTATATATATCGCATGAAAGCCTGACCAATACTTCAAAAATTCAATAAAGTCAACTAATACATTTGCCATCCATAGAAAATTTAATTATCCAAAATCTGACATTAAAATTTAAACAAAAAATATAGTGAGGCCTTTATTCATGATAGCGAACAGGGAAGTTTAACTGTCGACACTATTGGCTCAACCTTCGTCAATGTTTGAGACTAACATAATGACTCTGTTATCATAGGAAGCTCTCTTACTCGGTAAATGGGGAAGAAACGGCAACTCTTTTTTGATGATTGATTTTAACTGGCTGATTAAAGACTCGGGAAGACTACTCTTTTTAGAGGCTGAACTAATTTATCCAATATGGCGATATCCAATAATATACGAGGTTATCTAAGCACATCAAGTTCGATACCGAGCGATCTCGAAACAATACTCTTGGCAACTTTGCCAGTTTTTTTTTGATAAGATAATAGATGTTATTAAAACCAACAACATAATATACGAAAGAGCATTATTGGAAAGTTTGCTCTTACGAATAACATCTAGAGCAGAATTACTGAATTTATATACAACATAGTTTTCATTCAACTGGAAATTGAATTTGGTGGTAGAGAAAAGGATTAAAAGGTTAGTTATTAAATAATTCAGCCACATCCATTGTCTTGTTATCTTTGACTTTGTTATTTTTGCAGACTATGTTTACTCTATTCAAAATACCCGATGGCGCTGTTCGTTATATAACTATAGCTACCGATGCTTTGATCCAAGTATTTGGATTTCGGGCGACCAAATGTGTCGAAATCGACCAATCATTTAGGGTTATTGAATCAGCGTGAAACCTTTCCCCTCTTTCTGGCCGGTCAGTGAAGGTCAAGAATCAACAAGCAGTGCTGAAGATTGGGTACTTGCGCGGAAAATATGTTCGGTCTTCCGAGGATTCGGTGTGGGACGGTGCTTAAACACCACCATCGAAGGTTCCAGAGTATAAACTGAAAGCTTCAGAGTACAAGCGGTACCCTCGCACGACAATATTCCAGAAGCAGGTCAAAAATCGTCATTAAATGGCCTATATTTAGACCCGGTAATTCAAAATTACCTCGCATTCGAATCAATTAAAGATAGACTCTCTAATTTATTTTAGTGTTAAATAAAGCCAGCCATTTGATAATCTGGCAAATGGTCCAAAAGCTAAATGTGGCTTTTTGACATATATATTTACAAATGCAATGTTTAATTGAGTTAATTGATATATAAAATTAATTATCAAGCTTGCTGATATTCTAAAACAAAGGGGAACGGTAAAATGATATTCGATTGCAGAGTAATTAACCTTCGATCTAAGTAATACATGTAATTTGACCTTATCTTATCATATAAGTTTATTTCTAACATCAGCCTTAAAAATAACTTATCATATGGGAGTATGGAAGCCCGAACAGCCCAATATTAAGACGTCTTAATCCTTAATCCTTAGTTCTTAATGCTTAATTCCTATTCCTTCATTTTCAACATTTGTTTCACAAAATAAATATTTGTTCACTAAAATCACCATTTGTTCATCAAAATCATCATTTGTTCATCAAAATCATCATTTGTCAGACTAGTCAGCGATTCCCAACTCGACTTTTCTAAAAAAGGCAGCATAAAACTCTAATAATCCTTTCCACTCGTAAACATCGGTCAGGTAAACAATTTTCTTTAGCAACGCCAACCTTCCGTCTCTCTCAACGCTCAAAGTTTCTAAATTTGACAGAATTTCTAACTCCCCTGCTACAAAAAGATTTGGTGGCAAATCAGCAAAGATATAATTTCTGCTTGCATGTTGAAATTGAAGGGAAGCGTGAGGCCAACGTTGTGGGAATACGACTATAGCCGTGTTTACACTACCTTAAAAATTGGCCCGTTTGAAGTGAACCGGGCTCGACCCGGGCCAGGCCCGCCTGACAGGTACCGTTTACACAGCGCTGTTTTCACCGGGCCAGAATTGTGAGACATCAAGTACACACCGCCTGCCCATGCCACAAACAAAGTGATGATTTTGAAGTCGTAGTTAATATTTTGTCACATTCAAACCTCAAACGATTCTTTAAATGCTTTAATTTTGTTTTCGAGACACACAATAATAAAAGTTCATGTTTGCATGCCTACTTACCTACCAAGCTATTGCAAACGAGGTAGTTTATTACGACAATAGTTTCTGCGAATGAAGTCACAGGGTCAATACTATCATCGCGCTTGCGCATAACTCCCCAGGTAAGTGGGCTTGGCCTAGTGGCGCGTTTACACTGCACAAATATATTGCCGAGCCGGGCTCGGTCCGGGTCGAGCTCACCTCTACTTGCCGGGCTGTGTAAACGCGACTAATGTCGCTGGATCAAATTGACTTTACTCGCTCAAAGTTAAAATGCAAAGTGAAGATATTACGCACAGTGTTAAGTAAGAGGTGAACTAATCTGAACATAACAATGAGTAGGGTTAGCTATTGAATAGGAGTGAAATCTAATTAAATCAGTTTAACATTATAGGTCAGGTCAATACGACTAATCAACAAAATAATAATGAATTTACGTTACGACAGACAATTAAATATTTTATAAATAAAATACTAAAATTTGTTTAAGCATATACTATTTTTATCAAATATTAAATAATTTTTGTTTAAGTCCTTCTTTTTTATTTTAGAGTGCAGTAAGAGAATATTGTTATTTGGGTGAATGATGAATCGCCAAGCCCAGGAATCAGGAGATGAGTCAGAGATTCAACAGATTAAAAACGAGCTAATAAAGTGGATGACAAAATTCGACGAGAATAATGAGGGACTGAATAATAAATTGGATGACCAAAGGCTAGAAATGAATACGAGATTCGATGAGATTAATACGAAATTCGAGGGGCTGAATATCGAATTTCATAACCTAAACAAACGTATCGTCGATCTAGAAACTGGACGTGAGAAAGATAGGAAAGATATCCAGGACCTAAGCGAAGAAGTGAAAAACCTTACGGCCAAATTGAAATCAAGAGAAAGTTTGTTGTCAATTTTCCCTTGCTATAGAAAGAAGAATCGAAGTGCATGAACATGTTCTTCTTCTTCTTCTTTATCATATCCTCAATATAAAAACGTGATCAATTATTTAATCAATTATCAATCGATCGATTAATCGAACAATACATTTATGGTAGGAAGTAACAAAGAGAAAAACTGTCATACTCGATATAATGAAAAGCAGTAGAAAAAAGATAGTTGGGTTTATTTCCAATACATTTTATAGAGCAGAAGCAGAAGGCCACTGACCCTTTACTATGTATTAAGACGATCAAATTGCCAATATATTTGTTCAAGTTCTTCAAATGTCATTGAGAGATAAATATTGGTTGAACTACATTCCAATGGAACCCTCAGATTCGGGTGGTGGAACAACAAATTTTAAGATGTTATGGACCCATATTTATATGTACATGTATAATTGTATACCACTACCTGGCACTACCACCGCTACATAGAATTAATTCATATTCATTTTATGAAACGAAAGTGGTACAAAAAGTTAAATGTGACATATATTTTACAAATGTAATTTTTAAATGAGTTTAATTGATATATAAAGTTAATTATCAAGCTTGGTGTTATTCTGAAACAAAAATTATTTTCCATTGTGGGGTTATGACCCTCAAATTTGGTCTCTTATGAAGAAAGAAGAAAATTGCATTTAAAGGATCAATTTTAAACATTCTATTGGGTTGCATTGCAAAATTTGGGTGTTTCATTTTCCCCGACAGATTATCCGGCTTAGGATTCTCAAGTAACTTCATATTCTTTTTGTTAATACTAAAAATATACTTAAATCCACTCCTTGTGTTCAACTACAATTATTTAAAAACTTACTACCAGTTACTTCCCTTGAACTAATCGCTGATTACCTAATGACCTACATTTAATTGAAACTATTTTATTATCAGTTATTTCCCTTGGACTAAATAACTTTACTTTTAGCTTATTTCATAACGCAAAGTCCTTGTTTTAAAATCTTTGTTTTGTGTCTGTAATTTCATATTTGTGGTAACATGCAGGGTATTTGTACTCTTCTAGACAACTAATACCAGTCTGTAATATGGGACAGGGGAAATAAACCAATGCGTTTTACAATATTTTAGAACACAATAAGCTAGGTTTAGGCTAGGGCAGTGCAGACCGAGGCTAAACTCAACTACTTTTGACTCAATAAATACTTTCAGATCTCCTGGTTGTCTGGTCATGAAGACATCCTCGGGATCTTTGGGATTGTATTTTGTTTATCTTACTTTGGCGAAGCCAACTATACTAGTCCAAGTAAAAACCATCTCTCTGCTTTGAGGAGGTGAAAATGAAATGAAATGAATGGAGTTTTACGCCCTACTTTGTGCACCTATATGGGCTAATTGAGGACGGGCAAACGCCATGCAGTGTGCAATGAGGGAAATTTTGCCAGGACAGCGGCATTAGCCTGCTCTTATTTTCGATTTTTTGAGGAGGTGAAGGCACATACTTTTTAGTATTAAAAAATGGTTATACCAGTTACCTGGGCCTGTATGCATAAAAAATAACCCAGGGTTAAAATCGTACTCTGAGTTAAATTAACCATTCATTTGAACAGGTATTCAAGGGTTAAATATGGATTTAACTCAGTGTTAAGTTTTATGCATTCGGCCCCTGATCTCACAGTGAGATAACCACGCTTGTTTTTGGTATCTCACTGGTATGATTATCAATGATTTAAGATGCTGTCTTCAGAATAACAACTCACTTCCTCGCTAACCTGAAGCTCCAGGGTTCAATCTCGGTATGGGTCGACAGGATATCTTCAGAATGTCAACTCGGTTTCCCCTTGCAATGATGCAGGTCGGAGGGACTGACATGGAAAAAGGGATTGGACAATAAACCAAGACCCCATGTTCCCAGACTACACATTAACGATACCTCGACAGATGGAAATCGGAAATAAGAGTAGTCTAAAGCCACTGCCCTGGAAAAAAGTTTCCCTCATTACACACTGCATGGTGTTTGTCCGTCCTCATTATCCAAAATGGGTACAGAAAAGTAAGACATAAAACTCAGTTTATTTCAGAATCAATGCATATCGAGTGTTCTGGATGGAACATAAATATATTTAATGACAAATTTATTATTTTAAATGGATTATTATGTTAAATGACGTCCTCTCGTGGTTTGACACGGAGTTTTCACTTGATAAATAAACAATAATTGGTAAATGATTGTTTGAAACATTGTTTAAAATCTAAAGGGATCTTGAAGAGTTTTTTTAAATACTGTATGTGAATCGCTAATTTCACCTAAATCAAGTGCTTGATGACGCCACACCCAACAATCTGCTTAGAAGACCCGCGCGAGTGTGACGTCACGTCACTTAGTTTAAAGAGGCACAGGCTTCATTTTCGCGGGTCGATTTGGATAAGTCTCAGAAACGGGGATTTTTTTAGCTCAGCAATTTAGTACTGGTTATCACAACTCACCGTTGAAATTTGAGCCTTCAAATCCATGTGCATCCATAATTATTAGCATTTGAAAGTTATAATGCCCTACTACACATTAGCGATACCATGCAATATATAGAAAAGTCATCTATAGAAATAGAAGGAGAAATGTCTAATTTAAGGTATATTTGAAGGAAATACGCAATTTTCGTGCATTTCTAGTGCTTCTGAAGGATACTTAAATATATTCAAGACCCAAATCAACCAATAAAAATGAAGACTGGTCCCCTTTAAGTAAAATTTGTTTGAATCACAGACAGACGATACAAATACAATACATGTATTTAGAAAATAGCTTCACTATCATTTCAAAGTAATCGTACAACAATTTTGCAACCAACGCCCAACACATAACTTTTATGTAATAAAATTGTTCAGGTGCATCCAAAAAATGAGAAAAAAAATAAGTCATTACGCATTTAACTAACCCGGATGTAGACAAGTATAAATTGAATACTTCACTCACATTTTGTTATTTGCTGTATATTACACCAGACAGTTTTAGTTGAATATATTCCTGTATGTTACTTGGTTTTTACAGTTTTTAAGATGAAGATTTTAATTGTAGCGATTTGTTTGACGTTGGTGGTTTTGTCAGAAGCGAACCTGTTCACATATCGTAAGTTGATAGATTATTAATATTTCTGATTATTGGTGAATTATTTATGTCTTTGGAATGTGAACTTAAAAAACTTTCGACAAGAAACTCAAGAAATGTCAGAATGAGAATATAACCACTTTCATGTCCTATGGTTGTGCTGATAGTCAATGTTTTTAATATTTTAGCTTGTCCTATTGGTTGTGCTGATAGTCGATGTTTTTAATATTTTAGCTTGTCCTATTGGTTGTGCTGATAGTCGATGTTTTTAATATTTTAGTTTGTCCTATTGGTTGTGCTGATAGCCGATGTTTTGAATATTTTAGCTTGTCCTATTGGTTGTGCTGATAGTCAATGTTATGGTCACGGATGTGTTAAATGTCAACCAGGATATTGTAGATCTTATACAAACCGGTGAGTAAAATATCTTAGGGCAACCTTCTTCCTTTAGAAACAGCATTATATATACGATACTAATACTTGCATGAGATACCTTTCTCTTAATTATATTGTCATTGGTAGATAGGTTTCTTCTCGACCAATCATATTTCTTCAAACATTTTTGAGGAGAAATGTCACCTTTCATTTTGCCATTATTAGGAAAAATATCTATGTAGGATGTGTCCAAAGCTTAATTCTTAATGTACGACGTAGTTACAGCGTAAAGTTAGTTTTTGAGACCAGGTCCATTAAAAAAGAAAGAAAGAAACATCTATATTTTACAAGGATAACAACTTAGGTTCCGTGCGGATCCTATCTCCCAGCTGGTCCTTGGCCAAACCTCTTGGCATTGATCTTTCCCGGATTATCCGTACGCATTTACAGCTGGGTGGACTGGAATTATGAGTGAAGATGACTTATTCAAGGTCATCGAACTTTCACAGTCCGGTCAGGGACCGAACTCTCAAACATAACAACCTCTCCAACCTGCATCTATGGAGAGGCATCTACGTGCCAACAAAAACCAAAATCTAACACACTCGCAAAAAGATAAGTTTTAAAAGCTTTGTTTTTAGATTTCAAATGAAAAGAAATGTAATACTTTTATGTACCTATTAGGCTAATGAGAATTGGGAATAAGTGGTTAATAATTATTGAAATATTTTAGAATGGGTGTTTGTGTGCCAGGCAGTCAATGTGGAGAAGGGAAATATTGTTATAGTTCACCTCTTGGATCGTTTTGTACTGGTAAGCCTCCATTCTTTCAACACAACTGATCCGTAGTCCCATAGCTAGTAATCTATTGTTTTCTTTTAGTGTATTGAAAGCTGACAATCTATCACGAAGGTTTCGAAGTTCTGTTTACACAATGTAATATACTATATCATATTTAATTTTAAACGGTTTCAACCGATTTTGATGAAACTTGGTGTGTTCATTGCAATTTGAATTTTGTTTTACAATTACATTTATATTGTGGTATCGTTTATTAAAACATTCATTTCCGACAGCTGCTAGTGGGCATATGTTACCTTGCCTGGCAAGCCCTGGTTAACTGCAGAAGGATCGTTACAGCCTGCTTATTGTTCCCACCAAACGATTAGATCGTAATGAAAAGTTGTGAGGTGTTTCGAATATCTTTTTTATGTTCATACCATTCAGATATTTCAAAATAATCCAAGTGAATCAGAACTCTGTCTGTATTTTTATTTCAGCATGTAAAGTCAGGAACTGTAAAAGATGTTCCAGTGCCAACAACTGTCAGGAATGTAAGAGAAGATATGAATTAGAAAATGGAGAATGTCGCCGTAAAATGTGGGGATAAATTAAAATTTCAGATAAAATTGAAATAAAGATTTGTTTAAAAACTTAACTGTTTTGTAATAAATCTGTTTACTCACTCTCCGGTTTAATCCACCATGGTACCCACTCCTTTTTTAGACATATTCCGAATGTTAAAGGAATTGTAAAGCATCAATTTACATCATTTCAATCTTCAGACAACAGAGGTCACAGCAATTCCACTTAATCTGTTTTCTAAAGTTTTGTGTCCACGTCGACAAAACGCCAAGAAACCATATAGATCAATTTAGGCCTGACTAAACAAATCTGTCAGAATGCAAGAAGCAGAACTTTCGTTTTTACAATGAGATCTCCATTACAATCATCCTGGCTTCCCCTGACAGTGATGCAGATCGGGGAGGGGGTGGAGTATAAGGCATCTTGTGGTTCAGATGGAACAATAAATTGTTCACGTAAAAGACCCTTCTCCTTAACATATAAAAGATTTTCATTTTTGCCCTTATTGAATAAGCCTTGTTTATAATATTGTTTTATTACATTACTCAAGTCACATAATCGAGATTTCCTTCCTTTTCAATGATAAGAATTATAAAGAGCATAACCTCTAGTTGTGTATATGACATAACGAATACATATTATCATCATGCATTATAGTAAAATTAATTAGCCAATCAGAATATGAGGCAAACACACACCCTACTTGACACATTAGCTTAAATTTTCGGGGAATTGACATTTCTAGGCACCTTGAAATTTTGCAGAACAAATTCGATATCCATTGTGACCAGTTTTGTTGAGGATAAGTCTACAATCTAAATGCAATTGTAAGTATCTTTTGTCTTAGTATAGTATTTGTTAACACCAAGGTGGCCCTCCGCTAAAGCATAATATGCTTGTCGTTCGTAGAATATATTTGCATACTAATGAATCGCAACCTAAATCAAGTCTTGTGTATAATCACAAGGGAGCTATGCTATCAACACAATCACAAAAATACGCAACGCAACGCAACTCAAATGTTAGGAACGGGAGAATATTCAGTTTTTTCGAGGGTGATGCGAGACTTGAATAAGTCTATCTAGCTGTTGCGTTTGTCTTCTATTGCAGAAGAGCAAGACGTAGGTGTCTAGTCTGGAAAGCCGAACTGCCAAATAATAAGACGTATTAATGCTTAATCGCTGTGCCTTCATTTTTAGACCATTTTCAACAGTTGTTTCACAAAATCAAAAAGAATCAGAGTTAAGCATTAAGGACTAGGGATTAAGGTAAAAGACGTATTATATTGGACTGTTTGGCTTTTCATACTAGTCTTATGAATAATGATATTGGCTGTCAACAAGACTATATCCTTCTACTTAATTGCCTTAGTTTAAATTTCAATTAAAAGGTCATCGTGATCAATTTACAACTTGGACTTATTTTATCGTTAATATTAATTTAAATAATTTTAGTTTGTAAACAAAAATTAACAATATTCTTATTATTCTTTTCGTATTTTCTATTTTACATCGTAACACTCAATCGATAAGAGTCTTTATCATGTTTTGTATCCATTCCAATTTGATCGGTTGGTCGTGATGACCTTGACAGTTTTTATCCCCTCAGAATAGACTGGTCGCGGCTTAAAGGGACAGTCTGAATTTTTTTTAGGTCAAATTTTTTTTTGCTACAATTTGTGAAAACTTTACACCAAAATCTGTAACTATGTGCTCTTTAATGTATCTGAAAGTTTAAACTTAAAAAATTCAGCCGTTAATTTTTAAACGCTAAAAACATGCTAAATTTTTTAAAAACCTTACGTAAGGTTTTTAAGTGTGTTATGTTTTTTGGACGCTGATAGGAAACTACTGAACGGAGTAAAATAAACGCCTAATTGTAGAGAAATATCCCTCTTGTGTATTTAAAAGGTTTCAGCTAGAAATATTGAGCCATTTAAAGGGCAAACACCAAAACTAGGTCAAATTGCTTAATTTACAATAAGTACTCCCTGTTTGTAATTAACCCTTTAAAACCAAATTCAGTTTGATCAAGAAGATATAGAGATACAATAAGCATACTTTAAAAATACTCTCAGGTAGCATTTGCTATTTTTTTGATAATAAATTTTTTTCTAAAAAGCAGAATGGCCCTTTAAACACTGTCGTTTGTCGGTATCCTTTTCTTGGATCCATAGCAAGGTTCATAACGCGCACAGGGCTCTCGCTGTTGATTGTAATGTGGAATGTAAATAGCCTATATCAGGCCTTCTCAATTGATTTGTGTGAAGGGTTAAATGAAAACATATAAGGGCCAAATAGAGCTTAGCTAGCACAGCGAGCAGAGCGTTTTAGCGAAAGGGATCATTCTATTATTATGCCCTCACTCCACACACGCTACGAATCATTCGAATAGCCACGAATTGACTAATCGTGGGATTCGTTCCATTTCGCAAAGTTCTCAATAGGTTAGTATTTATTCGTAGTAAGTTCTTTTAATTCTCGTCGCAAAACTTTTGAGCTGTGAATTTGATCATATTTTGGAATCGTAATCACTTCGGGAAATTCTTAACCGATTGATATATAATTCGTAGTCAGTTCTTCCAATTCTTGAGTCATCTAAAATTCGTAGACAATATTTTGATTACGTACAAAGTTTTGACCACGAACTCCCCGATTCCAAAATCGTAGTTAGTTCTTAACTATTTAATCGTAATATAATCGTAGGCTGCTTATCGGCTAGGAATCCGTCACGAATCCCACAAATAGACACAATAGAAACAGATAGGATGCAAGTAACGTTCTTGAAGTATTTGTAATCGATTCTTGTAAAACGCAGTACATTCTTGACAATATTTTAACGATTTGAACCGAATCGCACGAATATTCTTAATTCTATCGTACCAGAATCGTAGAACGTGACGATTTTGAAAATTTATTTTCGAAAGTCAACGAATCCTCACTAATTGCTACGGATGACCTCGAATTTTCACTAATTCCCAAGAATCCTACGATTCATCAATTCGTAGTTATTCGCGAGATTCGTAGCGTGTGTGGAGTTGAGGCATTAAGGGCGTTTATTATTTTAGATGGCTGATAATGTACCTGGGGTGTCGCAGTTGAAGTCGCTCTTTCAGTGGATGTGTAATGATATTGAAGGTGCTAGAAAAACACAGGAAAACTTTTTCAAAGAAACACCCGTTTTATCACAAATAACTTCTGTTGCGCAACTTGCTGGAGGAGATGTAGAAGGCGCGATACAAACTCAAAAGAGATGGGCAAAACGAGCCAGTGGAGTATTAAATACCATGCCTGTTGTAGGACCAGTGAAATGTGTAATACATTATGCACTTGGTGATAAGGATGGTTTTCATGAAGCTAAGGCGAATATTATTCACTCAATAGTGAACACAAGAGTTTTGACTGGTGGACCAATTGGAGTAGCTATTACCGATGGATTAGCTACCATAGGCAATTCGCTGGCCAGTGGCGAATTCAAGCCTGTAGGTTGTGTTAAGGTTGTTACCGATATTTATGAGGACCCAAAAAATCCTGGAATATGGTTTGATACTGGTTTTAGTGTGTCTAAAGAAGTACATAAAAAACTGAAAAAACTGAAAAAAGAGAAAGAAGAGAAAGAGAAAAAAGAGAAAGAAGAGAAAGAAGAGAAAGCGAAAAAAGAGAAAGAAGAGAAAGAAGAGAAAGAGAAAAAAGAGAAAGAAGAGAAAGAAAAGAAAAAAGAGAAAAAAAAGAAAAAAGATAAAAAAGGGAAAGAAGACAAAGACGAGAAAAAAGAGAAAGACGAGAAAAAAGGGAAAGAAGAGAAAAAAGAGAAAGAAGAGAAAGGCGAGGAAAAAGGTAAAGAAGAGAAAAACGGGAAAGAAGAGAAAAAAGGGAAAGAAGAGAAAAAAGGGAAAGAAGAGAAAAAAGAGAAAGACGAGAAAAAAGGAAAAGAAGAGAAAAAAGAGAAAGAAGAGACAGACGAGAAAAAGGGGAAAGACGAGAAAAAAGGGAAAGAAGAGAAAAAAGGGAAAGAAGAGAAAAAAGGGAAAGAAGAGAAAAAAGGGAAAGAAGAGAAAAAAGAGAAAGAAGAGAAAAAAAGGGAAAGAAGAGAAAAAAGAGAAAGACGAGAAAAAAGGAAAAGAAGAGAAAAAAGGGAAAAAAGAGACAGACGAGAAAAAGGGAAAAGACGAGAAAAAAGGGAAAGAAGAGAAAAAAGGGAAAGAAGAGAAAAAAGGGAAAGAAGAGAAAAAAGGGAAAGAAGAGAAAAAAGAGAAAGAAGAGAAAAGATAGCTTGCCAGGCAAGGTAATATACGCCCACTGAAAGCTTTGTTTAAAAAAGAATATTTGGCAGAAAATAGCAACCATCAGATATTCAACCTGTAGTCATAGGCCTACATTTCGTTCAGAACTTAAATTAAGTGTCGTCCAAATATTTTTTTTCTCAATTTCATCAAGGCTTCGGCATTCATCCAGTTTAGTCAAAATCCTTCTCTATTTGAGCTAAAAACTAAAACCTTTTTTGAACAAGAAGGGCAGTATATTTTGATTTTTGATAGGTTAGGGTTTATTGTTTGATAATAAACTATTTCAATAGGGTTCATTAAAATCTAATCAAAAAAGAATTGTGCCTTCTAGAGCACTTACGACCTAAAAATCAACGCGTTTTAAAGAACAAGAGCAATAATTCATATTAAATAATTTTCGATTCTTTTGATTTTCAATAAGGTTCATCCTTGGGTCATAATAAGCAATTTTCGTAGGTTTCGTCAAAATCCATATAGAATTATGACTTGTAGAGTGACAACAAGCTAAACATCAAACGAGTTTTGAAGAACACAGGCAATAATTCATATTTA
Source organism: Lottia scabra (assembly GCA_029955415.1). NCBI lineage: Eukaryota > Metazoa > Mollusca > Gastropoda > Lottiidae > Lottia > Lottia scabra. Next base: position 47,347,985 of record JARJEI010000001.1, read on the forward strand.
ATATTTTTTGATTTTCAATAAAGTTTATCCTTGGGTGATAATAAACATTATCAGTAAGTTTCGGCAAAATCTGTCAAGAACTGTGACTTGTAGAGTGTTAACAAGCTAAAGATCGAGCGCGTTTTAAAGAACAAGGGCAATAATTCATATTAAATATTTTTGATCTTTTCGATTTTCAATAGGGTTCATCCTTAGGTGATAATTAACAATTTCAGTAAGTTTCGTCAAAATCCGTAAAGAATTGTGACTTGTAGAGTGTTAACAAGCTAAGAATCGAACGCGTTTTAAAGAACAAGGGCAATAATTCATATTAAATATTTTTCGATTCTTTTGATTTTCAATAGGGTTCATCCTTGGGTGATAATAAGCAATTTCAGTAAGTTTCATCAAAATCCGTAAAGAATTGTGACTTGTATAGTGTTAACAAGCTAAAAATCGAACACGTTTTAAAGAACAAGGGCAATAATTCATGTTAAATATTTTTCGATTCTTTTGATTTTCAATAGGATTCATCCTTGGGTCATAATAAACAATTTCAGTCAGTTTTGTCAAAATCCGTAAAGAATTGTGACCTGTAGAGTGTTAACAAGCTCAAAATCGAACGCGTTTTAAAGAACAAGGGCAATAATTCATATTAAATATTTTGCGATTCTTTTGATTTTCAATAGGGTTTATCCTTGGGTGATAATAAACAATTTCAGCAAATTTCGTCAAAATTCGTAAAGAATTGTGACCTGTAGAGTGTTAACAAGCTAAAAATCGAACGCGTTTTAAAGAACAAGGGCAATAATTCATGTTAAATATTTTTCGATTCTTTTGATTTTCAATAGGGTTCATTCTTGGGTGATAATAAACAATTTCAGCAAGTTTTGTCAAAATCCGTAAAGAATTGTGACTTGTAGAGTGTTAACAAGCTAAAAATCGAACGCGTTTTAAAGAACAAGGGCAATAATTCATGTTAAATATTTTTCGATTCTTTTGATTTTCAATAGGGTTCATCCTTGGGTCATAATAAACAATTTCAGCAAGTTTTGTCAAAATCCGTAAAGAATTGTGACTTGTAGAGTGTTAACGAGCAATTGTGGACGGACGGACGGACGGACGGACCGACAGACGGACGGACGGACGGACGGACCGACGGACATGGGTGACGACAATATACGCTCCACATTTCATGTGGGCGTATAAAAAGGGAAAGAAGAGAAAGAAGGGAAAGAAGAGAAAAAAGAGAAAGAAGAGAAAGAAGACAATTGGTGGCCATCTCCCGATAAACGTGCGTTTTATCGTAGTAGGACTGGTCGCGAAATCACAGTAAGTATTATTTGATTAACCCCTAGCCACATTTTTAAAACAGAAATATAATGTTAAAATTCAGTTTGGTGTACTGCAATGGAAATTCTATGATTTTTTTTATTTGTTGTACTGCAATGGAAATTTTATGGTTTTTTTATTTGTCGTACTGCAATGGAAATTCTATGGTTTTTTTTATTGTACTGCGATGGAAATTCTATGTTTTTTTTATTGGTTGCACTGGACAGGAAATTTTATGTTTTTTTTATATTGTACTGCGATGGAAATTCTATGTTTTTTTTTATTGTACCGCGATGGAAATTATAGGGAAAAGGGAAAGAAGAGAAAAAAGAGAAAGAAGAGAAAAAAGGGAAAGAAGAGAAAGAAAAGAAAAAAGGGAAAGAAGAGAAAAAAGAGAAAGAAGAGAAAGAAGACAATTGGTGGCCATCTCCCGGTAAACGTGCGTTTTATCGTAGTAGGACTGGTCGCGAAATCACAGTAAGTATTATTTGATTAACCCCTAGCCACATTTTTAAAACAGAAATATAATGTTAAAATTCAGTTTGGTGTACTGCAATGGAAATTCTATGATTTTTTTTTATTTGTTGTACTGCAATGGAAATTTTATGGTTTTTTTATTTGTCGTACTGCAATGGAAATTCTATGTTTTTTTTTTATTGTACTGCGATGGAAATTCTATGTTTTTTTTATTGGTTGCACTGGACAGGAAATTTTATGTTTTTTTTATATTGTACTGCGATGGAAATTCTGTTTTTTTTTTATTGTACCGCGATGGAAATTATATGTTTTTTTGGTTGTACTGGAATGGAAATTCTATGGTTTTTTTATTTGTTATACTGCGATGGAAATTCTATGTTTTTTTTTTATTGTACTGCGATGGAAATTCTATGGGTTTTTTTTGTTGTACTGCGATGGAAATTCTAAGTTTGCTTTTATTGTACTGCGATGGAAATCTGTTTTTTTTTTGTACCGCGATTGAAATTCTATGTTCTTTTTTTATTGTACTGCGATGGAAATTCTATGGGGTTTTCATTTATTGTACTGCGATGGAAATTCTATGTTTTTTTTTATTGTACTGCGATGGAAATTCTATGTTTTTTTTTATTGTACTGCGATGGAAATTCTATGGGGTTTTCATTTATTGTACTGCGATGGAAATTATATGTTTTTTTTTAATTTGTTATACTGCAATGGAAATTCTATGAGTTTTTTATTTGTTGTACTGCGATGGAAATTCTATGGTTTTCTTATTTGTTTTACTGCGATGGAAATTCTATGGTTTTTTTATTTGTTATATTGCAATGGAAATACTATGTTTTTTTATTTGTTGTACAGCAATGGAAATTCTATGGGTTTTTTTAGTTGCTGACTGCAATGGAAATTCTGTGGGTTTTTTATTTGTTGTACTTCAATGGAAATTCTAGATGTTTTTCATTTGTTGTACTGCAATGGAAATTCTATGGGTTTTTTTGTTGTACTGCGATGGAAATTCTGTGTTTTTTTTTTATTGTACTGCGATGGAAATTCTATGTTTTTATTTGTTGTACTGCAATGGAAATTCTATGGGTTTTTTATTTGTTGTACTTCAATGCATATTCTATGTGTTTTTCATTTGTTGTACTGCAATGGAAATTCTATGTTTTTTTTTATTTGTTGTACTTCAATGGAAATTCTAGATGTTTTTCATTTATTGTACTGCGATGGAAATTCTATGTTTTTATTTGTTGTACTGCAATGGAAATTCTATGTTTTTATTTGTTGTACTGCGATGGAAATTCTATGTTTTTATTTGTTATACTGCAATGGAAATTCTATGTTTTTTTTTGTTGTACTGCGATGGGAATTCTATGGTTTTTTATTTGTTGTACTGCGATGGAAATTCTATAGGTGTTTTATTTGTTGTACTGCGATGGAAATTCTATGGTTTTTCATTTGTTGTACTGCAATGGAAATTCTATGTTTTTTTTTATTTGTTGTACTTCAATGGAAATTCTAGATGTTTTTCATTTATTGTACTGCGATGGAAATTCTATGTTTTTATTTGTTGTACTGCAATGGAAATTCTATGTTTTTATTTGTTGTACTGCGATGGAAATTCTATGTTTTTATTTGTTATACTGCAATGGAAATTCTATGTTTTTTTTTGTTGTACTGCGATGGGAATTCTATGGTTTTTTATTTGTTGTACTGCGATGGAAATTCTATAGGTGTTTTATTTGTTGTACAGCAATGGAAATTCTATGGTTTTTTTTGTTGTACTGCGATGGAAATTCTATGGTTTTTTTTATTGTACTGCGATGGAAATTCTTTTGTTAAAAAGATTGCCAGTCTATTACTATTAATGTCATAAGTTATATTTTCAGGATATTGATTGGCGTTCAGAACTGCCGCCATTAACCCAAAATGATTTTTTGGAAGAATTTGAATAGATGTTAAACACAAACCTTGCAAGACGTAAGAACATTTTATTACATTACTGATATCGATATTTACCACGATGTTTATAATGATTGCTTGCATAATATTCCTTAGAACTAATTGCTCTACAGGAAAGATATCAAATGTTTAACAGTCATTGAGTATAAATAAAAGAGTCCAGCACAAACGAACACAAATATTTAATAAGATAAGACTTTATTGTACATGGTACACCATGGTCCTTAATTACCCTTTAATCTATTGAAGAGAAAATAGCTGAAATTTGTATCAACTTCGGAACTAGACATGCTAGATAACACTATACGGTAGTTGCCATGTTGAATAAATTATAGTTCAACCAATCACAGTCATTCTTCAGAATGTATCATCATCTTTCGCGGAAAAAACAGCCAATCAAAATCAACCTTAAAACAAGAGTTGTCTTTTCCTGCCCAAATACGGCCAAGCCTATCATGGCCGTGTCATTATATAGTCTCGAACATAGTCTCGGACAATGACGAAGGTTGAGCCGAATGATGTTGTATGTGTATTATTATTATTATTATTATTATTATAGATCGTGTAGATCGAGAATATGGCATCAACTGGCAGAGTCAAGTTACAGAAGACAAAGGAGCTGATGCCGACTGAAGACTAAATCTTCATTTTCTATTATTGTAACTATGTTTTATTCATATTATCTTCTGACTGTTTCACCTTGGATTAATATTTCATATTACTGAAGCATTTTGTTTTTATTCTATTATTTTGCCTTACAGTTATAATAATTTGATATACATTTAAACCATGTTACTTTTTCACCTTTTTATGTTAAATGTAGTCAGTTATAATAGATCACCTCTGATATATTATGTATAAGCATTTTTCTACTTATAATTATTTTTGTCTCTCCTGTAAATATGTCAACATTTTTATACCATGACTCTTTGTATATATTATGTTATTTGTAGTTAGTAGATTCCAGGGAAGATTACCTTTGGTAACTGGATTTCTAATAAAGATTTTATTATTCTTAGTATTATAACGCATTGAAAACTAAGGTAGAAGAATTGTCAAGTCTGTTAGCACAGGCCCGTAGGAACAGAGGGAAATAATAATTTCGGCTGCCATACCCTGCCTAGACTGGCCCAGTCTCTTCTATTTTTTTTTTAGATTTACTTTCGTTTCGTTTCATAAAAAGTATGAATTTTTAGTAGACCAAAACCTTCCAGAACCAGAGACTGGACCATTTGCGAGCTTCACAATAAAATGGGCGTTCTTGCCATGTTTTTCGTCCTACCTTATTTGGAATGATTGACAGTTATCAAACACGTCACGTGACATGAATTTGTAAATAAAGTCTTGATTATCGCGGTTTCACACTACACGCCATTGTAATAATGTCCGAATTAGCAATAATTGAGGAGGCGATTGCAAATGTTTTACCGGCTCTTGGTTATAAGGATCCAATGGAGTATCAGAGGTCAATAATAACTGCGTATCTACAGAAGAAAGATGATGTTAGGCAGCCATGTTTATTATCACGTGATATGTCGTGATCACGTCACACGACCTACATACATAATGCAGATTGACCTAGATGAGATTAAAGCTCTATTTGCCCAGTCTTTAGAAATTACGTTTTTTTTTCTTTTTTTTTCGTGTGGAGAAGACTGGACACCAGTCTATACCCTGCCCACTGCATTGTATTCCGCAGAATCACCTTTAAGAAGGAGTTTTTCACAATTTGCCCCACCCCCTACCCAATATGAAATTGCTTCCTACGGGCCTGTAGCATAATTGTTTTCTTTTTTTGTATTTAGAAGCCTTTGTTAGCGTATTTAAATTTAGAAATGACTTAGATAATGTACTGGGGTTTTATTCTCTAAAACGTAACTCAGATAATATCCAAATTTTAAGATATTTAGAAATTCATTTGCATAATAAAACTTAATTTGACCAATCAAATTACTGCAACACTAAAATCATCATCAGTTAAGTTTTCGAGAATGATGCCCATGGAATAATAATCTCGCCCATTTTATTATTTTTTATCCGTTATAATCTAACAGATTGTAGATATGGATGTATGCATTTATAAAACTGTTCAGGTATCTTTATAGTGCAAAAATTATAGCTATAACTTATTCACGGAAGATTTTGTTTAGCGACGTCAAGGGAGATCACTCTAGAATTTTGCGTTCATCGGTAAATGAATGAAATTTTTCGCAAGGGTTCACTGTAGCGTGTGACAATAAAATGTAAATATTATGTATTATTATATATTTACATTAGATAGCATATCCAGTAAATTAGCCATCAACCACATGGCCCTCGGTTAGGTTACATGAACTACGAATGACCGATATTGCAGCTGTAAGAGCCTATAAAACTGAAGGTATATTGTAAAAGCCTAAAAACTGAATGTATATTGTCGGGATTACTGATAGTGTAGAAGATTTGAATTCAAAAGTATGATATAGACATGTTTCGTTTTAACTTTGTCAGCTGTATCGATATTCTTGCCTAGCATATATTAAAAGAATTTAAACAAATACGAATAATATTTAAATGAATACAACCTATTAGAATGGACAATAAATCTAAATTGTCAAAGTTGGTCAATAGAGTATATATTCATAAGAAGACGTATCTGTGACATATCTATACAACAGAAAAATAAATAATCTGATAAATCCAGATATGTATATCCAACAGTTTGCTCGAATGACCTAAATTCCCAAATGAAAGTGGTAATATTCTCTTTCTGACATTGCTTGAGTTCCTCGTCCATAGTTGTTTCAAGTTCTTATTCCAAAAACCATTTCAACAGTTGTCTCGGGTATCACTATCATCACTGCCGTCAGGGGCGGATTAAGGCTCAGGGACATGGATGGGGGCAATTTTGGTGATTTTTGTCCCACCAGATGACAGGAGTTGTCACTGTCTATGGTGAAATAATCGTGAAAAAAATCTGTTCCCATTCCCGGGAATGAGGAGATATTCCCGGGAATGAGTACTCGCAAGAAACTCCGGGATTCCCGGGTACAAACCCTAGAACTCGGCATTGGGACTTCTTGTTGTAAATCCAACTTACAAACATACATTAAGTTACGGTGAAATCCTCTCTAACCACAGGTCAGTCCTCACTTCAATCACAATTCCATCAAGGAAAACGGAATTTAAATTGCTCAACATCACTCACTTTCAACAATTCACTCCACTCAGACAGATTCTATTTAGTCTACAACAATACCCCATTCTATAGATATAGAAATCCAGATTAAAAGATATTATATATCAGTCCTTATCTAAAACTGGTAACAGAAGATATAAATATGTTGTTGTCAATTATATCTCCACCTATTTCGTCAAAAAGTTCTTCAATATCAAATAATCAGTAACAAATTTTAATACACAAATCTTACCCAACAAATCTTGCTGAACATTTCATCAAATATATTTCTTGAACTTAAAAAAAACCCTGTCTTTATAATTGTGTGCAATGAAATTATGACGATATCGCGGCACTGATGGTTAAAAACGTATATTTTTATTATTATCTTATTAGAAAACACGTATCTTTTATTAATCAATATTAGAAACTTACAATCAAACAACACAGCGACTTTCTATTCTCATCTCATTCCATGGTTCACACAATCATATTCTACAAGTTGCAACACTATGCCGCTCAATAATATTACATCAATAGGTTATTGATTTCTGTCACAAATCAATTTTAAAGTTTAACTTTCAAGGCAGTTAAGTTTATAAAATTCAACATTAAGGGAGAGAACTCAAAATTATTTTTGTTCACTGTAATAATAAGATCAATACATTACGGGAGATAACTCCTGATGCAATAGTAATCAGCATGTCTGAATAAAATGTAAACAGTCAAAGAAGCCTAGAGTCATGCAGAGCCTAACTATAAATTTCACCATTGTCCAATTATTATGTAGTAACAGTAACTAAAAGGGAACGAAAAAATGGGTGATTCAAAGTAACCTTTTAACAATACAATGGTAGCGGCAAACTAACCATTCATAAGAAAATATATCAATTATAAATGAGGAAGCATTTCATTATGAAAAGTGGTACAAGAAGAGTAAGTATATTATTTCACACAAAATATCAAAACAAACATAGTACATGTACTCTGCAAAGCTATATGAATATAAAGTGACAACTTAAATTATTGTTATGAAAACATGAAGTTTGTAGTGATTATGTTTAGCATAATTACGATAAAAGAGTCGTTTTTAATTTATAACACATCGGGATATATAAAATCTCTAAATTTACGATTATTCAAGAGAAACCATCTAACCAAACATCTCTCGTAAACACACATGACAACAGGAGTGTTTTTGATTTATAACACATTGAAATATACAATCTAGATATTCTCTAAATGTATGATAATATGAGTAAATCGTCGGAATTAAAAATGGTCTCACGTCAAGGAAATTGTATTCAATAAACCACAGAGAAGTTCAAAATCAACAAACATACAATCAACTATTTTAAACTTGTATTACAAAGAATGGAGTCTGATGATTTAATTTAGAAATGATTGTTCAAAAATAAAAATGCTCTAATATCATTGGCCATTGGTTAATAATAGTCATGTTGTTTCATCATATCACATGTATTAATTCAGTAGTTTTCCTCGAAATGCTGAGTTACTAAAAATACTTTAAACTTCCCGCTAGCCATTTTTATATTCTAACATAGTGAAATCATTCTGCTTGTCTGTGCAAGAACTATATTTGCCTGTGGAAGGTATAGAAAACTATATTTGTCTGGTGAAGGTATATAGAACTATATTTGTCTGTGGAAGGTGTTAACAACTATATTTGTATGTGGAAGTTATATATAACAAAATCGAGAAATAGATGCAAAAATCCCTGATATTTTCAAGCGAATTTAAGTCTCAAGACTATTTCTATTGGGTAAAAGGTATCTTGTCTAAAAGAATGAGATTCAGACGCAAATTCTAGAAATTTCCCGACAAATTCGGGATATAAGGTTTTTTGAATAGGTTCTCAGATATATCATAATAAAATTTTGAGAATTATACTGCCAAGAACGCCAATTGGAAGCCTGGAAACACAATTTCCTGAAGTCTGGGGAGCTCTTCTAGAAAATTAAGAGAATTTGACTTCCTGAAACGCGATTTCCTGATGAATTTAAGGTTTCTGAGACTGCGAGACAAACACAGGAAAATGTTGACAGTTAAATACAGTGTACTCTGTGTAATCCGACATGCATTGGGACCATAGAAATATGTCGGATTACGGAGAGTGACGGAATACTCAAAGCTCAAGATTTTTCACATGTCGGTATATTACTATTTATAGTTCAGTGACCCAGATAAGAAGTTATCATTACATTAGATCAGGGCTAGAAATGTCTACCTGTAGTCGGCGATAAGTAGAAAAATCAATAAATAACAAATCGAAGTTTGCGTTTTAAGTTAAAAACATTTCCAAGATTATTTTCGACATCGTTTTTGACGGGATGTTTTGGTATACTCGCGACGTATTCTACAGTGAAGTTTTTTCATTGAGCGAGTATCTGGAAACGCCAATTCTGAACATTTCCTGCTTAATTCCCGGTGTTAAAACTGAAGAATCCCCATTTGTGTCTTGCTTTTCCACTTCGTAAAGATGCTCAGATAAAATTTGATTGTTGAAATAACCAAACGAGCTGAGTCACCAAAGATTCCTTTTGTTTTTACCCATCCGGGTAGCAACAACAACTTTGAAATTAATCTGGTGTCAACCCCTAGGAGTTGTGTGTTATCACCAATAGAAATTCGTTTTAATTTCATGAAAACAAACACTAAGTGCGGTTTACCTCCAGACCAAGAATTGAGATTTTCAAAAAAAAAACTATCTTGGAAATGGGTTAACACTAACACTTCTGACCGATTTCAAAGTTATTGTGGAAAGTGTTAGAGTCGGTGTTGCTGTCAACACTTAACACTGACTTTTTACACACAAAAGTGTATAGATTTATAGTACATATTTATATTTCTATATGCTATGTAATTCAATATTTTTTATTCAATCTATTTAATGCACGACTTAAAGGTGTCTGGTGTCTGCTCCTTATTTGATTAAAGATCATCCAATGTTAAACGTAATGCTAGGTTTACACTAGAGGCGTTTTTATTTAATCAAATCGCTTTGACACTTATCAAAGTGTGCGTTTATTTAAACGAAGCGCCTACAACGATTTGAGTACAATACACACTTATTTTAGCGATTTGCCAAAGCGAGTACCCAAATCGACCAAATCGTTGAACACAGCGCTTTGGTACGATTCGATGTAGATTCAAGATGGCGGAAAACAATGTTATGAAGTGAGTACATTTCTCTAATTTGTTCTGATAGATAGGAATAAGGACAAAAATAGCATTTTTTTGGATAGCGTTTGAATTTGTATTACAACAAGGATCAACATCGGTGGAAGAAATTATTTCTTTGGCAGATTTAACTGTGTTTAATCCATAAATAAGCAGTCAGCTGTTCAAATCAAATTTGAAAGGGCAGATAACTCGATACCAGACCAACTTGACTAAACAAACAGAACCGCAAGAGTTTTTTTTATTGTAAATATAGATATAAAACTTTTCTGTCTCATCAATACAGCTAGTATAATTTTGTTTTTTCAGTGTCCCTTACTATAGAAATATTAGTCTTGAAATGGATGATGTAATGGTAACATTCTCTGTTGATCTACCAACATATGAAGCAATTGTTTTAAGAAAAGGTGAGACTTTACCTATTTAATTTAATTTGAATAAAAGCCTATCCCTGCTTGCAGTTTCTTGTCAGTACATGATTTGTTTATTCATTTTCTTTCTTGTTCATGTGGAGAAGTCAACTTAGGACTCAGAATCGTGTGACAAAATAGATGTAATGTAAAAAGTCATAAAGAAGGGGCTCTATAGTATAAGTGGTGGTATAAGATAAATGTCAGATGCACCTTATTACTATACATGTTTGTGTTTTTGTCCAGCATCTAAGGTGCTTCATATTTGTTTAGCATAATACATGTAGTTACGATTGATATCTATTTCAGATGCTGCTCAAATTGAAAAATTGAAAAAGGCCTACAAAGATATTCTTATTTCTGGGGGTATTCCGGATGATATTAAAGGCTGCAGCAAGCGCACTGAAATAGATGCATCTGACAATGGTCACTCAATGAATGTATCAGAGGATGCTACCAGCAGCAAAGGTGAGTGAAAGTGATGTATAAATACTGTACAAAGTGAGCAGTAAGCAGTTTGAATTAATTGTGATATTGTAACTCATAGTACCAGGTCTGAAATAAGCCAGGCTAATAAAATAGTTTAACGTGTATAGCAGCATTTGGACCCCAGCTCTTAGTTAACGGACGCATTCAGTAAATTCTGCCTGTGATTTACTGACAAATCTGTTTGAGCCCAGTTCCTCAGTCGTGAGTTTAATTTAACTATGATTTAACAAGAAGAGTCTTATACGTTATGTTCAAAATCATGACTGTGGAACCAGGCCTAGGATTCCTCTCTGTTTTGTGGCGGTCTTTTTAAATCTGTTATTTTTGTGACTATTGAATGATAACACATAAAAACGATATCTGTTGAATTTGTTGCACTGGAAACTCAGTCTGAAAATATCCTGCAAATACATAAAAAATGTATGATACCTATTGGCTGAAATTAAGTAAAACCAATTTGTCTATTAATTTGTAATTTCAGTTACGGAACAAATGCCTCACAGAGCAGTGTTGTTGTTGATTGAAATATATAGAAAAAACAGTGAAAAAATGGCGGATAAGAAAACAGCGAAGAAGACGATTTGGCAGAAAATAGCTACTGAATTACATGAAAAAGGTTTTAAATTCGACTGGTTACAAATAAAAAATAAATACAATAACCTACTTAGAAACTACAGACAAAGGAAGGACCATAATAATAAGACTGGTCGTGAACCCAAAAAGTGTCCCTTTTTTGACGAGCTTGACGATTTCTTGGGGTCAAAACCAAATACCAGGCCGGATACGATTGTGGAATCGCCTCTTAGTCTAGATGATGTCATATTAGATGAGACCTCTGCCTCTACATCTACTGCTGGTGAGGCCGAACCAGAATCTCATACAGAGACCCCCAAACGGTCCCGTATGGCATCCCCTAGAAAATCTAAAATGACTAAAGCATTGGAGAGTATACAAGAAAAGAGAGATTCTCAACATAAGGAATTTATGGTAGAGATCAAGAAGCAACATAAGGAATTTATGGAAACCGAGGAGAAGAAAATAACATTGTTAGAAAGACTTATTGATAAATTTTAAAGATTATTTTACCTTTTGGTATTTGTTTAATGTGGGCCACACAATGAATTTTTTATTTATTTAATTTTCCCTGTCTCTAGTTAACTTTATCAGGTGCATAAAATGGGACGTTAAACTCAAAGATTATTTAATCTTATTTTAAAAAACAAGCCTTTTTTGTTTACATTTGTATTTCAGTTTATTCAATTTATATTTTGACTTAAGAAGTCATGTTGTTAGATTTTTTATTTGTTGGCAAAAACATACAATAAATAATTTTATGTTATTTAAAAATGTCTTTGTTTTTGGATTGACTATACAGTTTGGCAATTTGACAAGGTGACATCAATTACAATAACATTGAAATGGCTCTTATGTTCTCCTTCGTTCCTCATACGAACATAAATTGTTTCAATCATATTGATGGAATGAAAAACCCATATTTTTGAGACAGTCTTTATTACAGAAACAGAGACGTAACCGTTGGTACAGAATTTAAATGAAGTGGAAAACCGACATCCCGTCATTGAGTTGTTAAAGCCGCCCAGGAAAAACTGCTTTTAGCAGAAACCTGTGCCCTTGCGCAATGCTAAAGACAACCTCTGGGATTAAAACGCGGGTCGAACGTTTATAAGTTTCCATGAAGTGCCCAAACCACTAAATACCATTTTACTTCTTCAATTCATCTGAAAAAGAAAACTAAAAAGAACTTTAATGCAAGACCGAAAAAAAATAAGCTGGCTGTACCAAGGATGAACTGAAGTCTCGATGACCTCTAACAACACTGCACGTGCATACTACAACTCCTATACTAAAAATAGAACCGGGGTCACGATGACGTATAACAAACTGAAAGAAAATTATTTATGTTCTCCTTCGTTCCTCATACGAACATAAATTGTTTCAATCATATTGATGGAATGAAAAACCCATATTTTTGAGACAGTCTTTATTACAGAAACAGAGACGTAACCGTTGGTATTTCGATATATACAAAGGCGTCGAAGGTAAAAAAAAAAAAATCTAAATACCAAGATGACGTGTAACATCTAACTTTTTAGAGAGACTATCTGAAACATAGCCATCCTTAGCCGTTTCAGAACGCCATCTACCATGCGCTTTAAAAACACAATCAGAAACCCCAGAATTTGCAGCGACAGTAGCTCCCCCACTCCTCAAACTATGCAACCCATATAGCCGCTTGTCTAATCCAATTCTTTCAATAGCTTCGAGGAAGATCGCCCTAGCTCTAGTATAAGATATAGGTTTATTGCAAGAAGTTAAACGATGGCTCGCAGAGGACTTTATATAAACAAGAGATCTAAAATGAATTCACTGAAAACTATCATCCATTCTAATATTAGACAAATCATTGAACCTTAAAAACCCGCGAAACCAAGAAAAACAGTGTATACTCTCAGACTAGCCAAATTATCAAATTTACCATAAAGATCAAATATCAACCCGATATGTTCTGGCTGCAAAGCAACTTTTTAACAACAGGCTTAGACAAAATACGCCTAGCCCCTTCAAGAGTCATATGTACAAAACGATCATCACAAGGCTATAACGTGGAACAATATAATTCATGATAATATTTAATTCATGATAATATTTAATACTTAAAAAGTGTGCCTCTAAAGTAGTTGCTGAAGAGAGTAACTTTGTTAAATGCGACAAATAAATAGATATAGTGCTTGGAAAGGAAGGCAAATAACTAAAATCATTTGAAATACACCAGGATTTAAATTTTTGAAAATACAAATCATACTTTTTATTAGTAGCTATCGATTTACTGGCCCTCATAACAGAAAATAAATCCTCTGCGTGTTGACGAATTGACGGAAGCAAACTTTTAGCTTTCACCTCTTGCCAAAAAGGATCAATACTGACCGTCTAAGACAAGAATAATTCAAAAACATATACTAATTATACAACATAATTATAACACATTGGAAAAAGAAACAGACTTAAACTCAATACTGGCCATATAAAATTAGAATACATAGGCTACAGAACACCACAGTCATCGTGATAACCACATTGACCCTATAATAAGAGATAACCACATAAAGTTAACAGACGAAATCATCGTGATAACCACGTCGTCAAATGTTTGTATCATGATAACCACAAAACAAAAAACACTCTTTATGATGACCACTTAATATAATCAAAATATATATATACATATCACTGACTTTGTGATAACCACATCACCACTTACATACAAACCAAACTCATTAAATGAAAAAATCTGATCTATAATTAACCAAGTTAAACAACCAAGAAAAAACAGCAAACCATTAACTCATTGTGAATACCACTTCTCACAAACATGAATATAACAGTGATTCGTACCACAGCAACCTTTAAGTGCTTACAAAATGTCACTCGTCAAGATACTCTGCTTCAGTATCCCAACCATGTTTGTCAGCAATTTTGATTATCTTATTTCTCTCTTTTATTTCATCTGTGCACTTATTAAGAATTTCGACAGCTTGCTCTGATTTATTTTCCTTTATTAGTCTTACAGACTTTAATATTTGCGCTAAACGGTCTACATTGAACAAGAACTGTTTTTTGTTGCCTTCAAAACTGAAATCATAACTCTGATTACTTACTTTAAAGTCTTCCTCTAATGTTTGAATCTTTCTGTCTATATCACCTAACAATTGTAATCTGTGATTATTTAAGGTAGCTTCCAATTTGGTGGAATAAAGATCCAGGGCGCGCTCGGTAGAAGAGCTGAAGCCTTGGGAACCCGAAGTAGAATCCTCAGAAACGGGTATTTCGGAAGAAGCCATAATCAGAAAAACAGGAAAACAAACAGAGAGAAAAAATAAGCTGGCTGTACCAAGGATGAACTGAAGTCTCGATGACCTCTAACAACACTGCACGTGCATACTTCAACTCCTATACTAAAAATAGAACCGGGGTCACGATGACGTATAACAAACTGAAAGAAAATTATTTCGCTTGGCTACAGCAGCTACATCCTCATCTCGATCATTTTCTATTTCCTGAACAGAGGTTTCCTCAATCCCTACATCATCAAGGTATTCGTCAACAGCATCAGAGTTCAATAAACAAATATTGTGCATCACAAAACAGCTTGTTATAAAGTCAACAAGTCTTTCAGGGTTGTGCATGTCGATGTACTTAAGTCGACGGAAACGGCCTTTCAGAGAGCCAAAAGCGTTTTCAATTTTCATCCTTGTCGAACTGTGATAAAAATTATAATCCTTCTCAAGCTTAGTTAATGCACCAGTATCTTTATATGGAGTCAAGAGAAATTCATTTAACTCGTAGGCAGAATCACCAAGAATATGACATTTATCAGGAAATAAAGCTTTACGTTTATCCAAATTTTCACAGGCGATCCCTAGTTTTGAGTTTTTAAATACCCTAGAGTCATGAGTTGACCCAGGCCAGCCAACACACACAAAAGTAAACATCATTTGATGGTCGCACACTGCAGCAACGTTGATAGAATGGAATTTCTTCCGGTTGATATAAACTTCCCCATCCTTTTTCGGTGTCTTGATGGGGATATGAGTTCCGTCCACCGCTCCTATTACTTTGGGGAAATGTCGCGTTTTTTCAAACCCTTGGAAGACATCAATTACCTTGTTACCAGATGGCCATTTTATGAACTTTTTGAGCAAGCACCTGATGATAAGTTGACTTAGTTTAGCTGAAATGGAGAACAATAATCGAGTGGTTATTTCTCACGAATAGCCTACTTATCAACACAAAACGTCTTCGTGTAAATGCAAACTTTCTAACAAGAATTAAATATTGAGAGACACACATGATTTTTCCGGGTGTACGTGAACCTATTACACCTCTCACTTGTTCAACCTATTTCAAATCAGTTTATACTCTGCTCAAATATGTCATTTAAATAAATATGGACCAGATATTTTGTCAATTTTTCCTAGATTAAAATAAGTGTGATTCCAATTAAATCAACTATCATATTGTCTCATCTACCGATTAATAGTAGGCCTAGTTTAAATCAATAAAGTAAAAAGTGAAGAAGACCGATTCTACTTACTAATTATATCAAACACAGACGCTTCACATATACCAAATAGGTCTGCAATTCGAATCAGTGGATCTTGGGTGCTACAGTAGTAAATGAAAATTAATATTTGTTTTCTGTGTGAAATGCAAGAATTTCTGGTCCGAGCAGCAGCAAGAATAGGTGTGATATAGTTTTCGATAACAATAAACGAATCTCTGCTTATCCTGAACCGTGACTTGAAATCATCAGGCGAGTATCCGCTTATCAACGATACATAATTTTGTATTCTAGGTTTACGGGCATCTTTTAAATACTTGAATTCCTCGCTAAACCTGACGTCATCTATAATGTCTGAGTCGAAGTGTGCATATTTTCTTTTCATGACAGAATTAGGCCTAACCGGATAACTAATACACTCTTTTATGGCAGAAATAACAATAACATTCTTTTTACGGGCATCTAAGTCAGCTTGGTCGGCCATTGCTACACCAAATCGTAGCGTTTATTTAAGGAGTGTTGATTTGTACCACGTGATGAAACTCGGCTGCCAAAGCGATTTGATACGATTTGTTTAAATAAAAAGGCCTTATGTTCACGTTGGTCACGGTAATCGCGTTTCAGGGCTAACAGGGCGAACATGAGACAACGCGATAGATAAACGTGACTGTCAAGGATGCAGGTCATAATTTTAACTGTAAAAAAACCTATCATCCGTATTTTTACGTTTAGTTGCAGTTACCTTGTTTTATACAACATATTACGTTTCTCCGCACTGCGGCTGCCGTGATATTTTTTTGACAGTTTATAATTTTGACCCGGCATCCACTGAAATATCCGTCCACCAAGTTTGCCTATCCTGCCCTCTAGCGACCTGGGGTTTGATTACCGTGGCCGCCGGGAAAATAGTGTAGAAGTATGTTTTGAAATTACTTGAGGAGTTTTCTTTGTACCGTGGCTATAGATGTGTTCCAAGCTCTGCGGCTTCCACGTTTGATCCTTGATGAACGTATTAGAACTAGATGAAGACGTGGGAGATCCCATCACAACTCACCAGACTGGAAAGCAGCAAAAATGCATCACTGATAGACCGCGGTCCGAATCTTGGTGCACCTTGGTGGAATCGCTTCATCTCCCTTTTGAACTGTTACGGACACTATAATAATCTGTGAGAAAACTTAGTCACAACATAACAAAAACAAAACTTGAATATGGAGACAAAAATGGCCTATTTCCAAGGCGTAATACGTATCGGGCGCAGTGGCCATCGGGAACATAGTGTAAACCTAGCATAAAAGCATTCAGGTGAAACTTGGGCATGCATCTTCCTGTTTGACAACCTTCATATTATTTTACTTTCCTCATTTTACTTCATAGTTAAAAGCAAGACACGGGAAACAAGGTAAGTGTGAAGCGTTGGAAGTGTACATAGTGTTTTATACTTATTGTTAAACTTCTATATACAAACTTCCAATCACTATAGGAAATACAGTGACCGACATTTCCTACTTCAGTTCCACGACTTAGTTTAAGGAATTGAGCACAATGTCTATCTGTTCAATGGATTGGTTAAGACGACTCGTACCCTTTAAAAATGCGATTATATACATTATTGGTTTTGGAATTTCCCAATTATCAATTAGGAAAGAACTGTATAAATATACTTTATAGTTGTGGTTGTTGTTCATACATAATGCATCTTTCAATTTTTCATTTTAAAAAAACTTAAGATGTCGGAATTTGAAATATATAATATATCTCCGTAATATGATATTTATTTTAGATGTTACGTTTGATGATTTTTGTGTCCATTTTAAGCCTAGTTTATGGTAAGTATAACTCGATATTTTAATTGTGTATATATATTTAAACATTTTAATTGTGTATATATTTACAATAGCGTAATACAGGGGCCGGGGAAAAAATGAAATGAATGCAGTTTTAGGTCCTACTTTTCTGCACCTATATGGGCTAATTGAGGACGGGCAAACGCCATGCAGTGTGCAATGAGGGAAATTTTGCCAGGACAGCGGCATTAGCCTGCTCTTATTTTCGATTTCGAACTGTCGAGGGATCTTTAACGTGCACAGCCAATAGCACACGGGACCTCGGTTTATTGTCCCATCCGAATGACTAGACGCTTTTTCCATGTCAGCCCCTCCGACCTGCATCACTGACAAGGGGAAAACCACGTTGAAAAATCCGAAGGTATCATCTCGACCTATGCCGGGATGGAACCCTGGACCCTCAGGTTAGCGAGCAAGCGTCTAACTCACTGAGCCACCGCGACTCCACAGGGGCCAGGGACGTGGGGGTACCGGTGCCTTCTGTTGAATAGTAACTTGTAACCTTTCAACCACCCTAACCACTACAATTAGTGAACACTGATTTAATCCTGTACCAGTGTCTTCTGTTGAATAGTAACTGGTTACCTTTCAACCACCCTAACCTCTACAATTAGTGAACACTGATTTAATCCTGTACCAGTACCTTCTGTTGAATAGTAACTTGTTACCTTTCAACCACCCTAACCACTACAATTAGTGAACACTGCTTTAACCCTGTACCCGTGCCTTCTGTTAAATAGTAACTTGATACCTTTCAACCACCCTAACCTCTACAATTAGTGAACACTGCTTTAAACATGTACCAGTGTCTTCTGTTGAATAGTTACTTGTTACCTTTCAACCACCCTAACCTCTACAACTATTGAACACTGCTTTAACCCTGTACCGGTGCCTTCTGTTGAATAGTAACTTGATACCTTTCAACCACCCTAACCACTACAATTAGTGGACACTGCTTTAACCCTGTACCAGTGCCTTCTGTTGAATAGTAACTTGTTACCTCTCAACCACCCTAACCTCTACAATTAGTGAACACTGCTTTAACCCTGTACCAGTACCTTCTGTTGAATAGTAACTTGTTACCTTTCAACAACCCTAACCTCTACAACTATTGAACACTGCTTTAACCCTGTACCAGTGCCTTCTGTTGAATAGTAACTTGTTACCTCTCAACCACCCTAACCTCTACAATTAGTGAACACTGCTTTAACCCTGTACCAGTGCCTTCTGTTGAATAGTAACTTGTTACTTATTGAATAATAACTTGTTACCTTTCAACCACCCTAACCTCTACAATTAACCCTGTACCAGTGCCTTCTATTGAATAATAACTTGTTACCTTTCAACCACCCTAACCTCTACAATTAACCCTGTACCAGTGCCTTCTATTGAATAGTTACTTGTTACTTATTAGTATTTTTTTTTTAATTTTTATACTCCAGGATTTATTAATATTACCAGCCAACCAGCCAAGGTAACATATGGAGAATTTTTAAAATTGAAATGTGATGTTGGACCTATGAAAGACACTATCAAATGGTTTTATAACGGAGTAACATATTTTTCATGTGACCCTCCCTATACCAACTGTTACACTTACACTAAAATTCCTAAAGATGATTACTACGACTTTACTATCAATGACGATTCACTGATTGCCATATTTCATGTTAAAGAGAACCATACTGGCAGCACCTGGTCTTGTTACCATGGAAACGAAAAAGCTGATCTTGAAATTGATATTGGAGGTAATTATTTATTATGAAGATTGCCATTCAATGTAACATACGCCAATTGGCAGCTTTATTTACGTTAAGCAAATATAATTTTTTACTTGATTTTTTTTTTATCTTGTACTTTTTATACGCCCACATGAAATGTGGAGCGTATATTGCCGTCACCCATGTCCGTCGGTCCGTCGGTCCGTCGGTCCGTCCGTCCACAATTGCTTGTTAACACTCTACAAGTCACAATTCTTTACGGATTTTGACGAAACTTGCTGAAATTGTTTATTATCACCCAAGGATGAACCCTATTGAAAATCAAAAGAATCAAAAAATATTTAATATGAATTATTGCCCTTGTTCTTTAAAACGCGTTCGATTTTTAGCTTGTTATCACTCTACAAGTCACAATTCTTTACGGATTTTGACGAAACTTACTGAAATTGTTAATTATCACCCTAGGATGAACCCTATTGAAAATCAAAAGAATCGAAAAATATTTAACATGAATTATTGCCCTTGTTCTTTAAAACGCGTTCGATTTTTAGCTTGTTAACACTCTACAAGTCACAATTCTTTACGGATTTTGATGAAACTTACTGAAATTGTTTATTATCACCCAAGGATGAACCCTATTGAAAATCAAAAGAATCAAAAAATATTTCATATGAATTATTGCCCTTGTTCTTTAAAGCGCGTTCGATTTTTAGCTTGTTAACACTCTACAAGTCACAATTCTGTACGGATTTTGATGAAACTTACTGAAATTGTTTATTATCACTCAAGGATGAACCCTATTGAAAATCAAAAGAATCGAAAAATATTTGATATGAATTATTGGCCTTGTTCTTTAAAACGCGTTCGAATTTTAGCTCGTTAACACTCTACAAGTCACAATTCTTTACGGATTTTTATGAAACTTACTGAAATTGCTTATTATCACCCAAGGATGAACCCTATTGAAAATCAAAAGAATCGAAAAGTATTTGATATGAATTACTGCTCTTGTTCTTCAAAACGCGTTCGAGTTTTAGCTCGTTAACACTCTACAAGTCACAACTCTTTATGGATTTTGACGAAACTTACTGAATTTGTTTATTATCACCTGATAATTGGAGCTTGGAACACGCCTGTAGCCACAGTTAAAAATTTGCCACGGCAGCCACTTTTTAGAGAAACGTAATAGACCGTATAAAATGGGTTAAACGCTACTGAGACCGCCGGGAACATAGTTTAAAATAGCATAAAGTAAAATACCATAAATTGGTCTCCCACAGGCGCCAAAAAAAACAATTACCGGATGTAGCGGAGATCTTCCAAATGTGACGTACTTTGTGGGAGTTCTCCGTCTTTTTTCCCGCCAACGCATCCATCTGTCTACAGGTCCGTGCGTTAAAGAAAGATAACGCATACGTTTAACGCAAATGTGGAATTATGGCAAGGGCCATTTATGTCCGCATGACGGATCCGCATGACGCGTATATGGAATTTTAGATTAAAAACATTAAAATTAATTAATTCTCTAAAGTTATACTGATGTTATATTTGATAATAAAAAAACGTTATTTTTCTAGACGCACCAAGAATATCACGGTTCTCTGTGCCAAGAACTGATAAAACTACAATCCAATGCGATGTCGAAAGCGAGTTACCAGTTGATGTTGTAATATCTGCTGAAAGTTATAAAGAAAAGAAGATAATATACGATGTTAAAAAATCCAATCTATCTGTACATTCTGTTGAAACCTCCATTCTGTGCTCTTACAATAACATTTTCTGTAACATCACTAATGGATATGGTCCGATAGTGTCTGGATATTCGAATCTATATAATTATCCTGATTGTAAGTACATATTTTAATATGTTTTATATTTTTTATTACAAATATAGTAAGGTTTATTTTGAAACTTTGTTTTCTCTTACTACACCCTTTTAAATTATGATTCTTCAATCTAGTAATTCTCTGCTCTTACGTTCAAACTTTAAATCGGTAAATCAAAATCAGTCTCCATTTACCTGGCAATGTCTGCCTATCATGACAAAGTCAAGATGTTTAAGCATCAAACATTGAAAATTTAGATAGTGCAAAAGGATGTCATTAGTATCCCTGATACACATTAATTAAGAAATCTGTTAACAATTCCTTTAACTCATAAGAACGTGGTTATTGTTAGGTTTGAAGACATAACTTTCAAATGGGAAGGAAAGCAATGGTCTATAGCAGGTCCAAGACATGTTGATTGTTGCTAATAGATTTCAGTATTAAATATCTCCCGATTCGCCAATAAACTAATTGACTGTGTGACCAATTGTTCATACAGGGCAGTGTGATAAAATGGCGATCTCTACCACAGGCATTTTTATTAATTCGAAAATTTAACCTTCATTTCAGGTCCTCTAAAGATATTATATGATTTTCCCATCAACACAAACTTGGTACTCAATGTTACTACAATTTATACCGAATATAAGATAGTGTATTACGTGGGATATCCTATACCTTCAAGGTCATTATATATAATTGGGGCAGATGGTACCCCAATAGTTATCGAGAGTTTTGATATATCCTCTAGTTATCACACCTCGACTGCAAAAGAACCAGGCTATATAAATATTATTACTCGTAACCTCGATAACATTAAAACAGGAAAGTATATTTTGACTGTTACACAAGGAAACATCGCTGAAGATGTGATCTTAAACATTGAAAAATTAAATCACTCGAGAACTACGAACACGACACCCGAGGACGACATGGATGATAAAACAATTGACATAGATAAGACAACCGACATGGAGACAAACATCATGGTATATATGGTGTATCTGGGAGTAGCAGCGATTGTTATGACATTGGTGTTGGTTATAATCCTGGTTATTGTTGGTGTATTGCGGTTCATTCGAATAAAGAGGAAACCAACAGGTTTGTATTTATCAATTTTGTGGCACCATGCAAGAAGCGGACAATCAACAGAATGATCATTTAGAGAAAACATAGTCTTGATTTTATATTGTTATCTTTATTCTTTGACTCCTGTTACCTGACATTGAACCAATATTGTTCTAAATATTTTATAAAATTGTTCTATGATGTCTTAGGTACATTGTCCTTTCTGGGTTAATTTTTCATGGTTGTCTGGTTCTGGTGCCACAGAGTTCCAATTTCACATCCGTTCGATCAATTGTATCTCAGTCTCAGAAACGGAATTGTTTAGCTAACCAATCAGTAAAAGGGTTTGTAGTTACAAATTGAAATTTTGATCTTCTCTTCGTGTTCATGCATGATCAATCTAAAAAAAATTAGATTACATTTTGTTTCGGTTTATTTTTGTTTTGTTTTTCGACTCATTGTAATCTTAGAAGGCGTCTTCAAGATCTCGGGTCTATGCATTGATATGCATTGTGGGAAGACGAAACAGAAAAACAGTGGATGTGTCCTGGTTAAAAAGTTGGCGTGGCTGGTTAAATATCTTAACTTTCAAATAATTCAAAACAAAAATATTGTATCTCTTCTCTTACAGGTCCTGTGGATAAAAACCAGGTAAAATGTTTATTTTATTTTAGCTGATAATAATAATAATAATAATAATAATAATAATAATGATAATAATAATAATAATGATAATAATAATGATAATAATAATAATAATAACTACATTAGTTAAAAAAGGTCAGATTGAGATAAACCAATCGTAACTACGGCGGCCATTGTTTGGCAATTACCTCGAATACAGTTGAAAAGAAATTTTCCGAATTACGTCAGATGTTAGTTTAGTTATCTCCCTTGAAGTCAGAGTGTCCCCCCCCCCCCTCCCCTACCCTCTGGTCAGAGATTTCTAGCCCCTCTTGCAAAAAGTAACAGAGCCCATCACTCTTTTGTCCCTCTTAGCATTCGCATGTTTTATTCTAAAGACAGGTCTAACGAAGACGCCATCTCTTCTATCCATCAGTGATAAATATACCACTGTATGTAACTATGTTCTTGGTTGTCTGTTTGTATGTATGTTATGTTCCAATTGTTTGTGTTTTCTATTTATTATTTTTATATCCGAGATATGCTGTAAAATGAATTTCCTTTTTCGGGATAATAAAGATTTATTTATTATATTTTTATATAGAGACAAATCTCTTATACAGAGTTGTCTGTACTTACAGTCCCTTTCAATGTGTGGGAGATTGGTCTATGATTAGCAACCCCAGACCACAGATGATATTCAGTTATAAAGAATTATTTTGTTGTTTTCAGGATTATTCTAACGCTGTACAGACTCCCAATAATGGTAAGAATAACTTTATTATTTCGCTAAGAAGAGCCCCGTCAACGTCACAATGTCAGGTTTCATACTTTATTACCATATCTTGAATCACACAAGTTTGTATTTGGTTGGATTGTGCGCTATGCAAATACGACCAATAAGGTTAAGAAAGATCACACACATTATAGTGATAGCCATGTCGAGAGTTTTGATTGGCTTAGTGTACCCACACCCCTCCCTCTTACATTTTGAATTAATTTTGCTCCACCCCACCATCCCCCACTCCTGCAAAATTCAAACCAATTTTCAATTTAAGCTGAAATTCTCAAAAATGTTTATGATATGGAGAATATCCAGACCCTAACAAATAATCCTTAAAGTACCCTTAAATTACCATGAAATGTCAAAAATTACGGAAAATTAAATACACGAGTTAATGACGGGGAATTTGTGACGATATCTTCATACCTTCACACTTTTAAACTGATCAGTGGGTGTTTATTATCTTGTCTTACAACCTATTGTTTTCTTTCAGAATCCGATCAGACCTACGAAGAACTGGATAAATTGTGAAATTTTGTTGATTTAATTCTAAATATTAATTAAATGATTAATAATTGTATATTGTAATGTAGAAATTTTGAATTTTTATAAATATAACTAATCATTGTATATAAATATAAATAGCGGGACAGTTCTCATTGGTAGACATGGCGCCAACTTCACAAAAACTTAATTTTAAAATAATTTCAGTCGACTGAATGGTTAATCACAATTCAACTTATCCAATTGCAGGTTTATTAAAATCTGAATTAAACAAGTAAAAACGCTCCGATCTGCAAACACTGCATGACGTTTGCCCGTCCTCAGTAGCTCATACTGATACAGGTCTAGAAAAGCAGGACGTAAAACTCCATTTCGTTATAATCCGATCTGCAAAACGAGACTATCCAAAATAATTGTTTAAGTGCTATCTCAGTTAACGTTTTGTAAAATATTTAAATTGAAAGTGCTCTTGAGAAATACTGAGAAGTTTGGTAAGATAAGTGTTTGAATATAAACAAAGTTCAGGATAAACTTTAAGCCAGTTGCGACCATCCATACTGTTGTGTAAATGTAAAACGTGAGCTCTGGGTAAAGTTAATCTTTTTATTTTCCGATGGAAATTCGGTATAATGCCTTGTATATATCCGTTATCATAATACCATGCTGTAGACTAACACTGTCTAACTCTGAGCCAGCTTATTGATTTTCCAAGTAATTACAGATTTACAAACTTCATATATCTATCGGTTTAGACTGCATCACTGTAGGTTTCACAACAGCCATGGTGCCAGAATGGCGGCCATATTGTGGACTGGTGGTAGAGTTAGTGTACCTGTCAAACACTGTACTAGATTTAGCGTTCGATGCCTTTCTCAACTGATCCGTATAATTGTCTTCGTCATGATCACTGAAACCGTAGGATTTGTCCTGATCACCCTTATTTTTCTTCAACTCTCAAATATATTTGTTTAAAACCAAAGCTGCCAGTGGGCGTATATTATCTCGCATGGTAAGCTATCTGCTATATAAGGCATGCTACTTTGTTACTGCATGCCGGTTGGTGAGTTTTATTTGTTATGAATCTACTTGCAAAATGAAAGATAAATTGTTCTTACAAACTGTATAATCGTTTGAAATTATAGATAAATACTCACACCCCAGCTGTGCAGTTATACTCAAGTACCGTGGCATCTCACTTATTCAATAATGATTATTGAAAATTTAAACAATGTTACATAAGTTTCCCCCTTAACGTAGAAAATACAAAAATATATTTTTCTGGAAATAAAAACAAAATAAACATGCAAATTTAAAAAATAAAACAAAAATTTCCCCAAAAAAACGTAGATATAGCATGCGCATGCATACGGGTAAAAAAATTTTTTTTTTTTATGAAATTTCACTTTATTGACCTGCTGAAAAAAATAACCACACGTGATGAAAGACGAGTCTTTTTTGTTATTTTCTAACGCTGATGATTGTGGATTGGAGACTTTGAGTTGTGAACGGAACATTATTTTGGATTAGGTAAGCAAAAAAATAAATATTTGTCACACGAATGGTGAACATATATCTCTTTAACTGATTCACACAGACTTTGTAGATCAAAATATAACACTTTTTAAAGTACAAACAACCGTAATAATGAATTATTGTAATATTGTCGGTGTTAATGTATCCCTAGTAAATTTGGTAATATTGTTTCAAGTTATTAAAAAGTTTCATTGTTAATATTTCAACAACAATTCTGTCTTCGCTAAAAATTATTTTTGCCTAAATGTAAACTAAAGGCTAAGAACCAAGTGTCATCATCAACACTTTATTTGTTAACGAATGGGTTTCTTTATTTTGTTATATTTCATTATTTCACACCTTTTTAAACTGTCTGTATTATACTGTACATAATGTATATAAGTTCAAGTGACTCCAAGTAAGATTTGGTTAACAAATTGGTGATCAATAAAAATTATAATAATGAATTACAACAAGTCATCGCAGATAAAACTTTACTTTACCCTCAATTAGACTCTCGCCATCAGAAAGTACCCAGCTGAATATTTTGCAGTAAAATTTACAAAAATAAAAATAAAGTGTTAAAACCACTGTGATGTATCTCACACACGGTCAACACAATACTTTATGTGAAAACATTATGAAAAAAGTGAACAAATCACGCTAACGGCGAAAAAACCAAAAAGCGATAAATTCTGATGTTGCACGAAATACACATAATGATGGTGGTATAAAACATCTTACTGGACACGTAATCAACAGGGGCCCAAGAAAAACACAAAGGTATGCCACATTTGAGCTGGATTGAAACAGAGAGAGTTGTGGAGATGGTGCACCAAGGAGCAAACCGTCCCTTGATTGCAAGAATCCTCGGCTGCAACAGAAAAACTGTAACAAGATTGATACAGCGTTTGAGGTACACAG
Organism: Lottia scabra; assembly: GCA_029955415.1. Classification (NCBI taxonomy): domain Eukaryota; kingdom Metazoa; phylum Mollusca; class Gastropoda; family Lottiidae; genus Lottia; species Lottia scabra. The sequence continues at coordinate 47,374,879 of JARJEI010000001.1, forward strand.
GCAGTACATCAGACGGGCCTAGAAATAATGTCTGTAGACAAGCCATTTAAACATGGATTCTCGCTATTTTTCACTTGGAAGTTGCCCACATCAATTCCTAAACACCTAGCATAATGACTCAATCAAACATCGTATACAAATTGTCGTGTTATCACAATATCACATCGGCCATTTTCTATACACTCCACTAATCATATGACAATCAACACAAATATAGAGACAATACAATAACAAAACTTCACAAGGGTGGATCGAAGGGGGGGGGGGGGATCCCCCTCCCTCTTTTTTTTACGATTGATGTCAGAACCCTCTACAAATTTGCCGCTCGCATGACTTTGAAACATGTTATATTTCAGACCCCCCTTTCTTTAAATCCTGAATTCTCCTCTGCTTTAAATATGTTAACCATATCTACACAGTATTTAGTGCGAGTCGTAAACGTAGGTTGAGCGATAACAATGAATAATCATGTGATAAATATTATTGATTTAGTTAGATAATATTACAAATTATAATATTATAGGTCATGTTGTTTTATCTTATCATATGTTTTGATTCGTGCCAGTAGTTTTCCTCGAAACACGGTAGCCATTTTGATATTTTAACACAGTGAAATCATTCTGTTTGTCTGTGGAAGGTATAAAGAACTATATTTGCCTGTGGAAGGTTTAAAGAACTATATTTGTCTGTGGAAGGTATATGGAACTATATTTGTCTGTGGAAGGTGTATAGAACTATATTTGTCTGTGGAAGATGTATAAAACTATATTTGTCTAAACTGTGAAATCAATCCGTTTGTCTGTAGACAACTATGTCAATATTTTAGGATACATTTTCTCTCATGGCAACTGCTTTTCCAAGCGATTCCGACCTCGATTGTTCTATTTGTTTCGAAAGATTTGAAATTCCAAAAGTCTTATCTTGTGGACATTCTTTCTCTCTCGAGTGTTTAGAGATATATGCTGAAGGAAGAAAGAGAACATTTCCATGTCCAGTTTGTAAACAAAGTGTTAAAATTCCACGAGGTGGTGTCAACAAAATCGTTACAAATTTTTCTCTACAAACTTGTACGGATTCTCTGATACCAACTGACATACCAACAACCCAACCTTCAACGGTTCCTAAACCAGAACATCATTGTCCAAATCACAGTAAGAAGGAGGTAGAATATTATTGTCAAACCTGTTATTTAGAATTGTGTTCTAAATGTATTTACAGATATCATAGAAATCATAAAACATTAGATTTAGAATGTGATTCTACAAGAGAATTGGTTGTTGAGGAACTTTTAAATTCTGAACAAGTGATTAAAAACAAGATTGAAGGCTTGGAAAAAACTCATACAGCATTGTTAGAAACATCTGAAAAACTTAAATCATTATGTGATGAAGCCTGTTCCAAAATCAGTGAAAAAACTGAACAAATTATTGGTGAATTGAAAGATAATTGTGAGAAAATACAAAAAGAAATTCGAGATAATTTTAACAAGAATGAATCCCAACTGACAGAAACTCGACAGAAAGTTATGACCCAGATACAAAATATCAAGACTGATTTAGATACATCCTGTCTAACTACAACAGAGGAACCATCTTTAACTCTTATATATTCACTGACTCAACTTCAAGATTTACAGAAACTCTTTGAAAACATGAACATTGATATTCCTCCAGTGACGTATGTAGATTGGAGAGTGAAGGGGAATGTTGAAGCTTGTGATATTTTAGGATCAACTGAAATAAATCCACTATATCCATTTCAGAGTAAAGTATTTGAATTCAACATTGAAGACATTTACGATGAGGTAGATTATTTTAGTCGAGATAATTATAAAACTCATGGTATGGAAATAAGCTGTAGAGTATGGTTTGAAAATACTGATATGGAAGAAACGGATTATTTATATATTGATATTTGGTTGCTAAAGGGAGATAATCCAACAGTAAAATCTTGTGAAATAGAATATACACTAACTCTTGTTAATAAAGATATACACAAGAATGTAACGAGTGGAATCAGAAATGGGAAATTTGATACCCATTTATTATATATACCAGATTTGTTTTTTTCGAGAAGTGAAATACAAATATCTTGGAAACAATTAACTGATCCATCAGAAGGATTTATTGATGAAGATCGTCAGTTTCGTGTAAAATTTGATTTACTACAAGTTTTAAATATTGAATATTACTAACTGTTATTTTTAACATCGCCAAAAATTATCAATGTAACAAACCAAATGACAATCCAGTTTACAAAAAAAAAATAAATCAAACCACCTACATAAAGGGAACGTAAAGAGATCCTCTAAAATGTGTATGTTTACTTGGGACACTGATTGCACCATTTTGCACCATTCCAGATTTTCACTTACACTAAGTTTTTAATGATGTCACAAATTGCAAAATATCCTTGTATCACATAGGTGTACTGTCATGTTTATAGTTTTAGTTGTTAAAATCTTGTATTATAATATCGTATCTTGTAAATTCTATTTATAATACCAAGGTGTACTGTCATGTTTATAGTTTTAGTTGTTAAAATCTTGTATTTTAATATTGTATCTTGTAAATTCTATTTATAATGCCAAGGTGTACTGTCATGTTTATAGTTTTAGTTATTAAAATCTTGTATTTTAATATTGTATCTTGTAAATTATATTTATAATACCAAGGTGTACTGTCATGTTTATAGTTTTAGTTGTTAAAATCGTGCATTTTAATATTGTATCCTGTAAATTCTATTTATAATACCAAGGTGTACTGTCATGTTTATAGTTTTAGTTGTTAAAATCTTGTATTTTAATATTGTATCTTGTAAATTATATTTATAATACCAAGGTGTACTGTCATGTTTATAGTTTTAGTTGTTAAAATCTTGTATTTTAATATTGTATCTTGTAAATTATATTTATAATACCAAGGTGTACTGTCATGTTTATAGTTTTAGTTGTTAAAATCTTGTATTTTAATATTGTATCTTGTAAATTCTATTTATAATACCAAGGTGTACTGTCATGTTTATAGTTTTAGTTGTTAAAATCTTGTATTTTAATATTGTATCTTGTAAATTATATTTATAATACCAAGGTGTACTGTCATGTTTATAGTTTTAGTTGTTAAAATCTTGTATTTTAATATTGTATCTTGTAAATTCTATTTATAATACCAAGGTGTAGTGTAATGTTTATAGTTTTAGTTGTTAAAATCTTGTATTTTAATATTGTATCTTGTAAATTCTATTTATAATACCAAGGTGTACTGTCATGTTTATAGTTTTAGTTGTTAAAATCTTGTATTTTAATATTGTATATTGTAAATTATATTTATAATACCAAGGTGAACTGTCATGTTTATAGTTTTAGTTGTTAAAATCTTGTATTTTAATATTGTATCTTGTAAATTATATTTATAATACCAAGGTGTACTGTCGTTTTTATAGTTTTAGTTGTTAAAATCTTGTATTTTAATATTGTATCTTGTAAATTCTATTTATAATACCAAGATGTACTGTCATGTTTATAGTTTTAGTTGTTAAAATCTTGTATTTTAATATTGTATCTTGTAAATTCTATTTATAATGCCAAGGTGTACTGTCATGTTTATAGTTTTAGTTGTTAAAATCTTGTATTTTAATATTGTATCTTGTAAATTCTATTTATAATACCAAGGTGTACTGTCATGTTTATAGTTTTAGTTGTTAAAATCTTGTATTTTAATATTATATCTTGTAAATTATATTTATAATACCAAGGTGTACTGTCATGTTTATAGTTTTAGTTGTTAAAATCTCGTATTATAATATTGTATCTTGTAAATTATATTTATAATACCAAGGTGTACTGTCATGTTTATAGTTTTAGTTGTTAAAATCTTGTATTTTAATATTCTATCTTGTAAATTCTATTTATAATACCAAGGTGTACTGTCATGTTTATAGTTTTAGTTGTTAAAATCTTGTATTTTAATATTGTATCTTGTAAATTCTATTTATAATACCAAGGTGTACTGTCATGTTTATAGTTTTAGTTGTTAAAATCTTGTATTTTAATATTGTATCTTGTAAATTCTATTTAAAATACCAAGGTGTACTGTCATGTTTATAGTTTTAGTTGTTAAAATCTTGTATTTTAATATTGTATCTTGTAAATTATATTTATAATACCAAGGTGTACTGCCATGTTTATAGTTTTAGCTGTTAAAATCTTGTATTTTAATGTTGTATCTTGTAAATTATATTTATAATACCAAGGTGTAGTGTCATGTTTATAGTTTTAGTTGTTAAAATCTTGTATTTTAATATTGTATCTTGTAAATTATATTTATAATACCAAGGTGTACTGCCATGTTTATAGTTTTAGCTGTTAAAATCTTGTATTTTAATGTTGTATCTTGTAAATTATATTTATAATACCAAGGTGTAGTGTCATGTTTATAATTTTAGTTGTTAAAATCTTGTATTTTAATATTGTATCTTGTAAATTATATTTATAATACCAAGGTGTACTGCCATGTTTATAGTTTTAGTTGTTAAAATCTTGTATTTTAATATTGTATCTTGTAAATTCTATTTATAATGCCAAGGTGTACTGTCATGTTTATAGTTTTAGTTGTTAAAATCTTGTATTTTCATATTGTATCTTGTAAATTATATTTATAATGCCAAGGTGTACTGTCATGTTTATAGTTTTAGTTGTTAAAATCTTGTATTTTAATATTGTATCTTGTAAATTATATTTATAATACCAAGGTGTACTGTCATGTTTATAGTTTTAGTTGTTAAAATCTTGTATTTTAATATTGTATCTTGTAAATTCTATTTATAATACCAAGGTGTACTGTCATGTTTATAGTTTTAGTTGTTAAAATCTTGTATTTTAATATTGTATCTTGTAAATTCTATTTATAATACCAAGGTGTACTGTCATGTTTATAGTTTTAGTTGTTAAAATCTTGTATTTTAATATTGTATCTTGTAAATTCTATTTATAATACCAAGGTGTATTGTCATGTTTATAGTTTTAGTTGTTAAAATCTTGTATTTTAATATTGTATCTTGTAAATTATATTTATAATACCAAGGTGTACTGTCATGTTTATAGTTTTAGTTGTTAAAATCTTGTATTTTAATATTGTATCTTGTAAATTATATTTATAATACCAAGGTGTTCTGTCATGTTTATAGTTTTAGTTGTTAAAATCTTGTATTTTAATATTGTATCTTGTAAATTATATTTATAATACCAAGGTGTACTGCCATGTTTATAGTTTTAGCTGTTAAAATCTTGTATTTTAATGTTGTATCTTGTAAATTATATTTATAATACCAAGGTGTAGTGTCATGTTTATAATTTTAGTTGTTAAAATCTTGTATTTTAATATTGTATCTTGTAAATTATATTTATAATACCAAGGTGTACTGCCATGTTTATAGTTTTAGTTGTTAAAATCTTGTATTTTAATATTGTATCTTGTAAATTCTATTTATAATGCCAAGGTGTACTGTCATGTTTATAGTTTTAGTTGTTAAAATCTTGTATTTTAATATTGTATCTTGTAAATTATATTTATAATACCAAGGTGTACTGTCATGTTTATAGTTTTAGTTGTTAAAATCTTGTATTTTAATATTGTATCTTGTAAATTATATTTATAATACCAAGGTGTACTGTCATGTTTATAGTTTTAGTTGTTAAAATCTTGTATTTTAATATTGTATCTTGTAAATTATATTTATAATGCCAAGGTGTACTGTCATGTTTATAGTTTTAGTTGTTAAAATCTTGTATTTTAATATTGTATCTTGTAAATTATATTTATAATACCAAAGTGTACTGTCATGTTTATAGTTTTAGTTGTTAAAATCTTGTATTTTAATATTGTATCTTGTAAATTCTATTTATAATACCAAGGTGTACTGTCATGTTTATAGTTTTAGTTGTTAAAATCTTGTATTTTAATATTGTATCTTGTAAATTCTATTTATAATACCAAGGTGTACTGTCATGTTTATAGTTTTAGTTGTTAAAATCTTGTATTTTAATATTGTATCTTGTAAATTCTATTTATAATACCAAGGTGTACTGTCATGTTTATAGTTTTAGTTGTTAAAATCTTGTATTTTAATATTGTATCTTGTAAATTATATTTATAATACCAAGGTGTACTGTCATGTTTATAGTTTTAGTTGTTAAAATCTTGTATTTTAATATTGTATCTTGTAAATTATATTTATAATACCAAGGTGTATTGTCATGTTTATAGTTTTAGTTGTTAAAATCTTGTATTTTAATATTGTATCTTGTAAATTATATTTATAATACCAAGGTGTACTGTCATGTTTATAGTTTTAGTTGTTAAAATCTTGTATTATAATATTGTATCTTGTAAATTCTATTTATAATACCAAGGTGTACTGTCATGTTTATAGTTTTAGTTGTTAAAATCTTGTATTGTAATATTGTATCTTGTAAATTCTATTTATAATACCAAGGTGTACTGTCATGTTTATAGTTTTAGTTGTTAAAATCTTGTATTTTAATATTGTATCTTGTAAATTATATTTATAATACCAAGGTGTACTGTCATGTTTATAGTTTTAGTTGTTAAAATCTTGTATTTTAATATTGTATCTTGTAAATTATATTTATAATACCAAGGTGTACTGTCATGTTTATAGTTTTAGTTGTTAAAATCTTGTATTTTAATATTGTATCTTGTAAATTATATTTATAATACCAAGGTGTACTGTCATGTTTATAGTTTTAGTTGTTAAAATCTTGTATTTTAATATTGTATCTTGTAAATTATATTTATAATACCAAGGTGTACTGTCATGTTTATAGTTTTAGTTGTTAAAATCTTGTATTTTAATATTGTATCTTGTAAATTATATTTATAATACCAAGGTGTTCTGTCATGTTTATAGTTTTAGTTGTTAAAATCTTGTATTTTAATATTGTATCTTGTAAATTCTATTTATAATACCAAGGTGTTCTGTCATGTTTATAGTTTTAGTTGTTAAAATCTTGTATTTTAATATTGTATCTTGTAAATTCTATTTATAATACCAAGGTGTACTGTCATGTTTATAGTTTTAGTTGTTAAAATCTTGTATTTTAATATTGTATCTTGTAAATTATATTTATAATACCAAGGTGTACTGTCATGTTTATAGTTTTAGTTGTTAAAATCTTGTATTTTAATATTGTATCTTGTAAATTATATTTATAATACCAAGGTGTACTGTCATGTTTATAGTTTTAGTTGTTAAAATCTTGTATTTTAATATTGTATCTTGTAAATTCTATTTATAATACCAAGGTGTACTGTCATGTTTATAGTTTTAGTTGTTAAAATCTTGTATTTTAATATTGTATCTTGTAAATTCTATTTATAATACCAAGGTGTACTGTCATGTTTATAGTTTTAGTTGTTAAAATCTTGTATTTTAATATTGTATCTTGTAAATTATATTTATAATACCAAGGTGTACTGTCATGTTTATAGTTTTAGTTGTTAAAATCTTGTATTTTAATATTGTATCTTGTAAATTCTATTTATAATACCAAGGTGTACTGTCATGTTTATAGTTTTAGTTGTTAAAATCTTGTATTTTAATATTGTATCTTGTAAATTATATTGATAATACCAAGGTGTACTGTCATGTTTATAGTTTTAGTTGTTAAAATCTTGTATTTTAATATTGTATCTTGTAAATTATATTTATAATACCAAGGTGTACTGTCATGTTTATAGTTTTAGTTGTTAAAATCTTGTACTTTAATATTGTATCTTGTAAATTCTATTGATAATACCAAGGTGAACTGTCATGTTTATAGTTTTAGTTGTTAAAATCTTGTATTATAATATTGTATCTTGTAAATTCTATTTATAATACCAAGGTGTACTGTCATGTTTATAGTTTTAGTTGTTAAAATCTTGTATTTTAATATTGTATCTTGTAAATTCTATTTATAATACCAAGGTGTACTGTCATGTTTATAGTTTTAGTTGTTAAAATCTTGTATTTTAATATTGTATCTTGTAAATTCTATTTATAATACCAAGGTGTACTGTCATGTTTATAGTTTTAGCTGTTAAAATCTTGTATTTTAATATTGTATCTTGTAAATTCTATTTATAATACCAAGGTGTACTGTCATGTTTATAGTTTTAGTTGTTAAAATCTTGTATTTTAATATTGTATCTTGTAAATTCAATTTATAATACCAAGGTGTACTGTCCTGTTTATAGTTTTAGTTGTTAAAATCTTGTATTTTAATATTGTATCTTGTAAATTATATTTGTAATACCAAGGTGTACTGTCATGTTTATAGTTTTAGTTGTTAAAATCTTGTATTTTAATATTGTATCTTGTAAATTCTATTTATAATACCAAGGTGTACTGTCATGTTTATAGTTTCAGTTGTTAAAATCTTGTATTTTAATATTGTATCTTGTAAATTATATTTATAATACCAAGGTGTACTGTCATGTTTATAGTTTTAGTTGTTAAAATCTTGTATTTTAATATTGTAGCAAGTGTGAGTTCTACCCCGAAGGTTCTATGTGACTAGTGTTATCGGTGGTACCTCATTACCTTATTTTTATCGGGCGGTCCTTGGTGATTAATGTTTACCGATGTGTTTACTTTTATGCGAAATTTTCTGGATGATCCTTTCTGATTTGCTTTGTTCCAGTGTAATTAAGTGCTTATGTGATATTTTTCCACTTTTGTACCGCCCCAAAATATTTTGGGCTATTGTGCAGTATTTTTTACGTGAAGTGAATATCATTGGGTGATGAAGTGCTGTGCCTAAACTGTTCATCCCGAATATTTAATTGTGTAAAGTGCTTTGTTGTTCGTGTTCCCCATTTTTGTTTTGGGACTTAATGTGTGTTTCTGGTTCGTGTTGTCCATTTTGTAAATATAGTTTAGGGTCCAATCTTCAATTGTGTCTTACCCATTTTTTTTAATTATAACAAATGTATAGTGTACTGAATATTAGTATATCTTTTTATATAAAGTTTTTTTAATTAGAACACTTGTGTATTTGATCAACATTGGGATATAACTTAGTCACTTTTGAGCTGACACTTGCTCGAAGAGATTTTGCGTGGTGGTTCTGGGGTTGAAAAGCAAAACCCAATCCCAAGAAATATAAATCCAGTTACACGCTATATCAACAAAGTCCGATCCTGCCGATGTCAAGGGTGTCCATATAAAATCGTGACTAGTGGTGTTGAAACAATTGGTCGGGAAAACGCTACTGAGGGGGCATAACCTCTACCCCTACTCTTTGACTCAGAAATGCTGTTGTAATTTGCAACATTTCGACAGGAGTTACATACTCTCGTAATATATTGACCTAATTATTACAGTCAACGAAATTTACAGAGTTACCTCCCTTGATGATTAATTTTATCAAATTAACTCCCTTGAAAGTAAAACTTTAAAATATAATCGTGACTAGTGGTGTTGAAACAATTTGTCGGGAAAACACGCTACTGAGGGGGCATAACCTCTACCCCCACTCCCTCGCCCCATATTGATGCCCCTGACCGATGTATGTTCTAGGGTGTAAAAAGTGACGAATCAGGACAATTTCTTTACTAAACACTCAATAACCACATTTATACAAAATGTAAACCTTTATCTTACTCTATTTAGGTTGTTCACGGATAAAGCTACAAAATATTAAATATAAATCATTAAAACCCAAGAGTCTAACGTAACCCCACAATTTATTTCAAGAGATCCCAAAAGCAGTATGATTCCAGTATTGCTTACAAGCAAGAGCGTGAATTCAGGGGTTGGCTGGCACGTGCCCCCCCCCCCCTCTTACTTTTGAACTAAAAAAATGGGGGCGAGACTTTTTCGACTCTACAAACTACAAGCCGACACGCCTTAAAAATGTTTTTGGTCAAATCTAAGCCTTACTTACAAGTACGCTCTACGAGAGCCTTTATGTCACACACGACTTCCATAGTTTATAAAGACTGTTCATCGCTTATATCGCCCATCTTGGTACTTGGATAACATTTTAAAATCCTTCCTTCATCCGCTAAATATAAACACCCAATATTATACTTATATACAAATGGACAACCAGTAAATGTATCATGTTAATATAAATTTACTATTGATAACTATGTAGATCACTATTAGCGACGTCATAAAAACGTGTTAGTTACAGTGGAAATGCAACAACCACAGACGTCGGAATGGAAATTGGAATGGCGCAAATTGATGCTATCTGTGTCCCTGATACACATACAAAGTTTAGAAAACCTCTTTACAATCACTTTAAGGGGAATATGCTGACACATACTCGTGCGTTTAATGTTACATCATGACTACCTGTTCACTAATTACGCATTTTATTATTGTTTTAAAAACATATCTTTAAAAGTGTTTGTTTTTGTTTCCTTTGTTTACAAATACTTGTAGACTTGAATAACCAGTCTCTTATGTTTGAACTACCAGAATCATGAGATTACGTGACAATATTGAACTAGTTCGGTCAAATGGCCGCTGTTCATTATCGTGATATGTTGCAGAGCGTAACTTTCACGGAGACCGTTTGGAGCCGGATTTATTTCTATCAGTAAAAGGGAGACAAATCACTACATTTCACAATATTTTAAACCACAATGTCGGGGTCATTTGCATCAGAAACAAAATGTACCCCAATTTTCATAAAAATGAATTTTTAATTTTTTGATTACAAAGAAAGTGTCAAAATGCACCTATATGCCGACACTGGTGAAGGTTGCAGTTAAGACTATGAATCAAACCTTCTTTGACTGTTACATTTAATTCAGACATGCTGTTATACAGGAGTTATCTCCCGTAATGTATTGACTTAATTATTCAGTTTACAATCTTTTGACAGAGTTCTCTCCCTGACGAATTTTATGATTTTTACAAAATTAACTCCCTTGAAAGATAAACTTTAAATTTGACTTTGTGACAGAAATCATTTTAACCTATTGTTGTAATGTTTAATTGAACAGCAGTTGTGGGTGTGACGCCCGTCAACTCTTCTAGACACCTGATACCACTTTTCATTAGGAAATATTTTTCTCAGGCCAAAAGCCAAGACCTCCCTTTGTTGTTTTTTTTTTAATACATTAATTCATTTCACTGTGTCAAAGGGAGTCTTTATTATAAAATGAATAATTCTGAGTAAACACGTAGTATAGTAGTTATGTAGCTCTCGTTACGCTGAACACAATCAATAAGTTATTTCTAGGAAATTGAACCAGGAAATAAATTGACAGTTCGTGGAAATAGAAGACATTTTGTTTTTTTCTGACGAATACGTTGCGCATTAGACTAATTGTTGAAGACAAACGGATTCTGTTTTATTTTGGATGTTTATGAACTCAACAGTTACAGTGTCCAATGTATACAGGAAAATAACTAACGTTTATTCTAATACTAAGAAAAGTTTGATCGCTGGTCTAAAAAAATTGTATGGGATGTATTTTTGGTGGCAGTTCATTAAAGGGTGGTGCTGAATACAGGTGACCGTTAGACCAAGTTTGACTGTACATATTAAAACATTATAACTTTTGACCTGTATATTCGACCAGATTTAGTGTTTACTAACAACTATAAATTAAAATGGCTACATCATTAAACACTATTACACCAGAATGTTCCATCTGTTTTGATAATTTCCAAACGCCAAAGGTCCTAACTTGTGGGCATACATTCTGTTTGATTTGTATAGATGAATATATTGGTGGTAAAACTAAGACATTTCCGTGTCCAATATGTAAGCAAGTTATCACGATCCCAAATGGTGGAGCTAAGATGTTTACTACTTGCTTTATCCTTGAAACATCACCTACAACAAAACCTACTGGTACATCAACATCACCTCAGACATCAGAAAAAAACAACCAGCCTGTAACACTAAAACATCATTGTCCAAATCACAGTAAGAAGGAGGTAGAATATTATTGTCAAACCTGTAATTCAGGATTGTGTTCTAAATGTATTTACAGAGATCATAACGATCATCAAACATTAGATTTAGAATGTGATTCTACAAGAGAAATGCTTGTCGAAGAACTTTCAAAATCTGAACAAGTGATTAAAAACAAAATTGAAGTCTTCGAAAAAACCCAAGCAATATTGATAGAAACATATCTTAAAAACTGAAATCATTTTGTGATGAAGCCTGTTCCAAAATCAGTGACAAAAATGATAAAATTATTGGTGAGTTGAAAGACAATTGTCAGAAAAAAACAAAAAGGAATTCGAGACCATTTTTACTGGAATGAATCGTTTTTACAGATCATAAAAATCATAAAAAAATAGATTTAAATCGTGCTTCTGCTAGGGAAATCGTCGTCGAAAAACTTTCAAAATCTGAAAAATTGATTAAAAACAAACTAAAAGACTTGAAAAAAGCCCATGCAGAATTATTAGAAACATCTGAGGAACTCAAATCATTATGTGATGAGGCCTGTTCCAAAATCAGTGAAAAAACTGATAAAATTATTGTTGAATTGAAAGAAATTTGTGAAATACAAATATCATGGGATAAACTAACTGACCCATCAGAAGGATTTACTGATGAAGAGGGTCAGTTTAATGTTAAAATTGATTTACTACAAGTTCGAAATATTGAATATTACTAACAGTTGTAAATTATATTTATAATACCAAGGTTTACTGTCTTGTATATTGTATAATTTTACAGCCATCCTTTGTCCTGATATACAACTAATTTTACAGTCAACCTTTGTCCTGATTTACAACTAATTTTACAGCCAACCTTTGTCCTGATTTACAACTAATTTTACAGCCACTCTTTGTCCTGATTTACAACTAATTTTACAGCCACTCTTTGTCCTGATTTACAACTAATTTTACAGCCAACCTTTGTCCTGATTTACAACTAATTTTACAGCCAACCTTTGTCCTGATTTACAACTAATTTTACAGTCAACCTTTGTCCTGATTTACAACTAATTTTACAGCCAACCTTTGTCCTGATTTACAACTAATTTTACATTTATCCTTTGTCATGATTTACAACTAATTTTACAGCCACTCTTTGTCCTGATTTACAACTAATTTTACAGCCAACCTTTGTCCTGATTTACAACTAATTTTACAGCCAACCTTTGTCCTGATTTACAACTAATTTTACAGTCAACCTTTGTCCTGATTTACAACTGATTTTACAGCCAACCTTTGTCCTGATTTACAACTAATTTTACAGCCAACCTTTGTCCTGATTTACAACTAATTTTACAGCCAACCTTTGTCCTGATTTACAACTAATTTTACAGTCAACCTTTGTCCTGATTTACAACTAATTTTACAGCCACTCTTTGTCCTGATTTACAACTATTTTACAGCCACTCTTTGTCCTGATTTACAACTAATTTTACAGCCAACCTTTGTCCTGATTTACAACTAATTTTACAGCCAACCTTTGTCCTGATTTACAACTAATTTTACAGCCACTCTTTGTCCTGATTTACAACTAATTTTACAGTTATCCTTTGTCCTGATTTATAACTACTTTTACAGTCAACCTTTGTCCTGATATACAACTAATTTTACAGCAAACCTTTGTCCTGATTTACAACTAATTTTACAGCCAACCTTTGTCCTGATATACAACTAATTTTACAGCAAACCATTGTCTCAATTTATATCTAATTTTACAGCCAACCTTTGTCCTGATATACAACTAATTTTACAGCAAACCTTTGTCCTGATATACAACTAATTTTACAGTCAACCTTTGTCCTCATTTATAACTAATTTTATAGTCAACCTTTGTCCTGATATACAACTAATTTTACAGCAAACCTTTGTCCTCATTTATAACTAATTTTATAGTCAACCTTTGTCCTGATATACAACTAATTTTACAGCAAACCTTTGTCCTCATTTATAACTAATTTTACAGCCAACCTTTGTCCTGATATACAACTAATTTTACAGCCAACCTTTGTCCTGATATACAACTAATTTTACAGCAAACCTTTGTCCTCATTTATAACTAATTTTACAGCCAACCTTTGTCCTGATATACAACTAATTTTACAGCAAACCTTTGTCCTCATTTATAACTAATTTTATAGTCAACCTTTGTCCTGATATACAACTAATTTTACAGCAAACCTTTGTCCTCATTTATAACTAATTTTACAGCCAACCTTTGTCCTGATTTACAACTAATTTTACAGCCAATCTTTGTCCTGATTTATGTCTAATTTTACAGCAAACCTTTGTCCTGATATACAACTAATTTTTTAGTCAATCTTTGTCCTGATTTACAACTAATTTTACAGCTAACCATTGTCCTGATTTACAACTAATTTTACAGTCAACCTTTGTCCTGATTTATAACTAATTTTTTATTCAACCTTTGTCCTGATTTACAACTAATTTTACAGTCAACCTTTGTCCTGATTTACAACTAATTTTTTAGTCAACCTTTTCCTGATTCAAGACCATACACGTCAAAGATATTTATAGCTTAAATTGTTGTTACATTTTGTTTCATTTATGTGTTTCTTCTTCTCTATATTTATATTTATCAGTACATTGTGGTGCATGTGTTATGGATTAAATGCAGATTTCTTTGCGTGATGAACGCAGAATTTTCACGTGGCTTAACATGTGAAAATTTGGCGTTCATCATTTGATGCATTCAATCCTTATATTTACATTCGGTAGTGTTCAAGAGTTAAAAGATGGGAAGGGGGTAGTGTTCAAAGGTTCAAAGATGGGATAGGTGTCCAGCCCCTGCCAACTCCCTTCAACCTATTCCCATTAAAATCAATAGGCGTGGGCGCGGCACGTGGCTTGTCTTAGGAGCCCATTTTATTTCTTTACTTTATTTTCATATGTCATGTATAAGTTTTTGTTTATGTAGTAGGGCCTGTATTATAGGGTGTATTGGAACACGAAGAAAAAAAACGTATATTATCATTATTAGAATAAAGTGAGTAAACATACGATCCATGTTTTCATTAAATACTCTATCAAACAGCCCAGCAGTTCTCCTTCCATTCTGACCTCATTCCATCGTTCTCACAAGTTGCCACACAACGTCAGAGCACCAAACCAAGAGAACAACTCCTCAGCAGTGCTTGGTCATCCCCGTTTTGTCTGCAACTCTCGTCTCTCTCTAGTATCAAACCAATACCAACCTAATCTAGATCCCTCGATAATTTAACAAAAAAATCAATGGATAGTTAAATGAAATGAAACGAAATGGAGTCATACTTTTCACCTAAAAAGGACGGGAAAATATCATGTATTGTGCAATAAAAGGAATATTCCCAGGACAGAGGCATTAGCATACTTTTATTTTAAAATCCAATTAACGTGCAAAGCCTGTAGCAGAAGGGGCCTCTGTTTATTATTATCCCATCCGAACCATTAGTCGCATTTTCTATGCCAGCCCCTGCAACACTGACGAGGGGAAACCGGGTTGGACAAATTCGGATGTAACCTGCCGGGTCATAAATAGTTAAAGGGAAGGAACTCGAATTCGACTATACAGGACTCCATCAACCAATTCATTTAAATCCATGTTAAATCACGAATTTCAATCTTCTATAACTTTATCCAGAAATCTCGTTGGAAACCTTTCAATGTGTCCCATGAAAGCCTGACCAATACTTCCCCAAAAATTCAATACATGATGACCATGAAAATTTAGTTAAGCAAATCGAAAGTAGACCATTGTTGGATATAAACACCTTAAATTATAGAAAACTTATTCTTCGAATCAAAATTTCATTTTATTTACTAAAATCCATTTTGTCCATGACTACTATGCAGGTAGTGACGTCATAACACGCGTTAGTGGAAATGCAAGAACCACAGACATCAGAATGGAAATTGGAATGGCGCAAATTGATGCTATCATTGTCCCCGATACACATACAAAGATTGGAAAACCTCTTTATAATCCCTTTAATGTTCTTCAAAATGGGTTCTGTCCCTTTAATTCGATACCTGTTTACTTTAAAGGGACAGTCTGAATTTTTTTAGGTCAAAATTTTTTTTTGCTCAAATTTGTGAAAACTTTACACCAAAATCTGTAACTATGTGCCGTTTAATGTATCTGAAAGTTTTAACTAAAAAAATCCAGCCGTTAATTTTTAAACGCTAAAAACATGCTCAATTTTTTAAAAACCTTACGTAAGGTTTTTAAGTGTGTTATGTTTTTTGGACGCTGATAGGAAACTACTGAACGGATTTGAATAAAATAAACGCCGAATTGTAGAGAAATGTCCCTTTTGTGTATTTAAAAGGTTTCAGCTAGAAATATTGAGCCATTTAAAGGGTAAACACCAAAACTAGGTCAAATTTCTTAATTAACAATAAGTACTCCCTGTTTGTAATTAACCCTTTAAAACCAAATTCAGTTTGATCAAGAAGATATAGAGATACAATAAGCATACTTTAAAAATACTCTCAGGTAGCATTTGCGATTTTTTTGATAATGGAAACTTTTTTCAAAAATGCAGAATGGCCCTTTAAACTACATGTACAACCATTTGTCATTAGGTGATGCGATTATTCGGAGAATTGCATTAAAAAAAAAATTGATATTTTTATTCTGTTAACCATCAGCATAGGAATAGTTCCCAATAATTACAACCATACGACGGATGCCTCAGGAAGCGATATCTTGTCTGTGCGGACAACTGAAGATTGCTGGAAAGTTGTCAACTTTTGGATATGACGTCTTTATTGTATGGATTCTTCGCACCTTCTTTGTTTTCAGACCAAATACCAAATGTTCTTTATTCTTTGATCTGCATTCACATAAGAATTCACGGTATAGGGGTATAAGGTATTCGTTATACTTGTACTGTATTCGTTATTCGATATACACTATTCGGGTCATAGAGTTATATAGGGTAACACTTGCGCCCTGCTCTTTTGTTGCCAATATATAGTTATTGTTATCCGTTCCCGTTAAACATTATGTAGCAAACAAATCTTTACAAGCTAAACAATTCATTGTTGTGTTGAATAAATCTTATTGAAGTTCAAAATTGTATACATGTTGTTTAAAATTCTTTTTTTAGTAAATGCTTTTTAACTTATGCATATCTAACCAGTTCATACAAAATAACACTTATTTTTAGATCTATAGCTCAGTTTGTGTCCCAAGATGAAAACCCAGGTTTTATATTTATACTTGATTTCGTGTGCATTGATACTTAATTCCATATATATCAATACTTGATTTCATGTACATTGATACTTGATTTCATGTACATTAATTCTTGATTTATTGTCTATTAATACTTGATTTCATGTACATTAATTCTTGATTCCATGTACATTAATACTTGATTTCATGTACATTAATTCTTAATTCCATGTACATTAATACTTGATTTCATGTACATTAATGCTTGATTAATTGTACATGAAATCAAGTATTAATGTAATACTTGATTTCATGTACATTAATACTTGATTTATTGTACATTGATACTTGATTTCATATTGATACTTGATTTCAAGTGCATTTAATACTTGATTTCAAGTGCATTGATTCTTGATTTCATATATATTAATACTTGGTTTCATTTACATTAATACTTGATTTCATGTACATTAATTCTTGATTTCATGTACATTGATACTTGATTTCATGTACATTGATACTTGATTTCATGTACATTAATACTTGATTCCATAAACATTAATACTTGATTTCATGTACATTGATACTTGATTTCATATACATTAATACTTGATTTCATGTACATTAATTCTTGATTTCATGTACATTAATACTTGATTTCATATATATTAATTCTTGATTTCATATACATTTATACTTGATTTCATATACATTAATTCTTGATTTCATGTACATTGATACTTGATTTCATATACATTAATTCTTGATTTCATGTACATTGATACTTGATTTCATGTACATTAATTCTTGATTCCATGTACATTGATACTTGATTTCATGTACAATAATTCTTGATTTCATGTACATTAATACTTGATTTCATATATATTAATACTTGATTTCATATACATTTATACTTGATTTCATATACATTAATTCTTGATTTCATGTACATTGATACTTGATTTCATGTACATTAATTCTTGATTCCCTGTACATTAATACTTGATTTCATGTACATTAATGCTTGATATATTGTACATTAATACTTGTTTCATGTACATTAATGCTTGATTTATTGTGCATTGATGATTGATTTCATGTACATTGATACTTGATTTCATATACATTATTACTTGATTTCATGTACATTAATGCTTGATTTATTGTACATTGATGATTGATTTCATGTACATTGATACTTGATTTCATATACATTATTACTTGATTTCATGTACATTGATACTTGATTTCATATACATTGATACTTGATTTCATGTACATTGATACTTAATTTCATATACATTAATACTTGATTTCATGTACATTGATACTTGATTTCATATACATTGATACTTGATTTCATGTACATTGGTACTTGATTTCATATACATTAATACTTGATTTCATGTACATAGATACTTAATTTCATGTACCTTGATACTTGATTTCATGTACATTGATACTTGATTTCATGTTCATTAATGCTTGATTTCATGTACATTAATGCTTGATTTCGTGTACATTAATACTTGATTTCATTTACATTGATACTTTATTTCATGTACGTTAATACTTGATTTCATTTACATTAATATTTGATTTCATGTACATTGATACTTGATTTCATATACATTGATACTTTATTTCATGTACATTGATACTTGATTTCATGTACATTGATACTTGATTTCATTTACATTGATACTTGATTTCATGTACATTGATATTTTATTTCATTTACATCGAAACTTGATTCTATGTACATTAATACTTGATTTCATGTACATTAATACTTGATTCTATGTACATTAATACTTGATTTCATGTACATTGATACTTGATTTCATGTACATTAATACTTGATTTGAACAATAAGTACTCCCTGTTTGTAATTAACCCTTTAAAACCAAATTCAGTTTGATCAAGAAGATATAGAGATACAATAAGCATACTTTAAAAATACTCTCAGGTAGCATTTGCGATTTTTTTGATAATGGAAACTTTTTTCAAAAATGCAGAATGGCCCTTTAAACTACATGTACAACCATTTGTCATTAGGTGATGCGATTATTCGGAGAATTGCATTAAAAAAAAAATTGATATTTTTATTCTGTTAACCATCAGCATAGGAATAGTTCCCAATAATTACAACCATACGACGGATGCCTCAGGAAGCGATATCTTGTCTGTGCGGACAACTGAAGATTGCTGGAAAGTTGTCAACTTTTGGATATGACGTCTTTATTGTATGGATTCTTCGCACCTTCTTTGTTTTCAGACCAAATACCAAATGTTCTTTATTCTTTGATCTGCATTCACATAAGAATTCACGGTATAGGGGTATAAGGTATTCGTTATACTTGTACTGTATTCGTTATTCGATATACACTATTCGGGTCATAGAGTTATATAGGGTAACACTTGCGCCCTGCTCTTTTGTTGCCAATATATAGTTATTGTTATCCGTTCCCGTTAAACATTATGTAGCAAACAAATCTTTACAAGCTAAACAATTCATTGTTGTGTTGAATAAATCTTATTGAAGTTCAAAATTGTATGCATGTTATTTAAAATTCTTTTTTTAGTAAATGCTTTTTAACTTATGCATATCTAACCAGTTCATACAAAATAACACTTATTTTTAGATCTATAGCTCAGTTTGTGTCCCAAGATGAAAACCCAGGTTTTATATTTATACTTGATTTCGTGTGCATTGATACTTAATTCCATATATATCAATACTTGATTTCATGTACATTGATACTTGATTTCATGTACATTAATTCTTGATTTATTGTCTATTAATACTTGATTTCATGTACATTAATTCTTGATTCCATGTACATTAATACTTGATTTCATGTACATTAATTCTTAATTCCATGTACATTAATACTTGATTTCATGTACATTAATGCTTGATTAATTGTACATGAAATCAAGTATTAATGTAATACTTGATTTCATGTACATTAATACTTGATTTATTGTACATTGATACTTGATTTCATATTGATACTTGATTTCAAGTGCATTTAATACTTGATTTCAAGTGCATTGATTCTTGATTTCATATATATTAATACTTGGTTTCATTTACATTAATACTTGATTTCATGTACATTAATTCTTGATTTCATGTACATTGATACTTGATTTCATGTACATTGATACTTGATTTCATGTACATTAATACTTGATTCCATAAACATTAATACTTGATTTCATGTACATTGATACTTGATTTCATATACATTAATACTTGATTTCATGTACATTAATTCTTGATTTCATGTACATTAATACTTGATTTCATATATATTAATTCTTGATTTCATATACATTTATACTTGATTTCATATACATTAATTCTTGATTTCATGTACATTGATACTTGATTTCATATACATTAATTCTTGATTTCATGTACATTGATACTTGATTTCATGTACATTAATTCTTGATTCCATGTACATTGATACTTGATTTCATGTACAATAATTCTTGATTTCATGTACATTAATACTTGATTTCATATATATTAATACTTGATTTCATATACATTTATACTTGATTTCATATACATTAATTCTTGATTTCATGTACATTGATACTTGATTTCATGTACATTAATTCTTGATTCCCTGTACATTAATACTTGATTTCATGTACATTAATGCTTGATATATTGTACATTAATACTTGTTTCATGTACATTAATGCTTGATTTATTGTGCATTGATGATTGATTTCATGTACATTGATACTTGATTTCATATACATTATTACTTGATTTCATGTACATTAATGCTTGATTTATTGTACATTGATGATTGATTTCATGTACATTGATACTTGATTTCATATACATTATTACTTGATTTCATGTACATTGATACTTGATTTCATATACATTGATACTTGATTTCATGTACATTGATACTTAATTTCATATACATTAATACTTGATTTCATGTACATTGATACTTGATTTCATATACATTGATACTTGATTTCATGTACATTGGTACTTGATTTCATATACATTAATACTTGATTTCATGTACATAGATACTTAATTTCATGTACCTTGATACTTGATTTCATGTACATTGATACTTGATTTCATGTTCATTAATGCTTGATTTCATGTACATTAATGCTTGATTTCGTGTACATTAATACTTGATTTCATTTACATTGATACTTTATTTCATGTACGTTAATACTTGATTTCATTTACATTAATATTTGATTTCATGTACATTGATACTTGATTTCATATACATTGATACTTTATTTCATGTACATTGATACTTGATTTCATGTACATTGATACTTGATTTCATTTACATTGATACTTGATTTCATGTACATTGATATTTTATTTCATTTACATCGAAACTTGATTCTATGTACATTAATACTTGATTTCATGTACATTAATACTTGATTCTATGTACATTAATACTTGATTTCATGTACATTGATACTTGATTTCATGTACATTAATACTTGATTTCATGTACATTAATACTTGATTTTATATACATTGATACTTTATTTCATGTACATTGATACTTGATTTCATGTACATTAATTCTTGATTTTATGTACATTTATAATTGATTCCATGTACATTGATACTTTAATGGGCTATTTAGATTTTGGTGTAAAGTTTCACAAATTGGTGAAAAATAATTTCGACCTAGAAAAAATCAAAATGTCTCTTCAAAATGCGTGTATTATATTGCCTAAAATGCATATGTTCAATTGACTTCATGGAAAATTTTGGTTAAAGGTACAATCTGAAAGGCCCTTTAACAAATTGGTGATCAATAAAGTTATTGTTATTTATATTAGTATATTGTTGATTCTAAACTATTTGAAAAGCTTATGAATTTCATGATTCATAGTAGGCCTACAGATCACACAATTACGTCATAAACCTGTTTGACAACTTTGACGATATTTTACTTGTTCTGAGTGAGATTTAACTTCTTTCGTTGTTTAATACACAGAAAGCAAGGTAAGTGAGAAGCACGACTTAGTTTTAGGAATTGGGCGCAATGTCTATCTGTTAACTGGATTTGTTATAACGACCCAAACGATGCATGTTTGGCTTTGGAATCTCCTGCTGTGGAAGAACTGTATAAATAGTTGTTATAGTGGTGTTTATTCTTCATATTTTTAGATGTTACGTTTGGTGATTTTAGTGTCCATTGTAAGCCTGGCATATGGTACGTATAACTCACTATTTTGATTTCAGATTTGTAATACTTTGATATTTTGTGTGTTTATATTTTGAAGATGGGTTTTCTAATTGTTTAAGGGTAAAATCAAGTCTAAGTCTGTGGATTTATATTTTAATTGTACATTTATATTTCAATAGTACATTTATATTTTAATTGTACATTTATATTTTAATTGTACATTTATATTTTAATTGTGTATTTATGTTTTAATTGTGTATTTATATTTTAATTGTGTATTTATATATCAATTGTACATTTATTGTTTAATTGTATCTTATATTTCAATTGCACATTTATATTTTAATTGTACCTTATATTTTAATTGTACATTTATATTTTAATTGTACCTTATATTTCAATTGTACATTTATATTTTAATTGTACCTTATATTTTAATTGTACATTAATAATTTAAATGTACCTTATATTTTAATTGTACATTTATATTTTAATTGTACCTTATATTTTAATTGTACATTTATAGTTTAATTGTGTTTTTATATTTTAATTGTACATTTATATTTTAATTGTGTATTTATATTTTAATTGTGTATTTATATTTTAATTGTACATTTATATTTTACCTGTACATTTATATTTTAATTGTACATTTATATTTTAATTGTACATTTATATTTTAATTGTACATTTATAGTTTAATTGTATATTTATATTTTAATTGTACATTTATATTTTACTTTTACATTTATATTTTAATTGTACATTTATATTTTAATTGTGTACTTATATTTTAATTGTATATTTATATTTTAATTGTATATTTATATTTTACTTGTACATTTATATTTTAATTGTATATTTATATTTTAATTGTATATTTATATTTTAATTGTACATTTATATTTCAATAGTACATTTATATTTTAATTGTATATTTATATTTTAATTGTATATTTATATTTTAATTGTATATTTATATTTTAATTGTATATTTATATTTTAATTGTATATTTATATTTTAATTGTACATTTATATTTTACTTGTACATTTATATTTTAATTGTACCTTATATTTTAATTGTATATTTATATTTTAATTGTACCTTATATTTTAATTGTATATTTATATTTTAATTGTACCTTATATTTTAATTGTACATTTATATTTTAAGATTTCAATTGTTTATTTATATGTTAATAGTGGTATATTACAGGGGTCATGTAGCGTCTCTGGACTCTGCTTTAACCCTGTACCGGTGCCTTCTGTTGAATAGTAACTTGTTACCTTTCAACCACCATAACATCTACAATTTAGTGATCAATGCTTTAACCCTGTACTAGTGCCTTCTGTTGAATAGTAACATGTTACCATACAACCACCCTAACCTCTACAATTAGTGAACACTGCTTTAACCCTGTACCAGTGCCTTCTGTTGAATAGTAACTTGTTACCTTTCAACCACCCTTCAGTTATCCATTAGTAATTATTTTAATTTCTATACTTTAGGGTTTATAAATATTACCAGCCAACCAGCCAAAGTACTCTATGGAGATTTTATAAAATTGATCTGTGATGTTGGAACCATGAAAGAAACTGTCAAATTTGTTTATGGTGGAGTAACATATTTAGGTGTCCAGCCCCTGCCAACTCCCTTCAACCTATTCCCATTAAAATCAATAGGCGTGGGCGCGGCACGTGGCTTGTCTTAGGAGCCCATTTTATTTCTTTACTTTATTTTCATATGTCATGTATAAGTTTTTGTTTATGTAGTAGGGCCTGTATTATAGGGTGTATTGGAACACGAAGAAAAAAAACGTATATTATCATTATTAGAATAAAGTGAGTAAACATACGATCCATGTTTTCATTAAATACTCTATCAAACAGCCCAGCAGTTTAATTGTATCTTATATTTCAATTGCACATTTATATTTTAATTGTACCTTATATTTTAATTGTACATTTATATTTTAATTGTACCTTATATTTCAATTGTACATTTATATTTTAATTGTACCTTATATTTTAATTGTACATTAATAATTTAAATGTACCTTATATTTTAATTGTACATTTATATTTTAATTGTACCTTATATTTTAATTGTACATTTATAGTTTAATTGTGTTTTTATATTTTAATTGTACATTTATATTTTAATTGTGTATTTATATTTTAATTGTGTATTTATATTTTAATTGTACATTTATATTTTACCTGTACATTTATATTTTAATTGTACATTTATATTTTAATTGTACATTTATATTTTAATTGTACATTTATAGTTTAATTGTATATTTATATTTTAATTGTACATTTATATTTTACTTTTACATTTATATTTTAATTGTACATTTATATTTTAATTGTGTACTTATATTTTAATTGTATATTTATATTTTAATTGTATATTTATATTTTACTTGTACATTTATATTTTAATTGTATATTTATATTTTAATTGTATATTTATATTTTAATTGTACATTTATATTTCAATAGTACATTTATATTTTAATTGTATATTTATATTTTAATTGTATATTTATATTTTAATTGTATATTTATATTTTAATTGTATATTTATATTTTAATTGTATATTTATATTTTAATTGTACATTTATATTTTACTTGTACATTTATATTTTAATTGTACCTTATATTTTAATTGTATATTTATATTTTAATTGTACCTTA
Source organism: Lottia scabra (assembly GCA_029955415.1). Taxonomy (NCBI): domain Eukaryota; kingdom Metazoa; phylum Mollusca; class Gastropoda; family Lottiidae; genus Lottia; species Lottia scabra. The sequence goes on from JARJEI010000001.1 coordinate 47,399,955, forward strand.
TATTTTAATTGTATATTTATATTTTAATTGTACCTTATATTTTAATTGTACATTTATATTTTAAGATTTCAATTGTTTATTTATATGTTAATAGTGGTATATTACAGGGGTCATGTAGCGTCTCTGGACTCTGCTTTAACCCTGTACCGGTGCCTTCTGTTGAATAGTAACTTGTTACCTTTCAACCACCATAACATCTACAATTTAGTGATCAATGCTTTAACCCTGTACTAGTGCCTTCTGTTGAATAGTAACATGTTACCATACAACCACCCTAACCTCTACAATTAGTGAACACTGCTTTAACCCTGTACCAGTGCCTTCTGTTGAATAGTAACTTGTTACCTTTCAACCACCCTTCAGTTATCCATTAGTAATTATTTTAATTTCTATACTTTAGGGTTTATAAATATTACCAGCCAACCAGCCAAAGTACTCTATGGAGATTTTATAAAATTGATCTGTGATGTTGGAACCATGAAAGAAACTGTCAAATTTGTTTATGGTGGAGTAACATATTTTTCATGTGACCCTCCTTATAACAACTGTTACACCAACACCGACAGTACAAGCGATGGTTACTACGACTTTTCCATCAATGACGATTCACTGATTGCAATATTGCCTGTAAGTGTGAATCAAAATGACGGCACCTGGTCTTGTTACCATGGAAACGAAAAAGCTGATCTTGAAATCGATAACGCAGGTAGTATTTATTTTATCAAGATTGCCAATAAAAGTCATTGTTTACATTTAACAAAGTTGATTCACTTTTATACGATATGTGTAAATGCTTTGGCAAAAACTTTTAAGCGCTTATACTATGTTTATGGATATGTCCCCCATTGACCATGAACCTGGCCGTGGCGTTTGTTTTGAACAAGTCTAAAACAAACGCCGTAACTAGGCCATCATTGGCGATTACGGCGACCAAAGAAAAATGCCTGGCGCTTCCACCACGCCACCACGCTAATACCATGATAATGTCGACCTTTGATGTCGAACACGCATTTTCTTGTCGACGCAGCAGTCGTCTCTCCGGTGTGACGGCACTATTAGCCTATCAAAAATAAAAACATTTAAGCCTTTAGATAATTTTGAATATTATATTGATGTTATATTTGTTAAATAAATTGTTTTTTCTCTAGACGCAGCAAGAATATCACGGTTCTATCTTACTAGAACTGACAAAACTGCAATCATATGCGATGTCGAAAGCGAGTTACCAGTTGATGTTGTGATATACGCTGTAGGTTATAAAGGAGAAAGGATACTTTACGACGTGAAACAATCCAGCCTATCGAGACATACAGTAGCAGATTCTTTATTGTGCTCAGACAGATACATTTACTGTAACATCACTACTGGATATGGCCCGGTAGTCTCTAGAAATTCATATTTATTCAATTATCCTGATTGTAAGTACAAATTTTAATATAATGATTATTAAAAAAATAGGTAAACTAGAATTTTTCAAAAACATATGTACACAAATAGAATATAACATATTACACTGTAAGTTTAGATAAAGGAATTTGATAATTGAATCTACTCTCTTTCAGGTCCTCTAAAGATTTTATATGAGTTACCCTACAACACAGACGTGATACTCAATGGTACTAATAGAGAAAACAAGATTTTGTATTTCGTGGGAAATCCACCACCTTTAACTTCATTATATAGAATTGGGGCAGATGGTATCCCTACAAATAGCGAGGATGGTAACATGGGCGCTAGTATTGGCTACCCGACTGCGACATACCCATCTTATATCTCTATATACTTCGAAATCCTCGAAGACGTTAAAACAGGAAAATATATTTTGATTCTTAAACAAGGAAACATCACTGAAGTTGTCCACTTAAACATTGGTTACTGTCAGTGTATTTTGGTTCATTGGAATAAAGAGGAAACCATCAGGTTTGCATTATTTATTTCAATTTTACATTCATTACATTTTTTTTTTCGTTCGATCAATTGTACTTCAGTCTTAGAAACGGAAATGTAAACCGTAAACAGTAAAAGTCGAGTGGGTTTGTCCTGGCTAAACTGTGGGGTTGTCTTGGTTAAAAAGTTGGGTATGTCCCGGGTTAAAAGTTGGGTGTGTCCTGGTTTAAAAAGTTGGGTGTGTCCTGGTTTAAAAAGTTGGCTGTGTCCTGGTTTAAAAAGTTGGCTGTGTCCTGGTTTAAAAAGTTGGGTGTGTCCTGAGTTAAAAGTTGGGTGTGTCCTTGTTAAAAAAGTTGAGTGTGTTCTGGTTTAAAAAGTTGGGTGTGTCCTGGTTTAAAAAGTTGAGTGTGTCCTGGTTTAAAAAGTTGGGTGTGTCCTGGTTAAAAAGTGCGTGTGTCCTGGTCAAAAAGTTGGGTGTGTCCTGGTTTAAAAAGTTGGGTGTGTCCTGGTTAAAAAGTGCGTGTGTCCTGGTTAAAAACTGAGTGTGTCCTGGTTAAAAAGTTGGGTGTGTCCTGGTTTAAAAAGTTGGGTGTGTCCTGGTTTAAAAAGTTGGAATGTGTTCTCTTTAAAAAGTTGGCTGTGTCCTGGTTTAAAAAGTTGGCTGTGTCCTGGTTTAAAAAGTTGGGTGTGTCCTGAGTTAAAAGTTGGGTGTGTCCTGGTTAAAAAAGTTGAGTCTGTTCTGGTTTAAAAATTTGGGTGTGTCCTGGGTTAAAAGTTGGGTGTGTCCTGGGTTAAAAGTTGGGTGTGTCCTGGTTTAAAAGTGAGGTGTGTTCTGGTTTAAAAAGTGAGGTGTGTCCTGGTTAAAAACTGGATGTGTCCTGGTTAAAAACTGAGAATATTGTATCTTTTTCTTACAGGCCCTGTGGATAACAGTGGTTGAAAAAGGTCATGAAAGAGATAAACTAATTGTAGCTACAGCGACCATTGTTTATCAGTAACCTTTGAGGAATTTCCGTTCAAAATTAGTTCGTCAGATGTTAGTTTAGTTATCTCTCTTGAAGTCCGAGTGTCAGAAACTTCGAGGCCCTGTGTGCTATAGTCTGTTCACGATAAAGATACCTCGACGGTTGGAAATGGAAAATAAGAGTAGGAAAACGACACTGTACTGGCAAATTTTACCACGTTGCACACAGTATAAGTAAAACACTAAAATTATCAACTCTAATAAGCTATTCTTTCTAGACCGATTAGGTCTACAAAGTGATGGATAAATAATAATGCTGTTGAGGGGGGAGGTTCCTACGGGCCGGTTTTCATGAATTTCTAGATTTATTTTATTATTTGTAGTGCTTCGGTTCCATTGGTATTTAGTACCTATGTTATCTTTGATCTATTGTTATTGTTGTTTTTTTATCACTAATTTTAGATGTGAGCTTTTACTATATATATTTATCCCCCTTTGAACCAAATCATCGTGCGTCCTCTCTCCTTGGCTAATCCCATCTTGTTATCTTTATTTATTAATATATACAGTATTTATTTAATTATACAATTGTTATCAAATTTATACATTGTACTATGGGTCAATGACCTTGAACACTGAATAAACTGATTATTATTATTATTATATTTATCAGGCCTTCTCAATTGGCCCTATGCTAACTTAGCTATATTTAGCCCTTATATTAATTCATAAAATGCATTTGGTCCTTTACAAAAAACAATTAAAAAGGCCTGATATATATATTGCTGTTCTGTATTTCTAACATTATTATTTGTTTGTGCTTGATAAAGATTCCTGTTTAGTATTGAAACGTTACAAAAATTAAAAAAGAGTAGTACATAATAGTTTTTCTTTCTTAACAATCAGTTTTCATGTTTAAAAGACAATTTGAGCTTCCGGTGTTTTCCAGTAGTATAGACGCGTCAAATTTCGCATCGGGTTGATTAGAGTCACGTTTCAGATAGTCTTGAGATAATGGATATTGGTGTTATCTGAGCCCCTATCTCACATTCACGAATTTTAACACGAATGAATACGAATTAACGTTTTTCCTTAAATCGTATTAGAACGTATGACGGTCGCACATTCATTCGTGGTAGTTGTAGTTGGTCATATGGACAACGCAGCTCAAATATCGTGTTTTATTGCAAAAATTTAGAACACGATTTAAGTCGTGTTGAGTCGAATGCAGGTCGTATGACGGTTGTGTTCAATCGTATGACAATCGTGTTCAGTGTGTTGGGGGCGCCGAAGATATTTAATTTTAACTTTCATACGACTTTCATACGACTCCCATACTCCTGAATAAGAAATCCATACGTTTGTCATACGATCGGAAAAGTCCATCACGTGACTTGAGTGAGAACGTGTGAAATCCCCCTAAAACTGAGAGTGAGAACGTGTGAAATCTCCCTAAAACTGAAAGCTAATTCTAAAGCCCCTATCTCACATACACGATTTAAGAAATTGCGAACTAGATTTATGAAAACTTAAAGTTGAGAATCATGAAGGTGTCGCTGGTACCGCTGAGCTAACTGGACCCGAACCAACCCAGAAAGGCAGGCAGGGTCGTGTTTGGTCGTATGAGGATCATGTTTAGTTTGGTTAAGAAATTTGCATAAACGATCAAGTACGAATCAACACGATATTTTCAACTGTTCTTAAATCGTGTTCGCAATTCTACAATCGTGTATGTGAGATAGGGACTTTAGACACGTTGTAATGTAATTAAAATGCATGGCATATTTTAATATCAGTGACAATAAAGAAGCTTTAGTTCTTATCTAGTCGTGTTGAACGCAATATGCATTATGAGGTTGAAGAAATCTAATATGAGTTGTTATATTAAGTTACGCTATAAAATCCTTTTGAAGTAAATGCTTTTTTACATTCTTTCAAAACTTGTGGCTCTAAACAGCGTGACATTGATACTTGATTCCATGTACATTACTGTGATATTTGTTATAACTATAAGTCTGTGATAAAGACATAAAGTTTATTCACTTAAAATCAGTATACATGTAATGGCGTATCGTGTAGACCGCATGTAATATCAAGGGCACTAACCCTGATTACAATACCAAACTAAAGGGACATAACTCTGTATAAGAACTTAACAGTGTTCTGTACTATTGGTACAGTATTACCTTAATGCATAAGATCAATATCCTTACATCTCCCTTTCCACAAATAAGAAATACATTTAGATATGAAAATATAAAATACCTTGTACAAATAATACTTATTAACTAACAGGTTTCTACTAATCTTTCTGGTGGACGTGAATGTCTCTTTAAGGCTGTTTTCCACGGGACGATTTCCTTCGCGCGAAGCGATTTTTTCGCACTCACGCATGCGTATTGATAGTAGGTACTCAAATTTGCTACGATAAAAATCGTCGCGACGATTGCAAAAAGAGTAGGAATAGTTTCAACTTTTTCGCGACGAAATATTTCGCGTAAACATTTTATCCAATGATCCAATCAAATGCGCTAACAATATCAACGTCATATTATCTTGACGTCATGAGGTCAAAGCTGGCGGAGATCGTGGAAATTAAAAATCGTCGAGCGCTTTTATTTTGCAACGAAAAAAACGCTTCGCGCGAAAAAAATCGTCCCGTGGAAAACGGCCTTTAGGTCTATCTAAAGCATGAAAATCTCTATGACTATTGTCTTCATTTTCATTACTAATATTATGCATTGAGTTTGGTATCAATAATAAATCTTTTCTATTTCTACGACATAATACATCATTGTCTAATTTCACAAGATAAGATCTATACGCTACTAATTTAACTATAGTACCTTTATTTAACCAAGTACTATTATTATTATTAATAACTCTAACAATATTTCCTGGTTCAAGTGGTTTCAAACTTCTAGTCGAATTTTGATCATAATATAACTTTTGATTATCTCTTAACTCTTGTCTTTTCTTAACAATATTCTTAGAATTAGGCACATCTAATAAAGTTGTTTTAATGGGAAGATTAGTACGTAAATTTCTATTCATTAATAATTCTGATGGAGATAAGTCAATATGTTCTAATGGGGTAGTTCTATAAGCTAATAAACCCATTTCCACATCTTCATTACTTTCAAAACATTTCTTATAAATCAATTTTATAGTCTGAACAGTTTTCTCTGCTAACCCATTTGACTGGGGGTATCTAGGACTACTAGTCACATGTTTAAAATCCCAACCTATTGCAAATTGTACAACTTCACTATCAAAACATGGACCATTGTCACTTAATAATTCTGAAGGTATTCCATGTCTAGCAAATACACTTTTTAAAGCACTTATTACACATTTTGTTGTCTGATTAGATAACAGAATAACTTCTGGATAATTACTATAAGAATCAACAATAACAATATAATATTTCTTATTTAGTTCAAATAAATCTGTAGAAACTTTCTCCCATGGACGCTTTGCTAATTCATAACTCATTAATGGTTCTGATGTTTGCTTTCTTTGATATTTCTGGCAACTTTCACAATGCTTAACCATGTCTGCTATATCAGTATTAACATTAGGCCAAAACATAACTTGTCTTGCTCTAATTTTACATTTTTCTATTCCTAAATGACCTGAATGCACTTTACTTAGCATCATTGATCTTAATTTAACAGGTATAAGAATTCTATTACTCTTAAAAATGATAACATTAATAACAGACAATTCATCTCTATAATTCCAATATGTTAACAATTCTTTTCTACAATCTGATTTAGAATTAGGCCAACCTTTTAATATAATTTCTTTTAAAGAGCATAATGTTACATCTTTGAAAGTTTCATTCTTAATCTCATCTAATTTGTTATCAGATATAGGCAAAGACTCTAATACACCACAAACATAAGAATTTACATGATCTTCTTGATAACATATCAGAAATATACATGTATTTACCTGGAACATATGTTAATTCAAAATCATACTTTTGCAATCTTAATCTTAATCTTTGAATTCTAGCTGGGCAATCATTAAGACTTTTAGAAAATATAGCTATAAGAGGTTTATGATCTGTTTCTATTTCAAATGTTTGACCATAAATGTACTGGTGAAATCTTTCACATGCATACGTCAAAGCTAAAGTTTCACGTTCAATTGATGCATATCTACTTTCAGTTTCAGTGATTGCTCTAGAACCATATGCTACAATAAACCAATCATTATCATGTTTCTGTTGTAAAACACAACCTATTCCCCTTAGACTTGCATCAGTCGATATCTTAATGGGTTTACAAGGATCATAAAATTTTAAAATAGGATCACTAGAAACTAATAATTTCAATTCTTCAAATGACTTTTGATGATTAGGTGTCCAATCCCACACATTTCTTTTATCTAATAAAGTTCTCAAGGTAGCAGTCTTATCTGACAAGTCTGGTAAAAATCTAGCCAAATAGTTAATCATACCAAGGAATCTTTGTAAATCTTGTTTACATTTTGGAACTTCCATATCATTAATAGCACTAACTTTGCGCTTATCAGGTTTTAAACCATCTTTTGAAACAATATCACCTAAAAACACTAATTCTGAAACACCTATTTCACATTTATCTTTGTTTAATTTTAGACCTACTTCTCGAGCTTTTAATAATACTTGTCTTAAACGATAATTATGTTCTTCTTCATTTGAACCCCAAATAATAATGTCATCCATAGATGTATCTACACCTGGCATGTGTTCAAAAAGTTGATGAATTGTTCTATGATATATTTCTGGTGCTGAACTTATACCAAATAGAAGTCTGTAACGACCAAAAGGAGTATTAAACGTACACAAATATGAACTAGCTTCATTAAGCTTTAAAAATCCATTCGAAGCATCTAGTTTCGAAAGCACTGTGGGATTAGCAAACCTACAGGTAATTTCCTCGCGAGTTGGAAGTTCATAATGTTCTCTACAAATTTCTTTATTCAAATTTCTTGGGTCTAAGCAAATTCTAATTTTACCATTACTTTTATACACAACTCATAAGCTATTAACCCAATCTGTTGGTTCTTCAACTCTACTGATGATATTATTCTCCTCCATTCTAGTCAGTTCTTGTTTTAATATATCTTGTATGGCAAATGGAACAGCTCTACATGGTTCAACTACTGGATGAGCTCCCTCTTTTAGTTTTTATATTAACATGTCCTGGAAGACATCCCTGTTTTTTAAATAAATCTTCAAATTCATCAAAGAATATTTTACTGCTAGCTGACTTTTGATCTACCATGTACACAAGTTTAAGTAAACCAATCATCTCACTTGACTTTCTTCCTAAAATTGGTTTCACATCATCATTGCAAATATAAAATAATGTCTTGAATATATTAGATTTATATTCAACATCTAAAATGCACTGACCTATCACAGGAATGTTTGTATTATTATAAGCCTTTAACTGCACAATACACCTTTTCAACTTAGGTTTCTTATGTAATTTATCTTAGTCTTTCTTTGACAATAAATTGCCATCTGCTCCAGAGTCTATTTTCAATGGAATAATTACTTTGTTTATATTCATTGGAACCGTCCATTTATCTTTATCGGTCTCTTGATAAACTGTATCTATGAAAAATTCTTCTTCCTGACCACATTCTACAGAATATATCTTCTTACCATTACTGTTATCTTCTTTATATCTTGAATAATTTTGTTTCTGATTATCAAAATTTCTACCATTATTATCTCTTGATCTGCACATCTTTTTAAAATGATTAAATCTATTACAGTTGTGGCACTTCTGACCTTTTGCTGGGCACATTGACATATTCCTATGCTCAGGGTAACCACATGCTGAACATTTTCTTCTATTATCATGACTAAAGTTATCAGGTTTTGAAGGTGGTCTAGATGATCTTCTATATCTATTCTTAGATTTCTGTACTGCATTAATATCAGTATCAACTTCTGTTTTCTCTGCAAACTTCTTCATATGTTTGGCAGTTGTCTCAGCTACTCTGCATAAATCTATACATCTGTCTAAATCAACATCTTCTGTCAATAGTTTTCTTCTTAATTTATCATCTAAAATTCCTGCAATAATTCTATCAACAATAAAACCATCTCTTAATTCACCAAATCCACAATCTTTTGCTAGTCTTCTTACCTCTACTAGAAACTGGTCAAAGGTTTCATCAGGTTTCTGCTTCCTTTCAAAAAATTCATGTCTTTCTATGGTATGATGTGTTTTTGGATTGCAGAATGCTTCAAATTTCTCTATCAATGGCTCTATCTTATCAATTTCATCTGCGGTAAAAGTAAAAGTATTATATACCTCAATAGCATCTTCTCCTGCTAATGTAAGGAACGTAGCACATTGGATTTTTTGTGATTTACTGTCTTTTCCTGTTGAAGTCATATACAACTTGTATGCCTGTTTGAATCGTCTCCAATTTTCACTTTTATTTCCCGATACTTCTAGTTTTTTCGGTACTGGCAAATCATAAATAGAAGCCATTCTTACACTTAAATTTAAATCACTTCTGACACCATGTGATATTTGTTATAACTCTAAGTCTGTGTTAAAGACATAAAGTTTATTCACTTAAAATCAGTATACATGTAATGGCGTATCGTGTAGACCGCATGTAATATCAAGGGCACTGACCTTGATTACAATACCAAACTAAAGGGACATTACTCTGTATAAGAACTTAACAGTGTTCTGTACTATTGGTACAGTATCACTTTAATGCATAAGATCAATATCCTTACAATAACTACTTGATTTTATGTACATTGATACTTGATTCCACGTACATTGATACTTGATTTTATGTACACTGACACTTGATTTCATGTACATTGATACTTGATTTCATGTACATTGATACTTGATTTCATGTACATTGATACTTGATTTCATGTACATAGATACTTGATTTCATTTACATAGATACTTGATTTCATTTACATTTATACTTGATTTCATGTACATTGATACTTGATTTCATGTACATTGATACTTGATTTCATGTACATTGATACTTGATTTCATGTACATTAATACTTGATTTCATGTACATTAATACTTGATTTCATGTACATTGATACTTGATTTCATGTACATTGATACTTGATTTCATTTACATTTATACTTGATTTCATGTACATTGATACTTGATTTCATGTACATTGATACTTGATTTCATGTACATTGATACTTGATTTCATGTACATTGATACTTGATTTCATGTACATTGATACTTGATTCCATGTACATTGATACTTGATTTTATGTACACTGACACTTGATTTCATGTACATTGATACTTGATTTCATGTACATTGATACTTGATTTCATGTACATTAATACTTGATTTCATGTACATTTATACTTGATTTCATGTACATTTATACTTGATTTCATGTACATTGATACTTGATTTCATGTACATTGATACTTGATTTCATGTACATTGATACTTGATTTCATGTACATTGATACTTGATTTCATGTACATAGATACTTGATTTCATGTACATAGATACTTGATTTCCTGTACATTGATACTTGATTTCATGTACATTGATACTTGATTTCATGTACATAGATACTTGATTTCATTTAATTGATATTTAACACTTTATTTGACAGGTGTGCGCTAGCCTTAGCCAATTAAGAATTTTTAACAAGCCGATCTGGCCTCTTTGTTCGCGTCCAGGTTAATTCGAGCAGCTCGTTTTTTAATTTTATACAATACTTCCAGTCTACCATGGGACGTATTACTCCTAACAATACTACAATGTACAATAATCCATGATAGACAAGATATAGCTTCATGTATTATAAAATTCTTGTTTCAAATGGGGGTGTGATTTAATGCGGATCAGCAAACACATTTTAGAAGTTAAATTTGAGCATAGTTTGTTAATGTGTTTTCCACTGTATAAGTGTTCATCTACCGTAACTCCGAGAAGAACAATGTAACTTACATTATAAATTCATTTTTTAGTTTAAGAGAAAGATAGAAGTTACGTTTACAAATATATGTATTAAGGATAAGTAAACCAAGTACTAACGATTCGAACCGCAAAACGAAACTCGAAACCCAAAAAGACATTTTGACGCTACTCCTTGAAAACATTTTCAGAGGACAAATGTCGATTAAAGGTACCCACACGAATAACAACTGCAGGAACAATATCTGTGGATATGCCAACAATATCTCCAGTGCCCTTGGGAGTGTCGTGGCAGTTTTTTTTTACCCTGAATCTTCCGCCCAGCCGTTTCAGAACCTTTCCATTTTTTGCATTATCAAAATCGATATTAGGGACCCAATGGGTTATTTCAAAGTTTGTGTTGGTGTTAGTATGTTCAATCTAGAATGTCAATTTCTTCAACAAGTATGGCGAATGCTAGTAGTGGCGGCCAATGGCGGATTGCTTTATTTTTCTTTTTAATAATTCATTTTTTTCTTGTGTTATTAGAGAATGATAGCATAGTTTAGTGTCAGTGACAATACAGAAGCTTTAGTTCTTATCCAGTCGTGTTGAACGCAATATGCATTATGAGGTTGAAGAAATCTAATATGAGTTGTTATATTTAGTTACGCTATAAAATCCTTTTGTAGTAAATGTTTTTTTACATTCTTTCAAAACTTGTGGCTCTAAACAGCGTGACTATCAAAATTACAAAAATGTATTCGAGTTATTGCTAAAATATTTTGTAACTTATTGTATGCCTTCTGTGAATATGTGAAACAAGCATTTAGTGACGTCAATGAAACCGAAATTTCAGGAATCACAGACAACTGATTGAAAATGCTACAAACTCAGTGTCAAAGATAAACATTAAAGAAAATCTTTTAATACTTGATTTCAAGAACATTATTTCTTGATTTTAAGTACAGTAATACTTGATTTAATTTAATTGATATTTAACACGTTTACAAGTATTAAGGATAAGTAAAAAAAGTACTAACGATTCGAACCGCAAAACGAAACTCGAAATCCAAAAAGACATTTTGACGCTACTCCTTGAAAACATTTTCAGAGGACAAATGCTGATTACAGGTACCCACACGAATAACAACTGCAGGAACAATATCCATGGATATGTCAACAACATCTCCAGTGCCCTTGGGAGTGTCGTGGCAGTTTTTTTTTACCCTGAAACTTCCGCCCAGCCGTTTCATAACCTTTCCATTTGTTTGCATTATCAAAATCGATATTAGGGACACAATGGGTTATTTCAAAGTTTGTGTTGGTGTTAGTATGTTCATTGTTCAATCTAGAATGTCTATTTCTTCAACAAGTATGGCGAATGCTAGTAGTGGTGGCCAATGGCGGATTGCTTTATTTTTCTTTTTAATAATTCATTTTTTTCTTGTGTTATTAAAGAATGATAGCTTTAAGATAGCTTTAAATTGGATGTTATCACCAATAGAAAGTCCTGTAAATTGCTCAGAACAAAAACTTGGTGCGGTTTACCTCAACACCAAGTTTACAGATTGTGTCATATTTTCAAAGACCGTCTTGAAAATAAGTTCCCCCCACCCCCTCCCCCCATAATTTGATTAATGAAATAGATTTTTTGAAGAATCAAAATCGATCACATGAAAATCACAGTAAGAAGTTTCTATTATAAACTCAAAACTAGGAAATTTCTGTCAGAATACACGAAATTAACGCCATTTTCATTTCCTCCCCCCCCCCCCCCCCCCAAAAACAAAATTGTTGACAAATCCACGGCCTTAGCGGCTTCTTTTCAAAATTAGACATCATCCAATGTACGACGTAGAAGCATTCAGACGAAACTAGGGCATGCATCTTCCTGTTTGACAACCTTCATAATAGTTTACTTCATAGTTAAAAGCAAGACACAGAAATCAAGGTAAGTGAGAAATACTGTTTGTGTTAGAAATGTCTGATTTATATTTATTGTAAAACTGTTATATACAAACTTCCAATCACTATAGGAAATCCAGTAACCAACATTTCCTACTTCAGTTCCACGACTTAGTTTTAGGAATTGAACACAATGTCTATCTGTTAAATGGATTGGTTAAGACGACTCGTACCCTTTAAAAATGCGATTATTTTCATTATTGGCTTTGGAATTTCCCAATTATCAACTAGGAAAGAACTGTATAAATAGACTTTATAGTTGTGGTTGTTGTTCATACATAATGCATCTTTCAATTTTTCATTTTAAAATAACTTAAGATGTCGGAATTTGAAATATATAATATATCTCCGTAATATGATATTTATTTTAGATGTTACGTTTGATGATTTTTGTGTCCATTTTAAACCTGGTTTATGGTACGTATAACTCGATATTTTAATTGTGTATATATTTATAATAGCGTAATAATACAGGGGACGGGGAAAAAATGAAATGAATGGAGTTTTACGTCCTACTTTTCTGCACCTATATGGACTAATTGAGGACGGGCAAACGCCATGCAGTGTGCAATGGGGGAAATTTTGCCAGGACAGCGGCATTAGCCTGCTCTTATTTTCGATTTCGAACTGTCGAGGGATCTTTAACGTGCACAGCCAATAGCACACGGGACCTCGGTTTATTGTCCCATCCGAATGACTAGACGCTTTTTCCATGTCAGCCCCTCCGACCTGGAACCCTGGACCCTCAGGTTAGCGAGCAAGCGTCTAACGCACTGAGCCACCGCGACTCCACAGGGGCCGGGGACGTGGGGGTACCGGTGCCTTCTGTTGAATAGTAACTTGTTACCTTTCAACCCTAACCTCTACAAGTAGTGAACACTGCTTTAACCCTGTTTCAGTGCCTTCTGTTGAATAGTAACTTGTTACCTTTCAACCACCCTAACCTCTACAATTAGTGAATACTGTTTTAACCCTGTACCAGTGTCTTCTGTTGAATAGTAACTTGTTACCTTTCAACCACCCTAACCTCTACAATTAGTGAACACTGCTTTAACCCTGTACTAGTACCTTCTGTTGAATAGTAACTTGTTACCTTTCAACCACCCTAACCTCTACAATTAGTGAATACTGTTTTAACCCTGTACCAGTGTCTTCTGTTAAATAGTAACTTGTTACCTTTCAACCACCCTAACCTCTACAATTAGTGAACACTGCTTTAACCCTGTACCAGTGTCTTCTGTTAAATAGTAACTTGTTACCATACAACCACCCTAACCTCTACAATTAGTGAACACTACTTTAACCCTGTACCAGTATCTTCTGTTGAATAGTAACTTGTTGCCTTTCAACCACCCTAACCTCTACAATTAGTGAACACTACTTTAACCCTGTACCAGTACCTTCAGTTGAATAGTAACTTGTTACCTTTCAACCACCCTAACCTCTACAATTAGTGAACACTGCTTTAACCCTGTACCAGTGTCTTCTGTTGAATAGTAACTTGTTGCCTTTCAACCACCCTAACCTCTACAATTAGAGAACACTGTTTCAACCCTGTACCAGTACCTTCTGTTGAATAGTAACTTGTTACCTCTTAACCACCCTAACCTCTACAATTAGTGAATACTGTTTTAAACCTGTACCAGTGTCTTCTGTCGAATAGTAACTTGTTACCTTTCAACCACCCTAACCTCTACAATTAGTGAATACTGTTTTAACCCTGTACCAGTGTCTTCTGTCGAATAGTAACTTGTTACCTTTCAACCACCCTAACCTCTAAAATTAGTGAACACTGTTTCAACCCTGTACTAGTGCCTTCTGTTGAATAGTAACTTGTTACCTCTAAACCACCCTAAACTCTACAACTAGTGAACACTGTTTTAACCCTGTACCAACGATAATAACAACCAAAATGAAACTTTTTGGAAATTCACTAATAAACTGCTACGTCGAAACAAAAAATCGTCAATTCCACCATTACATAACAGTGATGGTTCAGTATCATTTACTGATCTTAACAAAGCAAATACGCTAAATGACTTCTTTGGTTCTGTTTCTGACAGTTATTCCACTGACGAACTTCCCATTTTCGAATCAAAAACAAACGCCATATTCAGTTTTCCAGAGATTCTCCGATCTGAAATCCAAGACGCGATTCTTTGTCTGAAACTAAAAAAGGCCTGTGGTCCGGACAGAATAAGTCACCAACTTCTCAAACAATATTCAGAATCAATTTCTGTTCCACTTCAGGTACTATTCAACAAATCTATAAGGGAATGTGTTTTCCCGGAACACTTGAAAATGGCCAATGTCATTCCTGTATTCAAAAAAGGCGATCCATCCCTTCCGTCAAACTACAGACCCATCTCTCTCTTAAGTACCATCAGCAAGCTCCTTGAACGGATACTTTTCAAACACTTGTATAACTATTTCTACACTAACAAGCTCATTTACATTTATCAATCTGGTTTCAGGCCTCAACATTCGACGGTTCACTATAGATAGAACTATAGATAGAACTATATCACGATGTTGTTTCGTGTTATGAAAACCATTTACTATCATGTTACGTGTTTTTTGACATCTCCAAGGCATTTGATCGTGTCTACCATAGAGGATTGCTACATAAACTCAAATCCTACGGCCTAAATGAACACACACTGAAATGGCTATCTAGCTATATAGCAAACAGAACACAGTCTGTGTCGGTAAATGTCTCGACATCAAAACAAATAACCTTGAAATCTGGAGTCCCACAAGGGTCTGTCCTCGGTCCTTTTCTTTTCATCGTCTATATAAATGATATCCAAGAATCACTATCAAATCTTGCACGGCTATTTGCAGATGACACTGCTCTTGGCTCTCACGGCACAACTGTTGAAGAGATTGAAGAATCTCTCAACCTTGATCTATTGCGAATACATGACTGGTCCAAGAAATGGCTCGTGAATTTTAACCCTACAAAAACTAAAGTACTGATGTTCTCCAAAAACAAACATGATTTGCCCAACTTATGGTTAGGCGACACAAAATTGGACATCGTGTCCACCCACAGACATCTTGGTGTTACACTCTCACATGATTTCAAATGGACACCCCATATCGACGCCATTGCTTCATCAGCCTCAAGGCAAATAGGCCTCTTGAGAGGTCTGAAGTACAAACACAGTTGGTCAACCCTTGACAAAATTTACAAGACCTACATTCTTCCCACTTTAAAATACGCATGCCAAGTATGGTGTGGTTGTTTGAACATCAACTGTGAAAAGTTAGAAAAATTGCAGTTGGAAGTGGCACGTGTTGTAACGGGACTGCCCAAATTCACGAGCTCAAACTCGCTTTATACTGAAACCGGATGGGAACCGCTGAATGAAAGACGCAAGAGACGAAGACTTACTTCGTTCTATGACATCTATCACGAAAACAGTCCACAATATCTATTAGATTTTTTAGACACATTCAGAACACAACCTAATCACTATAACTTACGAAATAACTACGATATCAAACCCCCAAATACGAGAACAGCTACCTTTTAAAAATATTTTTTCCCTGCAACTATCAAAGATTGGAACAATCTTAAACCCGAAACAAAAACTGCAAGTACTAGAGGCAAATTCAAATCCCTTATCACCACTCCTCGTCATACACAGCAATCATTTTTACACAACGGGGATCGGAAATGTGTCATTCTTCTAGCACAACTACGTAATAAAAGCAGTCCTCTGAAAGCCGATCTGTTCAAAGTAAACCTTGTACAAAATCAGAGCTGTTCTTGTGGTAATCCGAGAGAAGATGCTCTACATATACATTATCTTCTATATTGTCCGAACCATATACAATCACGTCAGAAATATCTTTCTCCCAGTGGCGGATCCAGGGGGGGGGGGGGGCGTTGGGAGCTATGGCTCCCCCCCCAAAGGCCATAGAAGGAGAGTTTAGGGAGCGGTAGCTCCCCCCAAAGGCTATGGCCTACAGGGAGTTTTTTTTAGATTTATGTAAATAAGTATTATTTATAGCACAGTTTTCATGAGTGGAGCGAACGAAAACGTGCTATAAATTACTTATAACATGATTGACAGATGGGTGAGTGGTCAATTCTTGTTATGAATTCATCATTGCACGTGCATCATAATTCATGCTGTATTAACCTGGCGTAGACAAAGTGGGACTGGATGATAGAGACGGTATTAACCAAGTGTTGTATTTTAGTTCTGTTTGTTGAGGAAAGACTTGAATCTCTAATTTTATTACGAGTGCATCGTGACAGGTTGCCAACCCCTGTTCAGGTGTTAGACAAGTTTTCTTCATCTGCTCGGCGGCTACCTTTTGTAATTTAAATAGTAACTTTTGTGATTGTATGTATAGATGGTACTTTTAAATTTTTAAATTTAGAATAAATCAATAATACATATTGTTAAACCTTTTAATTATTTGATTTAAATAGTAAATACAGGCTTTTGGAATTGACCAGCATTTAAGTCAATTGTAAAATAATTAATCACAGTCAGTGGCGGATCCAGGGAGGGGGGGGGGGGCGTAGAGGACGTCTTTTTTTAAATTAGACTACTATGAATACGCCTATAGATTTCGTTAACATGGTCCACGTCAGAAACCGTTAAATTAGTATACAATTTATGCTTATTCTATGTTTTTAAGCCAAAATAAAGGTCAAAATTTTTTTCACTCGCTTCGCTCGGCCAATTTTTACAACTACGCCCTCCCTTTCGAAAATCCTGGATCCGCCCCTGACAGTTACAAAATGGTTTGTTCATTTTTATCTGACATTTTCAACACAAAATGGTCTAAAATTGCATGATTTCATGTTGATTTAAAACAAAAATGCTGGGAGACACCCCCATACCCCCCACGCACCCTCCCCGCACCTCGATTTGATTTTTTTAAATAGCTCCCCCCAATAAAAATCCTGGATCCGCCACTGCTTTCTCCCTACTTAACAGACCATTGAATCACCTTATATTTCTTTGGGGCGACAAAAATCTATCTACAAATCGAAATACGATACTTATCAAAAATGTTTTAAAATTCATAAAAGCTAGTGAAAGGTTCTCAACATAATATGATTGTAAATATTGTACTTAGCATGGGTCCACTTGAACATTGTCATTCTCAGAACTTTCTTTTACACTTTCGCTAACTTTTCGAGCAAAAGATTGTTCATTGTGAATAACTCTGATAAACATAAATACCTAACTTTGATCATTCTCATCATCTCATCAAGCACTCATTGATACATACATGAATGAATAATATGAGGAACGTCAAATTGCACAATTTTTCTTTCTTTTTCTGCACCTGACACTTCGAGCACACCTTCTGAAATCTGTTTATGATAGTTATATGTTGGAAACGGCATTTTTGTAAGTGTTTGTAACTTTTGCCTAATCCGTTTACATTTGTTTGTAATAAAATATGTTTAAATCAAAATCAACCCTGTACCAGTGTCTTCTGTTAAATAGTAACTTGTTACCTTTTAACCATCCTAACCTCTACAACTAGTGAACACTAATTTAACCCTGTACTAGTGCCTTCTGTTAAATAGTAACTTGTTACCTTTCAACCACTCTAACCTCTAGAATTAGTGAACACTGCTTTAACCCTGAAACAGTGCCTTCTGTTAAAAAGTAACTTGTTACCTTTCAACCACCCTAACCTCTACAATTAGTGAACACTGCTTTAACCCTGTACCAGTGTCTTCTGTTAAATAGTAACTTGTTACCATACAACCACCCTAACCTCTACAATAAGTGAACACTGCTTTAACCCTGTACCAACGTCTTCTGTTAAATAGTAACTTGTTACCTTTCAACCACCCTAACCTCTACAATAGCGAATACTGCTTTAACCCTGTACCAGTGCCTTCTTTTAAATAGTAACTTGTTACCTTTCAACCATCCTAACATCTACAATTAGTGAACACTTGCTTTAACCCAGTACCAGTACCTTCTGTTGAATAGTAACTTGTTACCTTTCAACCACTATAACCTCTACAATTAGTAAACACTGCTTTAACCCTGTACCAGTATCTTCTGTTGAATAGTAACTTGTTACCTTTTAACCACCCTAACCTCTACAATTTAGTGAACACTGCTTCAACCCTGTACTAGTGTCTTCTGTTGAATAGTAACTTGTTAACTTTTAACCACCCTAACCTCTACAATTAGTAAACACTGCTTCAACCTTGTACCAGTGCCTTCTGTTGAATAGTAACTTGTTACCTTTCAACCACCCTAACCTCTACAATAAGTAAACACTGCTTCAACCTTGTACCAGTGCCTTCTGTTGAATAGTAACTTGTTACCTTTTAACCACCCTAACCTCTACAATTAGTGAACACTGTTTTAACCCTGTACCAGTGCCTTCTGTTAAATAGTAACCTGTTACCTTTCAACCACCCTAACCTCTACAATTAGTGAACACTGCTTTAATGCTGTACCAGTGCTTTCTGTTGGATAGTAACTTGTTACCTTTCAACCACCCTAACATCTTCATTAGTATTACTTTAATTTATACTCCAGGACTGATCAATATTACAAGTCAACCAGCCAAAGTACTCAATGGAGATTTTATAAAATTGATTTGTGATGTTGGAACCATGAAAAACACCGTGGAATGGAATTATGGTGGAGTAACATATTTTTTATGTGACCCTCCCTATACCAACTGTTACACCAACACCAGAATTACAAACGATGGTTACTACGTCTTTACTATCAATGACGATTCACTTATTGCAATATTGCCTGTAAGTGTTAATCAAAATGACGGCACCTGGTCTTGTTACCATGGAAACGAAAAAGCTGATCTTGAAATCGATAACGCAGGTAGTATTTATTTTATCAAGATTGCCAATAAAAGTCATTGTTTACATTTAACAAAGTTGATTCACTATTATTATCCTAATTGTCCTAAGTGGCTCAGAAGAGGCGAAAAATCGAAACTATATTAGCACCAAAGGTCGTGCACAGATTTGGGAATCAAAACATTTTTCATAAAAAAAACAATTATATCAATTTATTACAATCCCTTTTAAAGTGGAATCACAATAATATCTATTATATTATTATTTTTCTGTGCATTGGTGTACACCAATTTAAAAGGCTAATTCATTATAATGCTCTCTTTCGATTTGCTACGCTTTGTTTTGAGGACGTCCTTAGACATAATCGAAAATGGTGTAGCATAATTGTATTCACCAAACATTATTATATGACCTGGAATCAAAAATGAATATCTAAAATTCTATTCTTACTAAACAGGAAGTGGGGTATTGCATAATGAGCAAGAATTTTGCATCACGTCTGTAAGGCATATTTTTAAACCGATTGACCGCGTTCCAAAACGCATCACCGTAGCCTGCCAAGTACTTTTAGGGAGGCACACGACTGATCAAGGGGGGAGGGGGAGTTTATTGGCGATTATGGCGACCATAGCAAGATGCCTGACGCTTCCACCACGCTAACTCGTTAATATCATGCTTATGGCGACCTGAACAGTCATTTTCCGTCGCCGCAGCAGCATAGAAAGGACGCCTCTCCGGTGTGACGGCACTATTAGCCTATCAAAAATATAAACATTTCAGCTTTGATAATTTAGAAAGTTATAGTTATAAATAAATTGTTCTTTTTCTAGATGCAGCAAGAATAACAGGGTTCTTTGTTCCATCAAATGATAGACCTACAATCGAATGCAATGTCGACAGCGAGTTACCAGTTGATGTTGTAATATCTGTTGTAAGTTATAAAGAAAAGAAGATAATATACGACGTGAAACAATCCAATCTATCGAGACATACGGTAACAGATTCCTTGTTGTGCTCTTACAGTCGCATTTACTGTAACATCACTAATGGATATGGTCCGATAGTCTCTAGATATGAATCTGTATATTATGATCTTGATTGTAAGTAGACATTTTAATATGTTTTGTATCCAATCAACATTGGGTTAATTTTCTATTAAAGCTATAGTAAAATTTATGATGAAACTTTGTTTTCTGTTTGTACACCCTTTTAAATTGTGATGCTTCAATTTAGAACTCGAGATATTTTTTTTTCTCGACTCTTACATTCAAATTTCAAATCAATCTTCGAACAAGAGTAGTCTTCTATGGAGGTATAACGTTGCCAATATTGTCGATTGTGTTGCAACGTTAAAATACCAATGTCGTAATTACAAAATGCATTTGTCAATGCTGCAAAGTACAATTGTCGATGTGTAAAAATACAAAATGTATAAGAATATTCAACAATCCAATGAAATGTCACACGAATGCAGCTAACAATTTACTCTTTGCATTATGCATTTTGCATTAGGCACTTTTGCATTATACATTCTGCATTAGTCACTTTGCATTACGCACTTTGTATTATCAAACCATGCAGAATAGACTTTTACACAATAGAACATATACCTTATATGGAATGATGACGTATATTCATTTGCATACGTAAAAAACGGCGGATATGTACGGAAACTAATTAATATGCATGCGCATTGATACATTTCTTTGTTGACACTTAAAGACGAGTTCTCCCTTAAAGATAAATATCTCTGTGTTACGGCCAAACATAGTATTAACTCATTTTTTCCCTCTAGTGCCCGAATGATAAATTTAATATGCAAATTATTACGTCACCCCATCTATCCCACGTTTCCTTACTGGGCAGTCAGCCATCTTTTTTATTGAGAGTAAAGGAGGTACTTGGAGCCAGCAGAGGAAAACCAACTGTAACCTAATTTTTATTGAATATCTCTGTATTTCTGTATTTTTGTTCGGATAGGAAGGTCTATAATTACGGTTAGAACTTATATTTTATTCAATCCTTGTATTGTATGTCCATATTTTGTAAAATTAGGCTTCATCATTTCTCGTTGTCTTCGAACTTCTCATAGCGTGCTTTTCTGACAATTTTAGCTACATACACGATTCCCTTCCCATATTATTGTGTCATTTGCTTTAGAATTCTGTATGTGTAATTATATTCTAGTGTTAGGATTATTCTTTGTGACACAATTTGGCCTGTAATTTGTATTTTCTTATTTTGTAAGGGAAACCCCCCTTTCCTGCATTCTAGAAGGTCACGTGACCACTTTTACCGCCTTTGATCTGAAGTATTCGAAAAGGAGCACAGATTCCATTCCTTTTGCCAGTCAATTATAATAAGTACAACTATGCAAATTTTATATAAACTTTATTTTGCAGTTAATCGTCCTGTAATCGTCCTGTATGTCCTGTATAATTGCATGTTTACATACCAGTGTTATCTACATATCTAGTTTGATGAGATTAAAGATTGTATGTTATGATAAATGTTGTTTTTGGTAACCAAGTTGCTGTTTGCCGGATGAATTGACGACCACCCACCCCTATCTCAACGCATTGCAGATACATTGTTATTAACGTAATTTAGAAGTTTAACTGGTGATTGGTAACTGGGTTTAATATATTACATTTGTGAAGAAATAAGAACTCTAATTAGTTTTTGAAGCTAAATATATAAATATTATTTTTATATACAATATTTTGTAAAATTGTATGCATGTTAACTCTGTTTATCTTTTTAAGGTATATTATATGTTCGTTGTCTGTTATCATGAATCAAACAAATGATTTAAATTTATGGCTCTCAACTGCTGACTCCAATGTACACTCAGGTAATGTAAGTGGTGGCTCTCAAAGTTTAGAAACAGGTAGTTTCAGTTATGTGACACCGGATGTTCATAACGACATCACTCCAGATGATAGTATATCACAAATTGGGGGGTCTGTTAGGTCACATGCTCAAAGTCATAGTAGTAGGCGTTCTAGAACTAGCTCCATCCAACAACAAAGAATTATTGAAGAACAGAGAAGATTAGAATTAACTGAAAGAGTTGCTCACCTGAAACAGAAACAAGAATTAGATATGAAAATGTTGGAATTACAATTGAAAAAGGAAGAATTACAACTGAAAACTGATATGGCTGTAGCAAATGTTAGAAGCAATGTGATAGCAGATATAGAACAAGATATGGTCAGTAGAACTGGCAGTAGAAGAAATTATGGTTCACCATCTACTATTCGCAGAGAAGAAAAATTCAGATCAAACGTTATAACTTCAACACCCTCTAATAGGATTCCTGAATTTACTCCTTCAATTCAACCATCTTTTCAACCACCAACTAATGGAAGGAATAACTCCTTCAATCCTACAGAAGATGCCATGTTGACAATGGTGAGAGAGCTTAAGAAACCACAAGTTGAGATCAAGAAGTTTAATGGTAATCCTAAAGATTACAGGAAATTTCTCCGTCAGTTTCATATGCAGATTGAAAATAACACTGTCTTAGAAGATGAAAGAATGAACTTTCTAGAACAGTTTACCACTGGGGATGCTAATAAAATTGTGGCCGGATACAGTCATTTAGACGCTAATATTGGGTATCCCGCAGCACTTCGAGAATTAGAAGAGCGTTATGCAGATCCTCAGCTGATGGCTATTACTTGCATGAAAGAAGCTTTAGAATTTCCACAAATCAGATCAGATGATGCTAAAATGTTAGATGAATTCGCCATTTGTCTTAGTGAATGTGAAATGGCTGTGAAAGGACTAGAAGAGACCAATATATTGCAGTTTTCACAGAAAAGATACCTATAGAGAAACTCCAGAAGGTTGATGAACGAATATGGTATTTACCACACCACGGTGTGTATCATCAGAAGAAGCCCAATAAAATCAGAGTTGTATTTGATTGCTCAGCTAAACATCAAGGTGTATCACTAAATGATGTACTCTTGCAAGGCCCTGACATTACTAATAACTTAGTTAGCATTTTACTGAGATTTAGACAGCACCAGATAGCTATTATGTCTGATATAGAAGCCATGTTCTATCAAGTGAGGGTAGAAGACAGAGACACAGATTTTCTAAGGTTCCTTTGGTGGCCTGGAGGTGATAGTACCAAAGATTATGAAGTATACAAAATGGTTGTTCACCTGTTTGGGGCAGTATCCTCGCCTACCTGTGCCAATACAGCTTTACATCAAACAGCTTATGATAACTTGAACAAATTCTCAGAAGACATTACTAATACTATCTTAAACAGTTTTTATGTTGATGATTTGCTCAAATCGGTTTCTACAGAAGCCTCAGCTATTGATTTAGTAAGTAATCTTACAAAACTATGTCACCTAGGAGGATTTCGCTTAACAAAGTGGATAAGCAACAGTAGAACTGTCCTTGCATCTATACCTAAGGAAGAACAAGCCAAGGAATTGAAATCCCTAAATCTGGATTACGATGATCTTCCAACAGAAAGAGCTTTAGGAATACATTGGTCAGCTGAATCCGACACTATTGGATTTGACACCTCAATTCAGAAACGCCCTTACACTAGAAGAGGAATACTCTCGACTATTGGAACAATATATGACCCACTAGGACTTGCTTCGCCGTTCATACTTCCAGCAAGGATTATTCTACAAGAATTATGCCAGAAGAATTATGGTTGGGATGATAAAATTCCAGATAATATTTCACATAAGTGGGACAAATGGTTAAATTTTCTTCCTCATCTAGAATCACTGTCCATACAAAGATGCATTCAACCACCAGATTTTCATGATACTAATTATTGTGAGCTACATCATTTTTCAGATGCAAGTGAATCTGGATATGGCACTGCATCCTACGTTAGATTTGTAGACTCAGATGGTAAAATTCATTGTACACTACTTTTTGGAAAATCTAGAGTTGCACCGCTGAAGAAGAAGACGATACCTAGACTCGAACTAACCGCAGCAACAGTAGCTGTCAGATTGAATAAATTCATAGTCGATAATATGGAGTTGATATTTTCCAAGATATACTTTTGGACTGATAGTATGTCCGTTCTTCGATATATCTACAATGACACCACTAGATTTCAGACATTTGTGGCTAACCGGTTGACAATCATTCATGAAGGATCAACAAAGGACCAATGGTATTATGTAGAGAGTAAGACCAATGTTTCAGATCTCTCATCAAGGGGCATAACCACCAACTGTCCAGAAAAAACCAATACTTGGTTAAATGGTCCAGATTTCCTGTGGAAACCGGCTGATGAATGGCCAATAAAAGAATTTTCAAGTACAATTCCTGATTCTGACCCCGAAATTAAAAGATCTACATTTGCAGTAATACCAGAGAAACCAGATGTTATGGATAGACTGTTTGATTGTTTTTCAAGTTGGACTAAATTAAAGAAAATAGTTGCATGGCTATTAATTGGTATTGATAATCTGAAGAGGAGAGTGGTCTCAAAGGATAAAAATTTGGAGACAGAAGATGTCAGTACAGAACAAATATCAAGAGTCAATGCTGTATACATGGAGAAAGCTGAAAAATCCATTATTTTGTATGTTCAAAAGAAGTATTTTGGTGATGAAATGAAAGCTTTACAGTCTAATAAAACAGTGAAGAAATCTAGTCAGACTGTTAAACTAGATCCTTTTATAAAAGACGATTTAATAAGAGTAGGAGGTAGACTAGAGAGGTCATCTTTACCAGCTAATACAAAGAATCCAGTTCTTCTACCTAAAGATTCTAAAATCTCGCACCTAATTATTGAAGAAGCTCACAGATCATTAGGACATCTGGGAAAAAATTCCATCTTGTCTAAACTAAGAGAAAGCTATTGGATTGTTGGAGCTAACACATCTATTCGTCAGATAGTATCAAAATGTGTGATTTGTCGTCGTTATCAAGGAAGAGTAGCAGAACAGAAAATGTCATCCTTACCCCAAGATAGATTAGTTCCTGATGAACCACCTTTCACTCGTGTAGGTGTTGATTACTTTGGCCCATTTGATGTTAAAAGGGGACGGTCTACACTTAAAAGATATGGAGTAGTATTCACCTGCTTTGCATCCAGAGCAATTCATCTAGAAGTTGCCTTTTCATTAGATACAAGCTCGTGTATTAATGCTTTAAGAAGGTTTATTGCCAGACGAGGACAAGTTAAAGTCATTAGATCTGACAATGGTACCAACTTTGTCGGCACAAATAGAGAACTAAAAGAAGAAATAGGAAAATGGAATCAGAACCAAATAAGTGATTTTCTTCTTCAACGCAACATTCAATGGAACTTTAATCCTCCTGCAGCATCTCATTTTGGAGGCATTTGGGAGCGCCAAATACGAATTATTAGAAAGATACTATTTTCATTATTAAAAGAGCAAACTATTTACTTCGATGATGAAGGTTTGAACACGTTATTTTGTGAGGTAGAGACCATTATAAATAATAGACCTATAACAAGAACCTCAACTGATCCAAATGATATGGAACCACTGACACCCAATCATCTACTGATTTTGAGATCATCATACTCCTTACCACCAGGTATATTTGATAAGAAGGACAATTACTCGCGTCGTCGTTGGCGGCAAGTACAATACATTGCTGATGTTTTTTGGAGAAGGTGGTCCAAGGAATACCTGACTGAACTACAAGAAAGACAGAAATGGGTTCAACCTAAACGCAATTTAGCTGTCAATGATATAGTCCTAGTAGCAGATAATACTTCACCAAGAAATAGCTGGCTATTAGGAAAAGTTCTAGAAACCTACCCTGATTCAAAGAGTCATGTTCGCAGTGTTAAGGTTAAAACACAACTTTCTACTTTTGTTCGCCCTATAGACAAACTTGTTCTAGTTCTTGAGTGCGATGCATAGTTTTTAATTTTTTGGCCTAATGTTATAAGCTTGATTAGTAATTGTTTCCATTGTCATTCCTACAATTAGGGGACCGGAGTGTTACGGCCAAACATAGTATTAACTCATTTTTTCCCTCTAGTGCCCGAATGATAAATTTAATATGCAAATTATTACGTCACCCCATCTATCCCACGTTTCCTTACTGGGCAGTCAGCCATCTTTTTTATTGAGAGTAAAGGAGGTACTTGGAGCCAGCAGAGGAAAACCAACTGTAACCTAATTTTTATTGAATATCTCTGTATTTCTGTATTTTTGTTCGGATAGGAAGGTCTATAATTACGGTTAGAACTTATATTTTATTCAATCCTTGTATTGTATGTCCATATTTTGTAAAATTAGGCTTCATCATTTCTCGTTGTCTTCGAACTTCTCATAGCGTGCTTTTCTGACAATTTTAGCTACATACACGATTCCCTTCCCATATTATTGTGTCATTTGCTTTAGAATTCTGTATGTGTAATTATATTCTAGTGTTAGGATTATTCTTTGTGACACAATTTGGCCTGTAATTTGTATTTTCTTATTTTGTAAGGGAAACCCCCCTTTCCTGCATTCTAGAAGGTCACGTGACCACTTTTACCGCCTTTGATCTGAAGTATTCGAAAAGGAGCACAGATTCCATTCCTTTTGCCAGTCAATTATAATAAGTACAACTATGCAAATTTTATATAAACTTTATTTTGCAGTTAATCGTCCTGTAATCGTCCTGTATGTCCTGTATAATTGCATGTTTACATACCAGTGTTATCTACATATCTAGTTTGATGAGATTAAAGATTGTATGTTATGATAAATGTTGTTTTTGGTAACCAAGTTGCTGTTTGCCGGATGAATTGACGACCACCCACCCCTATCTCAACGCATTGCAGATACACTCTGTATTATTTCAAATTGATAGTTAATAATTTGTAATGTTATGTTAAATATAGAAATATAGGCCCAAGTTCTTCTAAAAAAATGGAGGGGGGGGGGGTGCAAACGTCCTCGAAAACTTAGTGAATTTTTAAGCTTTGCAGTGGTTAAACTCTATTTAGTTATTGCTACCTGTATTGCTTCAAGGGTGGAGTCTTGGAACCCCCTCAAGAATATTAAAAAAGAAACTCCCTGAAACGTTATTTCCAGACGAATTTAAGGTTTATTTGTATAGGGGAATTTGTATACAAGAAGAAAATGTTAGGAATAAGACACCTGGAAATGCAAATTTCTGAAATATCTGAAAGACAGATTTAGACAATTTTGAGAACTAGTCGCGATCGAACGCAATTTACTGACATTTTTTGACGAATTTAAGTTTTATTTGTATAGGGACAGCAATGTCACCAGAAGAAAAAATTATAATTTGACGCATGGAATTGCTAAATTCTGACATTTTCCATCGAATTTAAGGTTAAAAATTATTTGAATTGGGTCTGAGGAATTCAGCCTTGAAAATGTTGAGAGATAGACGCCCACAAAATATGAAATTTCCTGACGACCTTTTTGGTTGTGGGATCACCGGAAGAAAATTTTGAGAATAAGGCGCCTGGATACTCAAATTCCTGACATCTCCCACCGAATTTAAGATTCAGAATTATTTGTATATAGGGTCTCAGGTATGTCGCTTAAAAAAATTGAGAATAAGATGCCCATAAACATTTCCTCGCATTTCCCGTTGAATTTAAGTATCAGAAAGGGGGTGGGCGAAAATGCTCTTACAGGCGTCCATTTCTCAAAATTGTCAAGGTTATGTCCCTCAGAAATTTCAGAATTGTGTTTCCAGGCGTCTAATTCGTGACATGTTCTTCTTGTAGTCCTGCAATTTCAGTCTCTTTGAAAATAAACCTTAAATTCGTTAGAAAATAACTTTTCAGGGCGTCATTTTTTTTACATTTTCTAGAGGGGCTCCTTAGAAACCAGACTTACCAATGGGCCCCTTGAACCAATACAAAATCCCCTATATACTCTAGTTATAGCAACCCGATTAATACAGAACCAGCCTATATATATATTTATACTACCGACATCGAAAACATTAAAACAGGAAAATATATTTTGACTCTTAAACAAGGAGACATCACTGAATTTGTGATCTTCAACATTGAGAAATCTACAAATGACTCGAGAAATACTAACACGACAACACCCGAGAACGACATGAATGATAAGACAACCGACATGGGTAAGACAACCGGCTTGGAAGAGAAAACCGATATGGAGACCAACATCATGGTCTATATGGTATATCTGGGAGTAGCAGCGTTTGTTATGACATTGTTGTTGATTATAATCCTGGTTATTGGTGGTGTATTTTGGTTCATTCGAATAAAGAGGACACCATCAGGTTTGTATTTATTAATTTCAATTTCACATGCGTTCGATCAATTGTATCTCAGTCTCAGAAACGGAAATGTTTACCTAACCAACCAGTAAAAATGTTTGAAGCTCAGAAGTCAGAATTTAGACCTTCTCATTTATGATAATCTACGATTGAAAGTTACATTGACGACTTCTCTTTTCTTGACACTGTCATATTATAAAAGAGCAGTGATTCCAGTGGAGAATCGAATAGAAAGTGAAACTTCTAGTTTGTCCACATTAGAGCATGTTCCTTCAGCAACGTTAGACATTTGCATTATCTACCGTTGCTGGATTGACAGGGCTTTCTCGTCATTATCAACTAATAATCTCGTTTAAAAAACACCACGTCACATTCAATTTATGACTGTTAAGACTCGATTATCACAAGGTAAATTTGCCACAATAGATTTGACGTCTGGTCATTCGAAAGCTTTCCCACAATAATTTGTTACAAGGAATATAACTGGTCGAACAAAATCGTTCGACCAATCAAAATTAATGACGAGAAAGTCTTATCATGATAGCAACGGATTAATGTAATGAAATGAAATGATAGCCGTTGCTAAAGGAACATGACATTAGAGAGGATTGTGCTACTCTTCACCTCCTTGCCCAAACCAACGCCAGGAAAAGCCAACTGTCGCCCTTTAAGAACAGTGTTGATTTAGTTTAAAAAGTGGGTGTGTCCTTGTTAAAAAGTTGGTGTGAAAAAAATGTGGGTTTGTCCTGGTTAAAAAGTTGGATTGGATAAATATCTTAACTTTCAAATAATTCAAAACAATCATAAATATTGTATCTCTTCTCTTACAGGTCCTGTGGATAAAAACCAGGTAAAATGTTTATGTTATTTTAGCCTAAATGTCAGATTGGAATAAACCAATCGTAATTACGGCGGCCATTGATTGGCAATTACCTCGAATGCAGTTGAAAGAAAATTTTCCGAATGTGCGTTTATTATACGTCAGATGTTAATTTAGTTGTCACCCTTGAATACCGTATGACAGAGACTACGACCCATCCACTCCTACCGCCCCCCCCCCCCTTCCCCCTTCCCTCCCACAAATGATATTCAGTTAATAGAATTATTTTGTTGTTTTCAGGGATATTCTAACCCTGTACAGCCTCCCAATAATGGTAAGATGTTACTACACACATTTTATTTGCTTCTAGTCGTTCGGATGGAATGATAAACCGAGGCTACGAAATCGAAAATAAGACTAGTAAAATGCCGTTGTCCTGTAAATTTCTCTCAGTGCACACTACATGGCGTTTGAACTTCCCCATTAGCTCATACAGGTGCAGAAAAGCAGGACGTAAAACTCCATTCCATTTCATATCCGAATTTCAATACCCTTAAATTGCCATGAAATGTCAAGAAATCAGGATCATTAAATACACGAGTTAATGAATGAGAAGTATAAGTAACTTCATATTAATTCCGAACCCCAATAACAAAACAGTAGTAAAAATAGTTAAAGGAGTTTCCAATTAAAAATTGAAATACTAAAATTATCTTCCCTAACAAGCTATCTTTTTCTTTCAGAACCCGATCAGACCTACGAAGAGCTGGATAAATTGTGATTTTGTTGATAATTTGTAATTTTGTTGATAAACTATTATATATTTTAATGTAGACATTTTGAGTTTGATAAATATGAGTATTCATGAGTTAGTGGTTTGGCTTACTTTTACCCAACCTATTATACTGTATTATTGCTATTACTTTCACTATAAAATATTTACATGTACTCATTTATTATATGAAAAGTGCATTAGCTTTCGAGATTTGTTTCTATACGCCCATATGAATATATTTTTTATGAACGGTTTTCGAGTTATTGCCCTTTACGTCAAAAATAGTTTGTGAGTATGATTGAAGCTATAATTTTCAACCGATCAAAATCAAAAATAGTTCGTGGGGACCATAGATGTTAGCCTACAGCTTTTAACAGATTCTGATGAGGCATTTTCAATGAACGGTTTTTATACCCCTACATGAAATGGCGGCCGTATATTGTCGTCACCAACGTCCGCCCACAATTGCTCGTAAACATTCTGCAGGTCACAATTTTAAGGGATTTTGACGAAACTTTCACCCAGGGATAAACCCTATTGACAATCAGCAAAACCGAAAAAAAATTTACCATGAATTATTGTTCTTGAAAACGCGTTTAATTTTAGGCTCGTAAACACTGTACATCAACATTGTAATCTAAA
Organism: Lottia scabra; assembly: GCA_029955415.1. Taxonomy (NCBI): domain Eukaryota; kingdom Metazoa; phylum Mollusca; class Gastropoda; family Lottiidae; genus Lottia; species Lottia scabra. The sequence goes on from JARJEI010000001.1 coordinate 47,431,018, forward strand.
GGTCAACTGTTTAAGGTGAAATGGGTGGAAATTTCTATTGAATAGATTGACACCAACATTGTAATCTAAAGGTTAACTGTTTAAGGAGAAATGGGTTGAAATTTCTTTTTAATAGATTTACACCAACATTGTAATCTAAAGGTTAACTGTTTAAGGTGAAATGGGTAGAAATTTCTATTTAATAGATTTACACCAACATTGTAATCTAAAGGTTAACTGTTTAAGGTGAAATGGTTGGAAATTTCTATTTAATAGATTTACAATAACATTGTAATCTAAAGGTTAACTGTTTAATGTGGAATGGGTGGAAATTTCTATTGAATAGATTGACACCAACATTGTAATCTAAAGGTTAACTGTTTAAGGAGAAATGGGTTGAAATTTCTTTTTAATAGATTTACACCAACATTGTAATCTAAAGGTTAACTGTTTAAGGTGAAATGGGTAGAAATTTCTATTTAATAGATTTACACCAACATTGTAATCTAAAGGTTAACTGTTTAAGGTGAAATGGTTGGAAATTTCTATTTAATAGATTGACACCAACATTGTAATCTAAAGGTTAACTGTTTAAGGTGAAATGGGTGGAAATTTCTATTTAATAGATTTACACCAATATTGTAATCTAGAGGTTAACTGTTTAAGGTGAAATGGGTGGAAATTTCTATTGAATAGATTGACACCAACATTGTAATCTAACGGTTAACTGTTTAAGGTGAAATGGTGGAAATTTCTATTTAATAGATTTACACCAATATTGAAATCTAAGGGGGGACTGTTTAATGTGAAATGGGTGGAAATTTCTATTTAATAGATTTACACCAATATTGTAATCTAAAGATTAACTGTTTAAGGTGAAATGAGTGGAAATTGCTATTTAATGGATTGACACCAACATTGTAATCTAAAGGTTAACTGTTAAAGGTGAAATGGGTTGAAATTTCTTTTTAATAGATTTACACCAACATTGTAATCTAAAGGTCAACTGTTTAAGGTGAAATGGGTGGAAATTTCTATTGAATAGATTTACACCAACATTGTAATCTAAAGATTAACTGTTTAAGGTAAAATGGGTGGAAATTTCTATTGAATAGATTTACACCAACACTGTAATCTAAAGGTTAACTTTTTAAGTTGAAATGGGTGGAAATTTCTATTTAATAGATTTACACCAACATTGTAATCTAAAGGTTAACTGTTTAATGTGAAATGGGTGGAAATTTCTATTGAATACATTTACACCAACATTGTAATCTAAAGATTAACTGTTTAAGGAGAAATGGGTGGAAATTTCTATTGAATAGATTTACACCAACATTGAAATCTAAAGATTAACTGTTTAAGGTGAAATGGGTGGAAATTTCTATTTAATAGATTTACACCAACATTGAAATCTAAAGATTAACTGTTTAATGTGAAATGGGTGGAAATTTCTATTGAATACATTTACACCAACATTGTAATCTAAAGATTAACTGTTTAAGGTGAAATGGGTGGAAATTTCTATTTAATAGATTTACACCAACATTGTAATCTAAAGGTTAACTGTTTAAGATGAAATGGGTGGAAATTTCTATTTAATAGATTTACACCAACATTGTAATCTAAAGGTTAACTATTTAAAGTGAAATGGGTGGAAATTTCTATTTAATAGATTTATACCAACATTGATATCTAAAGGTCAACTGTTTAAGGTGAAATGAGTAGAAATTTCTTTTTAATAGATTTACACCAATATTGAAATTTAAACAATCCCGTCTCTTTAAGACATAACTAAAAGCTCTCACTCTGAGTTTTCTAAATAACTTAACTTTATTTTGGCAACCCATTTAGACCATAGTCCAATTTTCAATAGGTCCGGATAAACTAAATAATTATATACAAAGTAACATATAGAAGAGAAATACAATATACATAATATACATTTACAAGAGTCATTGACTCTGAAAGAAATACAAAATAATATATGAGCTAAATTATAAGATATAAAATGGTTTTTAAAAACAAATGAAAGAAACAAAAACCCAACAAAAGTAAAAGTATGGATGATTATAAATACTGCTCTTTTGTGTCAACAAGAACAAATTTCCGCAATTCTTTTTTAAATGTATATAAGGAAGGATTATGTTTAAATGAATTGAATGCTTTTTTTTGCTGCAATTTATCATCGTAATTCAATATTATTAAAATTATATTTTTGTTTTTTAAACAAGATGTCCTTGAGAATATTGTTTAACTCTTGACATGCTCCTTACACGAATAATTCATTTGTTGCTAAACAACTTTTTTTAATTTTTTGGTAGTTCTGCCGCTGAGCCCTTCTTTTTCATATTTTTTATTAGTAATAGTTTGACATCGGTTATATTCCATAACGTGTTTGGTAGTCTTCACTACATAATGATGTCTCAATTAAAAACAAAAATGTAATGTAAAATGTATAAATGAAAATGTAAAAAGTATAAATGTAAAGATAGTGGACCACGGCCATATACGCCTAACGAAAAAGTCTTAAATTTAATCAGGATACAACTAAACTTTTTCAAACCTTTCGATTTAGGTCCAATAACATCCATTTTAAGTTTCAACAAAATTGGTTGAAAACTTAGATAGTAATAAGCATATTCAAGACTTTGGGGCACTGCTGCTAACGGTCGAATAATCTCACATATCGAATTTCATTTGATTCCATCAAAAATTCTAGTTTCTAGAGCGTTTACAAGCAATTGATGTTGATAGAAGCACTTACTGTATTGAGGTTAAAAACTGCTGAAAACTGATGAAAGAGGCCTAAATCTTGAAAAAGCTTTTATTTTAATCATGAGTAAACTAAACTTTCTCAAACCTTTCGATTTAGGTCCAATAACATCCATTTTAAGTTTCATCAAAATTGGTTGAAAACTAAGAGAGTTATATTATATTTAAGATTTGGGGCAAGGGCAATAACTCTGCTTGTAAAGATCGAAAATAGTTCAAATTCAAACTTGATCTTTGTTTTATGAATATATCTACACATATAAAATTCAATTTGATTCCGTCAAAAACTCTAGTTTTTAGAGCTTTTACAAGCAAATGTTGATGGATGGACCGACCCTTCCATGGTAATTCACGAAATTAAATCCCTATCTGTCACACGATAGACTGACAAATACTTATTGTCTTCTCAAAAATCAGTGTTTGATGACCATGAACATATTGTGTTAGGCAAAGTCCATTACTGGATGTAAATACAATAATCTTATTCTGGCCCATCAAAATTTCATTTTATTTACCAAAATCTGAAAGACATGAGAATTTCACACATGCAAATCTAGACCCCAAAGAGTCAGGCTAAAACGAAAAACAAACACCGTGACTTGGCGATCATTGGCTAGTGTTTCCATCAACACGATACATTTTTGTATATTGTGAATCTTATAACCCCATTTCACCTAGGATTGATCATGTCAAATCCCCCTGATCCCTACCAGATTGTCCCGACCACTAGATAATATAGATTGAACGATTCATAGACGTTCTGGAGCTTTTGGTTTAAAATCTAAAAGTCTTGAAAGATGATCGTTCGTATGTTGGTGGAGAAAAAGCACTCGATCCTGCCTAGTTCCGATCACCCAGCACTGCTTGTTGGTCCTTGACAGGTCAAATAGACAATCTGACACAATACTCCAAGATCGATCTTGGCAAATTTGGTCGCAAAAGGTTGTGATTCAGTATTTTTTGCATGACTGGGGGTGATTTGAGATGATAGGAGGCCCTTTAGGTCGACAATCGTTCGATTAAAAATATTGATTCATCGGGAGCAATCTGATCGAGATTGGGAAAACAGTGGCCCATTACTTTTCTCTACCCGATCCTTGGAAGACAGTCGATCGCATCAGATCTTTCCTCAAATGTACGGGAAAGTACTCGAAGGTTGTAGACTTTTTAGCAATCTAATGCCCTCACTCCACACACGCTACGAATAACGTGAATAGTCACGAATTGAGAAATCGTAGGATCCGTACCGTACCATTTCGCAAAGTTCTCAATAGGTTAGTATTTATTCGTAGTAAGTTCCTTTAATTCTTGTGCTATCAGGAATTCGTGGCAAACATTTTGAGCTGTGAATTTGATCATATTTTGGATTCGTAATCACTTCGAGAAATTCTTAGCCGATTGGTAAATATTCGTTTCAGTTCTTCCAATTCTTGAGTCATCTGAAATTTGTACACAACATTTTGAGCCCGTCCAAAGTTTTGACCACGAACTCCCCGATTCCAAAATCGTAGTTAGTTCTTAACTATTTCGTGGTGCATTCTTGTGCATCTTAATATAATCGTAGGCTTATCGGCAAGGAATCCATTACGAATCCCGCGAATAGACACCAAAACAGACGTCCTCTCGTGGTTTGACACGGAGTTTTCACTTGATAAATAAACAATAATTGGTAAATGATTGTTTGAAACATTGTTTAAAATCTAAAGGGATCTTGAAGAGTTTTTTTAAATACTGTATGTGAATTGCTAATTTCACCTAAATCAAGTGCTTGATGACGCTACACCCAACAATTTGCTTGGAAGACCCGCGCGAATGTGACGCCGTGTCACTTAGTTTAAGTAAAAATTTGTTTGAATCACAGACAGACGATACAAATACAATACATGTATTTAGAAAATAGCTTCACTATCATTTCAAAGTAATCGTACAACAACAACAAACCAACGCCCAACACATAACTTTTATGTAATAAAATTGTTCAGGTGCATCCAAAAAATGAGAAAAAAATAAGTCATTACGCAGTTACCTAACCCGGATGTAGACAAGTATAAATTGAATACTTCACTCGTATTTTGTTATTTGCTGTAAATTACACCGACAGTTGTAGTTTAATATATTCCTGTATGTTACTTGGTTTTTACAGTTTTTAAGATGAAGATTTTGATTGTAGCGATTTGTTTGACGTTGGTGGTTTTATCAGAAGCGAACCTGTTCACATAAATTGATAGATTATTAATATTTCTGATTATTGGTGAATTATTTATGTCTTTGGAATGTGAACTTAAAAAACTTTCGACAAGAAACTCAAGAAATGTCAGAATGAGAATATAACCACTTTCATGTCTTATGGTTGTGCGGATAGTCAATGTTTTTAATATTTTAGCTTGTCCTATCGGTTGTGCTGATAGTCGATGTTTTAAATATTTTAGCTTGTTCTATTGGTTGTGCTGATAGCCGATGTTTTTAATAGTTTAGCTTGTCCTATTGGTTGTGCTGATAGTCAATGTTTTTAATATTTTAGCTTGTCCTATTGGTTGTGCTGATAGTCGATGTTTTAAATATTTTAGCTTGTCCTATTGGTTGTGCTGATAGTCGATGTTTTAATAGTTTAGCTTGTCCTATTGGTTGTGCTGATAGTCAATGTTTTTAATATTTTAGCTTGTCCTATTGGTTGTGCTGATAGTCGATGTTTTAAATATTTTAGCTTGTCCTATTGGTTGTGCTGAAAGTCGATGTTTTAAATATTTTATCTTGTCCTATTGGTTGTGCTAATAGTCGATGTTTTAATATTTTAGCTTGTCCTATTGGTTGTGCTGATAGTCAATGTTTTTAATATTTTAGCTTGTCCTATTGGTTGTGCTGATAGTCAATGTTTTTAATGTTTTAGCTTGTCCTATTGGTTGTGCTGATAGTCAATGTTTTTAATATTTTAGCATGTTTTTAATGTTTTAGCTTGTCCTATTGGTTGTGCTGATAGTCAATGTTTTTAATATTTTAGCTTGTCCTATTGGTTGTGCTGGTAGCCGATGTTTTTAATATTTTAGCTTGTCCTATTGGTTGTGCTGATAGTCGATGTTTTTAATATTTTAGCTTGTCCTATTGGTTGTGCTGATAGTCGATGTTTTAAATATTTTAGCTTGTCCTATTGGTTGTGCTGATAGTCGATGTTTTAAATATTTTAGCTTGTCCTATTGGTTGTGCTGATAGTCAATGTTTTAAATATTTTAGCTTGTCCTATTGGTTGTGCTGATAGCCGATATTTTTAATATTTTAGCTTGTCCTATTTGTTGTGCTGATAGCCAATGTTTTAAATATTTTAGCTTGTCCTATTGGTTGTGCTGATAGTCAATGTTTTAAATATTTTAGCTTGTCCTATTGGTTGTGCTGATAGTCGATGTTTTTAATATTTTAGCTTGTCCTATTGGTTGTGCTGATAGTCGATGTTTTTAATATTTTAGCTTGTCCTATTGGTTGTGCTGATAGCCCATGTTATAGTTACGGATGTGTTAAATGTCAACCAGGATATTGTAGATCTTATACAAACCGGTGAGTAAAATATCTTGGGGCAGCCTTCTTCTTATAGAAACAGCATTATATATACGATACTAATACTTGCATGAGATACCTTTCTCTTCATTATATTGTCATTGGTATATAGGTTTCTTCTCGACCAATCATATTTCTTCTCGACCAATCATATTTCTTCAAACTTTTTTGCGGAGAAATGTCACCTTTCATTTCGCCATTATTAGGACAGATATCTATGTATGATGTGTCCAAAGTAATATAGTTAGGTAGAGCGTAAAGGTAGTTTTTGAGGCCAATTCCATTACTCTCCAACCTGCATCTATGGAGAGGCATATACGTGCCAACAAAAACAAAATCTCTCTTTCAAGCACACTCGCAAAAAGATAGGTTTTAGAAGCTCTGTTTTTAGATTTCAAATAAAAAGAAATGTAGTACTTTTATGTACCTATTAGGCTAAAGAGAATTGTGAATAAAAAGCTAATAATTATTGAAATATTTCAGAATGGGTGTTTGTGTGCCAGATAGTCAATTGTTATAGTTCACCTCTAGGATGTTTTGTACTGGTAAGTCTCCAGTTTTTCAACATAACTGATCCGTAGTCCCGTAGCTAGTAATCTATTGTTTTCTTTTAGTGTATTGAAAGCTGACAATCTATTACGAAGGTTTCGAAGTTCTGTTTACACAAAGTAATATACTATATCATATTTAATTTTAAACGGTTTCAACCGATTTTTATAAAACTTGGTGTGTTCATTGGAATTTGAACCTTTTTTTTTTACAATTAAATTTGTATCATGGTATCGTTTATTAAAACATTCATTTCCGACAGCTGCTAGTGGGCGTATGTTACTTTGCCTGGCAAGCCCTGGTTAACTGCGGAAGGATCGTTACAGCCTGTTTATTGTTCCCACCAAACGATTAGATCGTAATGAAAAGTGGTGAGGTGTTTCGAATATCTTTTTTATGTTCATACCATTCAGATATTTCAAAATAATCCAAGTGAATCAGAACTCTGTCTGTATGTTTATTTCAGCATGTAAAGTCAGGAACTGTAAAAGATGTTCCAGTGCCAACAACTGTCAGGAATGTAAGAGAAGATATGCATTAGAAAATGGAGAATGTCGCCGTAAAATGTGGGGATAAATTCAAATTTCAGATAAAATTGAAATAAAGATTTGTTTAAAAACTTAAATGTTTTGTAATAAATCTGTTTACTCACTCTCCGGTTTAACCCACCGTGGTACCCACTCCTTTTTAGACATATTCCGAATGTTAAAGGGATTGCAAAGCATCAATTTACATCATTTCAATCTTCAGACAACAGAGGTCACAGCAATTGTTTTGTGTCCACGTCGACAAAACGCCAAGAAACCTAATAGATCAATTTATGCCTGACTAAACAAATCTGTCAGAATGCAAGAAGCAGAACTTTCGTTTTTACAATGAGATCTCCATTACAATCATCCTGGTTTCCCCTGACAGTGACGCAGATCGGGAAGGGGGTGGAGTATAAGGCATCTTGTGGTTCAGATGGGACAATAAATTGTTCACGTAAAAGACCCTTCTCCTTAACATATAAAAGATTTTCATTTTTGCCCTTATTGAATAAGCCTTGTTTATAATATTGTTTTATTACATTACTCAAGTCACATAATCGAGATTTCCTTCCTTTTCAATGATAACAATTATAAGGAGTATAATCTCTAGTTGTGTATATGACATAACGATTACATATTATCATCATGCATTATAGTAAAATTAATTAGCCAATCAGAATATGAGGCAAACACACACCCTACTTGACACATTAGCTTAAATTTTCGGGGAATTGACATTTCTAGGCACCTTGAAATTTTGCAGAAAAATTGAGAATTCGATATCCATTGTGAGGATAAGTTGAGGATAAGTCTACAATCTAAATGCAATTGTAAGTATCTTTTGTCTTAATATAATATTTGTTAACATCAAGGTGGCCCTCCGCTAAAGCATAATATGCTTGTCGTTTGTAGAATATATTTGCATACTAATGAAGTCTTGTATATAATAACAAGGGAGCTATGCTATCAACACAATCACAAAAATACGCAACGCAACTCAAATGTTAGGAACGGGAGAATATTCAGTATTTTCGAGGGTGATGCGAGACTTGAATAAGTCTAACTAGCTGTTGCGTTTGTCTTCTATTACAGAAGAGCAAGACGTAGGTGTCTAGTCTGGAAAGCCGAACTGCCAAATATTAAGACGTATTAATGCTTAATCGCTGTGCCTTCATTTTTAGACCATTTTCAACATTTGTTTCACAAAATCAAAAAGAATCAGAGTTAAGCATTAAGGACTAGGGATTAAGGTAAAAGACGTATTATATTGGACTGTTTGGCTTTTCATACTAGTCTTATGAATAATGATATTGGCTGTCAACGAGACTATATCCTTCTACTTAATTGCCTTAGTTTAAATTTCAATTAAAAGGTCATCGTGATCAATTTACAACTTGGACTTATTTTATCGTTAATATTAATTTAAATAATTTTAGTTTGTAAACAAAAATTAACAATATTCTTATTATTCTTTTCGTATTTTCTATTTTACATCGTAACACTCAATCGATAAGAGTCTTTATCATGTTTTGTATCCATTCCAATTTGATCGGTTGGTCGTGATGACCTTGACAGTTTTTTATCCCCTCAGAATAGACTGGTCGCGGCTTAAAGGGACAGTCTGAATTTTTTTTAGGTCAAATTTTTTTTTGCTACAATTTGTGAAAACTTTACACCAAAATCTGTAACTATGTGCGTTAATTTTTAAACGCTAAAAACATGCTAAATTTTTTAAAAACCTTACGTAAGGTTTTTAAGTGTGTTATGTTTTTTGGACGCTGATAGGAAACTACTGAACGGAGTAAAATAAACGCCTAATTGTAGAGAAATATCCCTCTTGTGTATTTAAAAGGTTTCAGCTAGAAATATTGAGCCATTTAAAGGGCAAACACCAAAACTAGGTCAAATTGCTTAATTTACAATAAGTACTCCCTGTTTGTAATTAACCCTTTAAAACCAAATTCAGTTTGATCAAGAAGATATAGAGATACAATAAGCATACTTTAAAAATACTCTCAGGTAGCATTTGCTATTTTTTTGATAATGGAAACTTTTTTCTAAAAAGCAGAATGGCCCTTTAAACACTGTCGTTTGTCGGTATCCTTTTCTTGGATCCATAGCAAGGTTCATAACGCGCACAGGGCTCTCGCTGTTGATTGTAATGTGGAATGTAAATAGCCTATATCAGGCCTTCTCAATTGATTTGTGTGAAGGGTTAAATGAAAACATATAAGGGCCAAATAGAGCTTAGCTAGCACAGCGAGCAGAGCGTTTTAGCGAAAGGGATCATTCTATTATTATGCCCTCACTCCACACACGCTACGAATCATTCGAATAGCCACGAATTGACTAATCGTGGGATTCGTTCCATTTCGCAAAGTTCTCAATAGGTTAGTATTTATTCGTAGTAAGTTCTTTTAATTCTCGTCGCAAAACTTTTGAGCTGTGAATTTGATCATATTTTGGAATCGTAATCACTTCGGGAAATTCTTAACCGATTGATATATAATTCGTAGTCAGTTCTTCCAATTCTTGAGTCATCTAAAATTCGTAGACAATATTTTGATTACGTCCAAAGTTTTGACCACGAACTCCCCGATTCCAAAATCGTAGTTAGTTCTTAACTATTTAATCGTAATATAATCGTAGGCTGCTTATCGGCTAGGAATCCGTCACGAATCCCACAAATAGACACAATAGAAACAGATAGGATGCAAGTAACGTTCTTGAAGTATTTGTAATCGATTCTTGTAAAACGCAGTACATTCTTGACAATATTTTAACGATTTGAACCGAATCGCACGAATATTCTTAATTCTATCGTACCAGAATCGTAGAACGTGACGATTTTGAAAATTTATTTTCGAAAGTCAACGAATCCTCACTAATTGCTACGGATGACCTCGAATTTTCACTAATTCCCAAGAATCCTACGATTCATCAATTCGTAGTTATTCGCGAGATTCGTAGCGTGTGTGGAGTTGAGGCATTAAGGGCGTTTATTATTTTAGATGGCTGATAATGTACCTGGGGTGTCGCAGTTGAAGTCGCTCTTTCAGTGGATGTGTAATGATATTGAAGGTGCTAGAAAAACACAGGAAAACTTTTTCAAAGAAACACCCGTTTTATCACAAATAACTTCTGTTGCGCAACTTGCTGGAGGAGATGTAGAAGGCGCGATACAAACTCAAAAGAGATGGGCAAAACGAGCCAGTGGAGTATTAAATACCATGCCTGTTGTAGGACCAGTGAAATGTGTAATACATTATGCACTTGGTGATAAGGATGGTTTTCATGAAGCTAAGGCGAATATTATTCACTCAATAGTGAACACAAGAGTTTTGACTGGTGGACCAATTGGAGTAGCTATTACCGATGGATTAGCTACCATAGGCAATTCGCTGGCCAGTGGCGAATTCAAGCCTGTAGGTTGTGTTAAGGTTGTTACCGATATTTATGAGGACCCAAAAAATCCTGGAATATGGTTTGATACTGGTTTTAGTGTGTCTAAAGAAGTACATAAAAAACTGAAAAAACTGAAAAAAGAGAAAGAAGAGAAAGAGAAAAAAGAGAAAGAAGAGAAAGAAGAGAAAGCGAAAAAAGAGAAAGAAGAGAAAGAAGAGAAAGAGAAAAAAGAGAAAGAAGAGAAAGAAAAGAAAAAAGAGAAAAAAAAGAAAAAAGATAAAAAAGGGAAAGAAGACAAAGACGAGAAAAAAGAGAAAGACGAGAAAAAAGGGAAAGAAGAGAAAAAAGAGAAAGAAGAGAAAGGCGAGGAAAAAGGTAAAGAAGAGAAAAACGGGAAAGAAGAGAAAAAAGGGAAAGAAGAGAAAAAAGGGAAAGAAGAGAAAAAAGAGAAAGACGAGAAAAAAGGAAAAGAAGAGAAAAAAGAGAAAGAAGAGACAGACGAGAAAAAGGGGAAAGACGAGAAAAAAGGGAAAGAAGAGAAAAAAGGGAAAGAAGAGAAAAAAGGGAAAGAAGAGAAAAAAGGGAAAGAAGAGAAAAAAGAGAAAGAAGAGAAAAAAGGGAAAGAAGAGAAAAAAGAGAAAGACGAGAAAAAAGGAAAAGAAGAGAAAAAAGGGAAAAAAGAGACAGACGAGAAAAAGGGGAAAGACGAGAAAAAAGGGAAAGAAGAGAAAAAAGGGAAAGAAGAGAAAAAAGGGAAAGAAGAGAAAAAAGGGAAAGAAGAGAAAAAAGAGAAAGAAGAGAAAAAAGGGAAAGAAGAGAAAGAAGAGAAAAAAGGGAAAGAAGAGAAAAAAGAGAAAGAAGAGAAAGAAGACAATTGGTGGCCATCTCCCGATAAACGTGCGTTTTATCGTAGTAGGACTGGTCGCGAAATCACAGTAAGTATTATTTGATTAACCCCTAGCCACATTTTTAAAACAGAAATATAATGTTAAAATTCAGTTTGGTGTACTGCAATGGAAATTCTATGATTTTTTTTATTTGTTGTACTGCAATGGAAATTTTATGGTTTTTTTATTTGTCGTACTGCAATGGAAATTCTATGGTTTTTTTTTATTGTACTGCGATGGAAATTCTATGTTTTTTTTATTGGTTGCACTGGACAGGAAATTTTATGTTTTTTTTATATTGTACTGCGATGGAAATTCTATGTTTTTTTTTATTGTACCGCGATGGAAATTATAGGGAAAAGGGAAAGAAGAGAAAAAAGAGAAAGAAGAGAAAAAAGGGAAAGAAGAGAAAGAAGAGAAAAAAGGGAAAGAAGAGAAAAAAGAGAAAGAAGAGAAAGAAGACAATTGGTGGCCATCTCCCGGTAAACGTGCGTTTTATCGTAGTAGGACTGGTCGCGAAATCACAGTAAGTATTATTTGATTAACCCCTAGCCACATTTTTAAAACAGAAATATAATGTTAAAATTCAGTTTGGTGTACTGCAATGGAAATTCTATGATTTTTTTTTATTTGTTGTACTGCAATGGAAATTTTATGGTTTTTTTATTTGTCGTACTGCAATGGAAATTCTATGTTTTTTTTTTATTGTACTGCGATGGAAATTCTATGTTTTTTTTATTGGTTGCACTGGACAGGAAATTTTATGTTTTTTTTTATATTGTACTGCGATGGAAATTCTGTTTTTTTTTTATTGTACCGCGATGGAAATTATATGTTTTTTTGGTTGTACTGGAATGGAAATTCTATGGTTTTTTTATTTGTTATACTGCGATGGAAATTCTATGTTTTTTTTTTATTGTACTGCGATGGAAATTCTATGGTTTTTTTTTGTTGTACTGCGATGGAAATTCTAAGTTTGCTTTTATTGTACTGCGATGGAAATCTGTTTTTTTTTTGTACCGCGATTGAAATTCTATGTTCTTTTTTTATTGTACTGCGATGGAAATTCTATGGGGTTTTCATTTATTGTACTGCGATGGAAATTCTATGTTTTTTTTTATTGTACTGCGATGGAAATTCTATGTTTTTTTTTATTGTACTGCGATGGAAATTCTATGGGGTTTTCATTTATTGTACTGCGATGGAAATTATATGTTTTTTTTTAATTTGTTATACTGCAATGGAAATTCTATGAGTTTTTTATTTGTTGTACTGCGATGGAAATTCTATGGTTTTCTTATTTGTTTTACTGCGATGGAAATTCTATGGTTTTTTTATTTGTTATATTGCAATGGAAATACTATGTTTTTTTATTTGTTGTACTGCAATGGAAATTATATGGTTTTTTATTTGTTGTACTGCGATGGGAATTCTATAGGTGTTTTATTTGTTGTACTGCGATGGAAATTCTATGGGTTTTTTTAGTTGCTGACTGCAATGGAAATTCTATGGGTTTTTTATTTGTTGTACTTCAATGGAAATTCTAGATGTTTTTCATTTGTTGTACTGCAATGGAAATTCTATGGGTTTTTTTGTTGTACTGCGATGGAAATTCTGTGGTTTTTTTTTTATTGTACTGCGATGGAAATTCTATGTTTTTATTTGTTGTACTGCAATGGAAATTCTATGGGTTTTTTATTTGTTGTACTTCAATGCATATTCTATGTGTTTTTCATTTGTTGTACTGCAATGGAAATTCTATGGTTTTTTTTATTTGTTGTACTTCAATGGAAATTCTAGATGTTTTTCATTTATTGTACTGCGATGGAAATTCTATGTTTTTATTTGTTGTACTGCAATGGAAATTCTATGGGTTTTTTATTTGTTGTACTGCAATGGAAATTCTATGGGTTTTTTATTTGTTGTATTTCAATGCATATTCTATGTGTTTTTCATTTATTGTACTGCGATGGAAATTCTATGTTTTTATTTGTTGTACTGCAATGGAAATTCTATGGTTTTTTATTTGTTGTATTTCAATGCATATTCTATGTGTTTTTCATTTGTTGTACTGCAATGGAAATTCTATGGTTTTTTTTATTTGTTGTACTTCAATGGAAATTCTAGATGTTTTTCATTTATTGTACTGCGATGGAAATTCTATGTTTTTATTTGTTGTACTGCAATGGAAATTCTATGGGTTTTTTATTTGTTGTACTGCAATGGAAATTCTATGGTTTTTTTTATTTGTTGTACTTCAATGGAAATTCTAGATGTTTTTCATTTATTGTACTGCGATGGAAATTCTATGTTTTTATTTGTTGTACTGCAATGGAAATTCTATGGGTTTTTTTTTTGTTGTACTGCGATGGGAATTCTATGGGTTTTTTTTATAGTGTACTGCGATGGAAATTCTATGTTTTTTTTTATTGTACTGCGATGGAAATTCTTTTGTTAAAAAGATTGCCAGTTTATTACTATTTATGCCATAAGTTATCTTTTCAGGATATTGATTGGCGTTCAGAACTGCCGCCATTAACCCAAAATGATTTTTTGGAAGAATTTGAATAGATGTTAAACACAAACCTTGCAAGACGTAAGAACATTTTATTACATTACTGATATCGATATTTACCACGATGTTTATAATGATTGCTTGCATAATATTCCTTAGACCTAATTGCTCTACAGGAAAGATATAAAATGTTTAACAGTCATTGAGTATAAATAAAAGAGTCCAGCACAAACGAACACAAATATTTAATAAGATAAGACTTTATTGTACATGGTACACCATGGTCCTTAATTACCCTTTAATCTATTGAAGAGAAAATAGCTGAAATTTGTATCAACTTCGGAACTAGACATGCTAGATAACACTATACGGTAGTTGCCATGTTGAATAAATTATAGTTCAACCAATCACAGTCATTCTTCAGAATGTATCATCATCTTTCGCGGAAAAAACAGCCAATCAAAATCAACCTTGAAACAAGAGTTGTCTTTTCCTGCCCAAATACGGCCAAGCCTATCATGGCCGTGTCATTATATAGTCTCGAACATAGTCTCGGACAATGACGAAGGTTGAGCCGAATGATGTTGTATGTGTATTATTATTATTATTATTATTATTATAGATCGTGTAGATCGAGAATATGGCATCAACTGGCAGAGTCAAGTTACAGAAGACAAAGGAGCTGATGCCGACTGAAGACTAAATCTTCATTTTCTATTATTGTAACTATGTTTTATTCATATTATCTTCTGACTGTTTCACCTTGGATTAATATTTCATATTACTGAAGCATTTTGTTTTTATTCTATTATTTTGCCTTACAGGTATAATAATTTGATATACATTTAAACCATGTTACTTTTTCACCTTTTTATGTTAAATATAGTCAGTTATAATAGATCACCTCTGATATATTATGTATAAGCATTTTTCTACTTATAATTATTTTTGTCTCTCCTGTAAATATGGCAACATTTTTATACCATGACTCTTTGTATATATATGTTATCTGTAGTTAGTAGATTCCAGGGAAGATTACCTTTGGTAACTGGATTTCTAATAAAGATTTTATTATTATTATTATTATAACGCAGTGAAAACTAAGGTAGAAGAATTGTCAAGTCTGTTAGCACAGGCCCGTAGGAACAGAGGGAAATAATAATTTTGGCTGCCATACCCTGCCTAGACTGGCCCAGTCTCTTCTATTTTTTTTTAGATTTACTTTCGTTTCGTTTCATAAAGTATGAATTTTTAGTAGACCAAAACCTTCCAGAACCAGAGACTGGACCATTTGCGAGCTTCACAATAAAATGGGCGTTCTTGCCATGTTTTTCGTCCTACCTTATTTGGAATGATTGACAGTTATCAAACACGTCACGTGACATGAATTTGTAAATAAAGTCTTGATTATCGCGGTTTCACACTACACGCCATTGTAATAATGTCCGAATTAGCAATAATTGAGGAGGCGATTGCAAATGTTTTACCGGCTCTTGGTTATAAGGATCCAATGGAGTATCAGAGGTCAATAATAACTGCGTATCTACAGAAGAAAGATGATGTTAGGCAGCCATGTTTATTATCACGTGATATGTCGTGATCACGTCACACGACCTACATACATAATGCAGATTGACCTAGATGAGATTAAAGCTTTATTTGCCCAGTCTCTAGAAATTACATTTTTTTTCTCGATTCTTTTTTTCGTGTGGAGAAGACTGGATACCAGTCTATACCCTGCCCAATGCATTGTATTCCACAGAATCACCTTTAAGAAGGAGTTTTGCACAATTTTGCCCCACCACTTCCCAATATGAAATTGCTTCCTACGGGCCTGTAGCATAATTGTTTTCTTTTTTTGTATTTAGAAGCCTTTGTTAGCGTATTTCAATTTAGAAATGACTTAGATAATGTACTGGGGTTTTATTCTCTTAAACTTAACTCAGATAATATCCAAATTTTAAGATATTAAGAAATTCCTTTGCATAATAAAACTTAATTTGACCTATCAAATTACTGCAACACTAAGATCATCATCAGTTAAGTTTTCGAGAATGATGCCCATGGAATAATAATCTCGCCCATTTTATTATTTTTTATCCGTTATAATCTAACAGATTGTAGATATGGATGTATGCATTTATAAAACTGCCATGTATAGGCTAAAGTAAGGTTATCTTTATATTTTCTTAAAGTGTATTCTTTTATATCATAACTTATAATTACCTTTGTTTATTTTTATATTCATATATTCTAATCAGTTTTTTTAAGTTTTCTGTTTGTTTTTCCCATTTCTTCCAATTTTATTATACACATACCTTTCCTTATAACTGTAAACAGTACTGTTTCGGCCTTCTGGGCCTCATCAGTGCAGTGTTGATACTGTACTTGAGGTTTGTTTCTGGCCTTCTGGGTCTCATCAGTGCAGTGCTGATACTGGGGTTGAGGTTTGGCTATTACATATGATACCATCGTACCATGCCAGAGTGCTCAAACTAGCAAGCTAGTGGGCAACGCATAACGCTAACGACAATGGCACACTCCAGATAGGGTACTCAACAAGGTATGAGCAAAGGAGCATATCTTACTGCAAACAATACTGTTTCGGCCTTATGGGTCTATCAGTGCGGTGCTTTCCTTGTATATGAGTCAATATATTCCATCTATATTTAATTTTAAACATCATTGTTGTTGCAATTAATGTATTATATTTTTACTTCAGGATAGAAAGCATATTTGTGTGTTCATTGGATGATGAACGCAGAATTTCCACGTATTAAATCAAATGAATGACAAAGCAATTTATGTCGGCATTCATCACCCAATAAACGCAATCAAAATCTGCACTTAATCCTTATACATTCGGTAGTGTTCAGGTATCTTTATAGTGCTAAAATTATAGCTATAACTTTGTCAGGGACGTCAAGGGAGATCACTCTAGAATTTTGTGTCCATCGGTAAATGAATGAAAATATTTCGCAAGGGTTCACTGTAGCGTGTGACAATAAAATGTAAATATTATGTATTATTATATATTTACATTAGATAGCATATCCAGTAAATTAGCCATCAACCACATAGCCCTCGGTTAGGTTACATGAACTACGAATGACCGATATTGCAGCTGTAAGAGCCTATAAAACTGAAGGTATATTGTAAAAGCCTAAAAACTGAATGTATATTGTCGGGATTACTGATAGTGTAGAAGATTTGAATTCAAAAGTATGATATCGACATGTTTCGTTTTAACTTTGTCAGCTGTATCGATATTCTTGCCTAGCATATATTAAAAGAATTTAAACAAATACGAATAATATTTAAATGAATACAACCTATTAGAATGGACAATAAATCTAAATTGTCAAAGTTGGTCAATGGTCAATAGAGTATATATTCATAAGAAGACTTATCTGGTGACATAAACATAGAACAGATAAATAAATAATCTGAGAAATCCAGATATGTATATCCAACAGTTTGCTAAAATGACCTAAATTCCCAAATGAAAGTGGAAATATTCTCTTTCTGACATTGCTTTAGTTCCACGTCCATAGTTGTTTCAAGTTCTTATTCCAAAAACCATTTCAACAGTTGTCTCGGGTATCACCATCATCACTGCGGTCAGGCTCAGAGACATGGATGGGGATATTATGGTGATTTTTGTCCCTCCAGATGACAGGATTTGCTACTGTCTATGGTGAAATAATCGTGAAAAAAATCTGTTCCCATTCCCGAGAATGAGTACTCGCAAGGAACTCCAAGAATCCCGGGTACAAACCCTAGAACTCGGCATTGGGACTTCTTGTTGTAAATCCAACTTACAAACATCAGTCCTCACTTCAATCAAAATCCCATCAAGGAAAACGGAATTTTAATTGCCTGCTCACTGCTCAACATCACTCACTCACTTTCAACAATTCACTCCACTCAGACAGATTCTATTTAGTCTACAACAATACCCCATTCTATAGATATAGAAATCCAGATTAAACGATATTACATATCAGTCCTTATCTAAAACTGGTAACAGAAGATATAAATATATTGTTGTCAATTATATCTCCACCTATTTCGTCAAAAAGTTCTTCAATATCAAATAATCAGTAACAAATTTTAATATACAAATCTTACCCAACAAATCTTGCTGAACATTTCATCAAATATATTTCTTGAACTTAAAAAAAACCCTGTCTTTATAATTGTGTGCAATGAAATTATTACGATATCGCGGCACTGATGGTTAAAAACGTATATTTTTATTATTATCTTATTAGAAAACACGTATCTTTTATTAATCAATATTAGAAACTTACAATCAAACAACACAGCGACTTTCTATTCTCATCTCATTCCATGGTTCACACAATCATATTCTACAAGTTGCAACACTATGCCGCTCAATAATATTACATCAATAGGTTATTGATTTCTGTCACAAATCAATTTTAAAGTTTAACTTTCAAGGGAGTTAAGTTTATAAAATTCAACATTAAGGGAGAGAACTCTAAATATTTTTGTTTACTGTAATAATAAGATCAATACATTACGGGAGATAACTCCTGATGCAATAGTAATCAGCATGTCTGAATAAAATGTAAACAGTCAAAGAAACCTAGAGTCATGCAGAGCCTAACTATAAATTTCACCATTGTCCAATTATTAAGTAGTAACAGTAACTAAAAGGGAACGAAAAAATGGGTGATTCAAAGTAACCTTTTGGCAGTACATTGGTAGCAGCAAACTAACCATAGATGAGAAAATATATCAATTATAAATGAAGTATTTCATTATGGTAAGTGGTTCAAGAAAAGTAAGAATATTATTTTACATAAAACATAAATGTTAAAACAAACATAGTCCACTAATTCAGTTGCCATGCCTTTCCATGTTAAATCACGAAATTCAGTCTTGTATAACTTTAAAGACAGATAAATTTACCTGTAGTGTCAAATGCTTCGGTATCAGAAAAGAAAACGAATACCGAATCAATTGCGATACATACATACCATATGCTGGCGAATGCGGAATTTTGGTGCTCATCTAAATCAAAATCATCGCAATTTTCATACAATTGAACACAATGTCTTGTTGTCATATTCGAGATGCAGATCTGAGTAGGGTGTATAATTACGACGGAAGTGGTTTTAATTTTTAACACATTGGAATATAAACAATCTAAATATTCTCTAAATTTATGATAATATAATAGAGCAACAGATTAGAAGTGGTTTTAATTTTTAACACATTGGAATATAAACAATCTAAATATGCTCTAAATTTATGATAATATAATAGAGCAACAGATTAGAAGTGGTTTTAATTTTTAACACATTGGAATATAAACAATCTAAATATTCTCTAAATTTATGATAATATAATAGAGCAACAGATTAGAAGTGGTTTTAATTTTTAACACATTGGAATATAAACAATCTAAATATTCTCTAAATTTATGATAATATAATAGAGCAACAGATTAGAAGTGGTTTTAATTTTTAACACATTGGAATATAAACAATCTAAATATTCTCTAAATTTATGATAATATAATAGAGCAACAGATTAGAAGTGGTTTTAATTTTTAACACATTGGAATATAAACAATCTAAATATTCTCTAAATTTATGATAATATAATAGAGCAACAGATTAGAAGTGGTTTTAATTTTTAACACATTGAAATATAAACAATCTAAATATTCTCTAAATTTATGATAATATAATAGAGCAACAGATTAGAAGTGGTTTTAATTTTTAACACATTGGAATATAAACAATCTAAATATTCTCTAAATTTATGATAATATAATAGAGCAACAGATTAGAAGTGGTTTTAATTTTTAACACATTGGAATATAAACAATCTTAATATTCTCTAAATTTATGATAATATAATAGAGCAACAGATTAGAAGTGGTTTTAATTTTTAACACATTGGAATATAAACAATCTTAATATTCTCTAAATTTATGATAATATAATAGAACAACAGATTTGAAGTGGTTTTAATTTTTAACACATTGGAATATAAACAATCTTAATATTCTCTAAATTTATGATAATATAATAGAGGAGATCGTCGGAATTAAAAAGGGTAGACGAACCATATATCAATTATAAATGAGGAAGTATTTCATTATGGAAAGTGGTACAAGAAGAGTAAGTATATTATTTCACACAAAATATCAAAACAAACATAGTACATGTACTCTGCAAAGCTATATGAATATAAAGTGACAACTTAAATTATTGTTATGAAAACATGAAGTTTGTAGTGATTATGTTTAGCATAATTACGATAAAAGAGGTGTTTTTAATTTAAAACACATTGGGATATATAAAATCTCTAAATTTACGATTATTCAAGAGAGACCATCTAACCAAACATCTCTCGTCAAAATAACAAGAATGTTTTTAATTTATAACACATTGAAATATACAATCTACATATTCTCTAAATGTATGATAATATGAGTAAATCGTCGGAATTAAAAATGGTCTCACGTCAAGGAAATTGTATTCAATAAACCACAGAGAAGTTCAAAATCAACAAACATACAATCATCTATTTTAAACTTGTATTACAAAAGAATAGAGTCTGATGATTTAATTTAGAAATTATTGTTCAAATAAATAATGCTCTAATATCATTGGTCATTGGTTAATAATAGTCATGTTGTTTCATCATATCACATGTTTTAATTCAGTAACGCTGAGTTACTTAGAAATACTTTAAACTTCCCGGTAGCCATTTTGATATTTTAACATAGTACAATCATTCTGTTTGTCTGTGGAAGGTTTATAGAACTATATTTATCTGTGGAAGGTATATAGAACTATATTTGTATGTGGAAGGTATATAGAACTATATTTGTCTGTGGAAGGTTTATAGAACTATATTTGTCTGTGGAAGGTATATAGAACTATATTTGTCTGTGGAAGGTATATAGAACTATATTTGTCTGTGGAAGGTGTAGAGAACTATATTTGTCTGTGGAAGGTATATAGAACTATATTTGTCTGTGGAAGGTATATAGAACTATATTTGTCTGTGGAAGGTATATAGAACTATATTTGTTTATAGAACTATATTTGTCTTTGGAAGGTATACAGAACTATATTTGT
This sequence comes from Lottia scabra, assembly GCA_029955415.1. NCBI lineage: Eukaryota > Metazoa > Mollusca > Gastropoda > Lottiidae > Lottia > Lottia scabra. Next base: position 47,452,328 of record JARJEI010000001.1, read on the forward strand.
CTGTGGAAGGTATATAGAACTATCTTTGTATGTCGAAGGTATATAGAACTAAGGTATACAAAACTATATTTGCCTGTGGAAGGTATATAGAACTATATTTGCCTGTGGAAGGTATATAGAACTATATTTGTCCGTGGAAAGTATATAGAACTATATTTGTCTGTGGTAGGTATAGAAAACTATATTTGTCTGGTGAAGGTGTATAGAACTATATTTGTCTGTGGAAGGCATATAGAACTATATTTGTCTGTGGAAGGTATATAGAATTATCTGTGGAAGGTATATAGAACTATATTTGCCTGTGGAAGGTATATAGAACTATATTTGTCTGTGGAAAGTATACAGAACTATATTTGTCTGTAACCAATAAACCTGTAACAACACTAAAATATCATTGTCCAAATCACAGTAAGAAGGAGGTAGAATATTATTGTGAAACTTGTAATTTAGGATTGTGTTCTCGATGTATTTTCACAGATCATAGAAATCATAAAACACTAGATATAAATCATTTAAATAGTGATTCTACAAGAGAAAGGATTTCCTAAAAACTTTTAAAATCTAAATACGTCATTCAAAACAAACTAAACGACTTGATTAAAACCCATTCAGAATCAGAAACTCAAATCTTTTCGTGATGAAACCTGTTCTAAAATCTATGTAAATTGTGTAAAGAGACAACAAGAAGTTCGAGATAATTTTAACGAAAATGAATCTAAACTAACAGAAACTCAACAGAAAGTTATTGCCCAGATACAAAATATCAATACTATTTTACAGACACCCTGTCCTACAGAGGAACCATCTTTAACTCTTATACAGTCACTGACTAAACTCCAAGATTTACAGAAACTCTGTGAAAACATGAAGACTGATATTCCTCCAGTGACGTATGTAGAATGGAGAGAGGGAAGTGGAGAAGTGTGGAAGTTTGTAACAATACCATTATTTAAAAACGCCTTTGAGGAAGTAGCGTCACGATAATGAAATGTTTAAGGGATATGTTCACTAACCGTTCGACTGAATTTTTTAACTAATCTAATCCAAAATAATGTCCCAAACTCTCCCTCAAAATTTAAGCCATCAAATTCCTGTGTATCTATAAATATCAGTGTTTGAAAGAAAAAACATACGACTCGTCGTTTAATAAGACTATGACTAGGAGGACAAACAACATATACCAACTGTAACAAAACCACTATATCAATATGTATTTAAATTTAACTGTAAAGATATGTATTAAGAGTGATAAGGTATAATACTACAGTGAACCCTGTGTATAATAAGATGTAGTGAAGTAAGGGAGTGTACATGTTCTTTTGTTAATTTTGAGTTACTTCAAAAGGATTAAGTGTTTACATTTAAAAACAAAATGCGTCAACTCTTGCTAATAAAGATAGAGATCAGAGGCCTGGTTTTTGAAAGTATCTTATGACTAAGACGTGTCTTACGATGGTCTTTTGATAGATCATAGTCGTAAGAACCTTCTTGTTCAGAATCTGAAAAATTCATCACACGGGCATTTGATATCAGGCGAAAAAAATTGTATAAAAACTAGACCCACCCATCCATATAATGTATATTATAACCCTTTATATTTAACAGATTTTTGACATGAAGCAAACATAAATACGACCTCATTTTTATCGTCTATCGTAAGATAACGTAAATGCTGCCCGGAATGGTATCAGAGGCAAGGCCATTAATCCTAATTTTCAACATTTTCTTAGGTTCGGTGTCTCCACAGATGCTACCGTCAGTCGCGAGCCATATAATCTTCAACGAGAGAACTGTCAGGGAAGGTATCCGATGCGAGGAAATCAACCTTGATTTTCAAAATTTCTTAGAGCACAATCCCTCCAAACTACTTGCAGTTTGTAAATCCTCAGATGCAAGGAAATCAGCTCTTATTTTCAAAATTGTCTTGGGTTATCCCCAAATAAATCCTCAAGAGTCAAGTGTTGTCAACGAGCTCAGGAAAGGTCTCAGATGCAAGGAATTTAATTCTATTTTTCAAAATCGCGGAAAGGTCTGATTGCAACGAAAGCAAACCTGATTTCAAAATTTTCTTGTGATACAATTTCCCAAACGAGGTGTGCGTTCTCAACGAGAATTTTGTTCGGAAAGGCATCAGATGCAAGGAACTCGGACCTCATTTTCAAAATTTTCTTGGAGTAGGGCTTACGATGCTTCCAAACCCTCTTCAAATGGAGGTCGTTCTCTAAGAGAATTCTGTTCGGTAAGGCATCAGATGCAAGGAACCTAACCATAATTTTCATAATTTGGCCCCTAACAAACCTCTTCAAAAAAGGGGAGGGCGTGGGTAGTTGCCAAAAAGTTCCTTCTGAGAATATTAGGAGTTTCCCGATTTTTATCCACATTTTACTCGTGACGTACTCGGCTTGCAACTCCTGTAGGGGGGAGAGGGGCTTAACACATGTCACTATAATAATCAATTTCATTCAGTCATTCATATATATTTATAACACGAGGTCAAGTTGTTTTATCCTATCACGTGTTTTAAATCGTGTCAGTACTTTTCCTCGAAACGCTGAGTTACCTAGAAATACTTTAAACTTCCCGGTAGCCATTTTAATATTTTAACATATTGAAATCATTCTGTTTGTCTTTGGAAGGTTTATAAAGCTATATTTGTCTGTGGAAGGAATATAGAACTATATGTGTCTGTGGAAGGTGTATAGAACTATATGTGTCTGTGGAAGGTGTATAGAACTATATGTGTCTGTGGAAGGTGTATAGAACTATATGTGTCTGTGGAAGGTGTATAGAACTATATGTGTCTGTGGAAGGTGTATAGAACTATATGTGTCTGTGGAAGGTATATAGAACTATATTTGTCTGTGGAAGGTATATAGAACTATATTTGTCTGTGGAAGGTATATAGAACTATATTTGTCTGTGGAAGGTATATAGAACTATATTTGTCTGTGGAAGGTGTATAGAACTATATTTGTGTGTGGAAGGAATATAGAACTGTATTTGTCTGTGGAAGGTATATAGAACTATATTCATCATGGCGACTGCTCTTCCAAACAATCCTGACTTAGAATGTCCTATTTGTGTTGAAAGTTTCGTGACACCCAAAGTCTTATCTTGTGGACATTCTTTCTGCCTCAAGTGTTTAGTGAGATATGTTGAAGGACGAACGAGAACATTTCCATGTCCAGTTTGTAATCAGAGTGTTAAGATACCACTAGGTGGTGTCAACAATTTCGTTACTAATTTTTCTTTACAAACTTGTACGGAATCTCTGAGAACAACTGACATACCAACAACTCAACCTTCAACAGTTCTTAAACCAGAACATCACTGTCAAAATCACAGAAAAAAGGAGGTAGAATATTATTGTCAAACTTGTAATTTAGGATTGTGTTCTAAATGTATTTACAGAGATCATAACGATCATCAAACATTAGATTTAGAATGTGATTCTACAAGAGAAATAATACTTGAAGAACGTTCAAACTTAAAACATTTCCTTGAAAACAAAATTGAAGACTTGCAAAAGACTGACGCAACATTGTTAAAAAAATCTGAAAAACTCAAATCGTTTTTTATCGAAACCCTTGCTAAAATCACTGAACAAACTGAACAATTTTTTGTTGAATTGAAGGAAAAAAATGAGGAAATACAAAAAGAAATTATAGTCAGTTATAGCACGAATGGATCAAAATTGAGAGAAACTCGACAGAAAGTTCTGATCCAGATAAAAAATATCAAGACTGATTTAGATACATCCTGTCTTACTACAACAGAGGAACCATCTTTAACTCTTATGTATTCACTAACTAAACTAAAAAATTTAAAGAAACTCTGTGAAAACATGAAGATTAAGATTCCTGCAGTGACGTATGTAGAATGGAGAGAGGGAAGTGGGAAAGTTGGTGATATTTTGGGATCAACTGATATTAAACCACTAGATCAACCTAGCGAGGACAGGGGGTATATACCAACTGAAATTGAACCACTAATTCCACCTAGCGAGGACAGGGGGAGGTATATACCAACTGTAACTAAACCACTAATTCCACCTAGCGAGGGTAGGGGATATATACCATCTGTAACTAAACCACTAGATCCACCTAGCGAGGGTAACGCATTTACAATTATAAATCCAGTAAGTGGAGAAGTTTGTGATATTTTGGGATCAACTGCATTTGAGATTATAAATCCAGCGAGTGAGAGTACTGTATTTAAAAATAACTATAAAGATAATACCAATAAAGTCGAGCATATTTACAATAAAGACCAATATAAACGTCAGGTTATAGAATGGATTTGTAGGGCATGGGAGAATCTTAAAGATTTCATTTATGAGTTGCTTAACCACATAATCATTTCTAACATTGTGTTACCGATCTTTTTTTATTCTTGTATATATTTGTTTTTTATTTTTTCGATGAACGTCGTTAAATAAAATCGAAAAGATTACAGAAACTGTGTGAAAACATGAAGACTGATATTCCTCCAGTGGCGTATGTAAATTTATTAAGGATACCATATTAGTGAAGCGACATATCAACTTCTTTGTTCAGTTTTTGATACAAACACCAAATTTGGCACACTGATACTTTGTTGTGAATATTTTAGGATATGGAGACTCTCAAATTTTACTTGTGTAAAATCCGCCATTTCGAATTTCAAATGGGCCATCCTCAGAAAATACAATTTTTGACATTTTTGTATCTATGTCAGCAATTCACCTATTCAAAATGGCTTATTTTCCTTTTTTTTATGTATCAGGGAATTCAACTTTACAAGCTGCAAGTGGCTTCAACCGGTCATGATTAATTTCAACAACAAAAAATCGATAATTTGCAATATGTCAGCCATTTTTTTTAACTCAGTTTTGATTGCTTTTTGTTTGTTTTGTGGGCTAAAGATCGACTGGTTCAATTAACACGTGGCAAGATCTGTCGCCATATTGAATTTCAAAATCGCGATCACAAAAAAAAAAAAAAAACATCTATCATCTATAATAGCATTCTTGATAGTTAATTCTGAACTGATACAGATACAGATAATGCATGTTGAATTCTATGTTGCCTTTTAACAAACACTTGTTGCCATATCTCCTAGTCATAGCAGTACAGAGTTAGTGATGTAAATTCTATTTATAATACCAAGGTGAACTGTCATGTTTATAGTTTTAGTTGTTAAAATCTTGTATTTTAATATTGTATCTTGTAAATTATATTTATAATACCAAGGTGTACTGTCATGTTTATAGTTTTAGTTGTTAAAATCTTGTATTTTAATATTGTATCTTGTAAATTATATTTATAATACCAAGGTGTACTGTCATGTTTATAGTTTTAGTTGTTAAAATCTTGTATTATAATATTGTATCTTGTAAATTATATTGATAATACCAAGGTGTACTGTCATGTTTATAGTTTTAGTTGTTAAAATCTTGTATTATAATATTGTATCTTGTAAATTCTATTTATAATACCAAGGTGTACTGTCATGTTTATAGTTTTAGTTGTTAAAATCTTGTATTTTAATATTGTATCTTGTAAATTATATTTATAATACCAAGGTGTACTGTCATGTTTATAGTTTTAGTTGTTAAAATCTTGTATTTTAATATTGTATCTTGTAAATTCTATTTATAATACCAAGGTGTACTGTCATGATTATAGTTTTAGTTTTTAAAATCGTGTATTATAATATTGTATCTTGTAAATTATATTTATAATACCAAGGTGTACTGTCATGTTTATAGTTTTAGTTGTTAAAATCTTGTATTTTAATATTGTATCTTGTAAATTATATTTATAATACCAAGGTTTACTGTCATGTTTATAGTTTTAGTTGTTAAAATCTTGTATTTTAATATTGTATCTTGTAAATTCTATTTATAATACCAAGGTGTACTGTCATGTTTATAGTTTTAGTTGTTAAAATCTTGTATTTTAATATTGTATTTTGTAAATTATATTGATAATACCAAGGTGTACTGTGATGTTTATAGTTTTAATTGTTAAAATTTTGTATTTTAATATTGTATCTTGTAAATTATATTTATAATACCAAGGTGTACTGTCATGTTTATAGTTTTAGTTGTTAAAATCTTGTATTTTAATATTGTATCTTGTAAATTATATTTATAATACCAAGGTGTACTGTCATGTTTATAGTTTTAGTTGTTAAAATCTTGTATTTTAATGTTGTATCTTGTAACTTCAATTTATAATACCAAGGTGTACTGGCATGTTTATAGTTTTAGTTGTTAAAATCTTGTATTTTAATATTGTATCTTGTAAATTCTATCTATAATATCAAGGTGTACTGTCATGTTTATAGTTTTAGTTGTTAAAATCTTGTATTTTAATATTGTATCTTGTAAATTATATTTATAATACCAAGGTGTACTGTCATGTTTATAGTTTTAGTGGTTAAAATCTTGTATTTTAATATTGTATCTTGTAAATTCTATTTATAATACCAAGGTGTACTGTCATGTTTATAGTTTAAGTTGTTAAAATCTTGTATTTTAATATTGTATCTTGTAAATTATATTTATAATACCAAGGTGTACTGTCATGTTTATAGTTTTAGTGGTTAAAATCTTGTATTTTAATATTGTATCTTGTAAATTCTATTTATAATACCAAGGTGAACTGTCATGTTTATAGTTTTAGTTGTTAAAATCTTGTCTTATAATATTGTATCTTGTAATTTCTAGATGTATATTTTAAGTTTTCATTCTGTTCATAATCAATCCCTTATATTTAGCGTATGCAAATACCGTTATTTCTCATGAGATTTTGTTTGTTTATAAGGGCATGCAGACCACATTTTCTTCAGAATGAGCACTGCACCCTAGATGTCCTCTGTGACTAGTTAAGTGTTACCAATGGTATCTGATCTAATCGAGGTGTGATGATTCTTTTAGCAAGTGTGAGCTCTACCCCGATGGTCCCATGTGACTAGTGTTATTGGTGGTACCTTATTACCCAATTTTTACTGGGCGGTCCTTTGTGATTAATGTTAACAATGTGTTTTCTTGTCTGGAACATTTTCTGGATGATCTTTTGTGATTTGTATTGTTCCAGTATAATTTAGTGCTTTTGTGATATTTTGCACGTGTGTACCACCCTAAAACAATTTGGGCTATTGTAATTTTACGTGAAGTGAATACTAACTATTGGTTGGTGAAGTGGCCTAAACTGTGCATCCCGAATATTTAATTGTGTAAAGTACTTTGTTGTTCGTGTTCCCCATTTTTGTTTTGGGACTTAATGTGTGTTTCCAGTTTGTGTTGCCCATTTTGTAATATAGTTTAGGGTTCAATCTTTAATTGTGTCTTACCATTTGTTTTTCAATTATAACAAATGTATAGTGTACTGAATATTAGTATATCTTTTTACATAAAGTTTTTTTTAATTAGAACACTTGTGTATTTGATTAACATTGGGATAGAACTTAGTCACTTTTGAGCTGACACTTGCTCGAAGAGATTTTGCGTGGTGGTTCTGGGGTTGAAAAGCAAAACCCAATCCGAAGAAATATAAATCCAGTTACACGCTATATCAACAAAGTCCGATCCTGCCGATGTCAGGGGCGTCCATATAAACTCGTGACTAGTGGTGTTGAAACAATTGGTCGGGAAAACGCTACTGAGGGGGCATAACCTCTACCCCTACTCTTTGACTCAGAAATGCTGTTATAATTTGCAACATTTCGACAGGAGTTACATACTCTTGTAAGCGAAAATAATGTCCGGGGGTATTTATGTCCGGGTTGGACATAATACGCTAGATAGAACTGTCCTTTATTTAGTTATGGACACTAATCACTAGTTCAAAATGTCCATTGGACATATTTCACTAGTGCAAAATGTCCAGCGGACATTTTCCACTGGCGGACATTGTACACTTTTACACTCTCGTAATATATTGACCTAATTATTACAGTCAACGAAATTTACAGAGTTACCTCCCTTGATGATTAATTTTATCAAATTAACTCCCTTGAAAGTAAAACTTTAAAATATAATCGTGACTAGTGGTGTTGAAACAATTTGTCGGGAAAACACGCTACTGAGGGGGCATAACCTCTACCCCTACTCCCTCGCCCCATATTGATGCCCCTGACCGATGTATGTTCTAGGGTGTAAAAATCGACGAATCAGGACAATTTCTTTACTAAACACTCAATAACCACATTTATACAAAATGTAAACCTTTATCTTACTCTATTTAGGTTGTTCACGGATAAAGCTACAAAATATTAAATATAAATCATTAAAACCCAAGAGTCTAACGTAACCCCACAATTTATTTCAAGAGATCCCAAAAGCAGTATGATTCCAGTATTGCTTACAAGCAAGAGCGTGAATTCAGGGGTTGGCTGGCACGTTTCAAGAGATCCCAAAAGCAGTATGATTCCAGTATTGCTTACAAGCAAGAGCGTGAATTCAGGGGTTGGCTGGCACGTGCTCCCCCCCCCCCCCCCTCTTACTTTTGAACTAAAAAAATGGGGGCGAGACTTTTTCGACTCTACAAACTACAAGCCGACACGCCTTAAAAATGTTTTTGGTCAAATCTAAGCCTTACTTACAAGTACGCTCTACGAGAGCCTTTATGTGACACACGACTTCCATAGTTTATAAAGACTGTTCATCGCTTATATCGCCCATCTTGGTACTTGATAACATTTTAAAATCCTTCCTTCATCCGCTAAATATAAACACCCAATATTATACTTATATACAAATGGACAACCAGTAAATGTATCATGTTAATATAAATTTACTATTGATAACTATGCAGATCACTATTAGTGACGTCATAAAAACGTGTTAGTTACAGTGGAAATGCAACAACCACAGACGTCGGAATGGAAATTGGAATGGCGCAAATTGATGCTATCTGTGTCCCTGATACACATACAAAGTTTAGAAAACCTCTTTACAATCACTTTAAGGGGAATATGCTGACACATACTCGTGCGTTTAATGTTACATCATGACTACCTGTTCACTAATTACGCATTTTATTATTGTTTTAAAAACATATCTTTAAAAGTGTTTGTTTTTGTTTCCTTTGTTTACAAATACTTGTAGACTTGAATAACCAGTCTCTTATGTTTGAACTACCAGAATCATGAGATTACGTGACAATATTGAACTAGTTCGGTCAAATGGCCGCTGTTCATTATCGTGATATGTTGCAGAGCGTAACTTTCACGGAGACCGTTTGGAGCCGGATTTATTTCTATCAGTAAAAGGGAGACAAATCACTACATTTCACAATATTTTAAACCACAATGTCGGGGTCATTTGCATCAGAAACAAAATGTACCCCAATTTTCATAAAATGAATTTTTAATTTTTTGATTACAAAGAAAGTGTCAAAATGCACCTATATGCCGACACTGGTGAAGGTTACAGTTAAGACTATGAATCAAACCTTCTTTGACTGTTACATTTAATTCAGACATGCTGTTATACAGGAGTTATCTCCCGTAATGTATTGACTTAATTATTCAGTTTACAATATTTTGACAGAGTTCTCTCCCTGACGAATTTTATGATTTTTACAAAATTAACTCCCTTGAAAGATAAACTTTAAATTTGACTTTGTGACAGAAATCATTTTAACCTATTGTTGTAATGTTTAATTGAACAGCAGTTGTGGGTGTGACGCCCGTCAACTCTTCTAGACACCTGATACCACTTTTCATTAGGAAATATTTTTCTCAGGCCAAAAGCCAAGACCTCCCTTTGTTGTTTTTTTTTTTAATACATTAATTCATTTCACTGTGTCAAAGGGAGTCTTTATTATAAAATGAATAATTCTGAGTAAACACGTAGTATAGTAGTTATGTAGCTCTCGTTACGCTGAACACAATCAATAAGTTATTTCTAGGAAATTGAACCAGGAAATAAATTGACAGTTCGTGGAAATAGAAGACATTTTGTTTTTTTCTGACGAATACGTTGCGCATTAGACTAGTTGTTGGAGACAAACGGATTCTGTTTTATTTTGGATGTTTATGAACTCAACAGTTACAGTGTCCAATGTATACAGGAAAATAACTAACGTTTATTCTAATACTAAGAAAAGTTTGATCGCTGGTCTAAAAAAATTGTATGGGATGTATTTTTGGTGGCAGTTCATTAAAGGGTGGTGCTGAATACAGGTGACCGTTAGACCAAGTTTGACTGTACATATTAAAACATTATAACTTTTGACCTGTATATTCGACCAGATTTAGTGTTTACTAACAACTATAAATTAAAATGGCTACATCATTAAACACTATTACACCGGAATGTTCCATCTGTTTTGATAATTTCCAAACGCCAAAGGTCCTAACTTGTGGACATACATTCTGTTTGATTTGTATAGATGAATATATTGGTGGTAAAACTAAGACATTTCCGTGTCCAATATGTAAGCAGGTTATCACGATCCCAAATGGTGGAGCTAAGATGTTTACTACTTGCTTTATCCTTGAAACATCACCTACAACAAAACCTACTGGTACATCAACATCACCTCAGACATCAGAAATAACCAACCAGCCTGTAACAACACTAAAACATCATTGTCCAAATCACAGTAAGAAGGAGGTAGAATATTATTGTCAAACCTGTAATTTAGGATTGTGTTCTAAATGTATTTACAGAGATCATAACGATCATAAAACATTAGATTTAGAATGTGATTCTACAAGAGAAATGCTTGTCGACGAACTTTCAAAATCTGAACAAGTGATTAAAAACAAGATTGAAGTCTTCGAAAAAACCCAAGCAACATTGTTAGAAACATATCTGAAAAACTGAAATCTTTATGTGATGAGGCCTGTTCAAAAATCAGTGAAAAAACTGAACAAATTATTGGTGAATTGAAAGATAATTGTGAGAAAATACAAAAAGAAATTCGAGATAATTTTAACAAGAATGAATCCCAACTGACCGAAACTCGACAGGAAGTTATGACCCAGATACAAAATATCAAGACTGATTTAGATAGATCCCGTCTTACTACAACAGAGGAACCATCTTTAACTCTTATACAGTCACTGACTAAACTCCAAGATTTACAGAAACTCTGTGAAAACATGAAGACTGATATTCCTCCAGTGACGTATGTAGAATGGAGAGAAGAAAGTGTCGAAGTTTGTGATATTTTGGGATCAACTGCACTTAAATTTATATATCCAGCGAGTGAAAGTACTATATTTAGAATTGACTAGAAAGATAATACCAATAAAGTCGAGCATATTTACAATAAAGACCAATATAAACGTCAGGTTATAGATTGATTTGTAGGGCATGGGAGAATGTTAAAGATTTCATTTATGAGTTGCTTAACCACATAATCATTTCTAACATTGTGTTACCGATCTTTTTTTATTCTTGTATATATTTGTTTTTTTATTTTTTTGATGAACGTCGTTAAATAAAATCGAAAAGATTACAGAAACTGTGTGAAAACATGAAGACTGATATTCCTCCAGTGACGTATGTAGATTTATTAAGGATACCATATTAGTGAAGCGACATATCAACTTCTTTGTTCAGTTTTTGATACAAACACCAAATTTGGCACACTGATACTTTGTTATGAATATTTTTGGATATGGAGACTCTCAAATTTTACTTGTGTAAAATCCGCCATTTCGAATTTCAGTGGGCCATCCTCAGAAAATACAATTTTTAACATTTTTGTATCTATATCAGCAATTCACCTATTCAAAATGGCTTATTTTCCCTTTTTTTATGTATCAGGGAATTCAACTTTACAAGTTGCAAGTGGCTTCAACCGGTCATGATTAATTTCAACAACAAAAAATCGATAATTTGCAATATGTCAGCCATTTTTTTTAACTCAGTTTTGATTGCTTTTTGTTTGTTTTGTGGGCTAAAGATCGACTGGTTCAATTAACACGTGGCAAGAACTGTCGCCATATTGAATTTCAAAATCGCGATCACAAAAAATAAACATCTATCATCTATAATAGCATTCTTGATAGTTAATTCTGAACTGATACAGATACAGATAATGCATGTTGAATTCTATGTTGCCTTTTAACAAATACTTGTTGCCATATCTCCTAGTCATAGCAGTACAGAGTTAGTGATGTAAATTCTATTTATAATACCAAGGTGTAGTTGTTAAAATCTTGTATTTTAATATTGTATCTTGTAAATTATATTTATAATACCAAGGTGTACTGTCATGTTTATAGTTTTAGTTGTTAAAATCTTGTATTATAATATTGTATCTTGTAAATTATATTTATAATACCAAGGTGTTCTGTCATGTTTATAGTTTTAGTTGTTAAAATCTTGTATTTTAATATTGTATCTTGTAAATTATATTTATAATACCAAGGTGTACTGTCATGTTTATAGTTTTAGTTGTTAAAATCGTGTATTTTAATGTTGTATCTTGTAAATTATATTTATAATACCAAGGTGTACTGTCATGTTTATAGTTTTAGTTGTTAAAATCGTGTATTTTAATGTTGTATCTTGTAAATTATATTTATAATACCAAGGTGTACTGTCATGTTTATAGTTTTAGTTGTTAAAATCTTGTATTTTAATATTGTAGCAAGTGTGAGTTCTACCCCGAAGGTTCTATGTGACTAGTGTTATCGGTGGTATCTTATTACCCAATTTTTACTGGGCGGTCCTTTGTGATTAATGTTACCAATTGTGTTTTCTTTTATGCGACATTTCTGGATGATCCTTTGTGATTTGTGTTGTACCAGTATAATTTAGTGCTTATGTGATATTTGTCCACGTTTGTACCGCCCTTTAGGGCTATTGTACATTAATTTTACGTGATGTGAATACTAACTATTGTGTGGTGAAGTGCTGTGCATCCCGAATATTTAATTGTGTAATGCGCTTTTTAATTATAACAAATGTATATTGTACTGAATATTAGTTCATCTTTTTATATAAAGTTTTTTTTATTAAAACACGTGTGTATTTGATGTATGTTTTAGGGTGTGAAAAGTGACGAATCAGGACAAACGAAGAATTTTCATAACTAAACACTAAAGCCTGGATTAAACGGTATCGGTAATATCAAGCTCTAGCTCTATGTAACGGAGGATTCTAGTAGTGCTTACAAGAAAGAGCATGAATTCAGGAGATGGCAGAGACCACCACCATCAAATTTGCTAGGAAATGTCAGCAATATGGGTTTCCAGGCGTCTATTTCCCAAAAGTTTCTTCTTGAGGCCCTGCAGTCCCTATAATTCGTCAGAAAATAACTTTTAAGGAAGTCAGTTTTCTAGTGGGTGCCTAAAATTTCCAGGCTTCCAATGGGCATCCGTAAAACAATAAACGTAGCAATAACACAATAGAGTGCATCATTGCAACGCATAACAATTCACAATTTCGAGGAGGAGGGGGGATGGGTTACCTAAACTGCCCCGCTTGATTGTATGTTTGCCCTCCTAGAAGTACTTCCTTCATAGTTTAAAATAGAGAAATACATTTATGACGTTTCGTTTTCCTTTCAGTTCGATTTGATGTCATTGTGACCATTTAGTAATATCCATGTAAATATATTCTGTCCACATAGAACGAATATGCATTAAATATAATATATTATAGGGCCTTTCAGTTTATACATGGTTAATGTCGGTAACCTCATTTTCAAACAAAGACCGAAACACGTAGTATAGTAGTTATGTAGCTCTCGTTACGCTGAACACAATCAATAAGTTATTTCTAGGAAATTGAACCAGGAAATAAATTGACAGTTCGTGGAAATAGAAGACATTTTGTTTTTTTCTGACGAATACGTTGCGCATTAGACTAGTTGTTGAAGACAAACGGATTCTGTTTTATTTTGGATGTTTATGAACTCAACAGTTACAGTGTCCAATGTATACAGGAAAATAACTAACGTTTATTCTAATACTAAGAAAAGTTTGATCGCTGGTCTAAAAAAATTGTATGGGATGTATTTTTGGTGGCAGTTCATTAAAGGGTGGTGCTGAATACAGGTGACCGTTAGACCAAGTTTGACTGTACATATTAAAACATTATAACTTTTGACCTGTATATTCGACCAGATTTAGTGTTTACTAACAACTATAAATTAAAATGGCTACATCATTAAACACTATTACACCGGAATGTTCCATCTGCTTTGATAATTTCCAAACGCCAAAGGTCCTAACTTGTGGGCATACATTCTGTTTGATTTGTATAGATGAATATATTGGTGACAAAACTAAGACATTTCCGTGTCCAATATGTAAGCAGGTTATCACGATCCCAAATGGTGGAGCTAAGATGTTTACTACTTGCTTTATCCTTGAAACATCACCTACAACAAAACCTACTGGTACATCAACATCACCTCAGACATCAGAAATAACCAACCAGCCTGTAACAACACCAAAACATCATTGTCCAAATCACAGTAAGAAGGAGGTAGAATATTATTGTCAAACCTGTAATTTAGGATTGTGTTCTAAATGTATTTACAGAGATCATAACGATCATAAAACATTAGATTTAGAATGTGATTCTACAAGAGAATTGGTAGTCGAAGAACTTTCAAAATCTGAACAAGTGATTAAAAACAAGATTGAAGTCTTCGAAAAAACCCAAGCAATATTGTTAGAAACATATCTGAAAAACTGAAATCTTTCTGTGATGAGGCCTGTTCCAAAATCAGTGAAAAAACTGAACAAATTATTGGTGAATTGAAAGATAATTGTGAGAAAATACAAAAAGAAATTCGAGATAATTTTAACAAGAATGAATCCCAACTGACCGAAACTCGACAGAAAGTTATGACCCAGATAAAACATATCAAGACTGATTTAGATATATCCTGTCTTACTACAACAGAGGAACCATCTTTAACTCTTATACAGTCACTGACTAAACTTCAAGATTTACAGAAACTCTGTGAAAACATGAAGACTGATATTCCTCCAGTGACGTATGTAGAATGGAGAGAAGAAAGTGTCGAAGTTTGTGATATTTTGGGATCAACTGCACTTAAATTTATATATCCAGCGAGTGAGAGTACTATATTTAGAATTGACTATAAAGATAATACCAATAAAGTCGAGCATATTTACAATAAAGACCAATATAAACGTCAGGTTATAGATTGATTTGTAGGGCATGGGAGAATCTTAAAGGTTTCATTTATGAGTTGCTTAACCACATAATCATTTCTAACATTGTGTTACCTATCTTTTTTTATTCTTGTATAAATTTGTTTTTTTTATTTTTTCAATGAACGTCGTTAAATAAAATCGAAAAGATTACAGAAACTGTGTGAAAACATGAAGACTGATATTCCTCCAGTGGCGTATGTAGATTTATTAAGGATACCATATTAGTGAAGCGACATATCAACTTCTTTGTTCAGTTTTTGATACAAACACCAAATTTGGCACACTGATACTTTGTTGTGAATATTTTTGGATATGGAGACTCTCAAATTTTACTTGTGTAAAATCCGCCATTTCGAATTTCAAATGGGCCATCCTCAGAAAATATAATTTTTGACATTTTTGTATCTATATCAGCAATTCACCTATTCAAAATGGCTTATTTTCCCTTTTTTTATGTATCAGGGAATTCAACTTTACAAGTTGCAAGTGGCTTCAACCGGTCAGGATTAATTTCAACAACAAAAAATCGATAATTTGCAATATGTCAGCCATTTTTTTTAACTCAGTTTTGATTGCTTTTTGTTTGTTTTGTGGGCTAAAGATCGACTGGTTCAATTAACACGTGGCAAGAACTGTCGCCATATTGAATTTCAAAATCGCGATCACAAAAAATAAACATCTATCATCTATAAACACTTGTTGCCATATCTCCTAGTCATAGCAGTACAGAGTTAGTATAATACCAAGGTGTAGTTGTTAAAATCTTGTATTTTAATATTGTATCTTGTAAATTATATCTATAATACCAAGGTGTACTGTCATGTTTATAGTTTTAGTTGTTAAAATCTTGTATTTTAATATTGTATCTTGTAAATTCTATTTATAATACCAAGGTGTACTGTCATGTTTATAGTTTTAGTTGTTAAAATCTTGTATTTTAATATTGTATCTTGTAAATTCTATTTATAATACCAAGGTGTACTGTCATGTTTATAGTTTTAGTTGTTAAAATCTTGTATTATAATATTGTATCTTGTAAATTATATTTATAATACCTAGGTGTACTGTCATGTTTATAGTTTTAGTTGTTAAAATCTTGTATTATAATATTGTATCTTGTAAATTATATTTATAATACCAAGGTGTTCTGTCATGTTTATAGTTTTAGTTGTTAAAATCTTGTATTTTAATATTGTATCCTGTAAATTATATTTATAATACCAAGGTGTACTGTCATGTTTATAGTTTTAGTTGTTAAAATCTTGTATTTTAATATTGTATCTTGTAAATTATATTTATAATACCAAGGTGTACTGTCATGTTTATAGTTTTAGTTGTTAAAATCTTGTATTTTAATATTGTATCTTGTAAATTATATTTATAATACCAAGGTGTACTGTCATGTTTATAGTTTAAGTTGTTAAAATCTTGTATTTTAATATTCTATCTTGTAAATTCTATTTATAATACCAAGGTGTACTGTCATGTTTATATTTTTAGTTGTTAAAATATTGTATTTTAATATTGTATCTTGTAAATTATATTTATAATACCAAGGTGAACTGTCATGTTTATATTTTTAGTTGTTAAAATCTTGTATTTTAATATTGTATCTTGTAAATTATATCTATAATACCAAGGTGTACTGTCATGTTTATAGTTTTAGTTGTTAAAATCTTGTATTTTAATATTGTATCTTGTAAATTCTATTTATAATACCAAGGTGTACTGTCATGTTTATAGTTTTAGTTGTTAAAATCTTGTATTTTAATATTGTATCTTGTAAATTCTATTTATAATACGAAGGTGTACTGTCATGTTTATAGTTTTAGTTGTTAAAATCTTGTATTTTAATATTGTATCTTGTAAATTATATTTATAATACCAAGGTGTACTGTCATGTTTATAGTTTTAGTTGTTAAAATCTTGTATTATAATATTGTATCTTGTAAATTATATTTATAATACCTAGGTGTACTGTCATGTTTATAGTTTTAGTTGTTAAAATCTTGTATTATAATATTGTATCTTGTAAATTATATTTATAATACCAAGGTGTTCTGTCATGTTTATAGTTTTAGTTGTTAAAATCTTGTATTTTAATATTGTATCCTGTAAATTATATTTATAATACCAAGGTGTACTGTCATGTTTATAGTTTTAGTTGTTAAAATCTTGTATTTTAATATTGTATCTTGTAAATTATATTTATAATACCAAGGTGTACTGTCATGTTTATAGTTTTAGTTGTTAAAATCTTGTATTTTAATATTGTATCTTGTAAATTATATTTATAATACCAAGGTGTACTGTCATGTTTATAGTTTAAGTTGTTAAAATCTTGTATTTTAATATTCTATCTTGTAAATTCTATTTATAATACCAAGGTGTACTGTCATGTTTATATTTTTAGTTGTTAAAATATTGTATTTTAATATTGTATCTTGTAAATTATATTTATAATACCAAGGTGAACTGTCATGTTTATAGTTTTAGTTGTTAAAATCTTGTATTTTAATATTGTATCTTGTAAATTATATTTATAATACCAAGGTGTACTGTCATGTTTATAGTTTTAGTTGTTAATATCTTGTATTTTAATATTGTATCTTGTAAATTCTATTTATAATACCAAGGTGTACTGTCATGTTTATAGTTTTAGTTGTTAAAATCTTGTATTTTAATATTGTATCTTGTAAATTATATTTATAATACCATGGTGTACTGTCATGTTTATAGTTTTAGTTGTTAAAATCTTGTATTTTAATATTGTATCTTGTAAATTATATTTATAATACCAAGGTGTACTGTCATGTTTATAGTTTTAGTTGTTAAAATCTTGTATTTTAATATTGTATCTTGTAAATTATATTTATAATACCATGGTGTACTGTCATGTTAATAGTTTTAGCTGTTAAAATCTTGTATTTTAATATTGTATCTTGTAAATTATATTTATAATACCAAGGTGTACTGTCATGTTTATAGTTTTAGTTGTTAAAATCTTGTATTTTAATATCGTATCTTGTAAATTCTATTTATAATACCAAGGTGTACTGTCATGTTTATAGTTTTAGTTGTTAAAATCTTGTATTATAATATTGTATCTTGTAAATTATATTTATAATACCAAAGTTTACTGTCATGTTTATAGTTTTAGTTGTTAAAATCTTGTATTTTAATGTTGTATCTTGTAAATTCTATTATTCTATCTATAATACCAAGGTGTACTGTCATGTTTATAGTTTTAGTTGTTAAAATCTTGTATTTTAATATTGTATCTTGTAAATTCTATTATTCTATTTATAATACCAAGGTGTACTGTCATGTTTATAGTTTTAGTTGTTAAAATCTTGTATTATAATATTGTATCTTGTAAATTCTATTTATAATACCAAGGTGTACTGTCATGTTTATAGTTTTAGTTGTTAAAATCTTGTATTTTAATATTGTATCTTGTAAATTATATTTATAATACCAAGGTGTACTGTCATGTTTATAGTTTTAGTTGTTAAAATCTTGTATTATAATATTGTATCTTGTAAATTATATTTATAATACCAAGGTGTATTGTCATGTTTATAGTTTTAGTTGTTAAAATCTTGTATTTTAATATTGTATCTTGTAAATTATATTTATAATACCAAGGTGTACTGTCATGTTTATAGTTTTAGTTGTTAAAATCTTGTATTTTAATATTGTATCTTGTAAATTATATTTATAATACCAAGGTGTACTGTCATGTTTATAGTTTTAGTTGTTAAAATCTTGTATTTTAATATTGTATCTTGTAAATTATATTTATAATACCAAGGTGTATTGTCATGTTTATAGTTTTAGTTGTTAAAATCTTGTATTTTAATATTGTATCTTGTAAATTATATTTATAATACCAAGGTGTACTGTCATGGTTATAGTTTTAGTTGTTAAAATCTTGTATTTTAATATTGTATCTTGTAAATTATATTTATAATACCAAGGTGTATTGTCATGTTTATAGTTTTAGTTGTTAAAATCTTGTATTATAATATTGTATCTTGTAAATTATATTTATAATACCAAGGTGTATTGTCATGTTTATATTTTTAGTTGTTAAAATCTTGTATTTTAATATTGTATCTTGTAAATTATATTTATAATACCAAGGTGTATTGTCATGTTTATAGTTTTAGTTGTTAAAATCTTGTATTTTAATATTGTATCTTGTAAATTATATTTATAATACCAAGGTGTATTGTCATGTTTATAGTTTTAGTTGTTAAAATCTTGTATTTTAATATTGTATCTTGTAAATTATATTTATAATACCAAGGTGTACTGTCATGTTTATAGTTTTAGTTGTTAAAATCTTGTATTTTAATATTGTATCTTGTAAATTATATTTATAATACCAAGGTGTATTGTCATGTTTATAGTTTTAGTTGTTAAAATCTTGTATTTCAATATTGTATCTTGTAAATTATATTTATAATACCAAGGTGTATTGTCATGTTTATACTTTTAGTTGTTAAAATCTTGTATTTTAATATTGTAAATTATATTTATAATACCAAGGTGTACTGTCATGTTTATAGTTTTAGTTGTTAAAATCTTGTATTATAATATTGTATCTTGTAAATTATATTGATAATACCAAGGTGTACTGTCATGTTTATAGTTTTAGTTGTTAAAATCTTGTATTATAATATTGTATCTTGTAAATTCTATTTATAATACCAAGGTGTATTGTCATGTTTATAGTTTTAGTTGTTAAAATCTTGTATTTTAATATTGTATCTTGTAAATTCTATTTATAATACCAAGGTGTATTGTCATGTTTATAGTTTTAGTTGTTAAAATCTTGTATTTTAATATTGTATCTTGTAAATTCTATTTATAATACCAAGGTGTACTGTCATGTTTATAGTTTTAGTTGTTAAAATCTTGTATTTTAATATTGTAAATTATATTTATAATACCAAGGTGTACTGTCATGTTTATAGTTTAAGTTGTTAAAATCTTGTATTTTAATATTGTATCTTGTAAATTCTATTTATAATACCAAGGTGTACTGTCATGTTTATAGTTTAAGTTGTTAAAATCTTGTATTTTAATATTGTAAATTATATTTATAATACCAAGGTGTACTGTCATGTTTATAGTTTTAGTTGTTAATATCTTGTATTTTAATATTGTATCTTGTAAATTATATTTATAATACCAAGGTGTACTGTCATGTTTATAGTTTTAGTTGTTAAAATCTTGTATTTTAATATTGTATCTTGTAAATTATATTTATAATACCAAGGTGAACTGTCATGTTTATAGTTTTAGTTGTTAAAATCTTGTATTTTAATATTGTATCTTGTAAATTATATTTATAATACCAAGGTGTACTGTCATGTTTATAGTTTTAGTTGTTAAAATCTTGTATTTTAATATTGTAGCAAGTATGAGCTCTACCCCACAATTTATTTCAAGAGATCCCAAAAGCACATATCTCTTTATTAAAGCGTGAATTCTACATCCGGTATCGGTAATATCAAGCTCTCGCTCTATTTAACAGAGGATTCCAATATTGCTTACAAGCAAGGGCGTGAATTCAGGGGTTGGCTGGCAGGTGCCCCCCCCCCCCTTTTCGTGTGAACTCAAAAAAGGGGGGCGAAAACGTCTCGGTCCCTCGATGAATTAGAGACTCTTTCGACTCTACAAACCATCCTGGTTCGTTCCCCCAACCAACCCAACTTAAAAATATTTTTGGACAAATCCACGCCTTACTTACTTGGTACTCGATCACGTAAGATCAAACATTTTAGAATCCTTGCAACATCCGCTAAATATAGACACCCGAAATCACACTTATCTCTACAAATGGATAACAAGTAAATGTATCATGTTAAGATAAATTTACTACTGTTGTCTATGCAGATCACTATTAGTGACATAAAAAAAAACGTGTTTAAGTGGAAATGCAAGAACCACAGACGTCGAAATTGAAATTGGAATGGCGCAAATTGATGCTATCAGTGTCCCTGATACACATACAAAGTTTAGAAAACCACTTTACTATCCCTTTAAGGGGAATATTCTGACACATAGGGGCCTACTCGTGCATTACGTGACAATATTGAACTAGTTTGGTCAAATGCCCGCTGTTCATTTCTGTGATATGTTGCAGAGCGCTAGTGTAACTTTCACGTAGACCGTTTGGAGTCTATAGTATTAGTAAAGGGGAGATAAATCACTACATTTCACAATATTTTAAACCACAGTGAGCTATTATATTTAATGGGGACACAGTTGGGGTCATTTGCATCAGAAAAAAAAATGTACTCCAATTTTCACCCCAAAAGCACCTACATATGGACTTTGGTGAAGGTTACAGTTATGTGCTGCATGACTCGAGACGTCTTTGACTGTTAACTATTAACTGCTGATTATTACGGTTAAAAATATTTGACACAGTTCTCTCCCTTACTGTTGAATTTTGTAATGTTAATCAAACAGTTGTGGGTGTGACGCCTAGCAAAATTTGTCAACTCTTCTAAACACCTGATACCAGTTTTCATTAGGAAATATTTAAGCATTTATTGATATGTTTTCTGAGGCCAATAGCCTAGCCCCCCACCCCCCTTCGTTTTTTTTTAATACATTAATTCATTTCACTGTGTCAAAGGGAGTCTTGGTTTTAAAATGAATAATTCTGAGTCTTAAATTCGACAGGTCAGGAAATCGCGTTTACAGGCATGATATTCTCAAATTTTCTAAGCGACATACCAGATTTGGTGGGAAATTTTCGAGGCCAGATCCCTCGGACCCTATACAAATAATCTGTAACCTTAAATTCAGTGGTAGTTTGTCTAGGTCAGAAAATGTCAGGAAATTGCGTTAACGGTTCTCAAAATGTTCTAGACTAGATCCCCCAGTGACTATAAAAATAATCTCCATCAACTACCTAGTTTGCCATATCAGCTGCTGCTGGAAGTGAACGTCAACTTGTCATCTACCATCAACTACCTAGTTTACGATATCAGCATCTGCTGGAGGTGAACGTTAACTTGTCATCTACCAACAACTACCTAGTTTGCGATATCAGCTGCTGCTGGAAGTGAACGTCAACTTGTCTTCTACCAACAACTACCTAGTTTGCGATATCAGCATCTGCTCGAAGTGAACGTTAACTTGTCATCTACCAACAACTACCTAGTTTGCGATATCAGCATTTGCTGGAAGCAAACGTTAACCTGTCATCTACCAACCAACAACTACCTAGTTTGCGATATCAGCATTTGCTGGAAGTGAATGTTAACTTTTTATCCACCATCAACTACCTAGTTTGCGATACCGGCATCTGTTGGAAGTGAACGTTAACATGTCATCTACCAACAACTACTTAGTTTGCGATATCAGCATCTGCTGGAAGTGAACGTTAACATGTCATCTACCATCAACTACCGAGTTTGCGATATCAGCATCTGCTGGAAGTGAACGTTAACATTTCATCTACCACCACCACCATCAAATTTGCTAGGAAATGTCAGCAATATTGGTTTCCAGGCGTCTATTTCCCAAACGTTTCTTCTTGTGGCCCTGCAGTCCCTATAATTCGTCAGGAAATAACTTTTAAGGAAGTCAATTTTATAGAGGGTGCCTCATTTTTCCAGTCTTCCAATGGGCATCCGTAAAACAATAAACGTAGCAATAACACAATAGAGTGCATCATTGCAAGGCATAACAATTCACAAAGTGTTCGAAGAGGAGAGGGAAGGGGTTACCTAAACTGCCCTGCTTGATTGTATGTTTGCCAGTTCGTTTTTGATGTCATTGTGACCATTTAGCAATATCCATGTAATTGTATTTTATCCACATAGAACATATATGCAATAAATATAATATATAGGGCCTTTCAGTTTATGCACGGTTAATGTCGGTAACCTCATTTTCAAACAAAGACCGAAATGGTTTAGTATAGAGGTAATGTAGCTCGCGTTTCAATGAAAACAAACAACAAGTTATTTCTAGGAAATTGAACCAGGAAATAAATTGACAGTTCGTGGAAATAGGAGACATTTTTCACATCAGACGAATTGGTGAAGTCAAACGGATTCTGTTTTATTTTGGATGTTTATGAACTCTTTCTCAATACAAAACATTTACAAAAATACTGGAACGTATCGTAAAACAATCAACAAAACTGAAACGTTTTACAAAACACAACGGATTAATTTTTTGCAATGTATCAGTTTTTACAGTGTTCAATGTATACAAGAAATTAACCAACATTTATACTAGAAAACGGTGACCACTGGCCGCATCAAGGGAGTGGTGTTGAATAGAGGTAAATTTGGTTGAAAATTTCATGGGATGTATTTTTTGTGGCAGTTTATTAAAGGGTGGTGGTGAATACCGGTGACCGTTAGATCAAGTTTAACTGTACATATTAAAACCTGTATATCTGACCAGAGTTAAACTAATTGTGCCACTTAAAATCCTGTTGAAACAATAAATTAAGATGGTTATATCTTTAGAAAGCATCTTGCATCATGATGTTAACTAAATTCGGAAAAACATTCCAAAGACGGTGTAAAAGTAATATTGAAAGGCGTACTGGTGTCCATTTCCAACAACAGCTTCTTACAAGTTCAGAAGAACGAAAATGTATTAATAACAAAACAATTATCCCTTTATAAACTCATATTTCGATATTCAGTCATATCGTAGTAAACTAAGTATATATTTGAGATGTCCCAGTTGATAGTTTGGTTTCGTTTTATTTATTATTGTTTGGTGTTTCTTTGGACGGTTTTGCGTGCCTGTTTAGACTTGATTGAGCATGTTTGCTCAGTTCTTTGGCCGTGTTTTCTTGCTTGTTTGCGCTTTTCTGTGCTTGTTTGCTCTATTTTTTGGCCTTGTTTGCGTTTTCTTATAGTCACAACCCTAACAACAGGATCGGGCTCAAAACCTTGCGGTTGTCCCGGATGTTTAACCTGCAAACATATGCCTATTTCCAATGTCTTTAAACGGAATAAAACTGGCAAAACTTTTTTCATGACTGATCGACTTTCATGCAATGACCAAAATCTTATTTATCTCATATCATGTAAAAAATGCAACATGCAATACATTGGGGAAACTAAGAATGAGTTAAGAACCCGTTTTAATGTCCATCGATACGATATAGTACATCGCAAAAATAGACCCATTTCCAATCACTTTAATCGATTCGATCATTGAATTGAAGATTTGTTGATTATGCCGATAGAAAAGATAAAACCCATACCGTTTATCAAACCAAAACAACGGAGACTACAGCTCGAGAGTTATTGGATACACAAACTTAAAACTAAATACCCACATGGCCTGAATATCCAACAAAATACCCGGACATTCCTTCATTAATATATTTTCCTTATATCGTAAGGCCACCTCTTCGACGATCTATTCTTGGCTTGGGACAGTTAAAGTTATCCCTTTTCAGATAAATGTCTGTCTACCGAGCAATCAAAAAACGCAGACAAGACAGTTCCTTAGTATTTCAAATTAAATATCTAGAACTAAGGTCTTAATACGGGATCATTCACCTTTCTATACAGTTGGGTAAAGATAAAGAAACCAAGTACTGACGAACCGCAAAACGAAACTCGAAATCCAAAAAGACATTTTGACGAAACATAGGTAACAGCTTAAGAACTTTTCATATGAGGAATTATATCAATCATACATGAGTAAGTATATCATAATGAAAAGTGGTATCAGGTGTCTAGAAGAGTAAGCATACCCTGCCTGGCGCCACACCCGTCCTAGCTGTTAAACATCCACAAAACTACAAAACAAAAACGTGAAAAAGCGTCGGATGAAACAAACATGACTCGACGACAAATTTACACAAACTCAATCCGTACGCTATCAATCAACGAGGAACCATATTATCAGAAGGGCAAGCAAATACTGCCTAGAACACCACCAGTAATAGCTGCTTAATATTTAAGATAGAGGGAGGCAAAACAAGAGTAGTGTCTAGTAAAATTATAAAAATAAGGTGACAACTCGACAGTTTCGTGAGGATAACTTAAAAAGAATCGTTTAGCAAAAGCATTTGCAGTCATAACACAAACAGATGGTGATGGTGATAAGGTAGCAGCGGTTACTGTTATACCAACCGAGGTTCTATCTGTAGCTTTACCTCCAGCAGCCTCTATCTTTACAGGCTCTCGAATTCTCTTTGTCCTCATCATCCTTAAAAAATGTATTTTATTTGTCTGCATCCTCAAATACGGAGGAACGACAAGGCAGATGCGGCGGCTAAGGCTGATTTGTATGGAGGTATAACGTTGCCAATATTGTCGATTGTGTCGCAACGTTAAAATACCAATGTCGTAATTACAAAATGCATTTGTCAATGCTGCAAAGTACAATTGCCGATGTGTAAAAATGCAAAATGTATAAGAATACTCAACAATCCAATGAAATGCAGCTAACAATTTACTCTTTGCATTATGCATTTTGCATTAGGCACTTTTGCATTATACATTCTGCATTAGTCACTTTGCATTACGCACTTTGTATTATCAAACCATGCAGAATAGACTTTTACACAATAGAACATATACCTTATATGGAATGATGACGTATATTCATTTGCATACGTAAAAAACGGCGGATATGTACGGAAACTAATCAATATGCATGCGCATAATAATATTTTAGCTAGTGCTATTGATTGTGCGGATAGTCGATTCTTAGCTGGTATTATTGGTTGTGTTGATAGCCAATGTATTAAATATTTTAGCTTGTCCTATTGGTTGTGCTGATAGCCAATGTTTTTAATATTTTAGCTAGTGCTATTGATTGTGCGGATAGTCGATTTTTAGCTGGTATTATTGGTTGTTTTGATAGCCAATGTATTAAATATTTTAGCATACCTATTGGTTGTGCTGATAGTCAATGTTTTAAATATTTTAGCTTGTCCTATTGGTTGTGCTGATAGCCAATGATTTTAATATTATAGCTTGTCCTATTGGTTGTGCTGATAGCCGATGTTTTTGATATTTTAGCTTGTCCTATTGGTTGTGCTGATAGCCGATGTTTTTAATTTTTCAGCTTTGCCTATTGGTTGTGCTGATATTCAATGTTTTTAATATTTTAGCTTGTATTATTGGTTGTGCTGATAGCCGATGTTTTTAATATTTTAGCTAGTCCTATTGGTTGTGCTGATAGCCGATGTTTTAAATATTATAGCTTGTCCTATTGGTTGTGCTGATAGCCGATGTTTTTAATATTTTAGCTTGTCCTATTGGTTGTGCTGATAGCCAATGTTTTAAATATTTAAGCATACCTATTGGTTGTGCTGATAGCCGATGTTTTAAATATTATAGCTTGTCCTATTGGTTGTGCTGATAGTCAATGTTTTAAATATTTTAGCTTGTCCTATTGGTTGTGCTGATAGTCAATGTTTTTAATATTTTAGCTAGTCCTATTGGTTGTGCTGATAGCCGATGTTTTAAATATTATAGCTTGTCCTATTGGTTGTGCTGATAGCCGATGTTTTTATTATTTTAGCTTGTCCTATTGGTTGTGCTGATAGCCGATGTTTTTAATATTTTAGCTTGTCCTATTGGTTGTGCTGATAGCCAATGTTTTAAATATTTAAGCATACCTATTGGTTGTGCTGATAGCCGATGTTTTAAATATTATAGCTTGTCGTATTGGTTGTGCTGATAGTCAATGTTTTAAATATTTTAGCTTGTCCTATTGGTTGTGCTGATAGTTGATGTTTTTAATATTTTAGCTTGTCCTATTGGTTGTGCTGATAGCCGATGTTATGGTCACGGATGTGTTAAATGTCAACCAGGATATTGTAGATCTTATACAAACCGGTGAGTAAAATATCTGACTTCTTCCTTTAGAAACAGCATAATATACGATCTTACCGTTCAAACTTATACTTGTATGAGATACCTTTCTCTCGTAATTATATTGTCAAAGGTTTCTTCTCGACCAATCATATTTTTTCACGACCAATCATATTTCTTCAAACTTATTTTGCGGAGAAATGTCAAATTGCTTAATTAACAATAAGTACTCTCACCAGTTTGTAATTAACTCTTTAAAACCAAATTCAGTTTGATCAAGAAGGTATACATACTTTAGAAATACTCTCAGGTAGCATTTGCGATTATTTTGACAATGGAAACTTTTTTCAAAAAAGCAGAATGGCTCTTTAATTCTTAATGTACGACGTAGTTAGAGCGTAAAGTTAGTTTTTGAGGCCAAGGCCATTGCTTTCCAACCTGCATTTATGGAGTGGCATCTACATGCCATCAAAAAAAAAATCTCTCTTTCAAGCACACTCGCAAAAAGATAGGTTTTAGAAGCTTTGTTTTTCAAATGAAAAGAAATGTAGTACTTTTATGTACCTATTAGGCTAAAGAGAATTGTGAATAAAAAGCTAATACTTATTGAAATGTTTCAGAATTGGTGTTTGTGTGCCAGACAGTCTATGTGGAGAAGGGAAATATTGTTATAATTCACCTCTAGGATCGTTTTGTACTGGTAAGCTTCCATTTTTACCAACACAACTGATCCGTAGTCCCGTAGCTAGTAATCTATAATCCATTTTAGGGGGTTTAGAAAGCTGACAATCTATCACGAAGGTTTCGAAGTTCTGTTTACACAATGTAATACTATATCATATTTAATTTTAAACGGTTTCAACCGATTTTTATAAAACTTGGTGTGTTCATTGGAATTTGAACATTTTTTTTTACAATTAAATTTGTATCATGGTATCGTTTTTAATAAAACATTCATTTCCGACAGCTGCTAGTGGGCGTATGTTACTTTGCCTGGCAAGCCCTGGTTAACTGCGGAAGGATCGTTACAGCCTGTTTATTGTTCCCACCAAACGATTAGATCGTAATGAAAAGTGGTGAGGTGTTTCGAATATCTTTTTTATGTTCATACCATTCAGATATTTCAAAATAATCCAAGTGAATCAGAACTCTGTCTGTATGTTTATTTCAGCATGTAAAGTCAGGAACTGTAAAAGATGTTCCAGTGCCAACAACTGTCAGGAATGTAAGAGAAGATATGCATTAGAAAATGGAGAATGTCGCCGTAAAATGTGGGGATAAATTCAAATTTCAGATAAAATTGAAATAAAGATTTGTTTAAAAACTTAAATGTTTTGTAATAAATCTGTTTACTCACTCTCCGGTTTAACCCACCGTGGTACCCACTCCTTTTTAGACATATTCCGAATGTTAAAGGGATTGCAAAGCATCAATTTACATCATTTCAATCTTCAGACAACAGAGGTCACAGCAATTGTTTTGTGTCCACGTCGACAAAACGCCAAGAAACCTAATAGATCAATTTATGCCTGACTAAACAAATCTGTCAGAATGCAAGAAGCAGAACTTTCGTTTTTACAATGAGATCTCCATTACAATCATCCTGGTTTCCCCTGACAGTGACGCAGATCGGGAAGGGGGTGGAGTATAAGGCATCTTGTGGTTCAGATGGGACAATAAATTGTTCACGTAAAAGACCCTTCTCCTTAACATATAAAAGATTTTCATTTTTGCCCTTATTGAATAAGCCTTGTTTATAATATTGTTTTATTACATTACTCAAGTCACATAATCGAGATTTCCTTCCTTTTCAATGATAACAATTATAAGGAGTATAACCTCTAGTTGTGTATATGACATAACGATTACATATTATCCTGATGCATTATAGTAAAATTAATTAGCCAATCAGAATATGAGGCAAACACACACCCTACTTGACACATTAGCTTAAATTTTCGGGGAATTGACATTTCTAGGCACCTTGAAATTTTGCAGAAAAATTGAGAATTCGATATCCATTGTGAGGATAAGTTGAGGATAAGTCTACAATCTAAATGCAATTGTAAGTATCTTTTGTCTTAATATAATATTTGTTAACATCAAGGTGGCCCTCCGCTAAAGCATAATATGCTTGTCGTTTGTAGAATATATTTGCATACTAATGAAGTCTTGTATATAATAACAAGGGAGCTATGCTATCAACACAATCACAAAAATACGCAACGCAACTCAAATGTTAGGAACGGGAGAATATTCAGTATTTTCGAGGGTGATGCGAGACTTGAATAAGTCTAACTAGCTGTTGCGTTTGTCTTCTATTACAGAAGAGCAAGACGTAGGTGTCTAGTCTGGAAAGCCGAACTGCCAAATATTAAGACGTATTAATGCTTAATCGCTGTGCCTTCATTTTTAGACCATTTTCAACATTTGTTTCACAAAATCAAAAAGAATCAGAGTTAAGCATTAAGGACTAGGGATTAAGGTAAAAGACGTATTATATTGGACTGTTTGGCTTTTCATACTAGTCTTATGAATAATGATATTGGCTGTCAACGAGACTATATCCTTCTACTTAATTGCCTTAGTTTAAATTTCAATTAAAAGGTCATCGTGATCAATTTACAACTTGGACTTATTTTATCGTTAATATTAATTTAAATAATTTTAGTTTGTAAACAAAAATTAACAATATTCTTATTATTCTTTTCGTATTTTCTATTTTACATCGTAACACTCAATCGATAAGAGTCTTTATCATGTTTTGTATCCATTCCAATTTGATCGGTTGATCGTGATGACCTTGACAGTTTTTATCCCCTCAGAATAGACTGGTCGCGGCTTAAAGGGACAGTCTGAATTTTTTTTAGGTCAAATTTTTTTTTGCTACAATTTGTGAAAACTTTACACCAAAATCTGTAACTATGTGCTCTTTAATGTATCTGAAAGTTTAAACTTAAAAAATTCAGCCGTTAATTTTTAAACGCTAAAAACATGCTAAATTTTTTAAAAACCTTACGTAAGGTTTTTTAGTGTGTTATGTTTTTTGGACGCTGATAGGAAACTACTGAACGGAGTAAAATAAACGCCTAATTGTAGAGAAATATCCCTCTTGTGTATTTAAAAGGTTTCAGCTAGAAATATTGAGCCATTTAAAGGGCAAAAACCAAAACTAGGTCAAATTGCTTAATTTACAATAAGTACTCCCTGTTTGTAATTAACCCTTTAAAACCAAATTCAGTTTGATCAAGAAGATATAGAGATACAATAAGCATACTTTAAAAATACTCTCAGGTAGCATTTGCTATTTTTTTGATAATGGAAACTTTTTTCTAAAAAGCAGAATGGCCCTTTAAACACTGTCGTTTGTCGGTATCCTTTTCTTGGATCCATAGCGAAAGGGATCATTCTTGAGGAGCTATTATTATGCCCTCACTCTGTCACAGGATGGACGGACGGAATGTCTCACACCTCAGAATTACCCCAAAGAAGACCCAATAATCAAGACATATAAATTAACAAGTTTATATAAACAGCAACAACACATATACATACACAAATCAACAAAAGGTAAACATAAAACTATACAAAACCACCCCCCAATTTCAGTTCATTATCATCTTCTTCTGTCTATACCCGTAATTCATTTCACCATAAATAAATATCTTATATTAGTCGTTCTCTCACTAGTTGAAACAGTTGTTCAAAATCATACCATACATAGCACCATATTAGTTGATACCGAGACAATCAACTGTCACTTCCGGTTATAATTTCACATCACCGGTTTAACATAAATACACACATGTAACATCACATTAATACACATGTAAGCTTACAGTTACACCATAAACATGAATCTATACATAAATGCTGGTCTCAGTCCCGTCTCAATCATATATATATTAGCAGCATGTCAGATAGAAAAAGAAATGTCTTGTAACGTCACCCAGACAACATCCCTAACACCATTAGATGTATACTAAATCAATGTCACACAGACTATTAGTACCATTTTAAAACATACCATAGAACCATATCAGCTATCAACGACCATTTTATTCATGTCCCCAGACTAGTCGAGGTATATGTACATTACAAAGTACAGCTGAGAAAAACTAATGGATCTTCTATATCATGACATCTATTACTACAATATGAGACTACTGAAACACAGGACCAACTACATCACTCTAATATTAACCGAATGAGCCACGAAACTAAATATTTCCAACCTAATATACCCTGGTAGATTCAATGCACGTGCTTTGCATGCTATGTATATCTAATGCTAACCTTACACGTCAATACATTTTAGATTAACCAGACCCTAAAACGTTTTAAACAAATCTACACAATGATAACCTAATCTACATACCTAATAAAAATAAATTTAAAGATACGGTCTCTCTTAAAGAGAGTGTATACCAAAACAAAACACGACTTTGTGACATTTACTCCCCCCTTATTTTGTCAAAATTTGCAAAATATTGGCATACCACACAAAAGAGTGTTTTACGTACCACACCTACTCATGAAATCAGCTCCTATGTTTTGACTACCCTTTACTGCTTGAATTCGAAATCTATAAGGTTGTAAAGATAAGGCCCAACGCATTAGGCGCCCGTTTACTAAATTAGCTTTATTTAAATATATTAAAGGTTGATGGTCTGTTTCCAGCACAAACTCCTTACCATACAAATACTCTTGGTATTTTTGAATAGCCCATACAAATGCCAAGCATTCTCTCTCAATGACAGAGTATCTGGTTTCTCTTGGTAACAGTTTCCTACTTATATAAGATACTGGGAACTTACCGTCTTCAAAATCTTGTAGCAATACAGCGCCAATACCTACATCGGAAGCGTCTGTTTGCAAAATGAAAGATTTACTAATATCTGGTAATCTAAGCATAACTGGAGAAGCTAAAATACCTTTCAATTCTTTAAATGCCTTTTCTTGTTCTGGTCCAAACTTTATTTTGTTTGGCGTACCTTTCCGTGTTAAATCAGTTAAAGGAGCTGCAACTGTAGCAAAATTGGGAACAAATTTCCTGTAATATCCTGCTAATCCCAAAAAACTTCTTAAACCTTTCTTTGTTACTGGTACAGAGGCATTTACAATGCTTTCTACTTTGCTCTGTTGTGGCGATATAATTTTCTCACCAACAAAATGACCTAAAAAATCAAGTTTCTGAAATCCAAACATACATTTAGTTGGACGAGCTGTTAACTTAGCTTTCCTAAGTCTCGTAAATAATTCTTCTAGAGTTTTTACGTGTTCTGAAAAAGATTTACTAAAAACAATTATATCATCCATATAATTAGATATATCTTTCATTCCTCGTAACAATTTTCTCATGACTCGAGAAAATGAAGCTGGTGCACACACTAAACCAAAGGGCATTTTCCTAAATTGATATAATCCTTTGGGAGTTTGAAAAGCTGTATATTTCTTAGATTCTTCTGCCATAGGAAGCTGCCAATAACCTTTAGAAAGATCTATTTTGGACATATAAGAAGAATTACATAATTGGTAAAAAATATCATCGGATTTTGGAATTGGTTCTGCATCAAATACAGTTATTTGGTTTAATCTCCTGAAATCAATGCAAAATCTATTAGTTCCATCCGGTTTTTTTGTAAGAACAATAGGTGATGAGTATGGTGAATCAGATTCTTCTATGATTCCCATGGACAACATATTATCAACTTCCTTTTCAACAGTATCTTTTGTAGCATGAGGAATAGGATATGGTTTTAATCTCACCGGATTATTAGACATGAGCTTAATAGAATGTTCCCCTAAATCTGTAGTCCCAGGTAGATCTGTCAAAATATCCTGAAAATCACTCAAAAGATTATATAATTCATTGTAATTTTTGTCTTTTAAATCTGTATTTATAACAGCATCCTCAAAATACTCCTTAGCCTCTAATGCTGGCGTAATTATTTCTGTTTGTTCAGAAAGAGGTTCTGAAATATCACAAATGACAGCAGAAACATTTTTAGATGAAATATTTTCTTTTCTTACATAGTAATGCTTCAATAAATTAGCGTGAAAAAGCTTAACTTTTTGTCCAATTCTAATTTTATAATCAAATTTACCTTGTATATCTTCTACTTTATATGGTCCTTTCCATTGCATAAGCAATTTATTGTGATCTGTAGGCAGTAACAGCAATACTAAATCTCCAACTTTTATATCCTTATCTTTGGCTTTTTTATCATAGTAATACTTGTACCTTTTACTAGCTTTTAGCAAATGTTCTCTAGCTAAATAACACGTATCTTCTAATCTACGTTTTAGATCAATAACGTACTGATACGTAGTTTTTACATCATTAGTTAAAGTCTCACCTGTCCATAATTCGTGAAGAATATGCATTGGTCCTCGAACATTTCTTCCATACAATAATTCGAAAGGACTAAATCCAAGACTTTCTTGAGGGCTCTCTCTATATGCAAATAAGACAGGGGCTAAATACCTATCCCAAGTTTTTGGTTTTTCAGCACACATCTTTTTAAGCATCGATTTAAGAGTACCATTAAATTTCTCTACTAATCCATTACATGCTGGATGATAGGGTGTAGTGACTAGTTGTTTAATAGAAAGCAATCTACTCACCTCTTTCATTAATTGTGACGTAAACTGGCTACCACGGTCACTAAGAATTTCTTCTGGAATACCTACCCTAGAAAATATCTCCACTAAGGCTTCAGCAATCCTTTCCGTTTCAATTTTAGGAAGAGCTACAGCTTCAGGATATCTAGTGGCATAGTCGACTACCGTCAAGATATATCTATTACCATTTTCTGTAACAGGTACAATTGGACCTACCAAATCAATGGCGATACGTTTAAAAGGGGTATCAATAATAGGTACCGATCCCAATGGAGTTTTAGTAATCTTACCTTTAGATATTGTTCTTTGACATAAATCACACGAGCGACAAAACCTTTGTACATCCCCATGGATTCCTGGCCAATAAAAATTTGTAAGAACTCTATCTTTGGTTTTCTTTATCCCAAGATGTCCACCTAATATTGAATCATGCGCCACTTTTAAAACTATATCACGATATTGTTGTGGTACTACTAATTGATCACAATCTAAATTAGAAGAACAATACCTCCTATAAATTAGTCTATTTTTG
This sequence comes from Lottia scabra, assembly GCA_029955415.1. Taxonomy (NCBI): domain Eukaryota; kingdom Metazoa; phylum Mollusca; class Gastropoda; family Lottiidae; genus Lottia; species Lottia scabra. The sequence goes on from JARJEI010000001.1 coordinate 47,486,456, forward strand.
ACAACAAAAGTAGAAAAATTATTACCTGAAAATTGTTTGATGTCTTTGTCTACTTTCTTGCGAATACTGTCCAGTGTAATATCCGATAATTGACCCGATTCAATTTCAACAATACTTACATTGTCAATATCAGATTTCGGAACAACCAAACTTTCTAGTGGTTTTTTCAAAAGCTTACTTTTTGCTCTTGTAACAACATTGATAATTTCAGATTGATCTTCTGAATCTTCACTCGAATCAGACCAACATTCGTCTGGTTCAAATGGCTTTCGAGCGCCTTCTATGTTACCTATTATAACATCACAAATGGGATTTTCCATGCATAGAGCTTGCAAAGTACCTGTAAAATAAGGTGTGTTAACATTAATTTCAGCAACTGGCACACGCTTAATAGAACCATCCGCTAAAATACATTTCTGTATCTCTCCAGTATACTCATCATCTAAAACAAGAGAATCTTTCACAACAGCACTCGAACATCCAGTGTCTCTTAATACACTTATTTTAACATCATTTATGTACCCATCTGAAATAGGCATTGAACAAGTATAAGCCGAAGCTCTTTTACACGAAGCACTTAAATATGAAATTTCAGCTTCATCTATTCCATCATCTGAAAAACAAGCATTAACTGAATTATTAAAGTCACGATTTGGTTTATTAAAACTATTTCCCTTAGAGTTGTATTTTGGTTTTACATCACGAGGTTTCTGTTGATTACGATTATAAACAACCTTCTTACCATTTCGTTCTGAATCTACAGATACAGATGCTGCATTTGACCTAATCTTATTCAATAAAATACAATTCTTCATTTCGTGATTAGTTTTCCTACAAATAAAACATCTTTTTGGATAAGCATTATTGGCATCTTTATTACTTTCATTTTCTTTACTCTTTTCAGTATACCTACCATGTGCTATCATAAATCGATCTGCTATTTCTGCCATTTCTTTTACAGAAGAAATACTTTGTTCCTTCAAGAACATAGACAAGTCCTTAGAGCATGTGTGCAAAAACTGATCTCTTAACAATAAATCTTTCAAACCTTCAAACGTGTTTTCTGACTTGGCAAGAGTCATCCATCTTCCAAGATAATTTTCAAGGCGAACAAAGAATGGTCCTGCAAACTCACCCTGTTCTGGTCTTACCGTTCTAAATTTCTGACGAAATCCATCGGCAGTTAACTCATACCTTTTAAGTAAAGCATCTTTTAATACTTCGTAGTTTACTGAATCCTCTGGAGACAATCTCGCGTATACTTCTAAACCTTTTCCTGTTAAAAGCGCACTCAAATTGACTGCCCAGTCATCAGAAGGCCACTTTTCTGAGACTGCATAACGTTCAAATCTATGCAAAAATGCGTCAATATCGTCTTTTAACTCATTAAAAATCGGTAATTTCGGACGACGTACATTTGAAGACTGCTTCCGGTTTTCTAAATGGCTATTTGACAATGAAGATTCTAAAGTTTGCTGTTTAAGATTTTCCAATAAAATTTCTTTATCAACCAAGGTTTCCTTTATTTCCAACTGCTTTAAAACAAACTCCTGTTCCGAAACTTTAGACTCCCTATCTCTTACCCGTTCTTCCCTAATCAATGCTCTTTCCTCTGCAATAAAAATTCTCAACTCCTCTCCTTCTAAACCTATCTCTCTACCTAATCTTATAATACCATCAAAATCCATCCTAAAACAGAAACTTAGATTATTATTTCAAAATGTCAAGCGTCAGTCAGGTCGAAATTTTCTAGATGTCACCCAGCATAATATATTCTAAACAATTCTAAATAAAATGTCGTAATTAATACATTCAAGTATAAATTCAAATATCTAGATTCAAATACATATTCCCTACACAATACATCAACATACTTAAGAAATACAGACACTATTACAACATAAATCTATAATTTTACCCCATATACAACAAATACCAGTACTGGATTTTTAAATTATTAACTCTTCTGTAAGATAAAACTTAAGTGTGAAACATCCCACTTCTGACACCAAATTGTCACAGGATGGACGGACGGAATGTCTCACACCTCAGAATTACCCCAAAGAAGACCCAATAATCAAGACATATAAATTAACAAGTTTATATAAACAGCAACAACACATATACATACACAAATCAACAAAAGGTAAACATAAAACTATACAAAACCACCCCCCAATTTCAGTTCATTATCATCTTCTTCTGTCTATACCCGTAATTCATTTCACCATAAATAAATATCTTATATTAGTCGTTCTCTCACTAGTTGAAACAGTTGTTCAAAATCATACCATACATAGCACCATATTAGTTGATACCGAGACAATCAACTGTCACTTCCGGTTATAATTTCACATCACCGGTTTAACATAAATACACACATGTAACATCACATTAATACACATGTAAGCTTACAGTTACACCATAAACATGAATCTATACATAAATGCTGGTCTCAGTCCCGTCTCAATCATATATATATTAGCAGCATGTCAGATAGAAAAAGAAATGTCTTGTAACGTCACCCAGACAACATCCCTAACACCATTAGATGTATACTAAATCAATGTCACACAGACTATTAGTACCATTTTAAAACATACCATAGAACCATATCAGCTATCAACGACCATTTTATTCATGTCCCCAGACTAGTCGAGGTATATGTACATTACAAAGTACAGCTGAGAAAAACTAATGGATCTTCTATATCATGACATCTATTACTACAATATGAGACTACTGAAACACAGGACCAACTACATCACTCTAATATTAACCGAATGAGCCACGAAACTAAATATTTCCAACCTAATATACCCTGGTAGATTCAATGCACGTGCTTTGCATGCTATGTATATCTAATGCTAACCTTACACGTCAATACATTTTAGATTAACCAGACCCTAAAACGTTTTAAACAAATCTACACAATGATAACCTAATCTACATACCTAATAAAAATAAATTTAAAGATACGGTCTCTCTTAAAGAGAGTGTATACCAAAACAAAACACGACTTTGTGACACACTCCACACACGCTACGAATCATTCGAATAGCCACGAATTGACTAATCGTGGGATTCGTTCCATTTCGCAAAGTTCTCAATAGGTTAGTATTTATTCGTAGTAAGTTCTTTTAATTCTCGTCGCAAAACTTTTGAGCTGTGAATTTGATCATATTTTGGATTCGTAATCACTTCGGGAAATTCTTAACCGATTGATATATAATTCGTAGTCAGTTTTTCCAATTCTTGAGTCATCTGAAATTCGTAGACAATATTTTGATTACGTCCAAAGTTTTGACCACGAACTCCCCGATTCCAAAATCGTAGTTAGTTCTTAACTATTTAATCGTAATATAATCGTAGGCTGCTTATCGGCTAGGAATCCGTCACGAATCCCACAAATAGACACAATAGAAACAGATAGGATGCAAGTAACGTTCTTGAAGTATTTGTAATCGATTCTTGTAAAACGCAGTACATTCTTGACAATATTTTAACGATTTGAACCGAATCGCACGAATATTCTTAACTCTATCGTACCAGAATCGTAGAACGTGACGATTTTGAAAATTTATTTTCGAAAGTCAACGAATCCTCACTAATTGCTACGGATGACCTCGAATTTTCACTAATTCCCAAGAATCCTACGATTCATCAATTCGTAGCTATTCGCGGGATTCGTAGCGTGTGTGGAGTTGAGGCATTAAGGGCGTTTATTATTTTAGATGGCTGATAATGTACCTGGGGTGTCGCAGTTGAAGTCGCTCTTTCAGTGGATGTGTAATGATATTGAAGGTGCTAGAAAAACACAGGAAAACTTTTTCAAAGAAACACCCGTTTTATCACAAATAACTTCTGTTGCGCAACTTGCTGGAGGAGATGTAGAAGGCGCGATACAAACTCAAAAGAGATGGGCAAAACGAGCCAGTGGAGTATTAAATACCATGCCTGTTGTAGGACCAGTGAAATGTGTAATACATTATGCACTTGGTGATAAGGATGGTTTTCATGAAGCTAAGGCGAATATTATTCACTCAATAGTGAACACAAGAGTTTTGACTGGTGGACCAATTGGAGTAGCTATTACCGATGGATTAGCTACCATAGGCAATTCGCTGGCCAGTGGCGAATTCAAGCCTGTAGGTTGTGTTAAGGTTGTTACCGATATTTATGAGGACCCAAAAAATCCTGGAATATGGTTTGATACTGGTTTTAGTGTGTCTAAAGAAGTACATAAAAAACTGAAAAAACTGAAAAAAGAGAAAGAAGAGAAAGAGAAAAAAGAGAAAGAAGAGAAAGAAGAGAAAGCGAAAAAAGAGAAAGAAGAGAAAGAAGAGAAAGAAAAAAAAGAGAAAGAAGAGAAAGAAAAGAAAAAAGAGAAAAAAAAGAAAAAAGAAAAAAAAGGGAAAGAAGACAAAGACGAGAAAAAAGAGAAAGACGAGAAAAAAGGGAAAGAAGAGAAAAAAGAGAAAGAAGAGAAAGGCGAGAAAAAAGGTAAAGAAGAGAAAAACGGGAAAGAAGAGAAAAAAGGGAAAGAAGAGAAAAAAGGGAAAGAAGAGAAAAAAGAGAAAGACGAGAAAAAAGGAAAAGAAGAGAAAAAAGAGAAAGAAGAGACAGACGAGAAAAAGGGGAAAGACGAGAAAAAAGGGAAAGAAGAGAAAAAAGGGAAAGAAGAGAAAAAAGGGAAAGAAGAGGAAAAAGGGAAAGAAGAGAAAAAAGAGAAAGAAGAGAAAAAAGGGAAAGAAGAGAAAAAAGAGAAAGACGAGAAAAAAGGAAAAGAAGAGAAAAAAGGGAAAAAAGAGACAGACGAGAAAAAGGGGAAAGAAGAGAAAAAAGGGAAAGAAGAGAAAAAAGGGAAAGAAGAGAAAAAAGAGAAAGAAGAGAAAAAAGGGAAAGAAGAGAAAAAAGAGAAAGAAGAGAAAGAAGACAATTGGTGGCCATCTCCCGGTAAACGTGCGTTTTATCGTAGTAGGACTGGTCGCGAAATCACAGTAAGTATTATTTGATTAACCCCTAGCCACATTTTTAAAACAGAAATATAATGTTAAAATTCAGTTTGGTGTACTGCAATGGAAATTTTTAGGGTTTTTTTATTTGTCGTACTGCAATGGAAATTCTATGTTTTTTTTTTTATTGTACTGCGATGGAAATTCTATGTTTTTTTTATTGGTTGCACTGGACAGGAAATTTTATGTTTTTTTTATATTGTACTGCGATGGAAATTCTATGTTTTTTTTTTATTGTACCGCGATGGAAATTATAGGGAAAAGGGAAAGAAGAGAAAAAAGAGAAAGAAGAGAAAAAAGGGAAAGAAGAGAAAGAAGAGAAAAAAGGGAAAGAAGAGAAAAAAGAGAAAGAAGAGAAAGAAGACAATTGGTGGCCATCTCCCGGTAAACGTGCGTTTTATCGTAGTAGGACTGGTCGCGAAATCACAGTAAGTATTATTTGATTAACCCCTAGCCACATTTTTAAAACAGAAATATAATGTTAAAATTCAGTTTGGTGTACTGCAATGGAAATTCTATGATTTTTTTTTATTTGTTGTACTGCAATGGAAATTTTATGGTTTTTTTATTTGTCGTACTGCAATGGAAATTCTATGTTTTTTTTTTATTGTACTGCGATGGAAATTCTATGTTTTTTTTATTGGTTGCACTGGACAGGAAATTTTATGTTTTTTTTATATTGTACTGCAATGGAAATTCTATGTTTTTTTTTTATTGTACCGCGATGGAAATTATGTTTTTTTGGTTGTACTGGAATGGAAATTCTATGGTTTTTTTATTTGTTATACTGCGATGGAAATTCTATGTTTTTTTTTATTGTACTGCGATGGAAATTCTATGGGTTTTTTTTTGTTGTACTGCGATGGAAATTCTAAGTTTGCTTTTATTGTACTGCGATGGAAATCTGTTTTTTTTTTTGTACCGCGATTGAAATTCTATGTTCTTTTTTTATTGTACTGCGATGGAAATTCTATGGGGTTTTCATTTATTGTACTGCGATGGAAATTCTATGTTTTTTTTTATTGTACTGCGATGGAAATTCTATGTTTTTTTTTATTGTACTGCGATGGAAATTCTATGGGGTTTTCATTTATTGTACTGCGATGGAAATTATATGTTTTTTTTAATTTGTTATACTGCAATGGAAATTCTATGAGTTTTTTATTTGTTGTACTGCGATGGAAATTCTATGGTTTTCTTATTTGTTGTACTGCGATGGAAATTCTATGGTTTTTTTATTTGTTATATTGCAATGGAAATACTATGTTTTTTTATTTGTTGTACTGCAATGGAAATTATATGGTTTTTTATTTGTTGTACTGCAATGGGAATTCTATAGGTGTTTTATTTGTTGTACTGCAATGGGAATGCTATAGGTGTTTTATTTGTTGTACAGCAATGGAAATTCTATGGGTTTTTTTAGTTGCTGACTGCAATGGAAATTCTATGGGTTTTTTATTTGTTGTACTTCAATGGAAATTCTAGATGTTTTTCATTTGTTGTACTGCAATGGAAATTCTATGGGTTTTTTTGTTGTACTGCGATGGAAATTCTGTGTTTTTTTTTTTTATTGTACTGCGATGGAAATTCTATGTTTTTATTTGTTGTACTGCAATGGAAATTCTATGGGTTTTTTATTTGTTGTACTTCAATGCATATTCTATGTGTTTTTCATTTGTTGTACTGCAATGGAAATTCTATGGTTTTTTTTATTTGTTGTACTTCAATGGAAATTCTAGATGTTTTTCATTTATTGTACTGCGATGGAAATTCTATGTTTTTATTTGTTGTACTGCAATGGAAATTCTATGGGTTTTTTATTTGTTGTACTGCAATGGAAATTCTATAGGTGTTTTATTTGTTGTACAGCAATGGAAATTCTATGGGTTTTTTTAGTTGCTGACTGCAATGGAAATTCTATGGGGTTTTTATTTGTTGTACTTCAATGGAAATTCTAGATGTTTTTCATTTGTTGTACTGCAATGGAAATTCTATGGGTTTTTTTGTTGTACTGCGATGGAAATTCTGTGGTTTTTTTTTTATTGTACTGCGATGGAAATTCTATGTTTTTATTTGTTGTACTGCAATGGAAATTCTATGGGTTTTTTATTTGTTGTACTTCAATGCATATTCTATGTGTTTTTCATTTGTTGTACTGCAATGGAAATTCTATGGTTTTTTTTATTTGTTGTACTTCAATGGAAATTCTAGATGTTTTTCATTTATTGTACTGCGATGGAAATTCTATGTTTTTATTTGTTGTACTGCAATGGAAATTCTATGGGTTTTTTATTTGTTGTACTGCAATGGAAATTCTATGGTTTTTTTATAGTGTACTGCGATGGAAATTCTATGTTTTTTTTTTATTGTACTGCGATGGAAATTCTTTTGTTAAAAAGATTGCCAGTCTATTACTATTAATGCCATAAGTTATCTTTTCAGTATCATATGTGGCGTACAGAATTGCCAGAAGTTCGAAATGAACTTTTGGAAGAAATTGAACCTCTTGAAAATAGATGTTAAACACAAACCTTGAAAGAAGTAAGAACATTTCATTAGTTTACTGATATCGATGTTGACCACGATGTTTATAATGATTGCTTGCATAATATTCCTTAGAATTAATTGCTCTACAGGAAAAATATCAAATGTTTAACAGTCATTGAGTATAAATGAAAAGATTCCAGCACAAACGAACACAAATATTTAATAAGATAAGACTTTATTGTACATGGTACACCATGGTCCTTAATTACCCTTTAACCTATTGTAGAGAAAATAGCTGAAATTTGTAGCTTTAAACTGTTGTATCACTCGTGCTAGATAACCTCGTATACTATACGGTAGTTACCATGTTGAATAAATTATAGTTCAACCAATCACAGTCATTCTTCAGAATGTATCATCATCTTTTGCGGAAAAAACAGCCAATCAAAATCAACCTTGAAACAAGAGTTGTCTTTTCCTGCCCAAATACGGCCAAGCCTATCATGGCCGAGTCATTATATAGTCTCGAACAATGACGAAGGTTGAGCCGAATGCTGTTGTATGTGTATTATTATTATTATTGTTATTATTATAGATCGTGTAGATGGAGAATATGGTATCAACTGGCAGAGTCAAGTTACAGAAGATAACACAGTGAAAACTAACGGAGAAGAATTGTCAAGTCTGTTAGCACAGGCCCGTAGGAACAGAGGGAAATAATAATTTTGGCTGCCATACCCTGCCTATACTGGCCCAGTCTATACCCTGCCCAATGCATTGTATTCCACAAAATCACCTTTAAGAAGGAGTTTTTCACAATTTGCCCCACCCCCTCCCCAATATGAAATTGCTTCCTACGGGCCTGTAGCATAATTGTTTTCTTTTTTTGTATTTAGAAGCCTTTGTTAGCGTATTTAAATTTAGAAATGACTTAGATAATGTACTGGGGTTTTATTCTCTAAAACTTAACTCAGATAATATCCAAATTTTAAGATATTTAGAAATTCATTTGCATAATAAAACTTAATTTGACCAATCAAATTACTGCAACACTAAAATCATCATCAGTTAAGTTTTCGAGAATGATGCCCATGGAATAATAATCTCGCCCATTTTATTATTTTTTATCCGTTATAATCTAACAGATTGTAGATATGGATGTATGCATTTATAAAACTGCCATGTATATGCTAAAGTAAGGTTATCTTTATATTTTCTTAAAGTGTATTCTTTTATATCATAACTTATAATTACCTTTGTTTATTTTTATATTCATATATTTTAATCAGTTTTTTTAAGTTTTCTGTTTGTTTTTCCCATTTCTTGCAATTTTATTATACACATACCTTTCCTTATAACTGTAAACTGTACTGTTTCGGCCTTCTGGGCCTCATCAGTGCAGTGTTGATACTGTAGTTGAGGTTTGTTTCTGGCCTTCTGGGTCTCATCAGTACAGTTCTGATACTGGAGTTGAGGTTTGGCTATTATATATGATACCATCGTACCAGCCAGAGTGCTCAAACTAGCAAGCTAGTGGGCAACGCATAACGCTAACGACAATGGCACACTCCAGATAGGGTACTCAACAAGGTATGAGCAAAGGAGCATATCTTACTGCAAACAATACTGTTTCGGCCTTATGGGTCTATCAGTGCGGTGCTTTCCTTGTATATGAGTCAACATATTCCATCTATATTTAATTTTAAACATCATTGTTGTTGCAATTAATGTATTATATTTTTTACTTCAGGATAGAATGCATATTTGTGTGTTCATTGGATGATGAACGCAGAATTTCCACGTATTAAATCAAATGAATGACAAAGCAATTTATGTCAGGTATTACATGTGAAAATTCGGCATTCATCACCCAATGAACGCAATCAAATTCTGCACTTAATCCTTATACATTCGGTAGTGTTCAGGTATCTTTATAGTGCTAAAATTATAGCTATAACTTTGTCAGGGACGTCAAGGGAGATCACTCTAGAATTTTGTGTTCATCGGTAAATGAATGAAAATATTTCGCAAGGGTTCACTGTAGCGTGTGACAATAAAATGTAAATATTATGTATTATTATATATTTACATTAGATAGCATATCCAGTAAATTAGCCATCAACCACATGACCCTCGGTTAGGTTACATGAACTACGAATGACCGATATTGCAGCTGTAAAAGCCTATAAAACTGAAGGTATATTGTCTGGATTACTGATAGTGTAGAAAATAGAAGATTTGAATTCAAAAGTATGATATAGACATGTTTCGTTTTAACTTTGTCAGCTGTATCGATATTCTTGCCTAGCATATATTAAAGAATTTAAACAAATACGAATAATATTTAAATGAATACAACCTATTAGAATGGACAATAAATCTTAATTGTCAAAGTTGGTCAATAGGAGAATATATTCATTAGAAGACTTATCTGGTGACATATCTATACAACAGAAAAATAAATAATCTGATAAATCCAGATATGTATATCCAACAGTTTGCTCGAATGACCTAAATTCCCAAATGAAAGTAGTAATATTCTCTTTCTGACATTGCTTTAGTTCCACGTCCATAGTTGTTTCAAGTTCTTATTCCAAAAACCATTTCAACAGTTGTCTCGGGTATCACCATCATCACTGCGGTCAGGGGCGGATTAAGGCTCAGGGACATGGATGGGGGCCATTTTGGTGATTTTTTTCCCACCAGATGACAGTATTTGTTACTGTCAATGGTGAAATAATCGTGAAAAAAATCTGTTCCCATTCCCGGGAATGAGTACTCGCAAGGAACTCCGGGAATCCCGGGTACAAATCCTAGAACTCGGCATTGGGACTTCTTGTTGTAATCCAAATTACAAACATACATTAAAGAGCTACGTTCGATATTTGTTTCGGACAATCATCCGACGGTCACAAAGATGTGAAATCTTTAGCTTAGCTAATTAGAAATAGTCTACAGAGCTTACCGTTGAAATTTGGGCCTTCAAATCCATGTGTATCCTTAATTATCCGTGTTTGAAAGTCCCAATGCCCTACTACACATTGAGCGTCCCGCCATCTTGATAACAAATAAGTTATTCCCGTGGTGCAACAGCGCGGGTCAGGTCATCCAGACTACTGCACAGGCCCACACAAGCATACCGTATTTTGAATTGTAGACTTGGTCAACAAGACACACAATTTTCACACAGGCTGGAGACCAGCCGCGTACACCAATGAAAAAAAATAAATAAACGTGAATTTTTTAGTTTGAGATATATTTGAAGGTATTTTGCGATTTTCTTATAGCTTGAGTACTTCTGAAGACTATTTACATATAACAAAGGCCCAAATCAACCAATAAAAATGAAGACTGGTCCCCTTTAAGTTACGGTGAAATCCTCTTTAACCACAGGTCAGTCCTCACTTCAATCAAAATCCCATCAAGGAAAACGGAATTTAAATTGCTCAACATCACTCACTCACTTTCAACAATTCACTCCACTCAGACAGATTCTACAACAATACCCCATTCTAAATAGAAATCAAGATTAAAGATTATTATTATTTAAAAGGCCATCAGGCCTTATCTAAAACTGGTAACAGAAGATATAAATATGTTGTTGTCAATTATATCTCCACCTATTTCGTCAAAAAGTTCTTCAATATCAAATCATCAGTAACAAATTTTAATATACAAATCTTACCCAACAAATCTTGCTGAACATTTCATCAAATATATTTCTTGAATTAAAAAAAAAACCTGTCTTCATAATTGTGTGCATTGAAATTATGACGATATCGCGGCACTGATGGTTAAAAACGTATATTTTCATTATTATATTATTAGAAAACACGTCGTATATTTTATTACTCAATATTATAAACTTACAATCAAACACCACAGCGACTTTCTATTCTCATCTCATTCCATGGTTCATACAATCATATTCTACAAGTTGCAACACTATGCCGCTCAATGATATTACATCAATTTTAAAGTTTAACTTTCAAGGCAGTTAAGTTTATAAAATTCAACATTAAGGGAGAGAACTCAAAATATTTTTGTTCACTGTAATAATAAGATCAATACATTACGGGAGATAACTCCTGAGGCAATAGTAATCAGCATGTCTGAATAAAATGTAAACAGTCAAAGAAGCCTAGAGTCATGCAGAGCCTAACTACATGTATAAGTTTCACCACTGTCCAATTATTATGTAGTAACAGTAAATAAAAGAGAAACGAAAAAATAGGTGATTCAAAGTAACTTTTTAGCAATACATTGGTAGCAGCAAACTAACCATTCATGAGAAAATATATCAATTATAAATTAGGAAGTATTTCATTATGGAAAGTGGTTTAAGAGCAGTAAGAATATTATTTTACATAAAACATAAATGTTAAAACAAACATAGTCCACTAATTCATTTGCCATGCCTTTCCATGTTAAATCACGAAATTCAGTCTTGTATAACTTTAATGGCAGATAAATTTACCTGTAATATCAAATGCTTCGATATAAAAAAAGAAAACGACACAGAAAAAAAAGGTTCTAGCGTACCGAATCAATTGTGATACATACATACCATATGCTGGCGAATGCGGAATTTTGGTGCTTATTTAAATTAATTCTACCCAATGTCTATGTTGTCATATTCGAGACGCAGATCTGAGTAGGGTGTATAATTACAACAGAAGTGGTTTTAATTTATAACACATTGGAATATAAACAATCTAAATATTCTATAAATTTATGCTAATATAATAGAGCACATCGTCGGAATTAAAAAGGGTAGACGAACCATATATCAATTATAAATGAGGAAGTATTTCATTATGGAAAGTGGTACAAGAAGAGTAAGTATATTATTTCACACAAAATATCAAAACGAACATAGTACATGTACTCTGCAAAGCTATATGAATATAAAGTGACAACTTAAATTATTGTTACGAAAACATGAAGTTTGTAGTGATTATGTTTAGCATAATTACGATAAAAGAGTCGTTTTTAATTTATAACACATCGGGATATATAAAATCTCTAAATTTACGATTATTCAAGAGAAACCATCTAACCAAACATCTCTCGTAAACACACATGACAACAGGAGTGTTTTTAATTTATAACACATTGAAATATACAATCTAGATGTATGATAATATGAGTAAATCGTCGGAATTAAAAAGGTAGCCTTCACGTCAAGGAAATTGTATTCAATAAACCACACAGAAAATCAACAAACAATACAAGGGGTCGTCTATTTTAAACTTGTATTACAAAAGAATGGAATCTGATGATTTAATTTGGAAATGATTGTTCAAATAAAAAATGCTCTAATATCATTGGCCATTGGTTAATAATAGTCATGTTGTTTTATCATATCACATGTTTTAATTCAGTAGTTTTCCTCGAAACGCTGAGTTACTAAAAATACTTTAAACTTCCCGCTAGCCAGTTTAATATTTTAACATAGTGAAATCATTCTGCTTGTCTGTGAAAGAACTATATTTGTCTTTGGAAGATATATATAACTATATTTGTATGTGAAAGTTATATATAACTATATTTGTCTGTGAAAGGTATATAGAACTATATTTGTCTGTGGAAGGTATGTAGAACTATATTTGTCTGTGGAAGGTATATAGAACTATATTTGTCTGTGGAAGGTGTACAGAACTATATTTGTCTGTGGAAGGTATATAGAACTATATTTGTCTGTGGAAGGTGTATAGGACTATATTTGTCTGGTGTAAGGTGTATAGAACTATATTTGTCCTGTGGGAGGCATACAGAACTATATTTGTCTGTGTAAGGTGTATAGAACTATATTTGTCTGTAACCAATAAACCTGTAACAACACTAACACATCATTGTCCAAATCACAGTAAGAAGGAGGTAGAATATTATTGTGAAACTTGTAATTTAGGATTGTGTTCTCGATGTATTTTCACAGAAATCATAAAACACTAGATATAAATCATTTAAATAGTGATTCTACAAGAGAAAGGATTTCCGAAAAACTTTTAAAATCTAAACACGTCATTCAAAACAAACTAGACGACTTGATGAAAACCCATTCAGAATCAGAAACTCAAATCTTTTCGTGATGAAACCTGTTCTAAAATCTATGTAAATTGTATAAAGAGACAACAAGAAGTTCGAGATAATTTTAACGAGAATGAATCTAAACTAACAGAAACTCAACAGGAAGTCATGACCCAGATACAAAATATCAATACTATTTTACAGACACCCTGTCCTACAGAGGAACCATCTTTAACTCTTATACAGTCACTGACTAAACTCCAAGATTTACAGAAACTCTGTGAAAACATGAAGACTGATATTCCTCCAGTGACGTATGTAGACTGGAAAGAGAGAAATGTGGAAGTTTGTAACATTACCATTATTTAAAAACGCCTTTGAGGAAGTAGCGTCACGATAATGAAATGTTTAAGGGATATGTTCACTAACCGTTCGACTGAATGTTTTAACTAATCTAATCCAAAATAATGTCCTAAACTCTCCCTCAAAATGTAAGCCATCAAATTCCTGTGTATCTATAAATATCAGTGTTTGAAAGTAAAAAAATGCGACTCGTCGTTTAATAAGACTATGACTAGGAGGACAAACAACATATACCAACTGTAACAAAACCACTATATCAATATGTATTTAAATTTAACTGTAAAGATATGTATTAAGAGTGATAAGGTATAATACTACAGTGAACCCTGTGTATAATAAGATGTAGTGAAGTAAGGGAGTGTACATGTTCTTTTGTTAATTTTGAGTTACTTCAAAAGGATTAAGTGTTTACATTTAAAAACAAAATGCGTCAACTCTTGCTAATAAAGATAGAGATCAGAGGCCTGGTTTTTGAAAGTATCTTATGACTAAGACGTGTCTTACGATGGTCTTTTGATAGATCATAGTCGTAAGAACCTTCTTGTGCAGAATCTGAAAAATTCATCACACGGGCATTTGATATCAGGCGAAAAAAATTGTATAAAAACTAGACCCACCCATCCATATAATGTATATTATAACCCTTTATATTTAACAGATTTTTGACATGAAGCAAAGATAAATACGACCTCATTTTTATCGTCTATCGTAAGATAACCTACCTAACCCTACCTAACCCTAACCCTACCTACCTAACCCTACCATATCAATTAATAACCATAATAAAATATATTCACCCTGTTGTAGTACGTTCACCCACGCTGTTCCACTTTCCCGAAGAGCTGCAAAAAGCACGCCCGCTCAGGTTGAAAACATAAACCAAAGTGAAGTCATGGTATTATTCCCGCTAGGTGACACTTGGGATAACGATGCTTCCAAACCCTCTTCAAATGGAGGTCGTTCTCTAAGAGAATTCTGTTCGGTAAGGCATCAGATGCAAGGAACCTAACCATAATTTTCATAATTTGGCCCCTAACAAACCTCTTCAAAAAAGGGGAGGGCGTGGGTAGTTGCCAAAAAGTTCCTTCTGAGAATATTAGGAGTTTCCCGATTTTTATCCACATTTTACTCGTGACGTACTCGGCTTGCAACTCCTGTAGGGGGGAGAGGGGCTTAACACATGTCACTATAATAATCAATTTCATTCAGTCATTCATATATATTTATAACACGAGGTCAAGTTGTTTTATCCTATCACGTGTTTTAAATCGTGTCAGTACTTTTCCTCGAAACGATCAATAACTTAGAAATACTTTAAACTTCCCGGTAGCCATTTTAATATTTTAACATATTGAAATCATTCTGTTTGTGTATGGAAGGAATATAGAACTATATTTGTCTGTGGAAGGTTTATAGAACTATATTTGTCTGTGGAAGGTATATAGAACTATGTATGTCTATGGAAGGAATATAGAACTATATTTGTCTGTGGAAGAACTATATTTGTCTGTGGAAGAACTATATTTGTCTGTGGAAGGTGTATAGAACTATGTATGTCTGTGGAAGGTATATAGAAACTATATTTGTCTGTGGAAGGTATATAGAACTATATTTGTCTGTGGAAGGTATATAGAACTATGTATGTCTGTGGAAGATGTATAGAACTTTATTTATCTGTGGAAGGTGTATAGAACTATATTTGTCTGTGGAAGGTATATAGAACTATATTTGTCTGTGGAAGGAATATAGAACTGTATTTGTCTGTGGAAGGTATATAGAACTATATTGATCATGGCGACTGCTCTTCCAAACAATCCTGACTTAGAATGTCCTATTTGTGTTGAAAGTTTCGTGACACCCAAAGTCTTATCTTGTGGACATTCTTTCTGTCTCAAGTGTTTAGTGAGATATGTTGAAGGACGAACGAGAACATTTCCATGTCCAGTTTGTAATCAGAGTGTTAAGATACCACTAGGTGGTGTCAACAATTTCGTTACTAATTTTTCTTTACAAACTTGTACGGAATCTCTGAGAACAACTGACATACCAACAACTCAACCTTCAACAGTTCTTAAACCAGAACATCACTGTCAAAATCACAGAAAAAAGGAGGTAGAATATTATTGTCAAACTTGTAATTTAGGATTGTGTTCTAAATGTATTTACAGAGATCATAACGATCATAAAACATTAGATTTAGAATGTGATTCTACAAGAGAAATAATACTTGAAGAACGTTCAAACTTAAAACATTTCCTTGAAAACAAAATTGAAGACTTGCAAAAGACTGACGCAACATTGTTAAAAAAATCTGAAAAACTCAAATCGTTTTTTATCGAAACCCTTGCTAAAATCAATGAACAAACTGAACAATTTTTTGTTGAATTGAATGAAAAAAATGAGGAAATACAAAAAGAAATTATAGACAGTTATAGCACGAATGGATCAAAATTGAGAGAAACTCGACAGAAAGTTCTGACCCAGATAAAAAATATCAAGACTGATTTAGATACATCCTGTCTTACTACAACAGAGGAACCATCTTTAACTCTTATGTATTCACTAACTAAACTAAAAAATTTAAAGAAACTCTGTGAAAACATGAAGATTAAGATTCCTGCAGTGACGTATGTAGAATGGAAAGAGGGAAGTGGGGAAGTTTGTGGTATTTTGGGATCAACTGAAATTAAACCACTAGATCAACCTAGCGAGGACAGGGGGTATATACCATCTATAACTAAACCACTAGATCCACCTAGCGAGGGTAATGTATTTACACTTATAAATCCAGTAAGTGGAGAAGTTTGTGATATTTTGGGATCAACTGCATTTGAGATTATAAATCCAGCGAGTGAGAGTACTGTATTTAAAAATAACTATAAAGATAATACCAATAAAGTCGAGCATATTTACAATAAAGACCAATATAAACGTCAGGTTATAGAATGGATTTGTAGGGCATGGGAGAATGTTAAAGATTTCATTATTGAGTGCCTTTGTAACATGATTTCTAATGTTCTTGCTTTGATCTTTTTCAATGCTTGTTTTGTTTTGTTTTTGTATTGTTTTGGGGAACGTCGTTAAATATAATCAAAAAGATTTACAGAAACTCTGTGAAAACATGAAGACTGATATTCCTCCAGAGACGTATGTAGAATGGAGAGAGGGAAGTGTTAAAGTTTGTAATACATGTCTTTTAGGATCAACGGACACTAGAAAATAATATCCATTTATTAGTAAAGTTGTGACTGTATATTAGTTCCTCATTATAATAAATGATCTCAGGATCTCAGGTTTAGGGTTACGGTTAGGTCTAGTGTTATATAATAAACGTTCCAAAGAGACTTATCAACTGTTTTGTTCATTTTTTGATACAAGCACCAAATTTGGCACACTGATACTTTGTTGTGAATATTTTTGGATATGGAGACCCTCAGATTTTATTTGTGTAATCCGCCATTTCGAATTTCAAATGGACCATCCTCAGAAAATACAATTGTTGACATTTTTGTATCTATGTCATTGTCAGCAATTCACCTATTCAAAATGGCTTATTTTCCTTTTTTTTATGTATCAGGGAATTCAACTTTACAAGCGCAAGTGGCTTCAACAACCGGTCATGATTAATTTCAACATCACGTTCCTTCAAAATCGAGCGGGGGGCGGGGGATCAAGACCCCACCAAACTCTTTATTTTTTTTTTTAAATTTCAAACTTTTTCTTGATCTTATCCATCATACCAATTTTTTTTGGTCAACAACTGACACATTTGTACGCATACCACCACCGAGAATTGACTCTATTCAAAGGACTTAAGCCCTCCCCAATCGGAACAAATGTTTGAGGGGCCCTACAAGCTCCCTATATTATTTTTTCGCCACGATTTTGTGTTGAAAAGATGCGTCATTGAACGCTGATTCGTTTTAATATGCGAACGGCCCATTTTTGATCAACCTATGACAGTTTTGTGTCCTAAAACGTGATTGGCTTTAGAACAAGGGCGTTTACCCCCCTCCGGAGTTAGGGTCACGGCAGACTCTCGCCAGAAATCACTTAAGTCGCGATGGCGAACCGGTTAGCGTGCTGGAGCTACGCTACGGAGGGGCCGGGATCGAAACCCCCCCAAACCCTTTATTTTTTTTCTCAAAATTTCAAACTTTTTCTTGATCTTATCCATCATACCAATGTTTTTTGGTCAACAACTGACACATTTGTACACAACTACTACCGAGAATTGACTTTATACAAAGGGCTTAAGCCCTCCCCAATCGGAACAAATGTTTGAGGGGCCCTACAAGCTTCCTTTATTATTTTTTCGCCACGAGTTTGTGTTGAAAAGATGCGTCATTGAACGCTGATTCGTTTGATATGCGAACGGCCCATTTTTGATCTACCTATGACAGGTTTGTGTGCTAAAACGTGATTGGCTTTAGAACAAGGGCTTTTACCCCCCTCCGGAGTTAGGGTCACGGCAGACTCTCGACAGAAATCACTTAAGTCGCGATGGCGAAGCGGTGGACGTCGGTGTCGAGCGCACTATGCAGTTTTGTCAACATGCTCCAATATGACGTTCCCTTAGTCGCCAGGACACTGCTTGTCAGCTGATAAGGTGTCCCAATGCAGCCGGCGCCATTGACATTACAGTATCAAAATGATTCCACGAATAAATTTTCCTGGTGTTGTGGTCCTCAACTGGTGTTGTAAACTGATCGGTCACTCCTAGGTTTGTCTGATGTACTGCCGCTCTATCAATCTTGTTACAGTTTTTCTGTTGCAGTTGAGGATTCTTGCAATCAAGGGATTGTTTGCTCCTTGTTGCACTGTCTCCACAGCTCTCTATGTTTCAATCCGGCTCAAACGTGTTTTGTGTTTTTCTTAAGTCCCTTTAAGCTGTTTTATACCACCATCATGCATGAGTAGTTTACTTTTGTCATAATTGTTTCACATAAAATATTGTGTTGACTGTGTGTGCGATACATCACAGTGGTTTTATCACTTTATTTTAACTTCTGTTAATCTTACTGTAAAATATACAGATGGTACTTTCTTTAGAGCATTAGTTTATTGTATTATGCATGTGTATATTGATACTATGTAATGTCTCTCTGAAGATACAACTGAAACAATTCAGAGATTTTGGTGTTACTTTGCTATTTATTTAATTATATAGACCTACGAAGCTATCAGCCTTCTACATATTTGACAAGGAGAGATAGTGGCCTATTTATAAAATCATTAAAAAGGTAAAAGTTACTAGTTCAAGGGAGGTAACTGGTGATACAATTTTCAACTAAATGTAGATCATTATGAAATCAGTAAAAAGGTAGAGTTACTAGTTCAAGGGAAATAACTGGTTATAAACAAAAAACAGGTCAATGAGACCATATTCAAATAACAAAACCATCTGAGAATATTGAAAATAAAATGAAATGAATGGAGTTTTACGTCCTACTTTTCTGCATCTATATGGACTAATTGAGGACGGGCAAACGCCATGCAGTGTGCAATGAGGGCAATTTTGTCAGGACAGCGGCATTAGCCTAGCCTGCTCTTATTTTCGATTTCCAACTGTCGCGGGATCTTTAACGTGCACAGCCAATATCACACGGGGCCTCGGTTTATTGTCCCATCCGACTGACAGGGGGAAACCGGATTGAAAAATCAGAAAGTATCATCTCGACCCATGCCGGGATGAACCCTGGACCTTCAGGTTAGCGAGCAAGCGTCTAACTCACTGAGCCACCGCAGCTCCCTGAGAAATGGACATAATAAGAATATGACGACCTTTCAAAGTTGAATTACAAACTATTCTAGGTTCTCGTGCGTGCTTTACAGACAGTGTATGTTTTCACATACATCAACAGTTGCCTAAATCAGAGGCATAAAAGTAGGACGTAAAAATTCATTTTCAAACTCTTCCGATCCAGTTTCAACTAATTTATTACAATTTGTTTTGGTTCTTTTAAGTCCATTACCTAATTAGTCAAACCCTTAATGTGAGTTATTTCCCTTTCCCTTGTTTTTCTTCTCAGGTATCTATAGCTGTGTTCACACACACGCCTTATAGCGCTGGGGGAACAGTTTTCAAAATTATAACGATATAGCTGTTCACACACAGCGCTTCTTATAACGCTTTCCCAACGTTCGTGTTAAATCCCTAATTTTATCGTTTTCGCAACGTTCCAGCTAAAACGTTTTAGCTCCCAACGATAAAAAAAAATGTGTGAACATTTTATAACGATACAGTTGAATCGGTGAGTCTGGCACATGCGCAAACAGTGTTTATTTTTCGAACCCAGGACCTCGAAGGTGGCCAAAATGTACGTAGACCACTCGGCTACCGAGACCTAGGCTTAACCCTAACCCTAGGGTTAGCTGGGGTTAACCCTAGCGGTAACTCCTGTTTTTGTAAAGCAAACTAGGGTTATCCCGTTGTAAACTTGAAAGCACAGCAAATTTGGCATAATTTGTATGGGCGCAGCCATTTTGGAAATATGACCTTGACCTCGACGGAAGTAGCGATAACTCTTGTCTTTATTATCTCATAATGAAAACAATTCCAATGAGGGGTAACTGTCTCATACAGAAATACTATAACGTTATGCGTGTGGATGGTTATATCGCTGGGAACGATCTACGGAAAACGGTGAGAAACCGCTGAAGGTGTAAACACAGCTTGACAGAATTGAGGTATTTTAGAGATTTGGTAAAAAACACACACAATTATTTGAAAGTTGTGTTCTTCCAATTTCACGAGTATGGGGTTTCTAAATTTCTAAAGAAAAAATTCGTGCTATAGGATATTTCCTGGGTCTCCATAGGTTTACACCACTAAAGTGAGATATGAGATGGCTGCCTCCAACATGTAAAACGATGGCTTAATATGTTGAAAATGTGGAATAGGATCATTTCAATACAACATGAGAGTTTGCTTAAAGATGTGTTTGAATATGATTATCAATGTGATAATGGAAACTGGGGCTCAGAAATAAAATCAATATTTCTCAGTTTAGGCGAAAGTCATATATTTAGAAATAAATAATCGATATATCGATGATATGCAAATTGCAACAGAAACGTTTTTTCTCTGTACTAAATTGAGTGGACAAAAGAAATTTCCTCAATTGAGATCGTACGTGACAATTAAATAAGTGTATGAGCCTTATATAAATATTAACCTTTTCTGAAACTGAACGTTCTCATCTTGCTCAGTTACGATGTGCTGTTCTCCCACTGAGAATAGAAACCGGACGATATTCTGGGTTAATATCAGAAGATAGACAATATGTATTGTGCAACACTGGTATGATTTAAGATGAAACCTATTTCCCACTCTATTATAACCTATATAACACCGAAAGAGACAATATGATGGCTAAATTGAACCTTATGAACCACAACAAAGAAAGCGATAATGAACAATCATCAAAACTATTATCAAATCCTAGAATGTCTGCCCATTATATAACACAGGCATTTACAAAAAGACTCAACACTTTTTACTCTGTACATCACTTTTTTTTAAAATAATTTAGGATTTTACGTGATAACGTTACCTGTATGTGTTTCGAAACGTAGTATGTAATAAATGCAGAAGTAGTATATCCATATATCTTAGTATTTTAATATTTAAATAATTTAGGATTGTGTATATATTTATTGTTATTTTCCATGTATTTATTTGGATATGCATCGATTAATGAATTCATACATTTAATGTATATTAAACACATTTTATAGTAGGCCTATGATTTCATTGAAAAGTGATTTATAGGCCTGGTGTTTGTATTTTACTATATATTTTGTAAATGATATTTGTATCATAACACATGTCACATGTCACTATAATAAACATTCTCTATTCTATTCTATATTATAAAACCACGTCACGTTGTTGTATCATGTAACATGTTTTAATTCACTTCAGTAGTTTTCCTCGAAACGATCAATAACTACTTTATTTTTACCGGTAGCCATTTTAATATTTTAACATAGTGATAGCATTTTGTTTGTCTGTGGAAGGTAAATAGAACTATATTTGTCCTGTGGGAGGTATATAGAACTATATTTGGATGTGGAAGGTATAAAGAACTATATTTGCCTGTGGAAGGTATAAAGAACTATATTTGTCTGTGGAAGGTATATAGAACTATATTTGCCCTTGGAAGGTACATAGAACTATATTTGTCTGTGGAAGGTATATAGAACTATATTTGTCTGTGAAAAGTGTATAGAACTATATTTGTCTGTGGAAGGTATATAGAACTATATTTGCCTGTGGAAGGTACATAGAACTATATTTGTCTGTGGAAGGTATATAGAACTATATTTGTCTGTGAAAAGTGTATAGAACTATATTTGTCTGTGGAAGGTATATAGAACTATATTTGTATGTGGAAGGTGTATGGAACTATATTTGTTTGTGGGTATATAGAACTATATTTGTCTGTGGAATGTATATAGTACTATATTTGTCTGTGGAAGGTATACAGAACAATATTTGTCTGTGGAAGGTGTATAGAACTATACTTGTCTGTGTAAGGTATATAGAACAATATTTGTCTGTGAAAAGTATATAGAACTATATTTGTCTGTGGAATGTATATAGAACTAGATATGTCTGTGTAAGGTGTATTGAACTATATTTGTCTGTAGAAGGTGTATGGAACTATATATGTCTGTGTAAGGTATATAGAACAATATTTGTCTGTGGAAGGTGTATAGAACTATATTTGTCTGTGGAAGGTATATAGAACTATATTTATCTGTGGAATGTATATAGAACTATATTTGTCTGTGGAAGGTATATAGAACAATATTTGTCTGTGGAAGGTAAATAGAACTATATTTGTCTGTGGAAGGTATATATAACTATATTTGTCTGTGGAAGGTATATAGAACAATACATGTCTGTGGAAGGTGTATGGAACTATATATGTCTGTGTAAGGTATATAGAACTATATTTGTCTGTGGAAGGTATTTAGAACTATATTTGTTTGTGGAAGATATATAGAACTATATTTCAATATTGTTACTGACAATTTTGAAGAATTTCTCATGGCGACTGCTTTTCCAAACAATCCCGAACTAGATTGCTCCATTTGTTTCGAAAGATTCAAAATTCCAAAAGTCTTATCTTGTGGACATTCTTTCTGTCTCAAGTGTTTAGTGAGATATGTTGAAGGTGGAACGAGAACATTTCCATGTCCAGTTTGTAATCAGAGTGTTAAGATTCCACGAGGTGGTGTCAACAAATTTGTTACAAATTTTTCTCTACAAACTTGTACGGATTCTCTGATACCAACTGACATACCATCAACCCAACCTTCAACGGTTCCTAAACCAAAACATCATTGTCCAAATCACAGTAAGAAGGAGGTAGAATATTATTGTCAAACCTGTTATTTAGAATTGTGTTCTAAATGTATTTACAGATATCATAGAAATCATAAAACATTAGATTTAGAATGTGATTCTACAAGAGAATTGGTTGTTGAGGAACTTTCAAAATCTGAACAAGTGATTAAAAACAAGATTGAAGGCTTGGAAAAAACTCACACATTATTATTAGAAACATCTGAAAAACTCAAATCATTATGTGATGAAGCCTGTTCCAAAATCAGTGAAAAAACTGAACAAATTATTGGTGAGTTGAAGGACAATTGTGAGAAAAAACAAAAAGGAATTCGAGATCATTTTAACTGGAATGAATCCCAACTGACAGAAACTCGACAGGAAGTTATGACCCAGATAAAAAATATCAAGACTGATTTAGATACATCCCGTCTTACTACAACAGAGGAACCATATTTAACTCTTATACAGTCACTGAATAAACTCCAAGATTTACAGAAACTCTGTGAAAACATGAAGACTGATATTCCTCCAGTGACGTATGTAGACTGGAGAGAGGGAAGTGTTAAAGTTTGTGATATTTTGGAATCATCTGTAACTAAACCACTAAATCCGTCCAAGGGTAAAGTATTTGAATTCAACATTGAAGACATTGAGTATGAGGAAAATTATTTCAGTGGAGATAATTATAACACTCATGGTATGGAAATGTGCTGTAGAGTATATTGTGATTGTGAAGATTATGGTATAGATGAAAATATAACGTATTATTTATATATTGATATTTGGTTACTACAGGGATATAATCCAACAGTAAAATCTTGTGAAATAGAGTATACACTAACTCTTGTTAATAAAGATATACACAAGAATGTGACGAGTGGAATCAGAAATGAGAAATTTGTTTCCAATTTCTTATATATACCAGATTTGTTTTTTTCGACAAGTGAAATACAAATATCATGGGATAAATTAACTGATCCATCAGAAGGATTTACTGATGAAATGGGTCAGTTTAATATTAAATTTGATTTACTACAACTTCTAGATATTGAATATTACTAACTGTTGTAAATTCTTTTTATAATACCAAGGTGTACTGTCTTGTATATTGTACAATTTTACAGACAACCTTTGTCCTAATTTACAAATAATTTTACAGTCAATCTTTGTCCTGATTTACAACTAATTTTACAGCCAACTTTTGTTTTGATTTACAACTAATTTTACAGTCAACCTTTGTCTTGATTTATAACTAATTTTACAGTCAACATTTGTCCTGATTTACAACTAATTTTACAGCCAATCTTTGTCCTGATTCACAGCTAATTTTACAGCCAACCTTTGTCCTGATTTATAACTAATTTTACAATCAACCTTTGTCCTGATTTACAACTAATTTTACAGCCAACCTTTGTCCATTTTTACAACTAATTTTACAGTCAACCTTTGTCCTGATTTACAACTAATTTTACAGCCAATCTTTGTCCTGATTCACAGCTAATTTTACAGCCAACCTTTGTCCTGATTTACAACTAATTTTACAGCCACCCTTTGTCCTGATTTACAACTAATTTTACAGTCAACCTTTGTCCTAATTTACATCTAATTTTACAGTCAATCTTTGTCCTGATTTATAACTAATTTTACAACTAACCTTTGTCCTGAATTATAACTAATTTTACAGTCAACCTTTGTCCTGATATACAAATAATTTTACAGTCAACCTTTTTCCTGATTTATAACTAATTTTACAGTCAACCTTTTTCCTGATTTATAACTAATTTTACAGTCAACCTTTTTCCTGATTTATAACTAATTTTACAGTCAACCTTTGTTCTAATTTACAACTAATTTTACAGCCAATCTTTGTCCTGATTTACAACTAATTTTACAGTCAACCTTTGTCCTAATTTACATCTAATTTTACAGTCAATCTTTGTCCTGACGTTTGACTAATTTTACAGTCAACCTTTGTCCTGATTTACAACTAATTTTACAGCCACCCTTTGTCCTGATTTACAACTAATTTTACAGCCAATCTTTTGTCCAGATTTATAACTAATTTTACAGTCAACCTTTTTCCTGATTTATAACTAATTTTACAGCTAACCTTTGTCCTGATTTATAACTAATTTTACTTCCAATCTTTGTCCTGATATACAACTAATTTTACAGTCAACCTTTTTCCTGATTTATAACTAATTTTACAGTCAACCTTTGACCTGATTTATAACTAATTTTACAACTAACCTTTGTCCTGAATTATAACTAATTTTACAGTCAACCTTTGTCCTGATATACAACTAATTTTACAGTCAACCTTTTTCCTGATTTATAACTAATTTTACAGTCAACCTTTTTCCTGATTTATAACTAATTTTACAGCTAACCTTTGTCCTGATTTACAGCTAATTTTACAGTCAACCTTTGTCCTGATATACAACTAATTTTACAGCCAACCTTTGTCCTGATTTATAACTAATTTTTTAGTCAACCTTTGTCCTGATTTATAACTAATTTTACAGCCAATCTTTGTCCTGATATACAACTAATTTTACAGCAAACCTTTGTCCTGATTTATAACTAATTTTTTAGTCAACCTTTGTCCTGATTTATTACTAATTTTTTAGTCAACCTTTTCCTGATTCAAGATTCAAGCTTAAATTGTTGTTACATTTTGTTTCATTGATGTGTTTCGTCTTCTCTATATTTAGATTTATCAGTACATTGTGTTGCATGTGTTACGGAGTGAATGCAGGTTTTTTTGTTGCGTTCATTGGGTGATGAACGCAGAATTTTCACCCAATGAACGCAAAAAAAATCTGCATTCAATACTTATATTTACATTCGGTAGTGTTCAAGGGTTCAAAGATGGGAAGGGGGTCCAACCCCTGCCAATTCCCTTCAACATATTCCCTTCAAAATCAAAAGGCTTGGGTGCGGCACGTGTATTGTCTTGGGAGCCCATTTTATTTCTTTACTTTATTTTCATATTTCATTAAGTTTTTGTTTATGTATTTGGGCCTGTATTATACAGTGTATTGGAACACGAAGAAAAAACCGTATATTATCATTATTAGAATAAAGTGAGTAAATATACGATCCATGTTTTCATTAAATACTCTATCAAACAGCCCAGCAGTTCTCCTTCCTTTCTGACCTCATTCCATGGTTCTCACAAG
Organism: Lottia scabra; assembly: GCA_029955415.1. Taxonomy (NCBI): domain Eukaryota; kingdom Metazoa; phylum Mollusca; class Gastropoda; family Lottiidae; genus Lottia; species Lottia scabra. The sequence continues at coordinate 47,512,891 of JARJEI010000001.1, forward strand.
TTGCCACACAACGTCAGAGCACCAAACCAAGAGAACAACTCCTCAGCAGTGCTTGGTCATCCCAGTTTTGTCTGCAACTCCAAGTCTCTCTCTAGTATCAACCCAATACCAACCGCTTTATAGATCCCTCGATTACTAATTTTAGTATTTAATAATAACTTAAAATAAAATGAAATGAAGTTTTAGTCATACTTTTGCACCTAAAAAGAACTGGAAAATACCATGTAGTGTAGGCCAACTGTGCAATAAAAGAAATATTGCCAGGACATATTTTTAACGTGCATAGTCTGTAGCATAAGGGGCCTCTGTTTATTATTTTCCCATCCGAACGAACCACTAGTTGCATTTTCTATGTCAGCCCCTGCAACACTGACGAGGGGAAAGCGGGTTGGACAAATTCGGATGTAACCTGCCGGGTAATAAATAGTTAAAGGGAAGGAACTCGAATTCGACTAAACAGGACCCCATCAACAAATTCATTTAAATCCATGTTAAATCACGAATTTCAATTTTCTATAACTTTATCCAGAAATCTCGTTGGAAACCTTTCAATATATCCCATGAAAGCCTGACCAATACTTCCCCAAAAATTCAATACATGATGACCATGAAAATTTAGTTAAGCAAATCGAAAGTAGACCATTGTTGGATATAAACACCTTAAATTATAGAAAACTTATTCTTCGAATCAAAATTTCATTTTATTTACCAAAATCCATTTTGTCCATGACTACTGCGGTCTATGCAGGTAGTGACGTCATAACACGCGTTAGTGGGATTGCAAGAACCACAGACATCAGAATTAAAATTGGAATGGCGCAAATTGATGCTATCATTGTCCCCGATACACATACAAAGATTGGAAAACCTCTTTACAATCCCTTTAGTGTTCTTCAAAATGGGTCATGTCCTTCCATATCAGCTTACTTTAAACTACAACCATCTGTCATTAGGTGATGCGATTATTCGGGGAATTCAATTCTAGCATTCAAAACAAATTGATATTTTTATTCTGTTAACCAACATCAGTATCGGAATAGCTCTCAATAATTACAACCGTATAACTGTTCTGATGTTGTCAAGAACACAGTTGCGAATAGGACCCATGAGCACGCAGACACAAACACAAACTTGAACTCAAACTAGAAAAAAATACGGACTAGAGCAACTCCAATCACATTCCTTAGCAAATTCAATTTTCCGCTTACATTTTGTCCTCAAACTCTACACCTTCGTAAGTTTGATGGATGCCCCAGGAAACGATATCATGCCTGTGTGGACAACTGAGGATTGCTGGAAAGTTGTCAACCTTTGGATATGACGTCTTTATTGTATGGATTCTTCGCACCTTCTTTGTTTTCAGACCAAATACCAAATGTTCTTTATTCTTTGATCTGCATTCACATAAGTATTCACGGTATAGGGGTATAAGGTATTCGTTATACTTGTACTGTATTTGTTATTCGATATACACTATTCGGGTCATAGAGTTATATTGGGTAACACTTGCGCCCTACTCTTTTGTTACCAATATACAGTCATTGTTATCCGTTAACGCTAAGCATTATATAGAAAATCATTGTTGTGTTGAATAAATCTTATTGAAGTTCAAAATTGTATACATGTTGTTTAAAATTCTTTTTTTAGTAAATGCTTTTTAACTTATGCATATCTAACCAGTTAATACAAAATAACACTTATTTTTAAATCTATAGCTCAGTTTGTGTCCCCTGGAAAATGTCCAAATATCTGGGACACGTTCCCCAAGTTGAAAACCCAGGTTTTATATTTATACTTGATGTCATATACATAGATACTTGATTACATGTACATTTATACTTGATTTCATGTACATTGATACTTGATTTCATATACATTGATACCTGATTTCATGTACCTAGATACGTTATTTCATGTACATTGATACTTGATTCCATGTAAATTAATTCTTGATTTCATGTACATTGATACTTGATTTCATGTACATTAATTCTTGATTTCATGTACATTGATACTTGATTTCATGTACATTGATACTTGATTTCATGTACATTGATACTTGATTTCATGTACATTGATACTTGATTTCATGTACATTGATACTTAATTTCATGAACATTGATACTTGATTCCATGTACATGTCAAATGTCAACTACCTAGTTTGCGATATCAGCTGCTGCTGGAAGTGAACGTTAACTTGTCATCTACCATCAACTACCTAGTTTGCGATATCAGCTGCTGCTGGAAGTGAACGTTAACTTGTCATCTACCATCAACTACCTAGTTTGTGATATCAGCATCTGCTGGAAGTGAACGTTAACTTGTCATCTACCAACAACTACCTAGTTTGTGATATCAGCATCTGCTGGAAGTGAACGTTAACATGTTATTTACCACCACCACCATCAAATTTGCTAGGAAATGTTAGCAATATGGGTTTCCAGGCGTCTATTTCCCAAAAGTTTCTTCTTGTGGCCCTGCAGTCCCTATAATTCGTCAGGAAATAACTTTTAAGGAAGTCAATTTTCTAGAGGGTGCCTCATTTTTCCAGGCTTCCAATGGGCATCCGTAAAACAATAAACGTAGCAATAACACAATAGAGTGCATCATTGCAAGGCATAACCATTCACAAAGTTTTCGAAGAGGAGAGGGGAGGGGTTACCTAAACTGCTTGATTGTATGTTTGCCAGTTCGTTTTTGATGTCATTGTGACCATTTAGTAATATCCATGTAATTGTATTCTGTCCACATAGAACGAATATGCATTAAATATAATATATAGGGCCTTTCAGTTTATGCACGGTTAATGTCGGTAACCTCATTTTCAAACAAAGACTGAAATCATGTACTATAGAGGTAATGTGTCTCGCGTTTCAATGAATACAAGCAACAAGTTATTTCTAGGAAATTGAACCAGGAAATAAATTGACAGTTCGTGGAAATAGGAGACATTTTTCACATCAGACGAATTGGTGAAGTCAAACGGATTCTGTTTTATTTTGGATGTTTATGAACTCTTTCTCAATACGAAACATTTACAAAAATACTGGAACAAAATACAACGGATTAATGTATACAAGAAATTAACCAACATTTATACTAGAAAACGGTGACCGCTGGCCGCATCAAGAGAGTGGTGTTGAATGTATAGAGGTAAATGTGGTTGAAAATTGTATGGGATGTATTTTTTGTGGCAGTTTATTAAAGGTTGGTGCTGAATACAGGTGACCTTTGGACCAAGTTTGACTGTACATATTAAAACCTGTATATCTGACCAGTTAAACTAATTGTGTCACGTAAAATCCTGTTGAAACAATAAATTAAGATGGTTATATCTTTAGAACGGATCTTGCGTCATGATGTTAACCAAATTCGGAAAAATATTCCAAAGACGGTGTAAAAGTAATATTGAAAGGCGTACTGGTGTCCATTTCCAACAACAGCTTCTTTAGAAGAAGGAAAATGTATTAATAACAAAACAACTATCCCTTTATAAACTCATATTTCGATATTCAGTCATATCGTAGTAAACTAAGTATATATTTGAGATGTCCCGGCTGATAGTTTTTTTCGTTTTATTTATTATAGTTTGGTGTTTCTTTGGACGGTTTTGCTTGCCTGTTTGGACTTGATTGAGCATGTTTGCTCAATTCTTTGGCCGTGTTTTCTTGCTTGTTTGCGCTTTTCTGTTCTTGTTTGCTCTATTTTTTGGCCTTGTTTGCGTTTTTTAGTCACAACCATATCTACCATTGGATTGGGCTCAAAACCTTGCGGTTGTCCCGGATGTTTAACCTGCAAACATATGCCTATTTCCAATGTCTTTAAACGGAATAAAACTGGCGAAACTTTTTTCATGACTGATCGACTTTCATGCAATGACCAAAATCTAATTTATCTCATATCATGTAAAAAATGCAACATGCAATACATTGGGGAAACTAAGAATGCGTTAAGAACCCGTTTTAATGGCCATCGATACGATATAGTACATCGCAAAAATAGACCCATTTCCAATCACTTTAATCGATTCGATCATTCAATTGAAGATTTGTTGATTATGCCGATAGAAAAGATAAAACCCATACCGTTTATCAAACCAAAACAACGGAGACTACAGCTCGAGAGTTATTGGATACACAAACTTAAAACTGGAAATCCACATGGCCTGAATATCCAACAAAATACCCGGACATTCCTTCATTAATATATTTTCCTTATATCGTAAGGCCACCTCTTCGACGATCTATTCTTGGCTTGGGACAGTTAAATTATCCCTTTTCAGATAAATGTCTGTCTACCGAGCAATAAAAAAACGCAGACAAGACAGTTCCTTAGTATTTCAAATTAAATATCTAGAACTAATATTGGGATTATGCACTTTTGTATACAGTTGGGTCTAAGGATGGTGATAAGGAAGCAGCTGTTTCAGTTATACCAACCGAGGTTCTATCTGTAGCTTTACCTTCAGCAGCCTCTATCTTTACAGGCTCTCGAATTCTCCCAGTCCTCATCATCATTAAAAAATGTATTATATCTTCGGATTCTTTGTTCGCATCCTCAAATACGGAGGACTGACAAGGCAGATGCGGAGGCTAAGGTTGTCACTGCCTATCTCTCCCTTTTCACTACCTGATATCGATTTTCAGTCATAAGGCGTTTTATTGGTCATACTCACCTCACCAGTCTCCAGATCCTCAACCAGTCTCTGAACACTGCCAGGTCCGTCTAACAGCGAAACACATTCTGATTGAGTACAAGCATCTCAAACCTTTCGGATCCCTGCACTACTGTACTGGATCCCTGCATCAAGCAAATCTTTATTTTAGATTTTAAATACATCAATCATTGCTTTTAATATTCTTAATATTTTTATTGCTACCGTGTGGTGTATGACCTCACTGACCTGAGATAATGTTTTTATCATTTTGTTTTGTGATGATTGAATGACATTTACTGTGATACATGTATTGGTTTTATTATATTGTTCGATTCTTATCATTTCATTTTGTGATATTGATTTTGATATGTGTTTTAATGTTTTATGTTTATTTTATGACGTGTTTTTGGAGCTATATAGCCCATTATTTGATGATGATGATTTCATTGGAGACAGTATCTTGTTCAAACATTATAATAAACATATCATATCATATCACTACGTTTGTTTATACTCCATGTTGTCTTCACAATAACTCAAGTTATATTTATGTAACCGAGTGAAGTTACATTGGATTAGTACACTAATTTAAAACATAAATTACGTCGACGAAACTTTAATTAGATCTACTCCCATCAGAATTACAATGAATGAAAATGAAAACAGGACAGAAGCGCTGTTGGTGTGCTTTCCTTCATCTGATTCCGAGCTCGTTCCATGGTTCACACTGATTCTCCCGAGTTGCCACACTACCCCAGGGCACCAAACCGAAAGGACAACACCACAGCAGTGCTGCGAACATGTTGACTCTTTCGTGTCCTGTCTGCAACTCTCAGTTCCCGCGCCCCTCCACGTGCCAACCCAAACCAGTTAAAGTAAACCGAATCTGGATCTACCAAGCCGTTTTAAGGGAGAGAACTCCGTAAAATTAGACTAACCTACTTATGCATTTCAATAGTCCCATATACGGTTGGAATTGTTTGTGCCTGGGTTTAATTATCCGAAGATAAGATCATTAGTATTAAATAGTTGTCATTTTCTATCAGTTCTATAAAACACAAAGGACGAGCAACCCGAACCACCAAATAGTCTGGCTATATGTACAGCAAATGAACTTAACATACATATAATATATAGAGTGTCCAATTATATACATAAAGGAAGTGTAAAAGATTATTTCATAAAACGTTAAACAATTGAACATTGGTTTGTTCGACAACAATTATTTAAAAACTTACTACCAGTTACTTCACTTGAACTAGTAACTTTATTTTTCGCTGATTACCTAATGACTATGGAGGTATAACGTTGCCAATATTGTCGATTGTGTTGCAACGTAAAAATACCAATGTCGTAATTACAAAATGCATTTGTCAATGCTGGAAAGTACAATTGTCGATGTGTAAAAATGCAAAATGTATAAGTATACTCAACAATCCAATGAAATGTCACACGAATGCAGCTAACTATTTACTCTTTGCATTATGCATTTTGAATTAGGCACTTTTGCATTATACATTCTGCATTAGTCACTTTGCATTACGCACTCTGCATTATCAAACCTTGCAGAATAGACTACCCACTCTTTTTTAGACATATTCCGAATGTTAAAGGGATTGTAAAGCATCAATTTACATCATTTCAATCTTCAGACAACAGAGGTCACAGCAATTCCACTTAATCTGTTTTCTAAAGTTTAGTGTCCACGTCGATAAAACGCCACGAAACCCTATAGATCAATTTAGGCCTGACTATACAAATCTGTCAGAATGCAAGAAGCAGATCTTTCGTTTTTACAATGAGATCTCCATTACAATCATCCTGTTTTCCCCTGACAGTGATGCAGATCGGGTGGAGTATAAGGCATCTTGTGGTTCAGATGGAACAATAAATTGTTCACGTAAAAGACCCTTCTCCTTAACATATAAAAGATTTTCATTTTTGCCCTTATTGAATAAGCTTTGTTTATAATATTGTTTTATTACATTACTCAAGTCACATAATCGAGATTTCCTTCCTTTTCAATGATAACAATTATAAAGAGTATATCCTCTAGTTGTGTATATGACATAACGATTACATATTATCCTAATGCATTATAGTAAAATTAATTAGCCAATCAGAATATGAGACAAAAACACACCCTACTAGACACATTAGCTTAAATTTTCGGGGAATTGACATTTCTAGGCACCTTGAAATTTTGCAGAACGATTGAGAATTCGATATCCATTGTGAGGATAAGTTGAGGATAAGTCTACAATCTAAATGCAATTGTAAGTATCTTTTGTCTTAATATAATATTTGTTAACACCAAGGTGGCCCTCCGCTAAAGCATAATATGCTTGTCTTTCGTAGAATATATTTGCATACTAATGAATCGCAACCTAAATCAAGTCTTGTGTATAATCACAAGGGAGCTATGCAATCAACACAATCACAAAAATACGCAACGCAACTCAAATGTTAGAGAACGGGAGAACGTCTAACTAGCCTTGAATAAGTCTTACTAGCCTCAGTGGTTCCCAACCTTTTTCAAATCGTGGCCTAAATTCAGGGAACCACTGACTCGAACTAAAATATCTGTCTTTCAATCTCTGTATATGTGTTTTCAATAAAAGCCTAAGAGAATATAGTCTCACTAAAATTTAAGTCAAACGTTTATGAAAACACATGGATTATAAGGCTTAAATTTCGAGGGAGAGTTTGGAACATGACAAGCTTATGAAGTTAGCACCCAACATTATATATCCACCAACAATTTAGTGTACAATCACATTTCTGCAGTTTTGCAGATTTGAATACCCAAGCATTATGATGTACTACCGTGGCCCATTGGGGACATTTGCAATTTTTATACGCCCTCATTTCTCTATGAGGACGTATATTGTAGTCACCCCTGTCCGTCCGTCGGTCCGTCGGTCCGTCCGTCAACATTTGCTCGTAAACGCTCTAAAAACTAGAGTTTTTGACGGAATCAAATGAAATTTGATATGTGTATACATATTCATAAAACGAAGATCAAGTTCGAATTTGAGCTATTTTTGATCGTTAGAAGCAGAGTTATTGCCCTTGCCCCAAATCTGTCGTTCCGTCCATCAACATTTCCTTGTAAACGCTCTAAAAACTAGAGTTTTTGACGGAATCAAATGAAATTTGATATGTGTATATATATTCAGAAAATGAAGATCAAGTTCGAATTTGAGCTATTTTCGATCGTTACAAGCAGAGTTATTGCCCTTGCCCCAAATCTTAAATATGCTATTACTCTCTTAGTTTTCAACCGATTTTGATGAATAAAATATACAAAAAGATAACATAAAATTTTGAGAAAGTTTGGTTTTCTCCTGATTAGATTTTTTCCTTTTTCGACTTTTTCGTTAGGCGTATATGGCCGTGGTCCACTATCTTTATATTTTTCGACGTTTCTCAGTGGTTTTAGAGCAGAAGAACTGCAGAAAACAGGAATTGAAATTGTGAAAATTCGAGAAACCGACAAAAAATAGAAGGATTGGAGGGAAATAGAGAAACTTTAATTAGAAAGATGACACAAAAATCACAAAAATTCATAAAAAACGATAATTAATCAAAATCGTAAAAATAGTTAAAACATGAAAAATTACATTTTCCAACATATTATGAAAAACAAAAAATTCAAAGTGAAATTCCAAAAATTAATTTCAACCGAGGTATATAGCTGTCGCCCCTGTCTGTCTGTCTGTCTGTCTGTCTGTCTGTCTAGCCACAATTGTTTGTTGACACGATAGAGAGCTGGGTTCTTGATGGATGGAACTTGGTGCGTGTCTATGTAATCACCCAAGGATAAAGCCTATTGGAAATCGAAATCGAAAAATATTTACTATTGTCTATCTGTTTACTGAATTGGTTAAGACGACTCGTATTAGGCGATTGCGATTATATACATTATTGGTTTAGGAATTTCCAAATTATCAATTAGGAAAGAACAGTATAAAAAGACTTTATAGTTGTGGTTGTTGTTCATACAAAATGCATCTTTCAATTTTTCATTTTAAAATAACTTAAAGGGCCATTCTGCATTTTTCAAAAAAGTTTCCATTATCAAACAAATTGCTAATGCTACCTCAGAGTATTTTTAAAGTATGCTTATTGAATCTCTATATCTTCTTGATCAAACTGAATTTGGTTTTAAAGGGTGAATTACAAACAGGGAGTACTTATTGTTAATTACGCAATTTGACCTAGTTTTGGTGTTTGCCCTTTAAATGGCTCAATATTTCTAGCTGAAACCCTTTTAAATACACAAGAGAGACATTTCTCTACAATTAGCCGTTTATTTTACAAAAAATCCGTTCAGTAGTTTGATATCAGCGTTCCAAAAAACATAACCCACTTAAAAACCTTAAAATTTTAGCATGTTTTTAGCGTTTAAATATTAACGGCTGGATTTTTTAGTTAAAACTTTCAGATACATTAAAGGACACATAGTAACAGATTTTGGTGTAAAGTTTTCACAAATTTCAGCATAAAAAATTTTTTACTTAAAAAAAATTCAGACTGTCCTTTTAAGATGTCGGAATTTGAAATATATAATATATCTCCGTAATATGATATTTATTTTAGATGTTACGTTTGATGATTTTTGTGTCCATTTTAAGCCTGGTTTATGGTACGTATAACTCGATATTTTAATTGTGTATATATATTTAAACATTTTAATTGTGCATACTATATTTTAATAGTTTCATAATAAAGGGGCTGGGGAGGAAAGTGGGTGAAAGTCCCCTCTGTTGAATAGTAACGTGCTCATAGCCGTAGGAGACAGGGGCAGCATTGTCACTGCCTGTCTCCCCCTTTTCGTTACCTTACACCGACTTTAAGTCGGTTGTAAGGGCATTTATTCTTCAACGATGGCAGCAACGTTGGGATGCTGCAGACACTAACAAACATCATGCCATCAAGCCTCTCTGCCACTGGCAGAGCTCCTATTGTGTTAACAGGATGAATAAAGTTGTTTTGAGTCGCTCTTGGTCATACCCACCTTACTAACTGTTATTTGCTCAAGCGAGAGCCTCAACCAGTCTGTGAGCACTGCCAGGTACGCCTGCAGTGAAACACATTCTGATTGAGTGCAGGCATCTCAAACCTTTGCGATCACAGCACTACCGTGCAGGATGGCTCCATCATTTTTTTGCGCAACCCTCTCTTTATGAGAAGGTTGTTGCTTTTTTAAAGCAGGCAAATCTTTATTTTAAATTTTAGATGGTTTGTCATAGTTTTTGTTTTATAGTATTTTGTTTTTGGTTTTAATACCACTTTGTGGTGTTATTCTGTGATATTGTTTTTAATTTTGTTCTTTATGTGATATTGTTTTAGTTTTATCTATTTTATGTTTGTTTTATTGTTTTAGTTTTGTTTTCTTAACAGGTTTATTTTTATCGTGTTCTGGATCTATATAGCCCATTAGGTGCTGGTGCTCCTTAATACATTACATTTCATTTCATTTCTATTGAATAGTAACTTGTTACCCTTCAACCACCCTAACCTCTACTACTTAACCCCTGTACCAGTGTCTTCTATTGAATAATAATTGTAACCATCTTAAAGAGATTGTAATGAGGTTTTCTAAACTTTGTATGTGTATCGGGGACACTGATAGCATCAATTTGCGCCATTCCAATTTCCATTCCGACATCTTTGGTTCCAGCAATTTCACTAAAACTAACACGTCACCCCCACTGATCTGCATAGATATCAATATTAGCTTCCGGTGGATCAGTTGAGTGACGTCATAAAGTTAGTTTAACAGGAATTGCAAGAACCACAAACCTCTTTACAATGCTTTTAACCTCTTCATTAGTAATTATTTTAATTTATACTCCAGGACTGACCAATATTACAAGTCAACCAGCCAAAGTACTCAATGGAGATTTTATAAAATTGATTTGTAATGTTGGAACCATGAAAAACACCGTGGAATGGAATTATGATGGAGTAACATATTTTTCATGTGACCCTCCCTATACCAACTGTTACACCAACACCAGAATTACAAACGATGGTTACTACGACTTTACTATCAAGGACGATTCACTTATTGCACTATTTCGTGTAAAAGTGAACCATACAGACGGCACCTGGTCTTGTTACCATGGAAACGAAAAAGCTGATCTTGAAATTGATAATGGAGGTAGTTATTTTTTTATGAAGATTGCCAGAAATTCATCCAATGCAATACAGTATTATTTCTTATCTGGTTACGTCAAGTTCCATATAATCAGTTATTGATTGTATACGAACAGTGGTGTATTAGAGTGGAATGCATGTTCCTTTAACAACGGCTATCATTTCATTACATTACATTAAATCGTTGCCATCATGATAATACATTCTCGTCAGTAATTTTGATTGGTCGAACGATTATTGTTCGACCAGTAATATTCCCTGTAACAAATTATTGCGGGAAAACTTTCGAATGACCGGACGCTAGATTTCTTGTAGCAAATTTACCTTGTGATAATCGAGTCTTGAATATTGCAAATTTGATACCAAAATAAAGAATCGTATAAGATTTTGTCGGCTTTACAACGGAGTAAAGCTTCCTTTGTTCTTAAATAATGTTTTAAAGTGTTGAGGTTGCGTGAATTTTCCCGATTACGGAAAAATGCTAAGAGAAATTAACTCTTTAGTCTAGTCGAACTTGCTTTGCAAATCATTCTGACCTACACTCAAAATGTAACGAGACGCTTATTGGATAAATAAAATGTGACGTAGTGTTTTTAAAACGAGGTTATTTAAGGAATGAATGTGGATCTTGTTATCGTTATGGGGAAATATTTACATTTTATTGTCACGCGCTACAGTGAACCCTTGTGAAAATTTTGCATTCATTTACCGATGAACGCAAAATTCTAGAGTAATCTCCCGTGACGTCGCTAAACAAAATCTTCCCTGACAACGTAGATTGCGGCGTATGAATACACAACATCATTATGTTAAGAATAGACAAACCATGGATCAAACATCGGCCTGGGTACACTAAGAAATCTAAAAATAAGATATTTTGAACTTATTTGATATGAAATAAAGTCTCTTTTAGGACAAACAATGAATATAAAAATCGTAAATGTCGACTATTTGAGTGATCTGCCTTGACGATCTCCCTCTTTGACGTCATTCAAGTTTTGACGTCATATTAATTGACAGGAGTTCTGTTGCCGATTTAATTCTCAATTTTCTTACATTTGTAACTATATTTTCACCCTTAAAGCTATAAATTTACCACTTAAATATGGTAAAAGATACCCGAACTCTATCGAATGTAAATATAAGGATTGAATGCAGATTTTTTTGCGTTCATTGGGTGATGAACGCCGAATTTTCACGTGTTAAACCTAACATGAATGGCTTCGCCATTCATTCGATTTAACACGTGAAAATCCTGCGTTCATCACCCAATGAACGCAAAAAAATCTGCATTCAATCCTTAAATAAACGCTGGTTTATCACGTGACAAGATAAATGACCCGGCGAAGCGGGTCATGTACGTCTTGTCACGTGTAAACCAGCGTTTATTTCCCCATAACGATAACAAGATCCACATTCATTCCTTATATTTACATTCGTCAAACTACTCCACAGTTTTCTATTTTTTCTATGTAAAAATACTAAAAAACTAAGTTTTTTTTAATTCGCCGGTATCTGTCAATCATGTTGACCGCCCCGCCTTGTTTTTCTTTGAGCCAATAGATTGTGAGTGCTTTGACGACGTCATAGTATCACTAGCGATTGCGTTGACGACGCCAAAGAATCACGTGACAAAGTAGCGTTTATTGAAAAATAAACGCTAGTTTGCTAAACTGGTTCATTGAAGGGAGTGATAGTTGAAATGTAAATATTAGTTGTTAAGGACGAGAAAATCCCGTCAATCCCATAGAGATATAATAAAGACTAGAGGGTGAACTGACGTCATTTTACTATAACGTCATTGAAGCCACTGAGGCAAGGAATTCTAATGACGTCATGAAAATATGACGTGAAATGTCTACAGGCGCCATTTTGGGTCCCAAGTTCCACTATGGTCTGTTGTGTAATAAAAATGATTATACCGCAAACTTAAGATTTGTCTTTCAATTTCTGAATATTTATGAATTTTCTTTGTAGGCTACGGCATAGTTCCACATTCTCTGACGTATATGGTCTCATATAAGGTTGGCTACAAAATTGGACATATTTGCGCTTTATGTTTAACTTTGCAGCCAACCTTAAACCATGCACAAGTAACAGCTTATAATTGCTTTACGTTTTAAATACATGTGATTATGAGTAAATTTTAACTCGGCTTTTGAACTAAAAGATTTTTCAAGAACTATTTGCTTGATCCAAGAATAAATGTAGGCCCTCATGCTAGGGGCACACGAGCGTATTTTTTCGCACGATCGGGGCGAATTTCATAATCGCCCTAAAAAAATACGCTCGTGTGCCCGGTATAATTAACAGCGTTCGTGCGAATTGCCGACATCAAAAATGTAATGCTATGCTAGAGCTTGTTCTCTTTATAAGGACTTTCTTGCAAGGGGTCGAATATTAACCGTAGATTACTGAAACAGGGTTACTTGACACACAAACTTAAAATTTCTTCAAGACATTTCTTGAAGAAATTTTATGGTCGTTACGGAGAACTGGACGAGATTTTTGATTAACGGAATTGTTTTCCTTGTACGGATTTTTATTATTATCGGCCGATCGATATCTTTCAAATGTTAATATCTTTAATATTTACATCTTCGTTTTCCGTCATTTTGTACCGATCACATCACATGTTCAACTGTATATTCGACCGATAAAATTCGCTTGTCTGCCAATAAAACTCCTTGGATTTCGGACATACAATTTTCAGATTCAGGAAATTATCTGATAAAAATGACAAAAATATTTTGATGTAAACAAAAATTATAAGGACCAAAAATTTTAAAGGGGGAGGGGGGTATGGATACACATGGATTTGAAGGCTCAAATTTCGATAATGGATCTGTGGATAATGGATACAATAATTGATTAGCTTAGAGACGCATGGTTGCTTCTGAGGCACGAATAGTGAACGCACCCCTTCATTTGCCTATCAGTCATATTGGCGGTTGTTTTTCAGGGGCGTGCGCAGGAAAAAAATCGAGAAAGGTGTCCAAAATACGAATTTGACCGCGGGGCCGCCACGACCAGACTTTTACTCTAGTCCCCCAGAGTAGGGTTTGAAAATTTTGAAAAATAGCGTAGTTTCCTTTTTTATTTTTTGCACTCACTATATAATGGATTTTCGACGACCGTGCTTCAAAAGCAGCATTTACAATGAAGTTAGCGCTATATAACGTCATACTTTGCTATGACGTTGGGACCCAAAATGGCGCCTGTAAATGAGTTGTCGCAACTTTACATATATAGGGCTTTGCACTATGGATCAATGACGCCATATTGATTGTACGGCAAAAAACGAAGTAATCTACACTGGCCATAGTAAAAAAGGTGATATTCATGCGCCAATAAAAGCCACAATTTTAACATTTAATGCCGATTACAATAAAATCTTCGAAGCACTTCACATACGGTAAACATCAATTATAATATAAAATAAATATTTTTATAGATTTAATCAATAAAATAGAATTAAATTAGATTGGACTATTACCGTGAGCCTATCAATATTGCGCTCTTATCCCGTTTTTTTTTTTCGGGAAAACTGAAACAATAGAAAGTTCTTATCTTTTTTCTTTCTGTTTAAAAATTCATTTGGTATAGATTATTAGTATTTAGAAATTGATAGGAAGAATTTTTATACAGGAGAAAAATTTCATTTTTTTTAATGGAAAAGGATTGTTTTATGGACAATTTTCTTTTTTCAATCTATCGGGGATATCATTTAAGTCGACATTACTTGAAATGAGTCCTGGGAACTTCTAGAACTAAATGAAAATCGCAGAATCTCTTTTAATTTTCAAACGTGTTTAATTGGGATATGCCCCGCTTTAACGAACACTATACTATTTTTTTTTGTCCCTAATAAAGCCGCTTCTGAGGCAATCGAAAGATTTTTCAAAGGTGCCTCCTGTAGACAGATCCAGAATATCTAACATGTCTTTTGAAAAAACCGAATACAAAATAAAACCTAATATTATATATAATAACCGATCAATCAATCAATTTTTGTGATAAATAGTCAGTAAACAGCGAGCACTCTTAAGCATTACCTTACCGAAAAGGTGATTTCATTTTTAAAATATATGTTGTTGAAAAGTATTCGTTTTGGTGGGTTTAGGATACAGACCCGTCCCGTAGCCAGGAGGGCTAAAAAAAAACCCCAATAAAACCATTGCCAAAAATCCCTTTGTTATAAGACATATTATATCTAACCTTAAATTCACCGAGAAATGACAGGAAATCGCCTTTCCAGGAGTTTAATTTTTTTAGGCAAGATCTCTCAGACTGTAAATAAATAATCTTGAACTTTTAATTGGAAATCGCATTTCTAGGCATCCAATTCTCCAAATTTTCTAAGCGCGATCCCTCAGACCTTAAACAAAGTATCTTGAAGCTTAAACTCTCAGCCATATCAGTCTGTCCAAATAGCTGTCAAAGGCTGGGAATAGAGTTCCCTAATATTCCCTGAGTTTCCATATCTAGCGCGCACAGCCTTTCAATGGCGACCGACAGATTAGAAAAAAAAATTGACTCAAATACATGGCCTGCATGGTGTTGGGGGATAACGATTTTATGACTGAACTACAAAAATTCGTTCGTTCGTAGAGGACAAGTTAACGTTCACTTACAGCAGGAGCTGATATTGCAAACTATGTAGTTTAAAGGTACGGAAAATCCCGAATATTTGTGTGGCTTAATTTTTCTGACTCTCCCCCAGCCATATCTGTCCAAATAGCTGTCAAAGGCTGGGAATAGAGTCAGCAAGTTTCGAACTACCTTGTTGTTATAACTATAACAACCTGTTATAACTATAACAACCGGTTCGAATTTTTTCGAATTTTTACACGCTTTCTTACTCTCTTATGGAGGTTCCTCTATGCTTTTCTTTTTCATTTATAGACCTACACAGAGCAGGAAAATTACCAGATGAGTGCCCTTGCTTCTTAAGTAACATTAATTGAATACAAAAACATTCAATTTTTCGCTGAGAATCATAATCATTTTGGAAATGCCGCGTACAGCGTTATGCATAGATATGACGTTATGTGTATTTTGCCGTACAAACAAGATGGCGTCAGAGCGCATAGAGACTTCAGTGACGTTATGAAGTTCGCCCTCTAGTCTTTATTATATCTCTATGGTCAATCCAGCAGCGGTAGATAATGCAAATGTCCAACGTTGCTAAACATGGGGGCTCCCCTCTAGCTAAAAATGTTGCTATATTTTCTCTTAAAAATTGCAATTTGAGCATGCAAAAAAAAAAAAAACCCTAAAAGCACTAAAGCTTTAGATTATTTGTAAAGTTATATTAATGTTATATTTAAACAAAAATGTTTTTTTCTCTAGACGCAGCAAGAAAAATATTTTTCCATGTTCCAAGAACTGTTAAACCTACAATCCAATGCGATGTCGAAAGCGAGACGCCAGTTGATGTTGTAATATCTGTTGAAAATTATAAAGAAAAGAAGATAATATATGATGTGAAACAATCCAATCTATCTGAACATTTTGTTAACACTTCCTTACAGTGCTATGACAGTGTGGTTTACTGTAACATCACTAATGGATATGGTCCGATAGTCTATAGATATGTATATCTATATTATAATCTTGATTGTAAGTAAAATTTTATTATGATATGTATCCAATCAACATTGGGTTAATTTTCTATTAAAGCTATAGTAAGGTTTATTATGAAACTTTGTTTTCTGTTTGTACACCCTTTTAAATTGAGATGCTTCAATTTAGAACCCGTGAGATTATTATAGTAAGGTTTAAATTTTAGATCAGTAGATCAAAATCGTCTCTTGCCCATTTACCGGGCAATATGTCTGCCTATCATGACCTTGTCAAGGTGTTTAAGCATCAAACATCGGAAATTAAATAGTGCAAAAGGATGCTATTAGTATTCCTGATACACATAAAACATTAAGAAAATCTCTTTACAATCTCTTTAACTCTTAATAACCGTGGTTATTATAATATTACTAAGACATAATATTCAAATGGGAATGGACTATAGTTCTAGTAGGTCATGGTTGAACTAAAAACTTGTTACTTATAGATTTCGAGATATTCAACCCTGTCGAATAATAAAATGGCGATCTCTACACCAAGGAATTTTTATTAATTTGATAATTGAACTATTTCAGGTCCTCTAAAGATTTTATATGAGTTTCCCATCAACACGAATGTGATGCTCGATACTCCGACTTATATCGATTACGAGTATATATATACGAGCCGATACAAGATACTGTATTACGAGGGATGGCCTAAGCCTTCAACTTCATTATATAGAATTGGGGCAGATGGTATCCCACAACTAAGTAAGAGTTATGATATAGGTTCTAGTAGTAGCTACCCGACTAATACAGAACCAGCCTATATATATATTAGAACAAATAACCCCGAGGCCGTCAAAACAGGAAAATATATTTTGACTCTTAAACAAGGAAACATCACTGAAGTTGTCCACGTAAACATTGAAAAATCTACAACACCCGAGGACGACATGGATAAGACAACCGACATAGAAAAGACAACCGACATGGATAAGACAACCCACATAGAAAAGACAACAGACATGGATAAGACAACCGACATAGAAAAGACAACCGACATGGATAAGACAACCGACATAGAAAAGTCAACAGACATGGATAAGACAACCGACATAGAAAAGACAACCGACATTGTATATATCGGAGTAGCAGGGTTTGTGATGACACTGGTGTTGGTTCTAATCCTGGTTATTGTTGGTGTATTTTGGTTCATTCGAATAAAGAGGACACCATCAGGTTTGTATTTATTAATTTCTATTTCACATCCGTTCGATCAATTGTATCTCAGTCTCAGAAATAGAAATGTTTACATAACCTAAGTCAAAAAGTTACATTGACGACTTCTCTTTTCTTGACACTGTCATAGTATAAAAGAGCAGTGATTCCAGTGGAGAATCGAATAGAAAGTGAAACTTTTAGTTTGTCAATATTTGGGAGGATTGTGCTATTCTGCACCTCCTTGCCCAAACCAACGCCAGGACAAACCAACTGTCGCCCATTAAGAACAGTGTTAATTTAGTTTCCGTGGCCCGGTTAAACCGTGGGTTAACAGTGGGTGTGATCTGGTTTAAAGGTTGGGTGTGTCTAGATAGATATCTTAACTTTCAAATATACAAAATAATCATAATTGTATCCTCTTTTCTTGCAGGTCCTGTGGATAAAAACCAGGTAAAATGGATATGTTATTTTAGCCTATAATAATGATAATAATAATAATAATAATAATAACTGTAGATTGAGAGGTCAGATTGAAATAAACCAATCGTAACTACGACTCTCATCAGGCCCGTAGGGGGGGGGGGGCGTCATCCGCCTCCCCAATAATTTTGACATTAATGACTGGTATGTTGTTAGGGCCAGTGAAAGCAAAATTGCTTTATATAGGCAGGAGCAGCCTTGAATTCTGCACAATCCAATTGAAAATGAGTTTTTCCACATTCCCCCCCCCCCCCCCCCCATATGAAATTGCTTCCTACGGGCCTGCTCATTGTTTGGCAATAACCTCGAATGCCGTTAAAAGGAAATTTTCCGAATTTGCGTTTCAAAATTAGTACGCCAGAGGTTAAAACGATACCACCTCTTCGAATGAAAAAAGAAATCAAGTTCTCAAACTATGTCAATAATATATATTCATCAACGGTGTACAAAGTATATAAACAGAAGTTAACCAAGTTTGAAAATTTTGAAGTTGTATTCCTTTAATTTAGTAATCTCCCTTGAAGTCTGGGTGTCAGAGACAAATCTCTACAGAGTTGTCTGTCCTTAACACCCCCTTTCAGTTTGACAGACAAGGAACGACAACTCTGTATGTGAGATTGGTCTTAGACTAGCCACTCAAGGCCACGAATCATATAATTATTTTTTCAGGATTATTCTAACCCTGTACATACTCCCAGTAATGGTAAGAATAACTTTATTATCTCGCTTAGTAGGCCTTCTGGAAACCATTGCTGTCAATACATGAATGTCTCTAGACATTGTTCACTTTCGTCTTCACAATGTCAAGCTTTTACGAAATAGGTTTGATACCTTAAGCAACATACACTTGTCTTGTATCACCCAAGTTAGTATTTGATTGGAGTGTACCCACGTATTTGATTACTAGTAGATCGTAACCAAATGTTTGATTGGAGTGTGCCCTAGTACTTAATTGGGTTGTGTGCAAGTAAATTGTTCCCACGTATTTGGGTTTATTATCTTGTCTTACTAGCTAAACCTCATATCTCATGTTTATTATCTTGTCTTACTAACTAAACCTCATATCTCATGTTTATTATCTTGTCTTACAAGCTAAACCTCATATCTCATGTATATTATCTTGTCTTACTAACTAAACCTCATATCTCATGTTTATTATCTTGTCTTACAAGCTAAACCTCATATCTCATGTTTATTATCTTGTCTTACTAACTAAACCTCATATCTCATGTTTATTATCTTGTCTTACTAGCTAAACCTCATATCTCATGTTTATTATCTTGTCTTACTAACTAAACCTCATATCTCATGTTTATTATCTTGTCTTACTAACTAAACCTCATATCTCATGTTTATTATCTTGTCTTACTAGCTAAACCTCATATCTCATGTTTATTATCTTGTCTTACTAACTAAACCTCATATCTCATGTTTATTATCTTGTCTTACTAGCTAAACCTCATATCTCATGTTTATTATCTTGTCTTACTAACTAAACCTCATATCTCATGTTTATTATCTTGTCTTACTAGCTAAACCTCATATCTCATGTTTATTATCTTGTCTTACTAGCTAAACCTCATATCTCATGTTTATTATCTTGTCTTACAAGCTAAACCTCATATCTCATGTTTATTATCTTGTCTTACTAGCTAAACCTCATATCTCATGTTTATTATCTTGTCTTACAAGCTAAACCTCATATCTCATGTTTATTATCTTGTCTTACTAACTAAACCTCATATCTCATGTTTATCATCTTGTCTTACTAACTAAACCTCATATCTCATGTTTATTATCTTGTCTTACTAGCTAAACCTCATATCTCATGTTTATTATCTTGTCTTACTAGCTAAACCTCATATCTCATGTT
Source organism: Lottia scabra (assembly GCA_029955415.1). Lineage (NCBI taxonomy): Eukaryota > Metazoa > Mollusca > Gastropoda > Lottiidae > Lottia > Lottia scabra. The sequence continues at coordinate 47,532,855 of JARJEI010000001.1, forward strand.
TATTATCTTGTCTTACAAGCTAAACCTCATATCTCATGTTTATTATCTTGTCTTACTAGCTAAACCTCATATCTCATGTTTATTATCTTGTCTTACAAGCTAAACCTCATATCTCATGTTTATTATCTTGTCTTACTAGCTAAACCTCATATCTCATGTTTATTATCTTGTCTTACTAACTAAACCTCATATCTCATGTTTATTATCTTGTCTTACTAGCTAAACCTCATATCTCATGTTTATTATCTTGTCTTACTAACTAAACCTCATATCTCATGTTTATTATCTTGTCTTACTAACTAAACCTCATATCTCATGTTTATTATCTTGTCTTACTAACTAAACCTCATATCTCATGTTTATTATCTTGTCTTACTAACTAAACCTCATATCTCATGTTTATTATCTTGTCTTACTAACTAAACCTCATATCTCATGTTTATTATCTTGTCTTACAAGCTAAACCCCATATCTCATGTTTATTATCTTGTCTTACTAACTAAACCTCATATTTATTATCTTGTCTTACAAGCTAAACCTCATATCTCATGTTTATTATCTTGTCTTACTAGCTAAACCTCATATCTCATGTTTATTATCTTGTCTTACTAGCTAAACCTCATATCTCATGTTTATTATCTTGTCTTACTAAGTAAACCTCATATCTCATGTTTATTATCTTGTCTTACTAACTAAACCTCATATCTCATGTTTATTATCTTGTCGTACTAGCTAAACCTCATATCTCATGTTTATTATCTTGTCTTACTAACTAAACCTCATATCTCATGTTTATTATCTTGTCTTACTAACCAAACCTCATATCTCATGTTTATTATCTTGTCTTACAAGCTAAACCTCATATCTCATGTTTATTATCTTGTCGTACTAGCTAAACCTCATATCTCATGTTTATTATCTTGTCTTACTAACTAAACCTCATATCTCATGTTTATTATCTTGTCTTACTAACTAAACCTCATATCTCATGTTTATTATCTTGTCTTACAAGCTAAACCTCATATCTCATGTTTATTATCTTGTCTTACTAGCTAAACCTCATATCTCATGTTTATTATCTTGTCTTACTAACTAAACCTCATATCTCATGTTTATTATCTTGTCTTACAAGCTAAACCTCATATCTCATGTTTATTATCTTGTCTTACAAGCTAAACCTCATATCTCATGTTTATTATCTTGTCTTACAAGCTAAACCTCATATCTCATGTTTATTATCTTGTCTTACTAACTAAACCTCATATCTCATGTATATTATCTTGTCTTACTAACTAAACCTCATATCTCATGTTTATTATCTTGTCGTACTAGCTAAATCTCATATCTCATGTTTATTATCTTGTCGTACTAGCTAAACCTCATATCTCATGTTTATTATCTTGTCTTACTAACTAAACCTCATATCTCATGTTTATTATCTTGTCTTACAAGCTAAACCTCATATCTCATGTTTATTATCTTGTCTTACTAGCTAAACCTCATATCTCATGTTTATTATCTTGTCTTACTAACTAAACCTCATATCTCATATTTATTATCTTGTCTTACAAGCTAAACCTCATATCTCATGTATATTATCTTGTCTTACTAACTAAACCTCATATCTCATGTTTATTATCTTGTCGTACTAGCTAAATCTCATATCTCATGTTTATTATCTTGTCGTACTAGCTAAACCTCATATCTCATGTTTATTATCTTGTCGTACTAGCTAAACCTCATATCTCATGTTTATTATCTTGTCGTACTAGCTAAACCTCATATCTCATGTTTATTATCTTGTCTTACAAGCTAAACCTCATATCTCATGTTTATTATCTTGTCTTACAAGCTAAACCTCATATCTCATGTTTATTATCTTGTCTTACTAACTAAACCTCATATCTCATGTTTATTATCTTGTCTTACTAACTAAACCTCATATCTCATGTTTATTATCTTGTCTTACAAGCTAAACCTCATATCTCATGTTTATTATCTTGTCTTACTAACTAAACCTCATATCTCATGTTTATTATCTTGTCTTACTAACTAAACCTCATATCTCATGTTTATTATCTTGTCTTACTAACTAAACCTCATATCTCATGTTTATTATCTTGTCGTACTAGCTAAACCTCATATCTCATGTTTATTATCTTGTCTTACTAACTAAACCTCATATCTCATGTTTATTATCTTGTCGTACTAGCTAAACCTCATATCTCATGTTTATTATCTTGTCTTACTAGCTAAACCTCATATCTCATGTTTATTATCTTGTCGTACTAGCTAAACCTCATATCTCATGTTTATTATCTTGTCTTACTAACTAAACCTCATATCTCATGTTTATTATCTTGTCTTACTAACTAAACCCCATATCTCATGTTTATTATCTTGTCGTACTAGCTAAACCTCATATCTCATGTTTATTATCTTGTCTTACTAACTAAACCTCATATCTCATGTTTATTATCTTGTCTTACTAGCTAAACCTCATATCTCATGTTTATTATCTTGTCTTACTAGCTAAACCTCATATCTCATGTTTATTATCTTGTCTTACTAACTAAACCTCATATCTCATGTTTATTATCTTGTCGTACTAGCTAAACCTCATATCTCATGTTTATTATCTTGTCGTACTAGCTAAACCTCATATCTCATGTTTATTATCAATCCTAACAAGCTACTTTTTTTCTTTCAGAACCCGATCAGATCTACGAAATGCTGGATAAATAGTAATTTTGTTGATTGACTATTGTATATTTTAATGTAGAAATATTGAGTTTTGATAAATATGAGTATTGAGTTACTAATCCCCAACCTATTATACTTTATTATTGCTATTACTTTCATTATAAAATATTTACTCATTTATAGATATGTCTTATGTGTTTACATTAGTGCTCTAGACACCTGATAGTACTTGAAAATATTTTGAAATATTTACTTAATAATTGATATACTGCCTCAAATGAATAGCTGATACAGATGTATTGTCAATATTTTTACATGTAACAGGAATTAATTTCATATTGGAAGGGCTGAGAGAGGGGGGGGGGGGGCGTCAAATTGAGCAAAAACTCATTCTCAAAGAAGGTGGTGTTGAATTCGAGGCTGCTCCTGCCTATATAAGATTTTGATTTTACTGGCCCTCAAACAACATACCTGTAAAATGACATTTGTATTGTTTCAGTTGATAATACCAAATGATTAGGGGGAGGGTGGGGGGTTGTCTTACGGATTTCGATATTTGTTTTTTTATTTGTAGTGTTTCAGTTCTATTGATGTTTAGTATGTTATCTTTGATCTATTATTATTGTTGTTTATCTATCACTAAGTTAAAATGTGAGCTTTTACTACATATATTTATCGGGCCTTAAATAGCGGCCAGCGACGCCCTTGAGAATGACCTCTTAAGAGTGACTCCTTCCGCAAATCGCTCTGCTCGCTATGCTAGCCCTTATATTAATTCTAATATTAATATTAATTATGCATTTTGCCCTTAAATAATTGAGAAGGCCTGATATATATATTGCTGTTCTGTATTTCTAACATTTTTATTTGTTTTTATTTGATAAAGATTTCTGTTTAGTATTGAAACGTTACAAAAATTAAAAAAAGAGTAGTACATGTATATTCATAATAGTTTTTCTTTCTTAATAGTCAGTTTTCATGTTTAAAGGACAATTTGAGCTTGTATTAAATAGCCTAGGAGTGAAGCGTTAATGATAAGCCATAATTGTCAGTGCTTGTTTATAGTTTTTAAAATCCCATTGTTACAGGCTGTGCTGCCTGTGCACGTTGAAGATCCTTCGACAGTTGAAAATCGAAAATACGACTCATTGCACAATGCATGGCGTTTACCAAAAACTACCTTAATTCTGCTGCTGATAAAACCTGGAATATTTATGCAAGATTGCCCAGATTCAAGATACACATGTTATTTTTTTAAAAACTCTTATACCACTTAAGAAAGTATGCTTGTTACGTGTTCTGGCTAAGACTGTTATCGTACAAGGTCGTGTTCCCCGTTTTACGTGTATTAAGTGCTAAAAATCCGAACTGCAAAACGAAATTCGAAATCCAAAAAGACATTTTGACGAAACATAGGTAACCGCTTATGAAATTTGCACAAGAGGAATTATATCAATCATACATGAGTAAAAAAATCATAATTAAAAGTGGTATCAGGTGACTAGAAAAGTAAGCATACCCTGTCTGGCACCACATCTGTCCTAGTCGTTAAACATACACGAAACAAACTATAAAACAAGAACATGAAGAAAGCGCGAACTGAAAAAATAGTGAAAAAGTTCAAGGGACGTAACTGGTGATAATATATTAATGTCCAATTTCGATAATTCAAGGGACGTAACTGATCACAATAATTGTTATATTATGATAATAAAAATTGTCCAGTTCGCCCGAATCCGAATCAATGAGGAAGAATTTAATGATGAAAAGTGACATCAAGTGATCGGAAGAGTAAGCAGACACTGCCTAGAACAACACCAGTGATAGCTGCTTAAAAAGATGGAGAGAGGCAAAACAAGAGTAGTGTCTTGTAAAATTGTAAAACAATAAGGTGACAACACGATATACTTTCGTGACCAGTTTAAATGACCAAACGACAAATTTTCAAAGTTCAAGGGACGTAACTGATGAAATAATATTCTATTTTGATAATTCAAGGGACGTTTGATCATAATAATTGTTATGTTTAAAAAATAATCTTAAGCAAAAACATCATGATGGCGTCCGTAAAATTTCTTAAGAGAGATTTTGAGTCGATTTGGTAAATATCATTGTAGTAACAAACTACAAAACAAGAAGACGACAATTTGCAAAAGTTCAAGGGACGTTACTAATGAAAATATATTAATGTCCTATTTCGATAATACAAGGGACGTAACTGATCATAATAATTATTATGTTATGATAATAAAAATCTAACGTGTATATAATACCTTTGTAATATTGCAATTGGTTTTGCGCATGGAATGGGAAATGGGACAAGGGGCAAAATAAAGGGATGAAATGGGAAAGTGGCAAATTGGTAAAGGGCAAATAGTTTGGGGCAAAGTCGGAAGGTGCGATACCTCATCTATTCGGATCACTACCAACCATTGTCTGCATGTAGACAGTCATATAAAATAACTGGCTCACTTGAACTGAACTCGGTCTGGACTCGACCCGGAAACAATGTGACTGTCTTAACCTGGCTATTGTCTCACGATTCAGGGGCTTCGATTCAAAGTTTAGAAGATGAAAACATTCTGACCACGAGGGAGAAGCATTTTTAAAAATTGTTTAACAAAACAACACGTTGGTATCATTAATAATAACAATAACTTTATTTCATAAAATATTGCAGCTGATATTAATATTATCATTATCAGTAGACATAAATAGCGGGACATTTCCAATTGTTCAGACTTCTCATTAGTAGACCTGACGTCAACTTCACAAAAACTTGGATTTTGAAATGATTTAAAGTATTTTAGTCGGCTGATTAGTTAATCACAAAATTCAATTTAAACTTTTTAACCCATCAAATGGCAGGTTTATCCAAATCCGAATTAAACAAGGACTAAAAGCTGCAGAACAAGACCCAAAAGGGAACGTATGCCGATTTTCCAACATAAACCACCGGCCGTTACTAAATTGCAAATCAGTTTTGAGCAAGCTTTGCCCATCTATGATCAATAATTTAGTATACTGAGTCCACAATTATTGTACCCTGGTCTTGGCGAAGTCTCAACGAGTCTGGCCTATTTGCATTCAATGGGAATAATGCATTACTTTACAGCGATAACACTCCTAAAGCATTGTACCTAGCTCTGAGCCAGCTTCGAGATGAAGGAGAATCGAAACCACAAGCAGTTCATATATCCATCGGTTTAGGCTGCATCACTGTAGGTTTCACAACAGCCATGGTACCAGATTGGCGGCCATATTGCGGACTGGTGGTAGAGTTAGTATACCTATCAAACACTGCACTAGATTTAGCTTTCGATGCCTTTCTCAACTGATCCGTATAATTGTCCTCGTGATCACTGAAACCGTAGCATTTGTCCTGCTCACTCTTATTGTAAGTCACCGGCGTCGCTTTATAAACCTGATAGTGACTGGCAGGCTGGCTTGAATAATGGTTGACTGGCGTTTGATGGCTTGATTGCGTTTGGTGGCTTGACGGTGTGTGGTGGCTTGATGGTGTTTGATGACTTGGCGGTGTTTGATGGCTGGACAATGATTGATGGATGTTTGTCGGTGATTTATTAGTAAAATGTTGATGATATGGTTGATTGTCTGAAGGATGTTGATGGTTGGAAGTGGGATATCGCTGGTTCTGGATGAACTGTTGCTGGTTGTGTTGGTTCACATTAGATGTAGGTTGTGGTTGATTGCGTCGCGGTTTTGGCACTGGAGTCTTGCTGCTGTTTATATCAGATGGATTGTGGTTGTAGTCGTGCTGCATAAACTGATCCTGTTGCCGATATTGATCCTGTTTTTGGAACTGATCCTGTGGACTGCGATGATCCTGTGGACTGCGATGATCTTGCTGTCGATTCTGACTCGATTCACGATATCGTTGTTGACTAGATTCTCGCGACCTGGGTTTATTCCGATCTTGAGACCTAGATCGCGGTGGAGATCGGTTAAATGACTCTTGACCTCGATGGCGGCCTCTATGAGGAGTCTGGAGCGAATCCTGTTCGGGTGAGAGTTGGTTGTTTCGACGGTGAGTAAGAGGTGTTGAAGTCATGGATGGTTGTTTGTCAGAATCCAGCATCTGAACCGGACTCTTCTCGAACCGGTCGATAAGATTAGTCACCGAGGATGAATTCTGTGTGGTTCTGTGGGTTATATTTCTAGGATCTGACATGGTTTGAGGACTGAGATGATTTGACTGACGTTCAAGGATGTTCTGCGTACTAGCGCTGCGTCTCGCCGGATATCCGTCAAAATGTTGTTGGGGACTTCGACTGAAATCGGAATTAGATTTGCTACCGGGGCCTATTCTGCTATTGTCAGGGGACAGTGTCTTTTGTGAACTGCCTTTTAAAAACAGTTCACTTTTTCTGGCAAGTTCGTTTCGGTAAACTTCAGATGAGTTTGAAAGCTGAGGTTTATGGGATGAATGAACAGGTTCGGCATGTCCACGAACAACTTGAGATCGGTGATCTACTTTAGTTTGGTTCTCATAGTTCGGTGTTGATTTGGAGGTATAGACTGGTACAGCCTCGGCGACCACCATTTTAGGGTCTGCATTAGCAAGATGTGGAACAGTTTGTTCTTTCCGAGAGTCATGATGGCGACTGTAACTATCTGGGTGACCCATATTAACGCGGTCTTTTGCACGTGCAGGTTTTGGAGGAGTCTCGGGTGGAATTCCGCGAGATTTTTTATTATTGTTGACATCATTATGCGGCGAGACACTTTTCTTCTCTATACCCGTGATCTGGCCACCGAATTGTTGGTCTTTATTGTAATCATATTTAGGTGGAGAGCTGTCTCTACTCTTAGTACTGTTGAGTGTTGATGGGTTCGAATTCTGTCCAAATCCACCATCTCTTGTAATAGGAACCTCGAAATAAAGACCTTGGTAGTCTCCCTTGTTTCGTTCCAGATATATATTAGGACCTGTGACCATGTTAACGTTGATTTCATTACCAGTGACTATTGTTTGATGACCAGGGTTAGATGACGAGTTGTTTGTATTCGAGGACTCTTTCAGTCGCCGTTCGACTTCCGGTTTGTTCACTTCATGTTGAGCATCTGAAGGTCTCTTAGAATTCGAAAATTTATTCACAACCGAGTTGCGAATCTTCCCTAAGGTACCTGTACTCGATGGAGTGTTTGTTTTCTGGTTTATATTATTGTCATCGTTTCGTTTCGTTTGTTCTCGCTTCAACCAAGATTTTAACGAGAACTGGTTACTGTTTTTCTTAGTAGCTACTTCCGGTGGACTTGACGTCTGCATATTCACGTTATTGACGTCATCAGACTCGTTTCCTCTCGCGAGCGTATCGTACGGTGACTCCTGATTGATGTAGTTGTGGTTGCCATTTCCATAATAAGGTGGAACAGCCTGAGTTGGACTGTTGTGATTCAAGGCAAGGGGTTTGTGGACGTTGGGAGGTGTGGATGTCAATGGTTTGGGAGACGATGGTCGGTGAGTAGAATGCGAGTCGTGTTTGGTAGATGAACCACGTGGATTGTACTGAGGTATGTCTGAGTTGATCTCCTCTGTGTATTTTCCCACTGATTCAATCCAGTTGTTGATATGTTTGAGTTGTTGTGCACGGTTCAGGTGACGATCTTGTTCCAATGTTGATAAATGTTTCTTCACTTCGTTTCTATATTTACCATGGTGGCTGTGGTGTGACGTGGAAGACTGAAATTAGAATAAATTGAAAGTAGAATTAATAAAAACTCTCATAATTTAACATGGGTAAGAAATGGGTCTATAACGCCAAACTCTTATCTAACATTCAGCCCATGGGTAACAACACTTTTTATTTTACATGGCTTAACATTACAGTGTACATGAAAGTCATCGGATTCCGAATGATTGCAATAATAACCCTTGTAGTCTTACGTGAGTCAGAATAATGTCTATTTCAACATGGTTCTGTCTACCTTTCAGCTTGTGGGTACAACATAAACAGTTCATTTTACAAGGGTCAGAATTAGAATTGCACCAAAGATGCTGAAGTATGTTCTAAGGCACATTTCTTCACCTGAATGAGCTGATTAAAATTACAACGCTTTGCAGTGTGAAATTGGAGAAAGTTTGAGGAACCATAATCAAAATCTCCCTTTAGTATGATAACCCTTACTTACCATTTGATTCTTGGCAGAGAATTCCATTTCAAATCTGATTTTGGCCAAATTTCTGTGGGACAATTTCCAGTAAAATTTCGTATCATGGAGGAAAGTTGCCCAAATTTGAAAGAAATCTTGAGGTGATGTTTTTCTATCGTGGATAAAATAGGATGAGGTTTTCTTGAAATATTTCTTAGTTTCTTCCAGAAGACGATCTTCTTCTGCCAATACTTCAACAGCTACAAAATAGAGAAATATGAGAAAGATCTAAGACAAGCTTCCAAAGGGTCATCTGAATACATCGATAGAGAATATCTTGTTGAAACATGTAGATGAGTGCTTGTTCTTCAAGTAGCAACTGCACATTTGATTCAATTTCGGGGAAGGGAAGGTTTGGTTCTCTCAAATGTGCAGGTCTAAGATGGAACAAATACAAAACAATTGATGGTGAAATCACTAGTCTCTTCTTGTGACCTAGGTCACTAGGTCAGTGCTTCTATAGGAGAGAACCTTCAATACAATTCACAATAAACTTACCACAAGTAAAGTAGTTGTCACTGAGAACTTTCAGTTGATATGTTGTATTACTGTTTTCTGTTCTAGCTACACCCTCAATCTAAAATATAAAAAAAGAAATATAGTTTTACGTCTTGTTATCCTGCCTTTGGCTCAACAGTCGTCATTGTGTTCGAGACTATATAATGACTCAGCCATGATAGGCGGTCATCTGGCCCGGTAAATGGGCAAGGTAGGAAAACTCTTGATTGGAGATTAATTTTGATTATCTGTTTTTACCGCGAAAGAAGACGAAACTCTTTGAAGAACGATTGTGATTGACTGAACTAAATTTTAAGCTGTCTGGATTTTAAATTTAACAATGTCATATGTCCCTTTTTTATCTATTGATATTGCATTTGTTGAACCTCCCTGGAAATCTTATCTAAAGTTCAAAATAAAATATAATACATACCCTATCTCTAACAGTATGTAATTCTTGTCGTAAACTATTTAAAGCTCTCTGAATGTCCTCGAATGATACCTGGGCAGCATGTCTCATGTTGGAAGGTTCTGGTAGCCGGAATCTGGTGGGACAGCCTGTTTCTACGTCACCCTCATACAGCTTACAATACGATTTCACCACAAACTCCAACAGGTTTCCTCGACGACTCTACAAACAACAAAAATATCCTTTGATCATACTCAATATATTTAAATTCTTCGTTAATCTAATGATCTACGGCACTATAACCGGGGGCCTTATTCTCGGAAACTTAACTTAAATACGACGTATTATCCAGTAATCTGATTGGATTATAAAGCTATATTCAAAATCAGATGACTGAAGTTTTCGAGAATAAGGCCCCGGAAGTAGAACGACAGTATCAAGTAATGAAGATGACATTGAGACCACTATAGAGGTTCCACCACCAGTGGAGGCTATCAACTTATGATAACTAACGATAGTTAGGAGAGGCAGGGTCAGCCAGTATAGAGTTGACAACTGAATTGTCAAGAGGTTTGGACAAGCACTTGCTAGTCCGTACTTAGTCTGACAGCACCTTCACCATTAAAAACCTGACTTCTTACCTTGTCTGTGACATCTTTTAACTTATTCAATATATCTAGATTATAACCATCAGCCTGCCCTTTCTCTGATCCACCGTTTAGATAGTTCCCGACAGTTAACAGCGTTCCTAGTAGATTCTTTAACGCTTGACTGAAAAATGAAATGAAATGGAGTTTTAAAGTTCTTGTTTTTTGGGCGTATGAAGCTAATGGGCAACACAATATACAATAGAGAGCATTTGCCAAGGCAGCGATATTAATCTAATCTTTTTCGATCTCCAACTTTGACACACGTTGACTGTCCCATCAGAAAATCTAGATGCTATTTGGGGTAATGTAGCTAATGGACAACGTCTAAGAGTACATTTTTCCAAAAACTACTAGTACTCTTTTTCGATTTAAATATTCCAAGGGATCTACAGCAAAAGGCACACGATTGATTGCTGTCCCATCAGAACATCTAGCTGCTATCACTGCCCAATGAATTATAACAAAAATCCTACCTGTTACATATTTCATCACATGCTGTATGTAGTTCTCGTAACTGTTGTTCTGAAAACAAGGAATATTGTCAATAAAACAAACTTGAAATCAACGTGGCACAATATTATTAAATGTAAACTGCGTAGGAAAGATCCATCACGAAGTTAGCGAGTTGGACAAGCCTATAAAGGACTTACAAAGTCCTTGTCATTTAGCCCTGTATGCATTACACATAAAATTATAATTATGGTGAGGAAATTGAAGTTTATTGGATTCTCTATGAAATCTTGACCAATGAAAAGCACACTCCTAAACAGCACCAAAAGTGAACATTTTTAGTCACGAATTATGGGTTAACGAGCATCGAAGGCTACTTTATTAGATAATCACACCACGATAAGCCAGGAGGAGATGGTATGGAGATAAAAAAAACAAGTAAATTCTCGTTCAAAGCAAGTTATACTTGTATAGTAGTGGACTACTCCAAAGAGAAGTACCATCAGATATTTCAAAAAGAGTAAGAATTGAGTGAAAATTGTCTGGTCAGACACTCACCAACTAAAACAATCAGAAATAAAACCTCCACTTACCTATTTCAAATAAATTAATCTGTAATTTTTCTCGAAATCTGAGGAATTCCAATCGTTCTTTAAAATGATCAACTTTTGAGATTTCTGAGATCAAATATTCGGGATAGTCTAGTTGAGCTGAAAAATACAAAAAGATGATTAGTTAGATTGAGATAAAAAAAATAATCTTGATTTCGATGTGTTTTTATGCTCCCCTTTAAATTTTCATATGTGTTTTGTCTTGACTTGTCCACACATTTCAAACACCGGCTGGTCTAGTTCTTGATGTTGCCCAATGACTTCAGGACACCTCGGACCTAACGTTTTACCCCCAACGACCCCCTACCACCTGGGTTTTCAACTTGGGGGACATGTCCCAGACTGGGGACATTTGGACATTCTACAGGGGACACAAACTGATTAATAGGTCTGAAAAAATATGTTGTATTTTCTATTATCTTGAAACACCAGTGTCCACTGCCAGCAAAGACCACAATTTATGTTTCTGAATGATGTGACTAGATCCTGCTTCGAAATTGAATTCTGTGGACATTTCAGGGGACATGGTCATTTTCTTGTACATTTTCGGGGACATTTGAGGAAACCAGTTGAAAACCCAGGCTCTACCAGGATGAACAAGATTAGAGTCTAGAGGGGATATGGATGGATGGACAAGATATCGCCAATGACTATGTTCACTGCGGGAAGTTTTGAATAAATATAGTTACATGTATATAAAATGTAAAATAGAAATCTTACCTGCCCCTTTCCTCTTCACGTGGTGAACAATCTTCTCCATGTCACGTGATGAACATAGTAGATCTAATAACTGAGCTAAACTGAAAGTAGAAAGTTTATTTTTCTAGAACATGTATTACCAATTGTACTATCCTGGTGCTTATGTGTATGATGGATTTGCTATGGGAGTATTGATACAGTAGAAACTTGTAAAGTGAATCCTATCATCCATACTGCATAATTTATCTTGCAAGGGTCGTACAAGATCGTGATACTTCAAAAAATCGTATTTCGTATCTGATTGGCTGGTTGGTAGATGAAGTTACCATTCACTTCCAGATAATTGATATCACAGATCACAGACTAGAATGTGTCAAATTATCCCAGAAGAAAGAATCTAGGAATGGAAATACTATTTATAGTTTAAGACAAAGATAAATCACCTTGTAACCATCATGATACATTCAAGATAATTGAGGTATGCATTAGAAGACATTCAAGTCTGAATATATTTAATGCCTTCTATAACCGAACTTTTCTATTGTTTGACGAAGCCATTAGGCTGTAATTGGTCAAAGATTTGATTCAATGGTGGAATATTGTTTAAAATGTTATCAAATGATAAAGATAAATTTAGTATCAATAGTTCCAGGTTTACATCAATAAATCTCCCACTGTCAAAATCAATGTTACAAATTCCCGATGGAGTTGTTCCACTGGGGCCATAAATTATCTGCCCTTTGTTGACCGCTGTCGAAATATCAGCCATAAAATAATATTACAATATGGCCTGAACTAATATAATAGTTTAATTGGTGAACAGGACAATAAGATACATCGCTAATGATTTTACAATAGGTACCATGTGGTGTTCACAGAGGCAGAAACCATGACTGGATAAATCTCTATCTTTGTTAAAACCATGGCAATCTGAAACATTATTTCTGTAATAATTACAGCGAATAATGTCGTCGATAGATAATTATAGATTTATTCATATCGTAAAGATTTTTTTATAAACTTTTAATGTGTATCAGGGACACTGAAGCATCAGTACAAAAATTCCTATTTCTACAAATTATTGATTCTGGTGGATCTAGGGTTTTTGTAATGATTACAGATAACAATGTAGTCGATATTTAGTTATATATCCATTACGTAAATTCATTAGAGAGATTATAAAGAGGTTTTATAAACTATTAATGTGCATCAGGGACACTGAAAGCATCACTACGAAAATTCCATAATTTTTGTGATTCAAGATTATTTGTAATAATTACAGCTAATAATGTAGTCGATATATAGTTTAGTTATAGATTTATTACGAGCAGATTCATTAGAGATATTGCAAAGAGGGTTTTATAAACTTTTTATGTGTATCGAGAACACTTATTACATCAATTTGCATCATTCCAGTTTTCAATCAAATGCTCTGACTTTGACTTTTGAAGTTCCACTGTAATGTAATGATTAGCTTACTCTTTAGTAATTGAACATGAAATCGAGTCCCTGTGAGAGAATAATAATTATTCTAATGACCAATATACAATGACAATAACAGTTTACTAATATCATTAAAATATCGACTCGTTATGTTTTATTGTCCAATAAAAACCTCTTGTGACGTCATCCCATTGTTATGGCAGGTCTTTCTTTTCACTAATATCCCTCAACCCAGGGACATTCGAGAGAATATCCCTCAACCCAGGGATATTCCAGGGATATTCGAGAGAATATCCCCCGTGGACAGGTACATTAGAGATAAAATCCCCTCTACCAAAGTACATTCGAGAGAATATACTTTAATCTAACACCAATACATTTGAGCAATCAACTCTACGTCTTAAAGATTTTTTTTTTCTTTCAAACTTAATATTGAAGTTTCAAAATCAAGCTGATGAATCGTAACTAGTCACTACCCAGTGACAAAGTATGCAATCTTAACAGACAGTATCAAGTCACAACCCAGTGATCTGTAAGGTTTCTTGCTTCCTATGATACAATAAAGGTTGATACAACAATATATACCCTCACATTTCTTGTAATGTTTTTTACTGGTCATCTTATTTTTTAAAAACGGTTTTAAAAATTTAAAAACTAGATTTTTAGAGCGTAATTAATTTTCGAGGGATTTATATCTTTCAATACTACATTTTAGAATTTTTTAATGTAAAATTAGATATTTAATATTAAAAACTAAATATTTCTGAAAATTCAGGAACATTTTTTCACACGACGTGGATTACCTCCCATGTGATGTTAAATGTATTGATTGATTTTTCAACATATTTACCAATTATTGAATTAGGAATCGGTTTTTATGTCGGATAATGCATGGTTTCTATCGGGATTAGTTGACATAATGCCCTTGGGCTCGGAAAAGCCCTCGGGCCTTCGGCCCTCGTGCTTTCCCCGAGCCCGCGGGCATTATGTCAACTAATCCCTCGAAACCATGCATTATCCTACACATAACATCTTTAATATCTCCCCAGGTGTTACTCACAGGGACTAGCTTGTTATACACAGGGACTTTACAGCTTGTTATTCACAGGGACTTTACAGCTTGTTATTCACAGGGACTTTACAGCTTGTTATACACAGGGACCTTACAGTTTGTTACTCACAGGGACTATACAGCTTGTTACTCACAGGGACAATACATATTGTTACTCACAGGGACTTTACAGCATGTTATTCACAGGGACTATACAACTGGATATACATAAGGACTCAAACAATTGTATTCTTTAATCTGTTCTAACACCATTTTTTTTCAAAACATGAACTTTGAAAGCAATAGATTTACTAACGGCTGAGATACCTCCGATCAAAGCTGTGGACTTGTTTGTATTGGACATCAATACATAAAATAGATTCAAATAATATAAATAACGAGGCCCTGTGACAGTCTAACGAGGCCCTGTGATGGTGGTAATAGTGTATCAAAACTATATTATCAAATATTATCGTAAAACGTGTAAAAATTAAAATGTAATGTATTTCTCCCTCACTAATCAATAAATTAATAAAATACTTTATGCCGAATGTAATCCTGATTTAACTTAGATATTATAGATTTCATTTCAAGAGGTCACACTTCGATTGAGTTTATAAAATATGTTCAGTTAAATTGATTTATATTAATTATAAAGGTGACTTATTCTAAAACATCTTCATTGAATGAACAGTGACTCTGACACGAGCTTTGAAAGAGAGAAAAGGAAAACAAAAATCAATCAAAAGAACAGCCTTTTAGTAAAAGAACTAACTTGATTTTTGCTCCTCATTGAGTTTACTGCAATTTCAAAACGACTGTCCTAGCAGCTGTCCTGGAAAACAACCCCCACCACCACCGAGAAGGCGAGAGTGGATATGTCCACATCGATTTCCATACGATACGTATTGAGCTTCTCCACCCCACCCAATCTCACCGAGATATCTCACAGATTTCAACTCAATCCTTACCTTTCTTGGTTCAAGTCTTTAGAATCTAAAACTGTTACAGAATGAATCAGATCGTTTAAAGAACATCGTAAATTTCTCATCTCCGCCACAATTCTCTGGGCCTTATCCCCTTCATAGATGTTTACCAGCTGGAAACAAAAAAACACGGTAATTAGATCAAATCATATAGAGATTTCTGAGCAGAATTCAATTCAGGACACAGCAAAGCCTGACCGCACCGGAACCTAGTCCGAAAAGACCAGCCTCAGTAAAAAAAAATCTTACATTTGGGAGGTTTAAAGCTGATTGCACCTCATCGCATTAAAGAATTAATGAAAATCCGAACCAGCAAAACGAATCCGTCAATCAAAAACTCATACAACTCAAGGCAAATCATAGCAATAGTTCTAGTAGTAGTTGATTCCTCCAAAGAGAAGTACCATCAGGTGTTTCCGCAACCCATCGAGCTATCTCACTTCAACAGTGCTTGTTTTTAACATACAATCTTGCTTTGAGTAAATCTATCTTACTATTATAAACAAATTATCGAGTTATAGAGTACTAGCCGAAGAAAATCCAACTCGTTATCGACTGAGCTATTCCACTCAAAACAATGCTTGTCTTAACTTAGAATCTGTCTGTGAATAAATCTATTTACCCTACTATTATAAGCGAATTGTTGAGTACTGGTCTAGGCCAGTGCTTTTTATGGGATTTTTTATTCTCATGTCACCTTAACACCAGTACTAACCGAAGAAAATCCAATTCTATTGACTGAGCTATTCCACTTAAACAATATCAATCTTAACTTAGAATCTATATTTTCTACCTGTATATGTGTTATAAACGATTTGCTTGTCTTATTCTAGCTGTGTTTAAATCTATTTTCCTACATAAACAATTTGTTGAGTTCAGTAAAAACATGTACTAACAACAGATGTCAGTGAATTAATCTATCAATACAACCTTGATCTATATAGGTATCGTAATCTTATCAATAACCTAACAATAGTACCGGAACTTAATAGATAACCTTAATCTTGATTTCAGTAGATAACAGTGATTACCTTGGTATTTTAAAGAGAGATAAAGCGGAATAAAGAACCCAAGTACTAACGATCTTAACCGCAAAGCGAAAGCGAAACTCGAAATCCAAAGATAGTGGACCACGGCCATATACGCCTAACGAAAAAGTCGAAGATTGAAAAAATTTAATCAGGAGAAAACTAAACTTTCTCAAACCTTTCGATTTAGGTCCAATAACATCCATTTTAAGTTTCATCAAAATCGGTTGAAAACTAAGAGAGTAATAGCATATTTAAGATTTGGGGCAAGGGCAATAACTCTGCTTGTAACGATCGAAAATAGCTCAAATTCGAACTTGATCTTCGTTTTCTGAATATATATACACATATCAAATTTCATTTGATTCCGTCAAACACTCTAGTTTTTAGAGCGTTTACAAGCAAATGTTGATGGACGGACCGACGGATTTGGGGCAAGGGCAATAACTCTGCTTCTAACGATCGAAAAAAGCTCAAATTCGAACTTGATCTTCGTTTTATGAATATGTATACACATATCAAATTTCATTTGATTCCGTCAAAAACTCTAGTTTTTAGAGCGTTTACGAGCAAATGTTGACGGACGGACGGACGGACGGACGGACGGACCGACGGACGGACGGACGGACAGGGGTGACTACAATATACGTCCTCATAGAGAGATGAGGGCGTATAAAAAGTCATAGATAACAGCTTATAAACTTTTCATATGAGGAATAAAATCAATCCAGGAATCTCGTGGTTCAAACGAGGCTCACAAAACTCATACCGTCTCCCCACAGTGGCGTGGCGAGATAGCGGGAGGTGGGTTGAGGGGGGGGGGGGGGGGGGGGGGAATGGGCATGAAAGGAGTGAAATGAGCAAATTCATAACTCTCTACATACGCCAACCAGACAGAATAAGACAAGCAATTGTACTAAGTATCATTTCAACAATTTAAGCTTTAAAGTAAAAAACCAACGAGACATAAAGAATAACAATTGAAATCAAATCAAATCAGAAAATCAATGAATGCCTTTTCATAAATACCTGATAAATAAATAAAGGAAATAAATACCTGATGTTTGGGTCTACCTCTTCTTACATAGATATCATCAAACAGAGAAATATCATCCAGTGATTCCGTCGTAGCACAAAACAACCTAAAAATAAAATGAAATGAATGGAGTTTTACGTCCTGCTTTTCTGCACCTATATGGGCTAATTGAGGACGGGCCAACGCCATGCAGTGTGCAATGAGGGAAATTTTGCCAGGACAGCGGCATTAGCCTGCTCTTATTTTCGATTTCCAACTGTCGAGGGATCTTTAACGTGCACAGCCAATAGCACACGGGGCCTCGGTTTATTGTCCCATCCGAACGACTAGACGCTTTTCCATATCAGCCCCTCCGACCTGCATCACTGACAGGGGGAAACCGGGAAAATAATCCGATTTGCTTTAGGTGACAATTATGAAACGAAATGGAGTTCTATGTCATACTATAAATGTTACTGGTACCCACACAAAAACTCATCATCCCAATGTCATACCTTTCTCCTTTACTATGTACGTCAAAAGATGTATTAGATGTACGGTAGTTAAAGAGAAAAACTTGACCATGGGAAGATGACAAAAACTAGAAAACCGGAAGTGGATGACAAGTTAACGTCTTCTTAATCTCTTTTGTTTCAATGATTCTATTGTTTACCTTCAAACACTGATAATTAGGATCACTCATTGATTTTCATGCTTAAATTTTGACAATGAAGCATGAAGGTGAACTTTTACTGATTAGCTTAGCTAAACAAAATACATGTACCTCATATCAGAGACTACGGTGAGATTCGTCGAACGAACAGTGAACGTTCTCCTTTAAAGGAATACTACCTCTTAGAGTGATCACAAAAGCAAAATTCGTATACTCTAAGTTTGAGAAAAATATTTTCATTCTAAGAGGGGGTATGGCTTCAAAATTACAGGTAAGAACAAAACAGGTAAAATGTCTGATAAACTGACCTTTCAAGTTCCTCGACGTCTATCTTGGGTTCCATCATACTCTGCCAGATCGAGGTAGGTCCATGTTCACCTTCTGAAAAACACAAACATATTCACAGTATATAATCAGTAGGATTCAGTTAAATTTGCCATGTAATATATTCGTTTGGTTTTGAACTCAACTCCTTTTTCAGTTAGAGCTATAGTTTATGTTTTTAAAAATCCCAACAAAGTTTTGGTATCATCGCACACTTGCTAACTTGATGCTATGTTATTGCTTTTGGTTCGATCTCTTCACATGTTTCAAGTACACAATTCTCAACAGGACAGATATTTCAAGAAATTAATATTATCTTTCCAATATTAAACTTGATGCTGTTAGTACATAATAAAAACCTCTTGTGACGTCATCCCATTGTTATGGCAGGTCTTTCTTTTTGCTAATATCCCTCAACCCAGGGATATTCGAGATAATATCCCCGTGGACAGGTACATTAGAGATAATATCCCCTCTACCAAAGTACATTCGAGAGAATAAACTTTAATCTAACACCAATACATTTACATACATACATACATACGTCTTAAAGATTTTTTTTCTTTCAAACTTAATATTGAAGTTTCAAAATCAAGCTGATGAATCGTAACTAGTCACTACCCAGTGACAATGTAGGCAATCTTATCAGACAATCTTATCAGACAATATCAAGTCACAACCCAGTGATCTGTAAGGTTTCTTGCTTCCTATGATACAATAAAGGTTGATACAACAATATATACCCTCACATTTCTTGTAATGTTTTTTACTGGTCATCTTATTTTTTAAAAACGGTTTTAAAAATTTAAAAACTAGATTTTTAGAGCGTAATTAATTTTCGAGGGATTTATATCTTTCAATACTACATTTTAGAATTTTTTAATGTAAAATTAGATATTTAATATTAAAAACTAAATATTTCTGAAAATTCTGGAACATTTTTTCACACGACGTGGATTACCTCCCATGTGATGTTAAATGTATTGATTGATTTTTCAACATATTTACCAATTATTGAATTAGGAATCGGTTTTTATGTCGGATAATGCATGGTTTCTATCGGGATTAGTTGACATAATGCCCGCGGGCTCGGAAAAGCCCTCGGGCCTTCGGCCCTCGTGCTTTCCCGAACCCGCGGGCATTATGTCAACTAATCCCTCGAAACCATGCATTATCCTACACATAATCCTCATCCGGAATGTTTTTTCTACTAGCTTGAGATTTGAAGGTTATCAAACTTGATGCTATATTTGACTTCCTCGGTTATTGCTTTTGGTTAGACAATCTACTCGTGTTTCTGGTTTAAGAAATTTATGTTTTCTTTCCAATTTTGAACTGAATGATGTTGAAACATAATAATCCTCATCTAGAAATTCTACTTTGATCTACTAGTTTGAGATTTGGAGGTTACTTTCCAATACTGAACAAGGTACATAGTAAAGAAACGTTAAAAAAACGTGGCGTTATTCCTGTAAATGCCTACTATACTATTCCTATTTAGTCAGAACATCGTGATTCTATTGACACATAATAATCCTCATCCAGAAATTCTACTTTGATCTACTAGCTTGAGATTTGGAGGTTACCTTCCAATATTGAACAAGGTGTATAGTAAAGAAACGTTAAAAACGTGGCGTAAGTCCTAGTCCTACTATGCTATTCCTGGTTTCAGTCAGAACGTCGTGATGCTGTTGACACATAATAATCCTCATCCAGACTACTAGTTTGAAATTTGGAGATTGATAAACCTTGGTGGCGTTATTCCTGATAGTTCTATCTATTCTATTCCTGGTTCTAGACAGAACGTCGTGATTCTGTTGACACATACTAATCATCATCCAGACTACTAGTTTGATCTGCTAGTTTGAGATTTGGAGATTTTGATAAACCTTGGTGGCGTTATTCCTGATAGTTCTATCTATTCTATTCCTGGTTCTAGACAGAACGTCGTGATTCTGTTGACACATACTAATCATCATCCAGACTATTAGTTTGATCTGCTAGTTTGAGATTTGGAGATTTTGATAAACCTTGGTGGCGTTATTCCTGATATTCCTATCTATACTATTCCTGTAAATACTGGTATATTATTCCTGTTATTCCTATCTATACTATTCCTGTAAATACTGGTATACTATTCCTGTTATTCCTATCTATATTATTCCTGTAAATACTGGTATACTATTCCTGTTATTCCTTTCTATACTATTCCTGTAAATACTGGTATACTATTCCTGTTATTCCTATCTATACTATTCCTGTAAATACTGGTATACTATTCCTGTTATTCCTATCTATACTATTCCTGTAAATACTGGTATACTATTCCTGTTATTCCTATCTATACTATTCCTGTAAATACTGGTATACTATTCCTGTTATTCCTATCTATACTATTCCTGTAAATACTGGTATACTGTTCCTGTTATTCCTATCTATACTATTCCTGTAAATACTGGTATACTATTCCTGTTATTCCTATCTATACTATTCCTGTAAATACTGGTATACTATTCCTGTTATTCCTATCTATACTATTCCTGTAAATACTGGTATACTATTCCTGTTATTCCTATCTATACTATTCCTGTAAATACTGGTATACTATTCCTGTTATTCCTATCTATATTATTCCTGGTAGTATGCGACTAGTCAGAACGTCGTCAATAAATACAATCATCGTTAGCTGTCTCTATCGATTTTTATATAATATCATGTATTTTAAATGAATTCACGCCTCGTTGGTTTTTGTATTTTGTTTTATGTTAGGATATCCTAACTTTTAACTATTTATCTTTGCGAGGAATAGAAGTATTTTGAAAATGTGAACAAATATGAATTTATGAGGTGTTTTTTGTATTTTTTATTATCAGAATATCCGTCCTATTTAACTCTACTAATGCAAATGATTTAACAAAATGTGGTCTTTGGAAGGAAGATATAAAACTGTTGAAATGCGCACAAAGGTCATCTTATTCCTATAAACGCTTTCATAAGGGTGTCAATATCTTAATATGCGGTTGTTAAAAGAATAATTACTGATACTGATATTTGGTCCTTGGTCAGTGCTTTCGTTCCTTCACTTTGGAATCTGCCACATTGGTGAAACCTAAATCTTTTATTATTCATTTTAAACACGACGTTTCAACACTTTACATTGATATCACGGGGTGTAGTAGAAAGGGGAGGACACTGTGCTGACTCGAAAACAATGGCTGTGGACTTACACAGTTCACCGTTGGGAAGGGAGTTTCGAACCTACAGTCTAATCAAGCGACTTGTCTACCAACAGTAGGCGATTGAGGAGAGATTCGAACCTAAGGCACTATCTTTCAAATCATTGTTCACATTATAAAGAGTTATATTATTTCGTCGACTCTAGTGACTGAACTTCCCCTTATGAGAATATTGTTAAATAATGGACATATTAAGCCTACCTGTAGCCACCATGACGTTCCATTTAAACATGAGAGTATGACAGACTAGAAGACTAACTAGGAGTTGATACACGTTACAACCTGATTCATACCTACTAGGTGTAGCGAGTTGGTCGAGTCACAGTTTGTCATCAGTCAGTCAGTCAGTGTTATTACCCATCGGCGTTTATAATTAACTCTCACTTTCCCTCTTTTAACTTTAATATGTCCGTATTATGATACAACTTTCAATTAGTTCACAATTCGCATATGAACAAAAAATGAGTAACGGCCTTTTCTGTACCTATTGGGCTATGAATACGAGAGTCGCTTTTGAAACGATGTTAAGATTATGTATATCAGGGGCTAATTTTGGCTGCTATTTACATTTACACCATTCCAGATAGTCGCCGTCTGATAGGTTGCTGAGGCTTTATAAAAGGCAAAGTTTCAGTGAAATGACAAAAATCACAGACAACTGACTAAGAATTGGTAGAATACTCCTCAAAACACAGCATTTGAATAAATGTCCCTACATACTTCTAACACCACAACATTATTGGAACAAAACTAACATAAACCCCTACCTTCAAGCTAAATTCATCATCGAAAGCCACCGACACAAATAAGAACATGTAATTTTGACGATATCCATTCGATGTTTTGCTGATAGAATCCATATGTAGGCCTACTGACTAAAATGAGAACTTGTAAATTCAGCGTCTTGCTAGTAGACAACAACATGTTTTGCACTAACTTGTGTTATATTCTGTGTAAACTTATTGATTGGTAAATTGTACAATAATAAACTACACTCGACTCGAGTATATTGAACAACAATAAAACTATATTTACCATGTCGGCTTATTACATCAATAGTACAGCATTGAATACTAAAACTATATTAATCATAGTAGGCCTACCTACAGCATTGGATAAGCTTTTCTTACATTGGTCATAAATGTTTCTTACGATTTTTCAGCTAGTCGCAGGCCAAAAATCAATGATTTTACAATGATACATGTAATATCCGATAGAACATAGTACATATATAAGAAACAATCCTTAAAAACCAATGTATTAGCTAGCTAACATACATGTATTATCCGATGGAACATAGTACATATATAAGAAACAATCCTTATAAACCAATGTTTCAGCTAGCTAACATAGATAGAACATAGTAAGCTATATAGAAACAAGCAACTTATAAAAATCGATACTAGGCCGGCCGATTGGAATGTCATTATGTTTATTAGTTTGTTTAAATGATGAATAATTGACCTAATGATGAAATAATGATGATGAACATTTAAAGAAATACTACACCATAGAAAAGGAAAAAAAAAAGGCAAAATTCTCAAACTTTGCGAATTAGTGTTTATATGAAGTTAATAGTTCTTGCCTTTTCATGTGACTTTAAAGCTCAGATTCCATATATGTGTCAAACGGATCCGTCATGCGTTAAAGTTCGAAATGGTTGGTTTTAGAGGGTATGAAATGGTTGGTTTTAGAGGGTATGATTCCATATATGCGGTAGCGGCATCCGTCAAATGGTCTCCGTCATGCGTCAAAAACCAACCATTTCGATTTTTAACGCATGACGCGTATATGGAATTTTAGCTTAATACTGATACTGTGTGACCTAGGTTAGTGCTTTTATGTGACTATGTTCGTATCACCTTGTCATACTGATAGATAAAGGATGTGTTATACAGGTATTGTAATTAAGGTAGAGTATAATTAAACTAGGTGTTAAACCCAGGTATTTACACCTGTATGTTATTGGTCACTAACTGGTCAATTAATGTTTTAATTGGTCAGGTAACAGGTCAATGGTAAAAGGTATCATTCTAGGACAGTGGTTCTCAACCTGGGGGCCATGCCCCCCAGGGAGCCGTGGGGTGTTTGTCAGGGGGTCATGGCACACACGAGAATGTATATAATTTTTTCTCTAGCCAAACTTTGAGCCCAACTATATTTTGCTGTGTAAGGTCTGTAGTTACTTGTGGTAAAATGTATTTAACCTTCTGATGATGAGGAGGCACAAAACAACAACCCGTGTGCTATAATCCCTATTTTGCCCTAGTTTGGAATAGAATAGGGGGCCATGGCTCTGGGAGCTTCGCGAATTTAGGCCATTGCTTGAAAAAGGTCGAGTACCACTGTTCTAAGCGGTAGTATTTCTTTAACTAGGTCACATCTTCAGCAATGTATTAAGGTTGTCAGTAGAATGAGAAACCGTCGGAATTTCTTTTTCGAATGGGCAATCCATTTTTTCGGAGGTCCCCCCCCCCCCTTTACGGTACGGCACCCAGTTTGCCTTTGTATTAGTATTAGTTAGACCAACCAGAAAAAAAACACAGTAAATATAGATATGAATTCCTAATGTAAACTTAATGGATGTCATACCCAAGGTTACGATAACCCCAATGCCTGCATGCCTGTGCCTGTGCTTTCGTATCATTGCTTCATTTTAATGTTATAACCTACAACCCCAATCATTTTTGTCTACCTTTCATTTTCTAATTTCATGATAAGATAAGCGGTTGATCACGCTGCCAGAAATGGTGCTTGGTGCAATTACTGCACGATTATATTTTAATCTGAACGGCGCCTGTCATATTCCCAATTGATATCTTTGCAGCATCACGATTGACATTCTAGATTAGATTATAAATAATTATAAATAGGGAGATCAGTGGAATTAGAAACAACACTTTATTGGCTAAGAATCACCTAGGTAAGTTGATATTTTACCATTTCTATCCACGATTTCAAATAGCGTTATTGTTCAGGTTGAAAGTTTACCATACGTTTGACCAATCGTGCCTTAGTTTCAGAAAGGGAGAGATATTTAAACTAACGTAATCCATAATAGAGTTCTTAGTTTGATCCAAAATAGTTTACCGCTAATTTTAAACGCCAAAACTACCTGATTGTTCATGGTAGGGGTAGGTTATTTTTCGGAGAGCGCCAGTTAATTTTCAGAGTGATTACATAATCAAATTAATCTGTTTATGACCTCAAGTGATCACACCTCTATGTCAAAAGTTCATGACGATAGTTTTATTATCATATTATATAACCTGTTTTAACACTTGTCAATCACAGTAACTCTACAATTTTCAGATTTTCTCAGAAAATTAAACATTTAATTCTGGTATGCCTATTTTCACACATTGAATTTTTGTATTAAACCACTCATGTCACATATCGTTGAAAAGAGAAAATTGAGCACATTCTAAATATACAAACCCAGATAATTACATTGTAAATAAATTTATATTTATATCTAACAAAACACAAGACAATATTATGGAATATAACACACTTCTTTAATACAGTTAGGCACATAACGTTTTAACACAGATATACGTGTCGTCATCAGATGTAATGGCAAGAGAATAAAACATAACAAAATATATACCAACAAGAAAACAATACCGAGATTAAGAGAAACAAAAGATAAAAGGCTAATTAACAAGTAAAGTAACAATGGGAAGTCATTGAGCAGGAAATAAGCAGGTAATAATATGTATGTGCTCCTCGCTTCTATATGTCGTTCAAATCTTATATATTTTATATCTATTGATATTTCAGACATGAACTGGACGGTGTTGTCTGGTGTTGTTTTGATACTATACGTGTCTGGTACCAGTAGTTCCAGGGAAAGAAGAGACACCATCTCCAGCATACAAAATGGTTTATCAGTAGCTAAAGAACTTGGTGGATATATCGAGTCCAAAAACTTCGACAATGTCATTGGAAAGCTTTTTAGTTCTTTAAATCCTTTCTTAGGGATCGTTGGGCCTGTAATTTCTTTTTTCAAGGGATTGTTTGCACCATCTGAATCTGCTGAGCTTAAAGCTATTAAAAAACTCTACAAAGAAGTTGACAGTCGATTCGATAAGGTTGATGTAGAATTTACTGAAGTTAAAAATCTGATCAATTGGAAAGCAACGGAAGTCGAGTTTAAAGATTACGAAGAACAAATCATTGCTGTTAACAGAGCATTCGAAGATATCTTCAACTTTCCCAGTGAACATGTGAACCTTTCAACTGCTATCTTCGTTTCCAAATACGAAAGAAATTACCACGATAGCGGGTCCAAACTCTATGACGGTATCATGAACGAAAGAGCGGTGTTCGGAGAGAATCTCTTAACTGCCATCATGAAACATACCGAGAACGACAGAGGAAAATGCCAATCTTTTATGCTGGGACTTCTTCAATTGATGATAACAGCAGCTAAATTGGAGCTATCTTACCACCAACTGAACGGTCACGCTGTCCTTCTACCTCAGTACAAGAACCAGTGGTTGAATAGATTTATGGAAGTCAGAGCAAAAATGATATCGACAAATAATAATCTCGCCGCTATGTATAAGACTCAATCAGAAACAGATATTAACAATTACTTGGTAAAACATCAGCCAAATACAATGAATAACAATGACTTCAACAATGGTTTGTATGGTCTCCTGTCTACCAAGTACTTCTGGCGAGATTGGTTGACCATAACATTTAAAGATGTTCAGGGTGTTCATGTTCATTTTATACAAGAATGCGTCGGTTATGGATCCTGGATCCATAAATACGGCAGAAACGTATGGGTGGCAAGTGTCGACGCCACTAAAAAACACTTCGACATGCATCTAGCAGAATCCATGGTTAAGTATGTAGATTCCTGTAAGACCAAACTAGGTCGTCACTCTTACCCTATGGTCACTCGCTACTTACGAACCGATAGTGATAAAGCTTACAATAATTTCCCCGCCTCCGTCAAAGGTTGTAATACCTATGTCGCCAAAGGAGTTATTGAATATAAATATCAAAATGGTAATGACGTACATTTTAAAGCTGCTCCTAACCGGATGTCTATGAGAGGTCAAGAACATTGTAACTTTGTTTTTGTCTTTGGTTAATTAAAATTGTAAATGTTACCAATTTGTTATCATTTCAGCCCAAAACAATTTTTGTACTTTTTTTTTAATTTGGCAAACAAATATCGAGGGGAAGAAGATCTTGTCCTGGATAGAAAAATAATCATTTTAGCAGCAAAATAAATTTGTGGCAGACCGAAGCCTCTTTGAGAGTTACGTGCCCTTTCTCAGTTTGGCGCCTTCAAGTTCTGTACTCCTTTTCGACGCTTAATTTAATATCTGTGTGTTGACACCGTTAACCAAAAATCTCGTCCAGAGTTTGACAAACTCGTGTGCAATAATTATATAGAAGTGGACTCCTCATACGAGAAGTACCATCAGGTGCTTAGAAAAGAGTAAGTATAGTCTAGTCTTACTTTCGTTGACAATGATCTCGTCTAAAGTATTACAAAATCATGTGCAATAATTATATAGAAGTGGACTCCTCATACGAGAAGTACCATCAGGTGCTTAGAAAAGAGTAAGTATGGTCTAGTCTTACCTTCGTTGACAATAATCCTGTTCCAGGGCAGATGTTTCATGATCACCCCGGTATGTACGATGGGTTTATTAGGGTAGATCTTGTTTCCCCGAACTGGTCGTGGGGGTAGGGGAGGAGGATCATCACCTTCATTCCCTAATATACAAACTTCCTTTCTCTCCTCGTCTAATTTAGATCCTGTAAAAAAAAACGAATCAAGCCCATTAGCCAAATGATTTTGCGAACAGTGCCTAGGAAACAAACCCAGAAGGACTTATAACAGAGTAACCAGACAATGATTCCCTGCAACAGTTTATCAAAGTTATATGTGTTTTATCCGTTCATTAATTTTTTAAACGGATATCAAAGGATGAAATGTCACTTCATCAGCAAAGTTTCAAAAAGCCAAAGATTTATTTCTATAACTATTCTTGTCTCCCTTTCTCTTGCTTTGGATCTATTTTTGTGTAATATCGATAGCAGGGAATGCTGACTATTCTGGGAGAAAATAAGGTATCTTTGAAGGGATTGTAAAGAGGTTTTCTAGCCTTTTTATGTGGACGAAGGACACTTCCAACATCTATTTCGTACATACAAAATATTCATTGGGTGCCCGTGGTTCCTGTTATTCCAGAAAGAAAAACAGGAAGTGACGTCACAATCTTGGAAAAAATCGGACTGGATGATCAGGTACAGGGCATTATAAATAAATGTTGTTACAGCGATATCATATAAGTCATAGCATTGTGACAACATGTATTTATGATACTTTCTATCGCACGTGGTTCTCAGACCCTAATGTAGTGTTTAAAAACAGGATTTAAAAAACCGAACGAAACGAAATTAGCGTCTGATTTTAAGTAGACTGGTATTAAGTTTTAATTGTGAGGTATATCATAAGTGCTGTTACAGTTTGAATTCTAGACGATGCGATTCATAAATATTTCATTACAACCTGTTATTTCACTAGGTTTAAACCTGACACCCGATGGTGACATGAAACCTGGAGTGAAATTTAAAATCTTGTTTAAATACATCTCGAGGTAGGACAGACTATCCTTGACAATTATTTAAAATCAGAGTGTTTGATGTCGAGATTTTTTAAACTTCTCATTGGCACTTCAAAAACCTTCAATATCAACTCCATAGCCGTAGGAGACAGGGGGGCAGCTGTCCCCCTAAATATTATGTTTTCGGGCAAGAAATCTCTAAAATATCAATAAAATTCGGGCAATAAGTCGGCTTGCCCCTCTGTTAAGTCGTGGGCTATGATCAACATCAATTATTATTGGGGGTGTCAAAAGTAAAGCCAGGAACGGTAACTCTTGTGAACACTTGATGACATTCTGCTACTGGGATTGTTTATTTACATATTCCGAGCGATATCTCATTAATGTTTTCAATACTCGGTCTATATAAACATATATACCAGATAGTGCTGGCACGATATATCGTTGTATCGATGTATCGCGATACGACATGCCACGATACGCGTATCGTATCGCGAGGTCGTGTATCGATACTTGACGATACCTCTCATTTCATAAAAATTGATGATTTTTTTACAAATCAGCGAATGAAATCACATTTATTTTCTAACTTACTGACTGAAATTGTTAAGAAATATTTTATAAACGTAGATATGGACTATTCCTTACAGCTAAATGACAAATTTCTCATTGATAAAGCTATACAAAAATAGATATTGGAACTTTGAAGATGAAGTTTTATTTTTTGTCCCTTTATCCCGTATCGCGATACGTATTGTATCGTGACCTTAGTATCGCGATACGTATCGTATCGTGACATAGTTGCCGATACCCAGCACTAATACCAGATAAGCAATATTAGGGAATCTTCATAAAATATGGGGGACAGAAGGAAAACATTGTATGACTTTGTGGAAATTGAAAGAAAAGGTTAGTGAAAACGGGTTGTAGACAATCTTCCTTCGTGATCAAATATGAACTTCAAATGGCACGCAGTTGCAAACCAGGACCCTTATTCTCGAAAACTTAACTTGGGTAAAATCAAGATTTTAGGAAATACAGTAATCTGATTGGATAATAAAGCTGTATTTAAAATCAATTTTAGTGATTGACCAATCAGATGACCCAAACACTAAAATCATTGTAAGTTAAGTTTTCGAGAATAAGGCCCCTGGATTGAAAGTTTTCAAAGAATCAAATATTCCAACCTACCTATAATACTGAGAATGTTGGCTTTATTCGGTAAAATTCCATACGGGGAAGATTTGGTGCTTGAATTCTCCAACATTTCAGCTATACTCCGCAATTCATGCATCTTCGCCATTAATTTGTTGATTCGTTCTTCATACGTTTTCAGAATATGTTGATGCTCTTTTTTCATACGTTTCATTTCCTCTATCAATTGTTTTTCATTGTCCGAGTAAGAATAGGCCGTTTCTCCAAACCGTCGGCCATTGTCACTGTTTTCGGTCACCGCAGACGATGCCTGACTATTCATTGTACCCGTAACATTCCCTGTCATATATTCTCCTTGCGTCACTTCCGGTATATCCATCTTCTCTTCCGGTATAGCGGCGTGATTCCGAGATTTCGACATGGATGTTAAATGTTTGTGTTTGGAGTATATCTTGTTGACTTGACGATAGATATTCTGAGAATCTATTGAACTCTCAGTGGAATATGAGTTATAGATTCTGGGGTCGAGGTTTCTGTGTAACCGACTCACTTCACTAGGTCTATAATAATCACTGTCAGATTCCGGGTTCGAATCATGGAAAGGTTTCACCAAGTTTATCTGCTCGCCTCGATTTAAAATTCGGTTTTTGGCATCCTCTATAACTTTCTGATCGTAACGAGATTCCCTTCCACTACGTGACACATGTGACGTCATAGTATTAGCTCGCTGAAGTTTGTTGATGACGTCATCGTTCCACATATAGAGGTGTGGCGAGTCTTCGAAGTAATTGGCACCGAATATACTCTTTATCTGACTCTCGCGAAACAGTTTTTTGGCAAATTTGACAGCCCCAGCTCTACTCTTGAAGCGGTTTGAATGCTGATCCAGTAGAGTTGATACCAGGAAAGATCCTTTAAAAACGTTTCTGTTGCGGCCAGGACGCGGTTGGCGCCACTCCATCTGTAAAGAGAAAGTAAAGAATCATTATTATAAAATACAAAGATCCTATTTAAAAATATCTTAAATGTATCAAAACTAGTCCAGCCTATCATCAAGTAAGACTATATTTGAACAACTACCATGTCGCTATGTATGAGCTCCTTCCGAAATATCACAACAAGAGGCACTATTTTGAAGCTGAAGTTTTAGCGACGAAAGACAAATTTTGATGGTAAGTATATTTGAGAAGCCAGGCCCATCCGTGTATTATCATTATACAATATCCAATTGCATGGAATCAAACATCACAAATCCCGGTGCCCTGTAAGCACAAATAATCAGGATACCGCTTTCCTCACGCGATCTAGTCGGACAAACATAATCCATATACATGTACATCCATTTATACACAGTTTTAACACTACAGCGACAAGTTTCCCGCCTTCAGCTCAAATTAATTTACCGGCAGACGGCTTTCTTTTCAGTTTAAAAATTTGAATAAAAATGTGATTAAGAAATGATAATAAACCAGCTGTAGGACAACAGGTCGTCAGAATTTCAATGAGTTTACACTTTACCTATATAAACTGTGTAATATATATAAGCCTAATTTAATATTCAGTATATAGAGTTTAGAATGACGTTCAACGAGCTCGAAAAAAAAGATTGGGACCTGTTTTCTGAAGATATTTAAATTGATTGTAAAGAAGTTTTCTAAATTTTGTATGTTTATTAGGGAAACTTCTAATTTCCATTCCGACGTTTGTGGCTCTTGCAATTCCACTAAAACTAACACGTTTTATAACGTCAATAATAGTGATCTGCATATCAAGCTTCTAAGTGAGCCGATTGGCACAATTACACCCGCAGTATACTAAACCATACTTTCCAACTAGCAAGCAAATTTATTGGTACAATGACAGTTTTCTGTGATCAGAATGAGACTAGAACAAACCAAACTATCATGTCCAACTAGCTAACAGATTTTATGTTACAATGACAGTTTTCTGTGCTCAGTTATAATGTTCCCGTGCCTAATATTTAGTGAAAGGTCCCTAACAGGAAATATTACCGCCCCTATATTAAATATCAAATAAATATATTTACATACTGATCACGTGACCTGGTTGGGGGAGATTATTTGCTGATGTTGACTGTTTACATTAAGTATAATAGATAAGATATAACAGCAATATTCATTCATAGTTTGAGTGCAGTATAATTTCAACTAATATTAACCCAGTCGAAGCCTAGTCAGATAAAACCTGCCGTTGAGCGGGTAGCAAACGCCATGCAGTGTGCAATGAGGGAAATTTTTCCAGGACAGTTAACCCAGTCGAAGACCTCAACTAAATGAAGTAAAAATGTTTTACGTCCTGCTTTTCTGTACCTATTGGCTAATGTAGACTGGTAAAGACATAATACAACATAGAATGATAGATCAATGCCTTCAATAGCCTTTATTTATTCGGATGGGACAATAAACCATACTGCCAAGGTTGTGCACAGATTTCAATCAAATAGTTCTGAAGCTGATGTTCTGAAAACTTGTCCCTCATTATGATTACACATCTTTCCTATTTTCATTGATCAAGTTGAGCATACAGAAAATCAAAGTTCTGAGAAGTAAGGGCTCAATGAGTTAGACGCTTGCTCACTAACCTGGAGGTCCAGGGTTCAATCTCGGCATAGGTCGAGATGATACCTTCGGATTTTTCAACCCGGTTTC
Organism: Lottia scabra; assembly: GCA_029955415.1. Classification (NCBI taxonomy): domain Eukaryota; kingdom Metazoa; phylum Mollusca; class Gastropoda; family Lottiidae; genus Lottia; species Lottia scabra. Next base: position 47,565,225 of record JARJEI010000001.1, read on the forward strand.
CCCCTGTCAGTGATGCAAGTCGGAGGGGCTGACATGGAAAAAGCGTCTAGTCGTTCGGATGGGACACTAAACCGAGGTCCCGTGTGCTTTTGACTGTGCACGTTAAAGATCCCTCGACAGTTGGAAATCGATAATAAGAGCAGGCTAATGCCGCTGTCCTGGCAAAATTTCCCTCATTGCACACTGCATTTAGAAGTAAGGGTTAAAAAGCCCCCACCCTACCCCGTGTACTCCTATTGACTTCCCCGTTGTTCTCGTACTAGGCTGGTGATAATGGCCCTATCCTATCTATAAAGACACAATAAGAATAGTACTAGTATGTATTGTTGTCAGTCCAGTTTATACAAACAGTCCTCTGACAGGTCTTAATTAATTATGACAAACTTTTTCAATTACTTTACAACTCGGAATGACAGATACATGTCAGATATCTTCACCTCGGACCAACTGGCTACCAGACATCCGGTATTGTCCTGGCAGGAGGTCATCAGGGGATTTAAATAACAAGGATTATGTTCTATGAAGAGTCTGAAACATTTCCAGTATACCACTTGTCCCCGGAGATTTAACATGACAGCGTCAATGTGTACAGGAAAAATGTACACGACCGGAAATAGAAAATTCAACTTGGCCTGGAAACCGTTACTAATTCACAGGGGAGATCCTTTCTCAAACCTTTCTTTTCAGAAACCACAGAAAAACTTACTTGTTTATAAGGTAAATCCATCTTCACAACAACACTCGTAATCAGATCAATTTACAATACTGATCCATAATCGATCCACTGACAAAATGATTACAACATCCATAACACGACTAGAGTGGTAGAAGTCAATTAATAAACCTGATCCATAATCGATCCACTGACAAAACGAAGAAAATATCCATCACATCATTACAGAGCGATTTATCGTCGACAAAACAGACTCACTCCTGTCCTACACAAGAAAAAGTCAATTCACACAACTGATCTATAATCCATTGACTGTCAAACCGAAGACAACATGACACACGACTAGAGAGGTAGACTCCGACCCTGCTGAAGAAGAAGTCAATTCACAAAACACTAATCTATAATCTATCCACTGACAAAATGATTACAATATCCATCACGCGACTAGAGAAGTAGAGGGAGACACCGACCCTATACAAGAAGAAGTCAATTCAAAAAACTGATCTAGGATCCATCTGACTGTCAAACTGAAGACTATGTCCATCAAACTAGTAGAGAGAGAGAGAGATATATCTTTGACAGACTCCTATCCTACACAGTACAATGTCAACTCGACTTGTTCACGTTCAACATGATAATCACCAACAATCTTAACCTTTTAAAAAATAACCTTTATTAACAAAATATCCCCATAGCTCTAATATCCTCGTTTGATCTTCGTTTTTTTAAACTCCCTTTGTTGTCTAGTATAGTCCGAAACATACTGACTTTCAATCTCGTTAAGATAAAGATCTTGATGTGTTCTGTCGTGTGTTTTGTTGCAGGGTAGTCTACTTGAGATTTGAGGCGGGTCACCAACGAAACATTCATCAAAACTTGGTTTTTAATTAGATTGACTGGCGTTAACCTAGCCTATAATACAGTGGTTCCCAACCTGGGGGCATGAAGATGTGTGATGTGTATATATTTTGCCGTGAAAGGTCTGTAGTTGTTAGTGGTGAAATGCATCTGGCCTACCGATGAAAAGAAGGCACAAAGAATAAAACAAGGAGCCACGGATTTGAGAGTTTCGTGAATTTGGGCCATGGATTGAAAAAGTAAAGGAACCACTGCTTTAATAGCTAGGAACCTGCTGCCGTATCCGAGAAAATTCTACTGCCCCTTTCAGCATATTATGATTTATGGAAACTGTCGAGGACGATGGTATATGATAGAAACTCGCCGACTCGTATTTCATTCCTATCTCTGATTGTTATTGTTGACAATTATTAAGTCAGATATTCGGACTACACAGCGTACGGTAAAGAAAAAACTAGTGACAAACATGCTTTGTGTCTGTCGTTTGAATTAAGTTTCGTTGACTGAAGATTTCTAACGGGGATTACCTGTGTTTAGATTGTGGATTTAGTATTAGTTTAAGATTAACCATACTCTGTATTATTATTAGTTATTGTGTAGTCTGTTGTTATAGTAGATATCTCTTGTGTTTTATTAATGTAAACAGACCCAGTTCCAGTTCCATGCCATTCTGTGGGGACTTGTAAAGAGGTTTTCTTAAAGGGTCATTCTGTTTTTTTGAAAAAAGTTTCCATGCTACATGAGAGTTAATCAAACTGAATTTGGTTTTAAAGGATTAATTACAAACAGTTTCATGCCATTCTGTTAATTTGAAGGTCCTTTCACAGTCAACATCTTAAAGCGAATTTAATAGTTACATGTAACCAAAGTAAAACAATGTGAGATACATTTTGATTATTATACGGGACCAGTAAATCTGAAAATTGGGGTGACCTGATTTTGGGATCGTTATGATATTTGACATCATCATATTCGAATTCGGCCCATGGGTTTTGGTCGTAATTTGCATATGTATATGAAGTGCTAACTGATTAATATACACATGCAATGCTACAAAATTAGGAATTTTATGAACAATATGTAGTTTTGACAAACCTAGTAAGTTGTCTTCTGTAAAATTATATGTTTTATTAAAATAAAAAACAACATTGCCAAACCATGTCAAACTGTTATATCTCGACTTGAATCTCTCTCAACGTGAAACGAATCTTAATAACCAGTCAGTTGGTAAATACAGGTGACAATCCTTGTGAAATATTTTAAATATTTAAAGGTAAAGGTCAATAGCGGAGAATGAAACAGTGTAGAGTCATAACAAAGTCGAGAGAAATGAAAGTAACTGAAACGAAAGTACAAGTACGCAACCATTGACTTCCGACAGGGCTCTGTTTACTCTGTTCAGGTAGGCCTACATAAGGATGTATTTCACACCTTCTCCAACGTTTGCACACTACTTTACTGTTTTCTCCTAGTCCCTATCCATCAACTTAAACCAGTGATTCTAACCAATCTCAGACGTATGTCCCGGGAATCGATGAAATGCGAGAAAACGACGCTATTTATTCAAAATGATCAAAAACCTCCTTTCGTGGTTCGGCCCTACGGCGGCTCAACTGTCAGTAAATTCCGTCTTTTAGACCCACTCCTAGATCTTCTACCTTATGCAAGTTCACAAGCATGTAGTAAAAAGGGAAGAACTACTCTACCACATTACGAAATTCCAAAATATCAACTACTATTCTGAGCACTTTTTAAAAAAACAGTTGTTCTTTAAATGCCTCAATATATTGTACTTGGTCAAAACTTGTATAAAACTTGTGTCAAATATGAAGAAAAATAATATAGAGACGTCTCTGATTGACTACAGAAGATAATATCATTTTATAAACTACAACTTTACACAAAAAATTGTTATCATAACCCTACTGCAGTTCAATTTCCTTTCAATTTCCTCAACCAGTTAAAAAAACCTGTCTCTCAAACGTACAGTAAGACCTGTAGGCCTACCTGAGATGAATAAATAACCTACTGCAGTATATGTGTTCAAGGTCTGGGTTATTACAGAATTTACAAAAATCACCAAGTTAAGTATTTAAAGGTATCCAACCCATTTAAATCGAGGTACCCCCAACTAAAGTTGAGTCACTGCTGAGTGCTGAAGTTCATTAGCTGCTACCAATGTGTTTACATGGATTTCGAGATTCGTTTTACGGTTGGAAACTGGGGATCGTTTTGTGCTTGGTTTTTTTTTTTATTTCTATGAATGCTCATTCTTTTTGGGAAAATATTTAATAACATAAGGTCAATTTCCTGGATTTAAAATGTTTCCTTGTTGTCATTTATCTCAACACAATACAGGGCATTAGAAGGACGGAAGAGATTAACAACTTTAAGCCTCATAAACACATGTTATCTGTCTAACACCGGGGGTCGGGGATTGACCTTTTACTTATTATCACCCACATTCCTCCGTCTCGGGGTAAGTGACCTAATAGAAATAAAATAACACATTATGGGTAAACAAAGAGGTATGTGTCTGTGATATGGTCATTTCGACCGAAGTGGGCACCATACCTACCAAGAAGAAGGGTGTGTTAGGGCCCCCAGTCCATTTTGTAAAACAAATTTTAAGTATGCAGACGAATTTTCATGGTGGAACGATTGGTATTATCAACCTCCATTTAGAGGTAATAGTTCAGATGAAGCTAAGAGTGGGAGCATGGTGTATATAGTTTCCTAGACCACTTCCTGTAGTCCCTATCTTAAACTGTATTATCATCATCTTAACAGCAACATTCCCCCGTCACCAGTCAGATTAATAGATCCAGTAGAAAATGTAGAGGGTTATGACGAAGAGTGATTTAGATTAGAAAATCCCTTCCTATGACATTTATCTGAAACTGTATTAATAAAATCTTATCAGCAACATTCCTAAATCTATGGTACTATCAATTGACCCAATGGAAATAATCTAGAAGACAAAAGGTGAAGGTTCATTCTGCAGAGTGATTTAGTTTTGTCAATTTCTTCCTGCAGCCTCTAACTGAGAAGAGAGGATGTCATCAAAGTTATTTTAATTGTAAATTCCTCACTGTAACTCTTATCTTATTCATTACCCAGTAGATTGGGGAATTTTAATTAGTAGTTCTTGATCATCATAACCTGCTAAATTCCCCTCTTTACAAACTGCATGACTTTGTCTCTCTTCGGAAACCTAATGTTGTCTTTAATAGTGCAAAATAATCAAATGTTACACTTAATTTTAATGGGATTTTTTTCTGAACGCAATGAGCAATATGCTGACAGTACGGTACAATATGTTTCAGCTTCCGAAAACCTACAGCAATTGATCCAATAGTAACATTTGTGCTTAAAACTGGATGTTTGCTCCCAGTGGAAACATTATTATAATCTAAAACACTAGAATGAAATCTAATCAAACATCAACTTATTAAACTATGAAAATTAATAACAGTGACAGATGTCGAGTTTCTTAAACACTTTGACAATGTATTAGCCACTTCCGGTTCAACCCTGTCAGTGCTACAGGTCGGAGGGGCTGTCAGGGAACAATAAATCAAGGACCAGTAATATCCAGTACATTATAACGTCAACAAGACAAGCACATCCCGGGTCAACTCTACCAGTGCTGGGCTGGGCTGTCAGGGGACAATAATGCGAGGTCTTGTTATAGCCCCTACATCATAACGTCAACAAAACAATCACATCCCGGGTCAGATCTCTCATCTGACCTGACCTCACCATGAATAGAATATCTCACCAGGACTCGTGGTGATTAAAGTATTTTTCCATGTTCTGATGAGTTTAGTTCAACTCTAGATTATTACTACATCAGATAATTACCATGTACAGCGTGATGCTGGTAGCTGTATTAATTGGAACTTGTGGTGCTGAAGTAGCAACACACTTTCAGGGAAAATACAAAACATGTCCATGTCCAGAACTCGTGTTTAACCGACAACTAAATTCAATATCAATTTAGGAAGTGTTAAATCACATGAAAAGATACCTGGAACCCATATATAGCAGACAAGTTTCTAGGAAGTCTGCGTGTGTCAATGTCCTCGTTACTTTGTTCTAAGGCATTATTCAAGAAATCTTTATAGCTTGAGTCCTTATAATCAAACAACCAAGAATTTTGAAAAACTGTAATGTAGTTGCTAGTTAGGTACTTCAACTAAATCCAACATCAATTTAAGAAATATCAGGAGAAAAGAAGACACAGAACTTGTGTATATTTGACAATTGACTCGTCGGTCCTTCTACCTACCTAAGTCTACCTAAGTGTTTCCAAACGCAGGAGATCAGCTTTCTCCTCTATATTTAGCTCATTTTCATCATCACTAATTTCATGTGTGTTACTTTCTTTTAGGGTTTATGTTGTATATACCCAAACCCATATAAAACGTGCAGATATTTTCGTATTGAAGATTTCAGTTGACCTTCAAATCAGATTGACTACAAAAATCATGTTTAAACCTCAGATCTGAATGATGAGACGATGAGGGTCGTGTTTTCTCTTAAAAAAAAGACCCACAATAGACTGAAGAAATGAAAAAAATGAAATGAATGGAGTTTTACGTCCTACTTTTCTGCACCTATATGGGCTAATTGAGGACGGGCAAACGTCATGCAGTGGTGCAATGAGGGAAATTTTGCCAGGACAGCGGCATTAGCCTGCTGTTATTTTCGATTTCGAAATGTCGAGGGATTTTTAACGTGCACAGCCAATAGCACACGGGACTTCGGTTTATTGTCCCATCCGAACGCCTAGACGCTTTTTTCATGTCAGCCCCCGATAGACAGAATGTGTTGTATTGTTTATAATCACACTGTAGTTCGACTAGCTAACAATACCCTAAGGCTATCAGCTCTACCCTCACACACTAGTTTGACCTGCTTACATTGTTTATAACGGGGTGGACAGTGCCCCGGGGCTATTCACAGATACCCTCGTTTACCCTCACATATACCCTGACTACAGAGACAGATCGACAACAATGTATTAAAATCCTGTCTTCATGCTCGGTCAACCGGTTTTACAACCCTCTTCACACAATGTCTTGTTAGAATGTAGAGAATGGGTTGAGATTTTATGGTTTCATTACAAATAGAACATGCAGTTGACTTTACATGTCCCTCGCCTCCATCCCTTAACCTTTATTGGCGTCATCATATCAGCGATATGTATAACACTAGTAACCATGTTTAGCTTCCATATAAGGTTTTTGACGAATTGCTAGAGAGAGAATCAAAATAAAAAGCAGTCAACAAGTATTTTTTTAAATGTTCTTAAAGTGATTGTAAAGTGTTTTTCTAAACTTTCTATGTGTATCATTGGCTTTGCTACAATTGCTAGTAGAGTATTTCTAAACTTTGTATATGTCTTTTTAATGCTAAAACCATATTCAAACAAACCTATAACGTATTGTTGCTCAGTTTCACGCTATGTGATCTTCAGACAATTTGAGTAAATATGAAAATATTATAAACATACCCATTATTGAAAGATAATCCATCTTTGTTACAACCTGGACAGAGAATAATCTTCAAAATATGACTTCTTACACAGATATAGTCCTTTATAATCCTTAAACGTTGCTGGTATATTGAAAACAAATATCAATCCTTGACCGTTACTCCTTATTTTCAAAACTAACAGCGAGATTCTTGACCGTTGTTTGCTTCACTGAATGTGAACGATCATGCTCTAGTTACTATAAAAGGCGATCGCTGACCGTTACTTGTTCTGCAACTACTCTATACTGACCATCCTACAACTGGACAATGAATTAAACCCAGCTACCACAGACCTGGACAATTAAACTCTATCAGAAGGGGGCGGAGCTACGTCTATTTACCCTGTCAATCAAGTAATTAACAATCTCTATGTGCTGATCCTCACAGCTGGTTTTCATGGCAAACCCTCGGGGGGGATTCCAGACCCTTGACCAGATAGTCCTGATTAACCAGTAATAAACGATCAACACAATACACGTCTGGTTGTTAGAGTCTATTGGTTGTAAAACTGTTAAAGTTATAAGTTTATTGTGTAGTCATCGCGGATAACAAGTTAATATAGAATATAATATTACTAATTATCAGGCCTTAAATTATACCTATTGTTCTGAATTATGTCATGGTCTTTAAGTTCAAAATTTCTCAGCAGTGTGCAATCAGGGCAATTTTGTCAGTATTCTGTTGCTTAATCTTGATCTGTAAGTTAAAATGTTCTCAGATATGTACAATAAATATTGCAACTTTTACAAAGGAGTTATCTTACGCAAGAACAGAATGTTGAAGACAGAGCGAAATCAAATGGTCAGAGAGCAGTTCTTCAAATGTATCAGTGAAAATGCAAACCTATTTCGGCACACTATACATAGAAGTTGAAAGAAGTCTCTTAAACATACAAATTAAATCAGATCGGAAGGAAACTGCTCGAATAAATAAAGGTTAGAATCAATTCTTTTTCTTGGTTGTGAAAATGCTTAAAAGAATCAGATCACTTATTGGTTTAAATTCGAAATGGTCGATAAAAAAAAATTAGAAAGAAAGCTAAAATTATATATGCAGTTAATATTATCCAATGTTTCAGCACAATTTTGTCTCTTAAATATATTTCTAAACGTAATTAACACATAATACTAATTTATACCTATAACTAATTAGAAAACATTATATTATTCTACATCCATGTGTTACTGTGTACTTTTACAACTTAACTGTATTTACAGGTAAACCCCAATTAAAACATTAATTCTCGTGTATTGACCCACACACCATACTTCAACCGTCACAATACACTCTTAATACAAACTGACACCGTCACATTTAACTCTAAGCTCCAATTAAAATAGACAAATAAAAACATTCAATTTTACATATTATATAATACGCGGATTAACTAAAAACCGTAATCAAACAATTATCAAAAATTAAATAGTAAACGAAGATATTATCAATAAGCGTTCGATTTAATGAAAATAATTGGAGTTTTACGTCCTACTGAAGGAGAATCTGTTGTGTTTGGATGCAATCGAGAGATACTTGATCTGTTCTTGAGACAGGAGAGTGGGATAACGAGAGTAAATATTTCTATAAGTTACAAGATATTACGATATATTTATATTGGTTATTGTTGATCCAAAACGACTGGAAAAGTATTTTACATCCAACGAGATCATCTATGAACATTTTTAGTTTTGTGACGATTTCGGAATGGACACGGTTAGGAATTTGTACCTGTTTATTAGGTTGTTAAATGATCTTCAGATTCACTCTAAAAATCAACTCTAAAACTTCATTAAACCAAAACACGGCAGTTATTCTAGAAAAATTAACTTAAGGTGATTTTAGTGATCCAGTTATTTGATTGGTCAGTTACTAAAATTGATTTTAAATTTAGTATTATTATCCGATTAGATTTTTTCAAATCCTGATTTTATCTACGTTTTCAGGTCATTTTAAAAATCCAACCCCCTACTTACCCATTACGTTCTGTACCATTTCCAATACCAGTTTTATTTCTTAGTAACAGTTTTAAAATTGTCATTAACACTTTGATCTAATCTGGTATTCCTACTAAAATGAGCCAGCACAATAATATTGAGAAAGTAGAATTAGATGTCGGTAAAGTAAGCACGTAAGCATACTCTGACTTTCTAACTATATAGTCACTAATTTCCAAGTATCTCTCTTTGCTTCTTATTCAATAAATTGGTATGGCTGATATAATAACAGAATCCTTTTATAGAATCACATAGCACACGTAAGCATCATTTTAATGAACTTAAAATCCTAAAAACCCAAATAAAACACGGTAGATTGTCCAATTATGAGAAACAATATTCACAGCTCTCCACCTAACATGTATCAGAGCTAAATGTAGAAATGAATAATATAACAATATAAGAATGTTATCACTGTCCTTTTCTGCAAAATATAATCTAGGTAACTACATTGTCCACTTATTTATGAAAAAAATCAAAATTTTCTTGGCCACAATATTCACATCTCACCACCTAACATGTATCAGAGCTAAATGTAGATATGAATAATATATAACAATATAAGAATGTTATCTCTGTCTCAATCTCTAATATATTATCTATATTTTACCTATATTACTGTATATTACTCACTAGAAAACAACAGTAAAAATATCAAACTCGGTATAAAATATGATTGATTTCAGTTCAAGGTATATGGTTGTCTAAATATCAGTGTTAAAATGAAATGAATGGAGTTTAACGTCCTACTTTTCTGCATCTATATGGGCTAATTGAGGACGAACATACGCCATGCAGTGTGCAATGAGGGACATTTTGTCAGGACAGCGGCATTAGCATGCTCTTATTTTCGATTTCCAACTGTCGAGGGATCTTGAACGTGTACAGCCAGTGTAACTAGTTCATAGAATTCATTCGTCTAAATATCTACATGTATTTAACCAAATACCAGGTCGTAAAAAAGGACAGTTGTAGTTATATATTTTAATATAATGATGAAATGAAGTTAAGAATTACTGTCATATCTTGGACAAATGAAATACGTTGTACGTGTTACCATTTAAAAAACAATCGCATCCAAGAACATCGAGAGCAATAGAAGTACCATCAGATTTTTCAAAAAGAGTAAGCACCACCCGCCACTACTATACAGATCAACATCATGGAATACAATCAGATCAAAGTTGTATAACATGAGCTCTTTGATGTGATTTGGAACTGCATAAAGTAATACTAACAAATCTACGACGAACTAAACACAAACAAACTCAATCTCACCTAAAAATGTTAACCAAAAAATTAAACTTGGCCTTGCATATTAAAAAAACGAATTTTTTAAAGAAAAACATAAAAATGTTAATATACATGCCCCGAGGACAATCGACAAACTAGATCATAAAAAAAATAACAACAAATAAATCAAGTCTGTAACTGGGTCATATTTCTTAATTTTTTTCACATTTTTCAAAAAATCAAACAAATAAACATTGGTAGCTGTTATATTTTTGATTGCTTTAAATCTTTAGCAGTTCAGATAATTAACATCTGTACAACTAAAACAATCCGTTAATCAAAATAGCATCCAAAAAACATGGCAAAATAGAGTAATAGTTGTATAGTAATGGACTACTCGAAAGAGAAGTGCCATCAGGTGTTTCAAAATCGAGAGTAATAGTTGTATAGTAATGGACTACTTGAAAGAGAAATACTAATAGGTGTTTCGAAAAGAGTAAGCATGGTCTGCTTCGCACGATACGCACCACTACTATATAGGTTAATATCTGATAACACTCTTGAAATGGAGTTTTACGTCCTAATGTAACGAATCTGCTAGCTTGGATATTTTAGCATGTTTTAAGTGCAAGCAAATACATCTTTTTTAGTAATATCAACAAGCTACAACCAGTGCCAAGTGATAAATTGTGTGTCATGTGACCAGGGTGCAAGATGACAGCCCGGGGGTGATGTCATAAAGGATTACTGTCACCGACTGTCATTGACTGACATGACAAAATGATGATCAGTAAATATTCAACAAATGAGTTTAGCGCCCTATGTTCACTTAATTTATGTATATTACAATATGGCATATCCCTCCTGAAGTTTTATTGTATACAACGTTTCAACAATTTACATTGTCATCATCAGTTTATATGGTATACTAATACTAGGTTTAAGCGTATACAACGTTTCAACAATTTACATTGTCATCATCAGTTTATATGGTATACTACTCCTGAGTTTTATTGTATACAACGTTTCAACAATTTACATTGTCATCATCAGTTTATATGGTATACTACTACAAAGTTGTATTGTACACAACGTTTCAACATTTTACATTGTCATCATCAGTTTATATAGTATACTACTCCTGAGTTTTATTGTATACAACGTTTCAACAATTTACATTGTCATCATCAGTTTATAGGGTATACTACTCCTGAGTTTTATTGTATACTACGTTTCAACAATTTACATTGTCATCATCAGTTTATATGGTATACTACTCCTGAGTTTTATTGTATACAACGTTTCAACAATTTACATTGTCATCATCAGTTTATAGGGTATACTACTCCTGAGTTTTATTATACACAACGTTTCAACAATTTACATTGTCATCATCAGTTTATAGGGTATACTACTCCTGAGTTTTATTATACACAACGTTTCAACAATTTACATTGTCATCATCAGTTTATAGGGTATACTACTCCTGAGTTTTATTGTACACAACGTTTCAACAATTTACATTGTCATCATCAGTTTATAGGGTATACTACTCCTGAGTTTTATTGTATACAACGTTTCAACAATTTACATTGTCATCATCAGTTTATATAGTATACTACTCCTGAGTTTTATTGTATACAACGTTTCAACAATTTACATTGTCATCATCAGTTTATAGGGTATACTACTCCTGAGTTTTATTGTATACTACGTTTCAACAATTTACATTGTCATCATCAGTTTATATAGTATACTACTCCTGAGTTTTATTGTATACAACGTTTCAACAATTTACATTGTCATCATCAGTTTATAGGGTATACTACTCCTGAGTTTTATTGTATACTACGTTTCAACAATTTACATTGTCATCATCAGTTTATATGGTATACTACTCCTGAGTTTTATTGTATACAACGTTTCAACAATTTACATTGTCATCATCAGTTTATAGGGTATACTACTCCTGAGTTTTATTATACACAACGTTTCAACAATTTACATTGTCATCATCAGTTTATAGGGTATACTACTCCTGAGTTTTATTGTACACAACGTTTCAACAATTTACATTGTCATCATCAGTTTATAGGGTATACTACTCCTGAGTTTTATTGTATACAACGTTTCAACAATTTACATTAGCATCATTAGTTTATATAGTATACTACTTCTGGGTTTTATTGTAAACAACGTTTCAACAATTTACATTGTCATCATCAGTGTATATGGTATACTACTCCTGAGTTTTATTGTACACATTGTTTCAACAATTTACATTATCATCATTAGTTTATATAGTATACTACTTCTGGGTTTTATTGTAAACAACGTTTCAACAATTTACATTGTCGTCATCACTTTATATTGTACATGTATACTACTCCTGAGTTTTATTGTATACAACGTTTCAACAATTTACATTGTCATCAGTTTATATGGTATACTACTCCTGAGTTTTATTGTACACAACGTTTCAACAATTTACATTGTTATCATCAGTTTATATGGTATACTACTCCTGAGTTTTATTGTATACAACGTTTCAACAATTTACATTGTCATCAGTTTATATGGTATACTACTCCTGAGTTTTATTGTACACAACGTTTCAACAATTTACATTGTTATCATCAGTTTATATGGTATACTACTCCTGAGTTTTATTGTATACAACGTTTCAACAATTTACATTGTCATCAGTTTATATGGTATACTACTCCTGAGTTTTATTGTATACAACGTTTCAACAATTTACATTGTCATCAGTTTATATGGTATACTACTCCTGAGTTTTATTGTATACAACGTTTCTACATTGTCATCATCATTTTATATGACATATCCCTCTTAAAGTTTTATTGTAAGCTTATACAACGTTTCAACAATTTAACATTGTCATCATTATTTTATATAGTAGGCCTATGCTTCTTATGAAAATACCACTGAATAAAAAATATCTATCCGTTATTTAAGTTAGATAATATGATATAATAGAAGAATATAAAGACTTACCTACTAAAAACGAAAAACAAGTCAGACACGACGAAAGGAAGACGGAGTGACAGTTAGTCAGATACTGGTCTGGTATGAAACTTGTTTGTGGAGAAATGAATACAGGTTGATGAGGATGTGAAACAGGTTGAATGTCCTCCCGCCTCCCTCCCTGACTAGTTAAAGGCGAGCTGGCTGGCTAGTAGACCTCAGTACATAGTACACACCGTTACCTACATTATAGTTATTACGTCATCTTCCCATAGTCAAGGTACAGACCAGGGGCCTTTTTCTTGAAAACTTAACTTAAGATAATTTTAGTGATGCAGCAATTTTATTAGTCAGTTACTAAAATTGATTTTAAAGTATTCTTATCCAATCAAATTACTGAAATTTCTTAAAATCTGGATTTTATTTAGTTTAAGTTTTCGAGAATAAGGCTCCTGATATATACCTTCAACTGACAACTATACTCCAGTGAACATTGTTTTAAACCCTTTAGGCTACTTCTTTGAATAGTAACTTATTATTTGAGGAGATAATTTTGGTGTAAGGGTGATATGAGAATACTATTTTAAAAAAAACACTGGCCTAGGTCAGGAATCTAGAACTTTGTATTTTCAAACGTAGATAGTTTATTAGTGTATAAAAATATTGATACTTTAGGAGACTATGTACTGGTATTCAAGAACTAAACCATCTATTTCATATTCAACCATGAACGCAAATCTTGACTTTATCAAAACCTTCTTTTGGAATCCAGATCTACAAGTTTCGTGTTATTTCTAAAGGTGACACGATTTTCCATTCATGTTAACAACCCGGTCATCTTCGCCTAATGTCCTATGATAATGGGAAGATGATCCAAATTTAACATCTCAGGTCCTTTATTTACATAATATATACAATTAAATCTTTCTTCAAAGGTGTAAGAAAGCCTCGTTTATCCAGAATTAAAGTTTAAATGATGTAACACGTCCCCTGTTAATCGCGACACACTGTCTTGATCTTTAAACTGCATGCTTCAACTGACAAATGTAATAGAACACATTCCTCTCCAATTTCTATTTAAATTTTAACTTAAGTCTATTTGGTACATGGCCTAGCTACACAATTTAATTAAAACTTTAAAACATAACTGAGGGGCCGCGGAGCGTCTCTGGAAGTGATTTTCAAAAACAAACTCTCACCCTCACCCCCACCACAAAAACTCCTCCGATTTCGAACACTCGATTTTCAGATTTTTCGATTTTTAAAATTAAAAAAATGACAAAAATATTTTGATAAAAACAAAAAATTAGGGCCAAAAAGTCGGGAGGCCACGGCCCCCGGCCCACCACCCCTTTAATTTTAAACTTTAGGCTAATAGGTACATATACAAGGCAAAGTCAGACACGTTTGTTACTTGTAACAAGTCTAGCTCAAAACTTTAATTCAAAGGAAAAAAATCTTTTCTAAATAAATCTGGAAATAAAAATTAACTTTTGGCAAATGCAGGCTTCATTGAGATACATTTTGCCACTCGTGCTTGGGTCGAAAAATGCCCCTTTACCTTACGCCTTTCCAAGATCATCTAGATTCCATTATGACTGCAAAATATAATTGTTATGAGGGGGAGGGGGGAAATTCGTAAGGTATGGGGCATTTTTTGGACCCAAGAACCGGTACATTTTGCTAGTCCAGAGACAATAACTAAGTCTTTTACATGTCTTAACGACAATAGAATTTTTTTTTCATTATTAGATATCATTAGACCTGCTGAGTGAAAGTTTTTCGAGTGTCGCCACCCCCTGATGAAATAATTACACAATACACAATAATTCTATAATCATTCTACTTACAATATCGATTACTAGTAAATATATCAATAAAATCAATAATTATCGATCAGTTAGTCTGACCTAGTGAAATTTCCAGTTTGAGATATATTTATGCAATTTTCGAAATGTTTTTTTATTCTTCTGAAGAATGTTTACAAGACTTAAATCGACCCCCGATATACCGGCTGTCCTCTATAATATGTAAGAAGGTCGAAACAGTACTGTCTACAGTAAGATACGCTCCTTGGTTCATACCTTGTTGAGCACTGTATCTGGAGTGTACAATTGTCGTTAGCGTTATGCGTAGCTCAATAGCTTGCTTGTTTGAGCACTCTGGTATGGTACGATGGTATCACATATGTGGGATCATCTGAGGTGGCCATATAGCCAAACCTCAACTCCAGTATCAGCACTGCACTGATGAGGTCCAGAAGATGAAACAAACCTCAACTCCATTATCAGTGCAGCATTGATGAGGCCCAGAAGACCGAAACAGTACTGTTTGCAGTAAGAAATTAATAACATCTACACAAGTCTAATTCTAGTTTTTAAAGTACTCGACTACCCATTTCAATCAGACGGATCAATTTCTATAATGTCAATACTATAATGATACTGTATCTTGTTTTAAGAAATACCATCTCGACCAACGCCTTCAAATCGATATCCACGCATAACATTTTATATCAATACAGAATTTGTCAAGTCGTATACTACTTCCACTTAATACAGCTGGTATAATCCCGACCGCACAAACGGATCATCTGATCAACCACGTCAAGCAATCCGACCAAACGCACCATCCGATCATTCGACCAAACGCACCAAGAAATCAAACGACCAACCGTTCCGATCTAAAAACGTCAATTTCAGAGACTTCAAATGGATTCGATATACAAACCATGGCAAATGTACCCAATACCCATATTTGTATTTTGGACATAGTTCAAGCTATAGGATTCAAGCTCATTAACTGGAAAAATTGTCCATATTCAAAAAGGAGTAGAAATACAACAACAAGATACCCCTCAAAATCTAAAATAAATCAACTTACTATTTTGCCTTCTATTTCTGATTAATCAAATACAACCCATAACCAACGTTTGTTTTTATTCACAAAATCCTTCCAACCAGGTTCCAGTTTGGAGTGTATTAGCTGCTCTTTTTCAAAAACATCGGCAATATTGTCTTTGAGAGTAGTTAGCCCCTCCGTCGCACGTTTCAAGTCAACGAATGTCTCTGGGAGTGCTGATATCCCCACTTCTAGAACAGGTTCAGATTTTGGTCTCAAGTTTAATGCACTCTGATGTAGCTTACGTGGTACTTTGTTATCTTTATGACAAACATTTTGATGAATTTTAAAAGACAAATCGGGTTCATCATCGTTATTTTCAATTTCACCCTTGTTATCTCCTGTAGTCAATTCCTCATTGGACTCTATATCTGCACTTATCCCCCCGTCGTCATTCTCGCTAGATATGGTCAGATCTTCATTGGATACTCCCGAATCCTCACTCTCAGACGGAAGGTCTTCTGGGGTTGACTTGACTCTAGATACTGTTCTCCAATCATTATAGCCATCACCGGTTTCATCTTCCTGCATGTTTCACCACAGTACCGAATTATTCTCACTTCCTATTTCTTTGTTTTAAATATACTTGCTGAACATAACTTAAAGGGATTGCAAAGTGGTTTTCTAAACTTTGTATGTGTATCGGGGACACTGCTTGCATCAATTTGCGCCATTCCAATTTCCATTCCGACGTCTGAAAAACCTCTTTACAATCCCTTTAACAGCGTGATATAGGTAAAAAATATCCAAATAGTTTGAGAAGAATAATACAACTGGAAGTATATTTCAACACCTGATCATCTCGCTCCTTATTTCTGTAGTTTAAATACTCAACTGAATCCAATATCAATTAAAAAATCTATATTTTACGAAACTTAGTTCCATGCTTTTTTTAGGAACGTTATTCTTATATCACCCTCACACTAACCAACTGCACAAATAACCCTCAAACCACTAGAGGTTTTGTCCTTATGCCCGTGTCAGTGGTTTCGTAGCGCCGCTTTACCGAAATCTTACCACCTACAATTCCCAGCACATCCAACTCTATTAAACACTGATTGATTGTGTCATTTCACTTTCCAACTGCACCAATGAGGTTTTGTTCTTATGCCCGTGTCGGTGCTTTCGTAGCCTCCCTAGCCGAAATGTTACAACCTACAATTCCCAGAACATTCCAACTCTAATAAACACTGATTGATTGTGCCATTTCAATATGCAACTGCACAAACAAATCTCAACCACGAGAGGTTTTGTTCTTATGCCCGTGTCAGTTGTTTCGTAGCACCTCTAGCCGAAATGTTTCCACCTAGAATTCCCAGAACATTCCTACTTTCATAAACACTGATTGATTTTGCCATTTCTATATAAAACTGCACAAACAACCCTAAAACCACTAGAGGTTTTGCCTTTATGCCTGTGTCAGTGCTTTCGTAGCATCGCTTAACCGAAATGTTTGTTACCACCTACAATTCCCAGCACATTCCAACTCTAATAATCACTGATTGATTGTGCCATTTCACTGTCCTTAATTCTCTAGTCCTTGTAAACCGCCATCAAATCAACAGCTGTATCAAGTTTCTGTATAAAAACAATGGAATATCGAGAAAGTTGAAACGAATGAAAAGTCGTAATTAAAAACACTAATGAATAAAGATCAATATTCCTAGAGTTTTTATTCTCGTATCAAATAGAGTAGTGGTAAACTATAGAACTGAGTACATTCAGAATTACTACACTTTAAAACAACGGTTTACCATTATGATGCCCGTGCAATTTTTGTGGATGTTGCTACTATGTTTCTGATCCTACTAGCCAATTAACAACCAATATTTCCCGAATCATCCTATTGGTCCTGATCCTACTACCAACTTCCAAACCAACAGACCTGAAACACCCAATGGATCCTGGTGCAACTACCAACAACAAAGCAGTATGCAGTATCGGAAGCCTAGAAGCGGACGTCAACTATCAACCACCACCAACAACAAACGCCAGCAGTGTTGGAGAATGTTGATCAATCGGATTACACTTAGTTTTAAAATAACTTGAGAAATAATCGATGGAATCTATAACATTTGTCAACACCGTCACGTGTCTTTTCAGTTTTTTATATTAAATTTATCGATGACAACGTTTTTTTTTTAGTTTAAATCTCAGAATATCTGTTGACTCATATTTACATTTTATATTAAGTATATTATACGAACGATCCCAACCGTAAAACAAATCTCGAAATCCATGCGAACACACTGGCAATACATTAGTAGAAGCTAGTGAACTTTTCATTTGAGGAAGTATATCAATAAATGAGTAAATATTCCATAATGAAAGTGGTATCAGGTGTCTAGAAGAGTTAGCATACCCTGCTTGGCGCCACACCCGCACCACACAAAATCACAATAAAGAAGGACACCTGCCCGCAGTGTGCGATGAAGTAACTTTTACCACGATATATGATAAACACTGACTCAGTTGTTGATATAGGCTTGATATCATCAGGTGCCAATATCGTTCTCATTGCAAGCATAACATACACTGAGATTTAGGACTTAAAAGTTCAATTTCAGTTGGTTTCAGTTCAATTTGACCTCATATGACTCCAGTAATATGCATTTTATTATATCTAGATAAGAATCTTTAATCACAAAAAACCCTCAAAAACTCATTTCATATCAATTTATCGTTTGACCTGTAATGACCTCCAGTAATATGCATATCATTATATCTCGATAAAATTCAATTACGTGTATGACGAAAACAACTTAAAAACTATTATTTCATTTATTCATTTCTGTATTTGACCTCGTATGACCGCCAGTAATATGCATATCATTATTTCTTGATAAGAATGTAGGCTATTATCATAGAAATGCTAAAAAAAAGACTTTATTCATTAAAATTACATATTTGACCTTATGTGACCTCTAGTG
Source organism: Lottia scabra (assembly GCA_029955415.1). NCBI lineage: Eukaryota > Metazoa > Mollusca > Gastropoda > Lottiidae > Lottia > Lottia scabra. The sequence goes on from JARJEI010000001.1 coordinate 47,584,340, forward strand.
ATATGCATATCATTATATCCAGATAAGGTTGTATTATAGACAAAACTTAATTTCATTTCAATTTCAGTGGATTTCAGTTCAAACTTCATTTGACCTTATATGACCGCCACTAATATGCATATCATTATATCTTGATAAGAAAGTATTATCACAGGGAAATATTTGATAGTTATCATTTGATTATAATATCATTATCTTTATTCCATGCTTGATATTGTCAAATTTACATATCTCCCTTTTATCTCTCTGTTTTATCTCGCCGATATCAAACTCTGTGTTTTAATTAACAAGATATTGTATATAAACTAACCTAGGTCAACCTGTCCTTTCTTATTATTATAATTTTAATATATCTGGAAATAAAAGGACTGCAGTATTATTGTACTGACAATAGCCGAATTTTTCCGAACTGTACACGATGACAACATGGCTTTTCGACAAATTTCGGTCCTTTTTGTTGATGATGCACAACATGTATTACTGTGAACAGAACTTTTGCGTGCACATGGAAGTGTACTTTTATATATGGAAATAAAAGGGCTGCAGTATTACTGTACCGAGAACAACAGTGATATACCAATCGAATGCATTAACCAAATCATGAAGATCGAACCGAGTCCAACCTTTTTAGTGACGTATGGTTGGTAGATTGCAAGTTAACGTTCACTTCCAGCAGAAACTAATATCACAAGCACAAGCTACCCCTTCTCTTAAATGTTTGACAACGTGTTGTAAAAATTATTACCATTCATTGGTGATGGCTCCGTTTTTTTGTTTATAGCATGTTAAGTCCGTTTCTGATTGGAAAAAACTTGGCAATATCAATTGCATCTCGACAACAAAAGAAAACCCTTTTATTTCAGCAACATGTTGGGCAACAATTAGACAACATGTTGCCGAATGTTTCCGAACTGTACACGATGACAGCATTTTCATGGGTTGGCATTTCGGTCCTTTTTGTTGATGAGGCACAACATGTATCAGTGTGAACAGGACGTTACGTTGTTGCATAATGCTGCGTGCACATAGAAGTATATGTTTCGGGTATACGGTGTACGTTTTGAGCGACACGCGTATACCTAAAATCAAACAAGGTAATTTCATAATACCTGGTCACATAAGAGGACACTAATCGAAAGCGAAGTATACCTGCCTCATCAGCCTCGGTTAGTAGGAAAAGAGCCAAATCTTCTTCGTCTGAATTCCGAATACGGTATACATATACCGTATACTTCTATGTGCACGCAGCCTAATGCCTTGTCTATACGATGGTGACTTCATCCACGTTCTGATTGTTCGGTCGCTGCTATAGATTTTTTAGAAAGATAATGGAAGTAATTATAATATAATGAAAGGTTAAACTAATGTAGTAAAGGTCATTCAGTACAGTTACCTCGTTATATAATTCATGATAAAAACTCTCTTTCAATTTTCACCAGTATTCAGTTTTAATGGATTCTGCTTTTATTCTTTAACAAAACTCGAGGTTGTTCGCACCTAACATTAAAGATGAAGTGATACGCTAATTTATTTGTTCGCTTTACCAGGCTGAGGTGACAGTTAACCAAGAACCAAGGACCAATTCGTCGGTAAAGTTCAACCGACCGGCCACAGACAAAAACATTAAAATATCCAAAAATATCTTTAAATAGCCTTCCTGCAGTGTGTGGAATAGTTAAAACCCCAGAGCATCCGGGAGCTTCAACAAGCTCAGGCGGGCCTGTGGACACTATTCGTTATTTGCTCTGTTCGCAATGTCAATATATTCTGTCAGTTCATATTTACCATTGCACCCCCAGTTTCCAAAACCTGGCTACGCCACTGTATATTATTAAGATTCGATAAAATCAAGATTTAAAGAACAGTAAATGCGTTGGCTAAAATAGCTAAAAAATTGATTTTTAGTCAATTATTCAATCAGATTATTGAAACAATAAACTTAGGATATCGTGGAACTTTCTCTTGTGTTTTCATTGACACCATTCTCAATGATTTCAGTGCAAACATGTTAAAATAGTCATTAATTTTCTACATACGATGGTTCAATATCTACTATAGACTTCAAATCCGCGAAACATGTGACATCATCAAACACTTAGTTTAAGTGGAATTGCTGAAACCACAGACATCTGATTGAAAATTGGAATGGTGAAACTTGATTCTATCAATGTCCCTGATACACTTGAAAAAAACTCTTTACAATTTCTTGAAATATGAATACTTTATATTCGATGATTTCAATATTTATACAGACTTGTCCTGGCAATATTTCTAATATCTAATATAAAAAAAAGTTTAATAATAATTTCAAGATAATAACAGGTAAAATATCCTTATAGAAATACAAGTTACCATGGTAACCAGATGATTATATTTCTTTATCAAGCAGGTAATAACCGGATATAGACGTCACGTGACAGGGAAAGTTTGTTATCTTTGTTGACACAGAATAAAAGGGTTGAATAGATAATTTCAGTAATTTGGGGAAAATTGACAAATATTACAGACTTATAAATTTATTGATTAAAGCTTAACTTTATTATTGTTTACTTTTTTGAGTAGAGTCTTTAGAAGTTGTCATGAGGGTAGGGTCTGCGGCCTCACAACTCGAATTAGAGAAATGATTTTAATGTTTTTTAAAAAATATTATATCTCACCTAAATAAGATAACAGGTGATGTTGGGGCCCAGGGAAACCGGATTGGCTCGTAGGCCGAGAGATCAATAGTTTGTTTGTGATATTTCTGTTATCTATACATGAGAATTGTAGCAGAAAGCAACTTACGAGTCCCTTGTCAAATCTACGAATTGTATACCCTTTTAATAATAATAAAACCCAAGCACGTACGATCCCAACCATAAAACAAATCTCGAAATCCATGTAAACACAAATCCAATGTAAAGACATTACATTGGTAGCAGCTATTGAACTTTTCATATGAGGAAGTTTATAAAATGAGCAAATATGTATTTCATAAAAAATCTTTCACCGTTTCAGCCTGGACCTTAGAATGATAATAATGTAACTCTATGCAATATAAATCACATGACGAAATGAAGAAAATATTTGTTATCGATTACTGATTGAGTCAATGATTCTGGAATGAGTCCTGACAATACCAGTTGAAATAGTCAGTCAATGGACAGATTAAGAAGCCAAAACGTCTTGTTGATGGTCCATAAATGCCACGAACGTAGGGAAGAAGGAATTACGTAAAAAAAATTGGTACATTTTTTTTAAATTGGATAATCAATTACTGTACGGTGCCCATTTAGTATATTAGTAGTAAATTCCACCCTCAGTTATAAACTCATTTCTTTTAAGGGAGTTCACATAGCTAATGATTTCATCTAATGAACATACATGGTTGAGACTACCACTCTGCAATTGGATTAATCAACTTATCCTATTCAGAGAGTCTACATAGCTAATATCAATATCATGTACAGAATACAAAGTAAATTCTTATCGTTATAATGTCAAGTCGCGTACTATGGTGCTGTGGGTTTGAATCCCATTCAAGGCAAGAACAAAATTTGATGACACGGCCAGTGCCCGGAGTCGGCCCGGTGTCGGCTTTTACCCCTAACAATTGACCTAACCACTACAGATTTTCTGCATTGATTTTTCAACTCCATCCATTTAAGAGCGTCCACATAACTAATGATATCAATATTATGTACTGAACACAATATGTATTATTACCGTATAATACTGGCAAGTCATAATCTAACCATTATATATACACCGAACAGTGTATATTGATAGCAGGATCAGTTTCAGTGGGTTAATGGTACCGGAACTGTCAGGCTACATGGCACCATGATAGATATTCCTGAAACTGATGTTAATAACGGAATTCTTACCTTGCTGTCATCTAATCCCTAATCCTAATCCTACTATAATCTCCCTACCCAGCCATTGACTGGTGTATTCAGGTCACATTACGCTGTGAGAGTATGATAGTATTCATTCATGTCACGTGACTTACACACCTTTTATTCAATGAAAAACTCACTGGGAACTGACAGGTGCGCCCTACAAAACTTCAATTGAGGTCAATTTGTGGAATTTTAGGGGTTGAAATTTAGAATAAGATGGAAAAGCGAAGTAGAGAGGAAAGGGGCACTCAAAATGTACCTAAGTAACTTTATTCAATAAAAAAAAAACGACCACTGGGAACTGACAGGTACGCCATACAAATTCTACAATTAGGCACTTTTTGAAATTAAGAGTCCGCAAATGTTAAAAGGGTGAAGATTTTGAAAAGGGTTTCACTGCAAAGCACCAAATCATTTGAGTGAATGAAGTAACAAGCTGAAAATTGACAGGTGTGCCAACTATGGAGCCTAAAAATACCCATGGTACTTAATTATTCACAAAAGTGATTTTTCTACCACAGTAATTCGAAATCAGGGAAGCTTTTCTTTTAGTAAAGTCTTCAGATCTTGATGACTCATACAATGCCAAATATTTTAAATATTTTGATTGAACATCTTAATTAGGACACAATTTTAATCAAGACATGTAATTGAAGTGACCGACAACGATTAGAACCCACGAACACCAAACACCATATAAACCTTTAAAGCCCAGTTTAAACATCATTTCAAACCTAACAGTGTTTATCTCTTATCTAACACGACCTGTTGTGTTGATTTTATTTTCTTTCGGGAATTCTTTAAGATCGTTTAAAATTCTTCACATATTTCATTTAAAACTTGGTGGAATTTTAAATATCTATGATGAAGGATTTTAGAGGAGAAGGGTCAAGTTTGGTATTGGTTAGGAACTATATTGGCCAGCAAAGATCTTTGATATAATTGGCAATATTGTTAACTTTTGATCAGCTGGATTATTTAAGACTTAAACGTTGGTCTCATTAGCATTATTGGTGTGTAAACGCAATTGATCAACTGAATAAATTAACTGGTTCATTGAAGAAAGTGAAATGTAAATATTGGGTTTTAACATTTCAAAATTGTTAATCATTCGCTGACAGAGAAATACTGAAATACACATAAAAACTTACCAATGTTCGTAAACGTCTAAATCAAAATAAGAGATAAGTTTGTATTTTTCAATATAACAGATCTCAGTTGAAAACCGTGTAAGATTTAACTATCAGTCTGAACTAAACCAGTTGAATATTGGAGACAGCCTCTGCCTATTTTAGCCATGTAGTCAGAATACAGATACAAGAAATTATATTAAACACAACAATTACAAAATGTCAAGATGTCAACAAGAAACTGTACTTTATCGACAAGTTGTAAGTAATAAAATATCCAACTAAACTTACTTATTCAATAAAACCATAATTTTATAGTACATTTACAGTATAACTTTATTGGTTACATGTACAGAACATGTATAATTATTGTACGATACGAGAAATTATACCAAACACAACAATTACACGATGTAGAAATGTCAAACAAGAAACTGTACTTTATTGACAAGTTGTGGGTAAACCTTTGGGAATTAAAATTCTTAAATGGTTTGAGAAGTTTAAATGGGCATGAAAATTGCAAATGCAGCATTGGATAATAATTAAATTAAACACAATTACAAGATGTCAAGACGCCCAACAAGAAACTGCACTTTACACATTACAATTTAGTAATTAAACACATTACAATTTAGTAATTAAACACATTACAATTTTAGTAATTAAACACATTACAATTTTAGTAATTAAACACATTACAATTTAGTAATTAAACACATTACAATTTAGTAATTAAACACATTACAATTTAGTAATTGAACACATTACAATTTAGTAATTAAACACATTACAATTTAGTAATTAAACACATTACAATTTAGTAATTAAACACATTACAATTTAGTAATTAAACACATTACAATTTAGTAATTAAACACATTACAATTTTAGTAATTAAACACATTACAATTTTAGTAATTAAACACATTACAATTTTAGTAATTAAACACATTACATTTTAGTAATTAAACACATTACAATTTTAGTAATTAAACACATTACATTTTAGTAATTAAACACATTACAATTTTAGTAATTAAACACATTACAATTTAGTAATTAAACACATTACAATTTAGTAATTGAACACATTACAATTTAGTAATTGAACACATTACAATTTAGTAATTAACACATAACAATTTAGTAATTGAACACATTACAATTTAGTAATTAACACATAACAATTTAGTAATTAAAGACATTACAATTTAGTAATTGAACACATTACAATTTAGTAATTAAACACATTAAAATTTAGTAATTTAAACACAAACACATTACAATTTAGTAATTGAACACATTACAATTTAGTAATTAAACACATTACAATTTAGTAATTAAACACATTACAATTTAGTAATTGAACACATTACAATTTAGTAATTGAACACATTACAATTTAGTAATTAAACACATTACAATTTAGTAATTAAACACATTACAATTTAGTAATTAAACACATTACAGACAATTTCTGATTTGGAGTACTAAAATGAGAGCAGACGTTCGGAAACACATGCCAAGACATTTATAACAGGCCATGCTAGTTAATGCATGTATGAATATCATTAATGAGAATACTAATTAATATTCATCTAAACCAGTGGCGTAGCTTCTTATTGAGGACTGTTAGCATGTGGTTACAAATAATTTTGACAATTATATGTTCACTAACGTGTAATCTGTACGTTAGATTTACCGGCTAGCACACAAATTTCTTGGTACGACTTTGTCCTAAGACTCTCTGCTTAACTGTTTTTTCTCCTGACTGTGCCACTATAAACACATATACGGGCAATGATTTTACTACTTTTGGAAAATTAGATATCAAGGTTTTCTTTAAGGAAACTGACACTCACCAACTTTTGTTTAAATCCTCTTTTCATCCTAAACATACATTTTCGGGAGTTATAAAATCCCAAATATTACGGTTTCACCGAATTTGCACGCTTGAGGGGGACTTCGAGGAGGCATGCTGTATTGTTTTTACAGAATTACAAAAACGTGGATATTCAAAACGATTTCTTCGAAAAATAAAAAATTCAACCCTTTGTGAAATAAAAGCCAAAGCCAATGTTCCTTCCACCACCGACCTCTCCATAAAGTCTGAACCCTGTTCCAAAACATCTTGTTTGACCTGTCCATTCTTTAACTCAACTCGTTTCTTTATCAACACCCTAAATAATGCCAAATTTCCAATAACAGAAAACCTTTCATGCAACAGCAGCAACATCATCTACCTTATTTCGTGTACAATCTGTCAAAAACAATACATTGGGGAAACTAAAAATAATTTAAGAAAACGATTCAATGGCCATAGATTTGATATTAATCACAACCTCGACAAAACGGTGGCTAAACATTTTAACCAGGCAGACCACAGTATAAATAATGTCCGAGTTACCCCTATTGAAAAGATACAGGAACAAGACGATATCCCAACAAGAACTTACAGACTTCTTCGAGAAAATTTCTGGATAAATGCTTTAAATACAATGCGGCCTAATGGTCTTAACGTCCAGGTAGATTATCAGATAATTCCTTTTGTTATACTTTTCAGTAGCACAGCTTGCCTAGCCATACCAATTGTCAAAGAACTGTATAAGGAACTCCAACGTCTTTTCCCTGATATATTTCAAAAACAATTAGTTATCGCATTTAAACGTAATAAGAATTTGAATGACATTTTAGTTCACGGAAGATTAAAAGCCATAACAACGTAAAGTTTCTTTTTATTTTAGTTTTCCTTTTACAGCTGATGCTCCTTCTCATTTAATCATTCTATATATTTTTTTTAGTTTCACAGGATGTTGGTTACAGAAATATAAAAAAAACTACGATCCCATACTTTTTAATTTTATCTGATATTCTAAGATTTATAATGATCATTGTAATTAAACAAATTTTTGTTGTGGATTGAGCTGAATTTTCACCTCGGCCTGTGCTTCCGTAATTCCAATTATATATTGTTGTTACAACCACTCTCACCTAACACAGGGGCGGATCCAGCATCAAAGTTTGGGGAGGGCCATGTGTAGGGGCTGATCCATGATTCTCGAAAGGGGGAGTCTTTAAGTATAGCTTTGCCGAGCGCAGCGAGGGAAAAAAATTTTTGACCTTTTTTTTGGCTTAAAGACATAGAATTTTCCCTTTTTATTCGCCGAAATTTCCACCTGACATGTAATATGATGCGTTTCACGATGTGAAATCTTACCGTTTGGGGGGGGGGGGGGGGGGGGCCAATAATTTATCTCCTATAAAATATATGAAATATAATTTTTCAAAAAAAAAAAAAGAAAATCGCAATTTACCATAGTTATCTATCATAAATTATGAAACAGTGTCATTTTTTGTTTCTCAACACAAATCAATACCTAATACAGTACGTATTATCGCGACACGATTGGCAATACTTAAAGTAATACAACCTCTTAGAATGCAGAAAAAATCTGAATTTTTTTAACTTGGTGAAAAAAAGTATTTATTTATCAAGGGACTTACCTAGTTGCATAACATAACTATAGGACACAAAAGATTACTAAATAATCTGATAAATCCAGAAAACAATGTTTATATACAATAATTGAAAAACCCTTAATCAAATTTAAGGCGTTTATCAATAATAATCTGTAATTGTATGGAACATTACATAGTTTTATGGGTTTATTTGATTCTGTTGTATACTTTGGACACTGTTGATGAATTATATTCTTATTGACCAAGTTTGTGAACTGAATGTTTTTGTTCATTCTAAGAGGTGGTACATGTATCACTTTAACACTATTTTGGTGGACAGTAAGTGCTTTTGCCTTTTATTTCCATCATTCGTAAGACCAATCTTCTACAAAAATACCCAAAATTATTTTAAATGATTTATATTCGTCCAAAAATAACTGTCATAATGGACTTCTACTTGCTAGGTTGGCGACACAGGTCTGAAAAAACCGTTTTAATTTGACAAACTAAAAAATGACTGATGATTTGAAATCGTCTTGGGTCATGTTTACTCATAAAATATTCTCTTATATTTTCAATGTTGTCTTTATGTCTACTTTCTATTCTTCAATTTCTATTCTTTAATATCTTTAAGTCATTTTAACTCAAATTGACACAGTCTTAGAGGAAAAGATTTTCAGTTTGTTCAGTATACAAGACTTGAACGACATATAGAAGCGAGGAGCACATATAACAAAACACAAGACAATATTATGGAATATAACACACTTCTTTAATACAGTTAGGCACATATAACAAAACACAAGACAATATTATGGAATATAACACACTTCTTTAATACAGTTAGGCACATATAACAAAACACAAGACAATATTATGGAATATAACACACTTCTTTAATACAGTTAGGCACATAACGTTTCAACACATTACATCTGATGACGACACGTGTATCTGCGTTGAAACTTTATGTGCCTGAGAAGAAGTGTGTTATATTCGATAATATTGTCTTGTGATTTGTTCAGTTTACACATAGAAATAAAAAAAAAAAGACTTCTATCTTTTCTTTATGTGAACTTTCAAATCATTTTTTCAGTCATTTTAGTCAAATTTACACAGTATTAGGTATCTTGTATTTTATAACGTGTATATACACAAATTCATTTAAAATTTCAATATTTTCTTTCTATTTTGTACATGTATTATCTACTCTTCAATTTCTATTCCGTGATATTTCTTTAGTAATTTTAAAAACAAATTTACACAGTACTGGAATATCTTGTAGTTATTCAGTTTGTTCAGCATTGAGACATTTTAAAAAAGCCATTATAAAAAGTAAATATTTGACATTACATCCCTTTCAATTATACAATGTTTACACTGGGGTTGTATTTCATAATGAATATTGTATTCGATTTGTGGGGCTGTTTTTCTAAGCAAGTGACAGAAATGTCGAATACATGTACGTACTTAAAGGGATTGTACAGTGATTTCTAAATTTTGTATGTGTATCGGGGACATTGATAGCAATTCTTGCAATTCCACTAAAACTAACGCGTTTTATGACGTCACCCCCACTGATCTACCGGAAGCTACTATTGATATCTATGCAGATAACTGTCAGTGGCGTCATACAAGGTGTTAGTGGAATTGCAAAAACCACAGACGTCGGAATGGAAATTGGTATGATGCGAATTGATGCTATCAGTGTCCCCGATACTCAAACAAAGTTTAGAAATACACTTTACAATCCCTTTAATGCATCTTAATATGAAGCTTATAATGAAACAGGACGCAGTAATGTCGAATACATGTACTAAAACAACTTGGTAATGTAAGTTTAACAATAATGGTAATAATGTTGTACCTCACCTCTAGTGACTAGATGACCCTGTTATAATATAATAGCGTGACAGACTCGACATTTACTGTCTATTGTTAAAAACTTATCTTACACTTTCTGTATTACATACACTGATATATTATACTAGTTCTCACGCTCTGAATGAACCTTCGGTCCATACTTCATTATCTTCTCGGTCCATACTTCATATCTTCTCGGTCCATACTTCATATCTTCTCGGTCCATACTTCATAATATCTTCTCGGTCCATACTTCATATCTTCTCGGTCCATACTTCATATCTCCTCGGTCCATACTTCATATCTTCTCGGTCCATACTTCATATCTTCTCGGTCCATACTTCATTATCTTCTCGGTCCATACTTCATTATCTTCTCGGTCCATACTTCATTATCTACTCGGTCCATACTTCATTATCTTCTCGGTCCATACCTCAGTATCTTCTCTAGCATCTAATGTTCACTAGGACAATGGCAGTGGTCTTCAGTCAGAATGAGACTAGAGTAGCAGTTTTCTGTGGTCAGAATGAGACTAAAATATACTAAACTATATCGTGTCCAACTAGCTAGCAGATTGCTTGTTACAATGACAGTTTTCTGTGGTCAGAATGGGACTAGAGCATACTAAACTATCATGTCTAGCTAGCCAGCAGATTGTTTGATACAATGATAGTTTTCTGTGGTCAGAATGGAACTAGAGCATACCAAACTATCGTGTCTAACTAGCTAGCAGATTGATTGGTACAATGACAGTTTTCTGTGGTCAGAATGGAACTAGAGCATACCAAACTATCATGTCTTACTAGCTAACAGATTGTTTGGTACAATGACAGTTTTCTGTGGTCAGAATGAGACTAGAGGATACCAAACTATCATGTCCAACTAGCTAGCAGATTGTTTGGTATGACAGTGAATGCCTGGATTGTGATAATAGCCAACCCTAATAACTAAATTTCAATACAACATGACCCACCTTGCCCTTTTATGAGAAAATGATAATAACTAGATAATACCGAGTTTTTACAATGTTGTAGGGTGTTTTCTATACGGTTAATGAAGTGAGCAGATTACTAATATCTTGTATTGTATTCTAATATACTTGTTGACTTTTCCACCCCATGACTCGGGATCCATTCATTCAATATTAAACTATTTAAAATGAAAGAGAGACAGAGCGTAGGTGTATAGGTATAAACGGGAAGGCCCAGACAATGACCAGTAATACGAAAACGAATTGTTTGATTTTACAGTCGTTGAACTGTAATCGTTTTGTCACTTCGACCATTTCAGTCCCTAAACTTCTAAACAATTTCATTACTAGTGAAATAAAACCGAAACGAAATGAACAATGATCAATGGAAGCCAGTCTTAGAGGAAAGAAACATTAAGGGTTTATGAAATATATAGAAAATCTGCCTACGATCACCAAAGTTCAAAACCAATCCACAGATCATTGTACTGATGGAGAATTTGTTTTAAATTGAGTGAGGATACAAGGTAAAATATGAGAATTTAGTAATGAAATAGACGAAGAGAAGTTGTGACAATAGTCAGAGTGAAGAATGATAACAGTACAGTCAGTTTATCTGTCCATTGTTTAAACAATCTTCACGTGTCGCCATTCCTCGCATTCCTGTATGATCTTTCATTAAAAATACCTGTCAATCAACTTGAAGTCGACAACTTCATTGATAAAATATCTCTTTCACACTGAATTGAAGAATTTTGTTATCTGGTCCATTTTGATTTTTACATGATTTTAACTGTTTCATAAGTTTATCACCTTGTCCAAACGTTTTTAAACTTAATAGTGTCTGTTGCATACCCAAAACTTCTCTTCAAATTTATATTCATCTGGTGCTTGTTTCTGAATCGGTCAGACTTATATATTTGCAAATGTATATATGTATAATTTTGTGAAATGAATATTGTTTAAATGAACTGTTTCATTTTAAAATTAGATCAATTCCTGAAATATGGGACTTTATAAAATATAATCTTTCATCTTATTCCACTCTCGAATTTGATAAGCATGCTCTAGAAAACTGTTGACTGTTTTTTTAAGCACATCTTTAACTGATATAAGCTTTGCTTTAGATGGTTTCAGATTTGCTTTAAACCCTGTGCCAGAGTCAATGGTTAAAATCTCCTCTTTGCTTTTCCAAACACCTTAACCTCAACATGCTTCATATGTTATAACGTTCAGTTCGGACAAAAAGCAAAAGTTATTGGGAAGCAACAATGGAGAAAGAAACAATCAGTATCAACACGCGGACATTTGTTTTATATCATAAGATTGGACCTGAACTCTAGATTCTGTTATTATTCAAATCAGAAAGAGGTTGACACCGGAAAGACAGGCGTGTCGATATTAATAAATTCGATTAACCAAAGCTGTTTTGTTGAATGAGATGTTGATCGACTCAATATATGATCTGGAGTATAATAGGCATAGACAGAGCTAATAAAGTCTGGCATTGTAGGTTTAATTCAATACACCAATCTCCGGAATCCGACTTCCGTATTGACGAAACGTGAGTTAGCTTGAATCCAACAGGAATTGCCGGTACAATAAGCGTGACAATGGCGTACCACAAGGTGATCTGTTGTCTCCGATCTTGTTTAACTATTGTATTAAAGGAATACTACCAAACCTTTAACTTGCACTTTGTTTTATCATAAATCTTTACTTTGTGACCTAGGCCAGTGCCTTTATGAGACTATGTTCTCATCACCTCCTAACACCAAACAAAATCAAAATTCTTAAACTTGATCAAGAAGTGTTTATCTTCATTAGGCAGCTTATCTATAGTGTCATAAACTTAATCCGGAAAAATACCTTATATGTTATGATATTTGAAAATTGCTTGAAAATGTTTGAAGCGCTTTTCAATAATAAAATGTAATTGTAAGGAAAACTTCTTAAATTTCTTGGTTAATTGGATTCTGTTTGTATACTTTTTACACCGTTGATGAATATATACTCTCATTGACCAAGTTTGAGAACTGGAATTTTTACTCATTTTCAGAGGTGGTATCGCTTTAACTATTGTATTAATTATATTGTCCAAGAGAATGTTTATCGACCGGTAAATGAGAGTCACGAGATACGAGGAGGTTAGAAATAAACACTGTTTGTGTTGAGTACATCTTTAAATTGTTCTCTGTCAACATCCCGACACATTCCAGCCTATTATCGTTACGTGTAACAAATTTTCAAATTATTTCAAAAAAAATTGTTCAAATTGGAATAATTCAACCAAACAAAAGTTTGAGACAGTGAATCTGATTAAAGTCTTGTTATATTTCATCATTTCTCTTGATAACGCTGTCTGTATGAGCATATGAAATGTTGAGTTAATAAATGTCAGAAATAGTATATCTATATATCTAACGATTCTTCATTTCTCTTGATAACGCTGCCTGAATGAGCATGAGAAACGTTGAGCTAATAAATGTCAGAAATGGTATATCATATCGATATATCTAGTGATTCTTTATAACATTTGATAACGCTGCCTGTATGAGCATGTGAAACGTTTAGTTAATAAATTAACGTCAGAAATAGTATATCCATATATATTGTGCTTCTTTAAAAGTCTAAAGTTTATGAGCAAAACTTGTAGAAGTTCACAGATTTTAGTTAGTTTCAAATATAGTTTTATCCACCAATTTGTTTTTCTGGATTTTATTTAAGGTGAGTTTTCCAGAACAAGAACCCTAAATTGTTCGCAAATGGTACACGTTCAACGTGATATTAAAATGAAGATACTATTACACAAATATAAAGATCTAAGATATATTTTACATGGGTCAGAGTTAGGCTCAATACCACGAGTGATACGGTCCTGTCTCACACTCAGCCCATGGGGACAAACATAGATACAATAACCAATATAGACAAAAATAAAATTAAAGGGATTGTAAAGAGGTTTTCTAGCCTTTTTATGTGGACGAAGGACACTTCCAACATCTATTTCGTACATACATAATATTCATTGGGTGCCCGTGGTTCCTGTTATTCCAGAAAGGGCATTATAAATACATGTTGTCACAACGCTATGACTTATATGATATCGCTGTAACAACATTTATCTAATAAGGTCATATCGTTGTAACAACATGTATTTATAATGCCCTGTACCTGATCATCCAGTCCGATTTTTTCCAAGATTGTGACGTCACTTCCTGTTTTTCTTTCTGGAATAACAGGAACCACGGGCACCCAATGAATATTTTGTATGTACGAAATAGATGTTGGAAGTGTCCTTCGTCCACATAAAAAGGCTAGAAAACCTCTTTACAATCCCTTTAACAAAATTCATCAGTGTTTATCCTTTTCAAGTTCCCTGAACCAACACTCACCGTCTGTATAACATTCTAATAAATATATTGAATTGTATTTAATAAGTTATTTAAGTCTATTTTCAATAGTATGTACTGAAGTAGGTCAATATTTAAAAAATACATTCAATATGTTACAGAGTGAATACACTGTAAAAAATATACGATATTATAAATTGTAGTTATATATAATACAATATGGCATATGGATTGGACGTAGTCCCATTTATCTGCACATAATTGGGCTAACGGGGACGGAGGTTGGAGTCGTCATAATGTACCACATTGCCTAAATTGATATTTGTTTTAAAATATGTAATGACCTAACATAAATACCAAATAGTTGTAATTGTAATATACCAAGTGACCTTGGCCAGTGCTTCTATAGGAGGGTATCTTCTATAACACCCAATACGAAGACTAATAACATTCTGTTGTTTCAGACCCATACCGGCGACATTCGTTTTAAAATACCTTACAATATAATTATGGGAGAGGAAAATTGTGGAGTCTTGGGGTACTTTATGAATCGCTTGTCTTGATATGCGTAGGCTTTCAGAATAGATAAACTTCAGGAGAATGAAATTGCATTTCTTCTATCTAACGTTGCATCTCTGTTTCAGTGCCTTCTGTTGAATAGTAACTTGTTACCTTTCAACCACTTTAACCTCTTCATTTACTAAACACCGGTTCAGTGTAGTAACTAGATACCACTTTTCATTATGATATACTTACTCATGTATGATTGATATAATTCCTCATGTGAAAAGTTCTTAAGCTGTTACCTATGTTTCGTCAAAATGTCCTTTTGGATTTCGAGTTTCGTTTTGCGGTTCGGATCGTTAGTACTTGGTTTCTTTATTGTTACCTTCAACAACCCTTTGACGGCAGGTAGATTGCCGACAATACGCTGTGTATTTACCAGGGTAGAGTTAACAGTGTATAGAAGAAAGATTTAAAAGGTGAAATATTTACCAGTTGACTGTAGGTACATTCTATTGAATTTACATCTTATAGAGGTCACCTTTATACTTTTCTTTTAATACTTTCAAAAGCATCTTAACTTAGTCATATACGACATGAATGCAAACGAGAATTAGTTTCATATGATTTGGAAATACCTTTCTATAGATTTGATGATTCAAATAGTAAACTTGTATCATGCAATTTGGTTAGTATTGATAGACCTTCTTCCCTGTGACAAGAGTATTCTTCGAACACTGCACCGATTTCCGAAAATGTCATAAATATATTTCAACTTACCCATGGCTTGCTACGTCTTTATGAACATATCTTAATACAATATAGAACGTTAACGTCTTCTGAATTATTCTAAATACAATGTTTCTACAATTTACACTCACTTTAAATACGTAACGAAACACAATTTCATAGTAAACAGTTAGATCTATTCCAGACTTTTATTGTACGAAAAATTGAAATGTTTCAGATATTATGTAACTGTACACTATTTCAATGTAAACTATTCCTAGCGTTTACTTTACATGTTCCAACAATTATTTTCCTATTACAACGTTTCGTTAAATTACATTGTCTCAACAAGATGTAGATCTACTGCACTGCCCTGGTCACTTGTTCATAATACGATGGTTTAATGAATTGCAAATTCCTCTGTCTTCAATGAGATTTTGTCTACTGTCTTTTTGGCCACTGGTCAATCACAAAACTAACAATCAATCTATATTTATCAGAGTCCACAATATCTACTCTAAAACCAACACGACCCAGACCTGTTCTCTCTCTTATAGACACATACAGAATATAAATACCCCACAAATCCCCGTCAACTTCACTGTTCACACGAAAACTAAATGTTTGTCAAACTTCCATTTTTGTAGCAAACTGTCTACCTGTACTATTCTTGTTTTCGTATGACCTTCGTACAAGCTAAAGTCTAAGGTTTACGAGGATCCTTTCTGCCAGATGGTGCTTGTCCAAACCTCTTGGCAATGATTTTACTATGAATTCTACTTTGGTTCTCAAGGATCCGTTCTATCAGCAGGTCCTTGACCAAATCGTTTGGCATTAATCTTATCCGGATTATCTATACTTTTTCACAGCTTGGTCGACTGAAAATTAGGAAAGATTACAAGACCACCTGAATATTAAACGCCGACCGAGATAACATTCTACGACCACAGTTTCTTCGACAAAACGCAGACGTCGTTCAAACGCTGGAAGACCAAATCTTTTAACTAGAACGCCTTCCAAATAGCACAGTCAAATCGGACGCTAACCTCTGACTTGCATCACTCATCATTTCATCGTTTGGTGAGAATTTTTTTTCACATTCTTTAATGTCGTCTGCTCTCGCCACGTGACACGGTAGGTAACTCTTGATCTTAAACAGGTCAAATGTCAAATGTTCAAATATAAATAAGATGGAGTTTTACGTCCAACTTTACTGCTACAGTTGTATCTTTTGCAATTGCCAGAGTAGTATGGCATGAGCGTTATCTGTTTGAATCTAAAATATTCACAGCTTAGCAGCACATGGCTTATTGTTCCATTCGAACAAAGTTTTTTTCCATGATCTGTATCATTTACAGAAGGAAACTTGGTTGAAAAAATACTCAATTTTTTACTAAGTGATTACTAAGTGATAGTTGGTAATTTACAACCAAACACGGGGAAATTAAATGATCTCTCTATATGAGTATTATAATGTGGTGTATATTTTGGCGGAGATTGCAAGATATCAAGGACAATCGTTGAGCTATCAACTATTTCTAGAATGTGTTTTATCTTCTGTTTGATCAATATTTGAATATCTAACTTGATGGTCCGAGTCCCTGACTCGCTAAATATACCTGCAATTATCACCCATATTATATAATATATAATACATCAAACTATCGTGTACAACTAGTAAATACTTTCCCTAACAAATGGGAAAGGTACGTCAAAGCTAATTCGTGAAGAAAGGAAACAAAGGGCCGCTGTGTTGATGTCGTTACAAGAAGCCATAACAGTATTGGTATTATAAATGGCAGACTTGGGTTCGGTCTGAAAATAATCACTCTCTATTGAGTTATCTCCCATTTTTTATAACTACAGACCACAACAATGTTTAATTACTTCCCTTGAATCATTGATAGGTGAATATTTCATGACGTCACAACCTCCAACGTGTTTTAGACCATATCGAATATAATTCATCACAGCTAATCCAAAATCAGAAATAAACAAACTCCGAACACGTCTAATAAAAACACGGCAATAATCCAGATATTGTTACTAAAATTAGAACTATAATATTTTCTATATAAGGCTACGAAAAATGTGAATATTCATTATAACTAAACTATCTTAGATCTTATAATATATTAATGTCAAAATTCGGAAGAAAAAATAGAAATTCTTTAAAGAAAAAGTTGAAAATTTACAATTTGTGGAGTAAATCCTTCAGAAAAGAAAAGGATTTAACTGTAAAATAATAGTTGTAAGGATTAGCTATAGAAGAATTAGAAAATGGGAGCGTTGTGGACGAAATTAATGGATATCTATTCCGAGTTTAAAAATGATCCGGCCAGAATATTGATGGTTGGTTTAGACGCTGCAGGTAAATTGATTTATATTTTAGTTTTATAATTTTTCAAAAATAAATTCTTAATATATTTTAAACAAAACCCGTCAATAGTGCTCTAAACAAAATACGATTCTTAACAGAGGTCGGACCACTGAACGCAGTCTTAGATAAAGTCCTATCACTCCTTTTATTTAAACGAATATTTCTTTCAGATATGTTTGTCCCTCCGAATTCATTGGAAAATATAACAGTTTTTATCCAATGAGAAACTTGAGTCGGAGGAGGGAGGGGCACGATCAAATGAGCTTAGGGGTGGGGTTCTGCATGTAACCCATTGGTCTTAAGTTTCAGACTGTCCAGCACGGTTTCACAAAAAATAAGGGCTAATTTTGGTTTACAATTACAAATTTTATAATTTTTTAGGAATTTTAGGGCCGTTAGACAGCCCGAAGTTGCTCAATTTGCCTATCTTTCAATATTTTGTTGAAATGTTAAGATAGGTTGTGCTAGCTGGATATGTCATTGATATTTATAATTTTATTTTCAGGAAAAACGACATTATTATATAAAATGAAGTTGAATGAGAATGTTATGACGATACCTACAATAGGTTTTAACGTAGAAACAGTCAGTCCTGTTAAAGGTATCAATTTTACTGTCTGGGATGTCGGAGGACAAGATAAGATACGCCCACTGTGGAGACATTATTTTCAAAATTCAGATGGTAAATATATAATTTTGAAATTGTTTTTAGATGTGTCCTTGTTTTATTGTTCTGAAATTTCATGTTTTGACTTAGTCCGGGATGATACATAAAGATTTTTTTAACCCCTTTTCTTCTGTCGGTTATCATGGTTGGTTCAAATGGGAAACGTAGGATATAAAACTCTTTTCATATTGATAACAGATTACCTGTGTATAAATATTTTATTTTAATAATGTAATTTCAGGATTATTGTATGTAGTAGACAGTGCTGATAGAGAACATGTATTAATTGTAATTTCAGGATTATTGTATGTAGTAGACAGTGCTGATAGAGAACATGTATTAATTGTAATTTTAGGATTATTGTATGTAGTAGACAGTGCTGATAGAGAACATGTATTAATTGTAATTTCAGGATTATTGTATGTAGTAGATAGTGCTGATAGAGAACATGTATTAATTGTAATTTCAGGATTATTGTATGTAGTAGATAGTGCTGATAGAGAACATGTATTAATTGTAATTTTAGGATTATTGTATGTAGTAGACAGTGCTGATAGAGAACATGTATTAATTGTAATTTCAGGATTATTGTATGTAGTAGACAGTGCTGATAGAGAACATGTATTAATTGTAATTTCAGGATTATTGTATGTAGTTGACAGTGCTGATAGAGAACATGTAATAATTGTAATTTCAGGATTATTGTATGTAGTAGACAGTGCTGATAGAGAACATGTATTAATTGTAATTTCAGGATTATTGTATGTAGTAGACAGTGCTGATAGAGAACATGTATTAATTGTAATTTCAGGATTATTGTATGTAGTTGACAGTGTTGATAGAGAACATGTATTAATTGTAATTTCAGGATTATTGTATGTAGTAGACAGTGGTGATAGAGAACATGTATTAATTGTAATTTCAGGATTATTGTATGTAGTAGACAGTGCTGATAGAGAACATGTATTAATTGTAATTTCAGGATTATTGTATGTAGTTGACAGTGTTGATAGAGAACATGTATTAATTGTAATTTCAGGATTATTGTATGTAGTAGACAGTGGTGATAGAGAACATGTATTAATTGTAATTTCAGGATTATTGTATGTAGTAGATAGTGCTGATAGAGAACATGTATTAATTGTAATTTCAGGATTATTGTATGTAGTAGACAGTGCTGATAGAGAACATGTATTAATTGTAATTTCAGGATTATTGTATGTAGTAGACAGTGCTGATAGAGAACATGTATTAATTGTAATTTCAGGATTATTGTATGTAGTAGACAGTGCTGATAGAGAACATGTATTAA
Source organism: Lottia scabra (assembly GCA_029955415.1). Taxonomy (NCBI): domain Eukaryota; kingdom Metazoa; phylum Mollusca; class Gastropoda; family Lottiidae; genus Lottia; species Lottia scabra. Next base: position 47,604,588 of record JARJEI010000001.1, read on the forward strand.
TTGTAATTTCAGGATTATTGTATGTAGTAGACAGTGCTGATAGAGAACATGTATTAATTGTAATTTCAGGATTATTGTATGTAGTAGACAGTGCTGATAGAGAACATGTATTAATTGTAATTTCAGGATTATTGTATGTAGTAGACAGTGCTGATAGAGAACATGTATTAATTGTAATTTCAGGATTATTGTATGTAGTAGACAGTGCTGATAGAGAACATGTATTAATTGTAATTTCAGGATTATTGTATGTAGTAGACAGTGCTGATAGAGAACATGTATTAATTGTAATTTCAGGATTATTGTATGTAGTTGACAGTGGTGATAGAGAACATGTATTAATTGTAATTTCAGGATTATTGTATGTAGTAGATAGTGTTGATAGAGAACATGTATTAATTGTAATTTCAGGATTATTGTATGTAGTAAACAGTACTGATAGAGAACATGTATTAATTGTAATTTCAGGATTATTGTATGTAGTAGACAGTGCTGATAGAGAACATGTATTAATTGTAATTTCAGGATTATTGTATGTAGTAGATAGTGCTGATAGAGAACATGTATTAATTGTAATTTCAGGATTATTGTATGTAGTAGATAGTGCTGATAGAGAACATGTATTAATTGTAATTTTAGGATTATTGTATGTAGTAGACAGTGCTGATAGAGAACATGTATTAATTGTAATTTCAGGATTATTGTATGTAGTTGACAGTGCTGATAGAGAACATGTATTAATTGTAATTTCAGGATTATTGTATGTAGTAGATAGTGCTGATAGAGAACATGTATTAATTGTAATTTCAGGATTATTGTATGTAGTAGATAGTGCTGATAGAGAACATGTATTAATTGTAATTTCAGGATTATTGTATGTAGTTGACAGTGCTGATAGAGAACATGTATTAATTGTAATTTCAGGATTATTGTATGTAGTAGACAGTACTGATAGAGAACATGTATTAATTGTAATTTCAGGATTATTGTATGTAGTAGATAGTGCTGATAGAGAACATGTATTAATTGTAATTTCAGGATTATTGTATGTAGGTGACAGTGCTGATAGAGAACATGTATTAATTGTAATTTCAGGATTATTGTATATAGTAGATAGTGCTGATAGAGAACATGTATTAATTGTAATTTCAGGATTATTGTATGTAGTAGACAGTACTGATAAAGAACATGTATTAATTGTAATTTCAGGATTATTGTATGTGTAGACAGTGGTGATAGAGAACATGTATTAATTGTAATTTCAGGATTATTGTATGTAGGTGACAGTGCTGATAGAGAACATGTATTAATTGTAATTTCAGGATTATTGTATGTAGTAAACAGTGCTGATAGAGAACATGTATTAATTGTAATTTCAGGATTATTGTATGTAGTTGACAGTGCTGATAGAGAACATGTATTAATTGTAATTTCAGGATTATTGTATGTAGTTGACAGTGCTAATAGAGAACATGTATTAATTGTAATTTCAGGATTATTGTATGTAGTAGACAGTGCTGATAGAGAACATGTATTAATTGTAATTTCAGGATTATTGTATGTAGTTGATAGTGCTGATAGAGAACATGTATTAATTGTAATTTCAGGATTATTGTATGTAGTAGACAGTGCTGATAGAGAACATGTATTAATTGTAATTTCAGGATTATTGTATGTAGTTGATAGTGCTGATAGAGAACATGTATTAATTGTAATTTCAGGATTATTGTATGTAGTTGACAGTGCTGATAGAGAACATGTATTAATTGTAATTTCAGGATTATTGTATGTAGTAGACAGTGCTGATAGAGAACATGTATTAATTGTAATTTCAGGATTATTGTATGTAGTAAACAGTACTGATAGAGAACATGTATTAATTGTAATTTCAGGATTATTGTATGTAGTTGACAGTGCTGATAGAGAACATGTATTAATTGTAATTTCAGGATTATTGTATGTAGTTGACAGTGCTGATAGAGAACATGTATTAATTGTAATTTCAGGATTATTGTATGTAGTAGACAGTGCTGATAGAGAACATGTATTAATTGTAATTTCAGGATTATTGTATGTAGTAGATAGTGTTGATAGAGAACATGTATTAATTGTAATTTCAGGATTATTGTATGTAGTAGACAGTGCTGATAGAGAACATGTAATAATTGTAATTACAGGATTATTGTATGTAGTAGACAGTGCTGATAGAGAACATGTATTAATTGTAATTTCAGGATTATTGTATGTAGTAAACAGTACTGATAGAGAACATGTATTAATTGTAATTTCAGGATTATTGTATGTAGTTGACAGTGCTGATAGAGAACATGTATTAATTGTAATTTCAGGATTATTGTATGTAGTTGACAGTGCTGATAGAGAACATGTATTAATTGTAATTTCAGGATTATTGTATGTAGTAGACAGTGCTGATAGAGAACATGTATTAATTGTAATTTCAGGATTATTGTATGTAGTAGATAGTGTTGATAGAGAACATGTATTAATTGTAATTTCAGGATTATTGTATGTAGTAGACAGTGCTGATAGAGAACATGTAATAATTGTAATTACAGGATTATTGTATGTAGTAGACAGTGCTGATAGAGAACATGTATTAATTGTAATTTCAGGATTATTGTATGTAGTAGACAGTGGTGATAGAGAACATGTATTAATTGTAATTTTAGGATTATTGTATGTAGTAGACAGTGGTGATAGAGAACATGTATTAATTGTAATTTCAGGATTATTGTATGTAGTAGACAGTGGTGATAGAGAACATGTATTAATTGTAATTTCAGGATTATTGTATGTAGTTGACAGTGCTGATAGAGAACATGTAATAATTGTAATTACAGGATTATTGTATGTAGTTGATAGTGCTGATAGAGAACATGTATTAATTGTAATTTCAGGATTATTGTATGTAGTAGACAGTGTTGATAGAGAACATGTATTAATTGTAATTTCAGGATTATTGTATGTAGTTGACAGTGTTGATAGAGAACATGTATTAATTGTAATTTCAGGATTATTGTATGTAGTAGACAGTGTTGATAGAGAACATGTAATAATTGTAATTACAGGATTATTGTATGTAGTAGACAGTGCTGATAGAGAACATGTATTAATTGTAATTTCAGGATTATTGTATGTAGTTGACAGTGCTGATAGAGAACATGTATTAATTGTAATTTCAGGATTATTGTATGTAGTTGACAGTGCTGATAGAGAACATGTATTAATTGTAATTTTAGGATTATTGTATGTAGTTGATAGTGCTGACAGAGAACATGTATTAATTGTAATTTCAGGATTATTGTATGTAGTAGACAGTGCTGATAGAGAACATGTATTAATTGTAATTTCAGGATTATTGTATGTAGTAGACAGTGTTGATAGAGAACATGTAATAATTGTAATTTCAGGATTATTGTATGTAGTTGACAGTGCTGATAGAGAACATGTAATAATTGTAATTACAGGATTATTGTATGTAGTAGACAGTGCTGATAGAGAACATGTATTAATTGTAATTTCAGGATTATTGTATGTAGTAGATAGTGCTGATAGAGAACATGTATTAATTGTAATTTCAGGATTATTGTATGTAGTAGACAGTGTTGATAGAGAACATGTATTAATTGTAATTTCAGGATTATTGTATGTAGTTGATAGTGCTGATAGAGAACATGTATTAATTGTAATTTCAGGATTATTGTATGTAGTAGACAGTGCTGATAGAGAACATGTATTAATTGTAATTTTAGGATTATTGTATGTAGTAGATAGTGCTGATAGAGAACATGTATTAATTGTAATTTCAGGATTATTGTATGTAGTAGACAGTGCTGATAGAGAACATGTATTAATTGTAATTTCAGGATTATTGTATGTAGTTGACAGTGCTGATAGAGAACATGTATTAATTGTAATTTCAGGATTATTGTATGTAGTTGACAGTGCTGATAGAGAACATGTATTAATTGTAATTTCAGGATTATTGTATGTAGTTGATAGTGCTGATAGAGAACATGTATTAATTGTAATTTCAGGATTATTGTATGTAGTTGACAGTGCTGATAGAGAACATGTATTAATTGTAATTTCAGGATTATTGTATGTAGTTGATAGTGCTGATAGAGAACATGTATTAATTGTAATTTCAGGATTATTGTATGTAGTAGACAGTGCTGATAGAGAACATGTATTAATTGTAATTTCAGGATTATTGTATGTAGTTGACAGTGCTGATAGAGAACATGTATTAATTGTAATTTCAGGATTATTGTATGTAGTAGACAGTGTTGATAGAGAACATGTATTAATTGTAATTTTAGGATTATTGTATGTAGTAGACAGTGCTGATAGAGAACATGTATTAATTGTAATTTCAGGATTATTGTATGTAGTAGACAGTGCTGATAGAGAACATGTATTAATTGTAATTTCAGGATTATTGTATGTAGTTGACAGTGCTGATAGAGAACATGTATTAATTGTAATTTCAGGATTATTGTATATAGTAGACAGTGCTAATAGAGAACATGTATTAATTGTAATTTCAGGATTATTGTATGTAGTAGATAGTGCTGATAGAGAACATGTATTAATTGTAATTTCAGGATTATTGTATGTAGTTGACAGTGCATATAGAGAACATGTATTAATTGTAATTTCAGGATTATTGTATGTAGTAGACAGTGCTGATAGAGAACATGTATTAATTGTAATTTCAGGATTATTGTATGTAGTTGATAGTGCTGATAGAGAACATGTATTAATTGTAATTTCAGGATTATTGTATGTAGTAGACAGTGCTGATAGAGAACATGTATTAATTGTAATTTCAGGATTATTGTATGTAGTAGACAGTGCTGATAGAGAACATGTATTAATTGTAATTTCAGGATTATTGTATGTAGTTGATAGTGTTGATAGAGAACATGTATTAATTGTAATTTCAGGATTATTGTATGTAGTAGACAGTGTTGATAGAGAACATGTATTAATTGTAATTTCAGGATTATTGTATGTAGTAGACAGTGCTGATAGAGAACATGTATTAATTGTAATTTTAGGATTATTGTATGTAGTAGACAGTGCTGATAGAGAACATGTATTAATTGTAATTTCAGGATTATTGTATGTAGTTGACAGTGTTGATAGAGAACATGTATTAATTGTAATTTCAGGATTATTGTATGTAGTAGACAGTGCTGATAGAGAACATGTATTAATTGTAATTTCAAGATTATTGTATGTAGTAGACAGTGCTGATAGAGAACATGTATTAATTGTAATTTCAGGATTATTGTATGTAGTAGACAGTGTTGATAGAGAACATGTATTAATTGTAATTTTAGGATTATTGTATGTAGTAGACAGTGCTGATAGAGAACATGTATTAATTGTAATTTCAGGATTATTGTATGTAGTAGACAGTGCTGATAGAGAACATGTATTAATTGTAATTTTAGGATTATTGTATGTAGTTGATAGTGGTGATAGAGAATATGTATTAATTGTAATTTCAGGATTATTGTATGTAGTAGACAGTGCTGATAGAGAACATGTATTAATTGTAATTTCAGGATTATTGTATGTAGTTGATAGTGCTGATAGAGAACATGTATTAATTGTAATTTCAGGATTATTGTATGTAGTTGACAGTGCTGATAGAGAACATGTATTAATTGTAATTTTAGGATTATTGTATGTAGTAGACAGTGCTGATAGAGAACATGTATTAATTGTAATTTCAGGATTATTGTATGTAGTAGACAGTGCTGATAGAGAACATGTATTAATTGTAATTTCAGGATTATTGTATGTAGTAGATAGTGCTGATAGAGAACATGTATTAATTGTAATTTCAGGATTATTGTATGTAGTTGACAGTGTTGATAGAGAACATGTATTAATTGTAATTTCAGGATTATTGTATGTAGTAGACAGTGCTGATAGAGAACATGTATTAATTGTAATTTTAGGATTATTGTATGTAGTTGATAGTGCTGATAGAGAACATGTATTAATTGTAATTTCAGGATTATTGTATGTAGTAGACAGTGCTGATAGAGAACATGTATTAATTGTAATTTCAGGATTATTGTATGTAGTTGATAGTGCTGATAGAGAACATGTATTAATTGTAATTTTAGGATTATTGTATGTAGTAGACAGTGCTGATAGAGAACATGTATTAATTGTAATTTCAGGATTATTGTATGTAGTAGATAGTGCTGATAGAGAACATGTATTAATTGTAATTTCAGGATTATTGTATGTAGTAGACAGTGCTGATAGAGAACATGTATTAATTGTAATTTCAGGATTATTGTATGTAGTTGAGAGTGCTGATAGAGAACATGTATTAATTGTAATTTCAGGATTATTGTATGTAGTAGACAGTGCTGATAGAGAACATGTATTAATTGTAATTTCAGGATTATTGTATGTAGTTGACAGTGCTGATAGAGAACATGTATTAATTGTAATTTCAGGATTATTGTATATAGTAGACAGTGCTAATAGAGAACATGTATTAATTGTAATTTCAGGATTATTGTATGTAGTAGATAGTGCTGATAGAGAACATGTATTAATTGTAATTTCAGGATTATTGTATATAGTTGACAGTGCATATAGAGAACATGTATTAATTGTAATTTCAGGATTATTGTATGTAGTAGACAGTGCTGATAGAGAACATGTATTAATTGTAATTTTAGGATTATTGTATGTAGTTGATAGTGGTGATAGAGAATATGTATTAATTGTAATTTCAGGATTATTGTATGTAGTAGACAGTGCTGATAGAGAACATGTATTAATTGTAATTTCAGGATTATTGTATGTAGTTGATAGTGCTGATAGAGAACATGTATTAATTGTAATTTCAGGATTATTGTATGTAGTAGACAGTGCTGATAGAGAACATGTATTAATTGTAATTTCAGGATTATTGTATGTAGTAGACAGTGCTGATAGAGAACATGTATTAATTGTAATTTTAGGATTATTGTATGTAGTTGACAGTGCTGATAGAGAACATGTATTAATTGTAATTTCAGGATTATTGTATGTAGTTGATAGTGCTGATAGAGAACATGTATTAATTGTAATTACAGGATTATTGTATGTAGTAGACAGTGCTGATAGAGAACATGTATTAATTGTAATTTTAGGATTATTGTATGTAGTAGATAGTGTTGATAGAGAACATGTATTAATTGTAATTTCAGGATTATTGTATGTAGTAGATAGTGTTGATAGAGAACATGTATTAATTGTAATTTCAGGATTATTGTATGTAGTTGATAGTGCTGATAGAGAACATGTATTAATTGTAATTTTAGGATTATTGTATGTAGTTGATAGTGCTGATAGAGAACATGTATTAATTGTAATTTTAGGATTATTGTATGTAGTAGACAGTGCTGATAGAGAACATGTAATAATTGTAATTTCAGGATTATTGTATGTAGTAGATAGTGCTGATAGAGAACGACTGTGGGAGTCACGTGATGAGTTGATGGCAGTATGTGACAGTGACGAGATGAGGGGGGTACCTATAGTCGTACTGGCTAATAAACAAGATTTACCTGGTATGTTTTTACCTCATTGCTCACTCTTCTGGGTCACTTACATAGCTTTTCACAATCTCCTCCAAATCATCGCAAAATCGATTAACATTGTATGTAATGTACTCCTTGGAAAATGATCTGATAGGGTAGGATAACTTTTTGGACACTCACACAGCCTTTAATTTGTATAATCTATCATGATGACACAATACACCGACAGTTGAGATTGTCAAAATAGAAGGCGTTTGTTGTTGTCAGTTAAGTTTTAATAATGAAAAACTGTACAAGTTTAAGCAAGAAATATGTATACAGACCAGATATAGATGTCGGATTACGCAGAATACCGTAGTACTCAGATGTCGGAATTGACAGAGTACACTATTTATCCAATCGGCAATCCTCGGCAGTTTCCGTAAACCATAATATCATTAATATGTTGCAGAGCGCTAGCGTAGCCTTCACGGAGACCGTTTTCTATCTATCTATAAAATTGTTTTATATTTGTATATATCTATTTCCAGGTTCTATGGGAGTCGCTGATATTATAACAGGCTTAAACTTGAGGAAATTTACCGATAGAAAGTGGTACGTTCAGGGAACGTGTGCTGTGTCTGGAGACGGTATTTTTGAAGGAATGAAAGAATTGGCGAAATTAGTCAAAGACTTTAAGAAAACCAGAAATTGATTGTGACATTTTTTGATACATGTGAGGATAATGTAAATTGTTGAAACGTTATATGTTTTTAAACAGTGAAAATGTTGGAAAAATTGTGATATGGAAAATCAGTAAAAACAAATTAATGTGTTGCCTTCTGAACAATTTAAAACATTTAAGTTGTATTGTCGATTTTGCCACTCGTTCGATGATTTTTATCAACTGACATTTTTGATTCCCGGTGTTGATTGGAAGAGAGCACACCTTAATAAAGAGAAAGGGGATCAGTTCCCGCCAATTACTTTTAACACAACATTGATCAAATACGGATTGTATATAATTTTGCACAGTTTTGTGTTTAGGAGTTTTCAGAAATGTCTACATTTCCAGTCATTTGTATATTTTTTTTAAAAACATTTCAACATCAAACTATAATGTTTATAATATCATAGTGTTTATGCAATCGGCTCTTGATGTTCTCTCTGGAAAATTGGAAGCCCCTATTTTTTATATCTTTACAGAAAAGACTATTGTTTATAGTTAATGATTTATATATATTGTTATAAATTATAATATTGTATTTTTTGTAAACGAATTTTGTTAAAGATATAGCATATAGTGATTTATTTTGTATTTTGATTATCTGTATCATTCTGATCAACAGAGAAATTCTTCCTATCGGAGATACATACGGAGCTAGGAAAGATGCGAAGTTTCGTATGTATCTGTATAGTAATCTGACAACAGAGTTAAATTTGATCAACTTGTGATAAACACACTTTGTAACTGTGACTATTTTATAATATTATATTATGTATTATGCTTAAGGAATACAACCTCTTAGAATGAACAAAAAGTATAAATTTTCAAACTTGGTCATTAAAAAGAAAGAAAACTTGGTCATTAGGAGTTTATATTCATCAAGGGACCTGTCTGGTTGCATAACTTTACAACAGATTACCTACATAATCTGATAAATCAAGAAAACTGTGTTTATATACAATAATTGAAAAACACTTACTCAAATTTTAAGCGAACAACTTGGTGGACGGACAAAAGCCCCACCGGACAAAAGCCCCACTTTGAATTATGATGATGACTTCTTTTGATAGGCAATTAATCAACAGATTATAGGATTAAAATGTCTTCTTTTAAATCCATTTCAATTTCTTAGATGTCTATGGCTATATGATAGAATAATGAAACATTTGAAATGGAGATCATAGAAAATTCCAGAGGTGGCATGAAGCTGTGCAATGAAGGTTATATGTATACCAAGAAATCAGAAAGTAAAACCACCATCCGATGGGAATGTTCCCAAAGGAAGGCATTTATTTGTAAAAGTACCCTTACAACTGACCTGAGCATACAGTCAGTTGTAAATTCATCACCACACCACACCATCTTCCAAATCCTGCTAAAATTCTAGCCACCAAACTACGTAATGATATTAAGGAAAAGTCATATCTAGGTAAACAGGAAAGGTATGATTTTTGTGAATGTCATCAAAATGTGCTTAAAGGTTGTTATTGTTATGCATGAATATTGTAATAAAGAATGTCTATCTTACATGGTGGTATATCTGGAAGTACTGGGTAACCTAAATGTAAAATATGTAAAGTTTGTGATATTTTGTTATAAATCTGTTATTAAATGTTATGAAAATTGAACTGTTTATTTAACCATTCATTACCTCTCCTCCGTATATAAATGTGGTCTGTAGTCTATCTGTTTTAATAATGACACGAAGTCCACATAAAGGTATTTGCCACCTGCCACTTCCGGTAGACGTGTAACCAGTCTGGATAATCGAGGAGAACATTGTTTACAAATCGGCCATTTCCAACAACTTTTAGAACTTTTATAAAAAATTGTCATTTTTCGGTTTTAAAAACCTCTGACAGTTTGAACATTGAAGTTGATGTTCAAAATGGATCCCGATAAAGTCAGACTTGTGCAGTCAAAATATGAAGGTTCGGCTGCGAAGCAAATTTATGCAGTATTGATCGCATGCACCGGTGCATTTTCATTTGGATACACCATCGGATTCAGTTCTCCTGGAGTTCCGAGCATGGTGAAGGCTCAAGTTATTACTGATTCGTCTGCAGGATTTTTTGGATCCCTTCTGCCAGTCGGTGCAATATTCGGTGGGCCAGTAGGAGGCTGGTGTGTGGAGAAACTTGGACGAAAAAGAACAATCTTGCTTACTTCTCTCCCTTTCCTGTGTGGTTGGTTGACCATAGCCTATCATTATGCCTTGATGCATCTGTTTATTGGTAGACTTCTGACTGGTTTTGCTAGTGGAATGATCACTGTGTGTGTGCCGGTCTATAATGCTGAAGTCTCATCGAAAACGTACCGTGGAAAACTTGGTTCATTCACCCAACTTTTCATCACTATTGGTATTTTAGCAGTGTATTTGTTTGGCTCGGTTTTAGAATGGAAGAATTTGGCGCTAGTTGGAATCATTCCTGCAGCTGTCACTGCATTTGGTTGTTTCTACTTGCCAGAGTCACCTCATTGGCTTTTGGGACATGGACAGAAAGTTGAAGCCGTCGCTGCATTAAAAGCCTTAAGAGATAATCACATGGATGTTGCTGAAGAATGCCGTGATATTGAAGAATCGATCGACTCGCAAGAAAAAGTGCCATGTTCTGAATTCATGAAGCCAGAAGTCCTGAAGCCGCTGATGATAATCGTATTCATCATGATCTTTCAACAGTTTAGCGGAATCAACGCCATTATGTTTTACACAGTCTCAATCTTTGAGGTTGCGATGCCGGAGGCTGCTCACTCTGCCACCATTGCTGTAGGGGTCGTACAGGTCGTTGGAACCCTGACAGCGTCTTTGTTGATGGACAAGTCCGGCAGACGGAAGTTACTGGTTATCTCTGGTGTGATTATGAGTGCGTGTCTGATTATATTGGGCTATTGTTTCACTTCACCAGTTCAAACAGGGTCTGCGATGTATAAATGGATGCCGGTTGTTTGTATCTTGCTGTATGTCATTGGTTTCAGTTTAGGATGGGGTCCGATACCTATTTTAGTGATGTCCGAATTATTGCCTGCGCGTGTCCGAGGAGGAGCCAGCGCCATCGCAATTTTCACTAACTGGTCGTGTGCGTTTGTTGTTACCATGACATTCATACCGTTGAAGATTATGATCGGAGATAATATCATCTTTTACGCATTCGGAGCATCGTGTGTTTTGTCAATTTGTTTTGTTTTGCGTTTTCTACCTGAAACCAAGGGGAAGTCGTTGGAAGACATTGAATTATTTTTCCTGGGAAAGGGTGTTAGTCCCAGTGTAGTGTAAACAGTTTTTTGGGCTGTATTTAACAGCTTGGTGTTTTAACAGGTGTGAACAGGAAAAAGGTTTTCTAGCTTTTGGATTTGCATGCTTCAACACTTCTTCTTATTTTGATAAACAACAGTAGCTGTACTTATCAAGTGGTTCCTGAAATTCCAGAAAATCTTAAACAAGTATATAACAATTGAAAAACAAATCTAGATGCTTCGTTTTTTCTATGGTTTATATTTATTCTATTGTGATGATTATCACTCAGTTCAGAATTTGTTTAAAAAAATTATATCAACGTATGCTTGTTACGTTGCACCAAGGTTGCTCTTAAAATCCACTCTTACATTGGATGATCCTAGACATGGAAAAAGAATCTCAATGATTATTTTTTGTAGATATTTTATTTTTGTAAGTAATTAGAAATGAAGGATCAATGAAAATTTACAGTATTTAAAGGGATTGTAAAAATAAGCTAACACATTTTATGTCCCCCATACACAAACAAAGTTTAGAAATACCCTTTATAATCCCTTTAAGAGGTTTTCTAAACTTTGTATGTGTATCGAGAGACACTGATAGCATAAAATTCTGTCATTTCTATTTTCAATCAGACTTCTGTGGTTCCAGCAATTCATTTTAAGCTAAATAAGTGATTGATGACATCACAAACCACAAAATATACTTATATCACAGAAAACCTCCGTTTTGTGACGTCATCAAACTTCAAGAACGTATGGAGTCTGATTGAAAATTGGAATGATGCTATCAGCGTCCAGCGTCCTAGATACACATACAAAAAATTTTAAAATCTCTTAAATGATTAGTTTAACAAAAACTTCATTCATCATCTACATTCCTCTCAGCACAAATTTCAATTGATCATTTTTTCAATGAAGCAGCTGGTTTATTGTATAATATTTCAATATCACTCTACATCAAATGTATTGAATTCTATTTTAACAGTAGAAATATTTTGTTATTGTATTAAGATGACTACCGTATATTTCCAAATATAATGCGCACCCATGTATAATGCACACCCCTTCCTTTCCCATTAAAATCAGGAAAAATACATTTACCTGTGTATGATACGCACCCCTTGCTTACAAAAAATAAAGTCAGTATACAGATAGCTGAATTTGAGTTCTATCAGCTGGTATTGTAAATATACTATTAATAGTCTGTACTCCATGCAAGATATGAAAATGTTATTTTAAAGGGGAATGTTCAGCATTTGAGAAGGCCTGTTTAGTAGATTATTTATATTAAGCTTTGTTACTAATTGTGTGAAATCTTATATTTTTGTGGGCATCAGATTTTTGAAATTTGATTTCTTTTTTAAATGTTATTGTTGATTTGATTTAAACAATAATTTATTTCAACATTACATATAATTTTGACAGAAAATAACTAAGGTTTCGGAAACAAATCGACTTATCCGGCACCTGCGTGTTATTGTTAGTAGAAGGCTTTAATTAGAAGGAACCTTATTCTGGAAAATATAAACCAATTGAAACTGATTTGATAAAACTAAATTCTACTTGATTAAGACTTGACTGGAAAACTAAAATCTTGTTAAAAATGTTCAGCATTTTTGAGGGTCGATTTGGGCCTTGAATGTATGGAAATAGTCTTCAGAAGTACTACTAATGCACAAAAATCACACAATTCCTTCAATTATATCTCTACTTTAACATTTATCCTTCATTTTCTGTATATTATATTTCTATATAACGCACAGTCAAATGACGATAATTATGGCTACACAGGGATTTGAAGGCTTAAATTTCTTAGGATGGTTGTGAACATTATTATGGATTACATAAGCTAATAAAATCCAGATTCTGAGACTAAATTTTTTGGGGTCGAACAATTAGTGAACATATCCTTTGAGACTTTTTTACTTATGTTTTTTGTCAATCAACAAATTATTAATTCTGGCCACAATATTCTAGACGTACCAAGGCACCATCCGTTAAAAATATACTGTGACCAGCCTTTCTTGAAAAGAGCAGCATAGTTTATTTCAATATAGGTGTAAATGAAATGGAGTTTTACGTCTCACATTTCTGCACCTATTGGGCTAACGAGGAAAAAGTAAGCTTGGTCTGCTTTGGGCACTATAGAAATATCAACATCATGAGATAAAACCAGATCGATTTATATATTATATTTCATTATGGGTTAATTTAGTCGAAGGGGATTTGGATTGTTGTCTTCTATCTAAACAGGATTCAAACAAATGGCCTCTTATAACCAAAACTTAAACCATGGGTGAGCTTACTTGTTATAGATCTGATTTGAACCTAATGCCCAATGGACTAAAACCTACTGAGATTGGTTGGGTGGTACATGACAAGTTAACGTTCTCTGCAGCAGCAGCTGATATCGCCAACTAAAACCTACTGAGTTACCCCATCATGGATTATCTGATCTGACCAGGTGTTTCAATATCCATCTGGTGTCACAGATTAAACAGATTTATATAGGCTTTAAATTCAGATTAAGATATTGTAGGGATTAATAGGGATACATTTCATCAAACTTACACAGGGCAAAAAATGTGTTCAATGAGATTCTGGACAAATTTAATGTTAAAATCTATCCTCAGTATTTAATGACTAGGACTAGAACACTATTATTTTTTAGAAACATATCATTTTATAAAGCAAAACCCTGGGTTCTCAAAGTAGGCTTAAATAACCCCCAGTGGATTAACACCCAGTTCTGTTGTCAAAGAAGAGTTTGTGGACACTTGCTGACTCAGGCCGGGAGGAAGCAATTTGAGGGGGCAAATTGTGCAAAAACTCATTCTCAAGGGTGGTGAGAATTTCTCAAGAAATGTTTGGAAGAGTTTGGGACTAATGATCAAAAAGGTTTGAGAAGCAAGGATTTAAAATATATTGTTGTGACATCATCAGATAGTTAACTGTTTTGTTGCTTTATTTGTCATGTTTATATTATTACTATAAGTTTTGTTATGAATATTATAAAGTTGGGAATAAAATTATCCACCAGTAGCTGTTGTTTTTTTTATATGCCTGAGATAGTATAAGAGGGTGAGAGGTTATATTCCGCTGTAGAAAAACTAGAAAGTCTTTGGAGTCCCATTTACATGTTTTAAAGCGATTGTAAAGAGGTTTCTAAACTTTGTATGTGTATCAGGGACACTGATAGCATCAATTTGTGCCTTTCCCATTTCTATTCCGACGTCTGTGGTTCTTGCAATTCCACTAAATCTAACACGTTTTATGACGTCACTGACAGTGATCTACCAGAAGCTACTATTGATATATATGCAGATCACTGGTAGTGACTTCATAAAACACATTGCTGATGCTATCAGTGTCCCCGATACACATACAAAGTTTCGAAAACTTCTTTACAATCCCTTAAAGAGCTCAAATGTTTGTTTAAGAAAACTTCCTTCCAAACTCTTTTAACATTTCAAGTTATTTGACATTATTTCAGAAACAGATACATGTTTTCAGATTTTTTTTAAAAATGTCTAAAATAGGCTATATTGATATAAAAAATACAGCATCTTGCTAAAAGTACCTAAATATAGCAATTGCAATTTTCAACATAACTTTAATATTAAATATAATATTGCAGCAAATATTCCCTAATAACTGACAAAAGCGGAGATATTGGTAATATAGAGTTTTTAATGACACAAAACGTTTCGGGTTATATGTACCTTTCCTCAGTTGTGTCATATAATAGTTATGATATTCCCCTATGTTTTGAAAGAAAAAAACCCAATTTATTATAAAATACAATTAATATATCAGAATGACTTTTTTTCTTCAGAATATTACAACACAACATGATATTGAACACCTGGCTGGGTTCGTGTATGCATAAAAATATATAAATTAGATTGAGTTAAACCATTGATATAACAGGACCCGTATGCATAAAAAATAACTCATGGTTAAAATCAAACTTTGGGTTATTACCATGAGTTTTACTAGAAGATTTTGAGGGTCAAAATATGTATTTGAGGGTTATTCACATAGATATCATACTGGCCCAGGTTTTCGAGAGTTTAATATAGATTTTTATAACTGTAAAAGTTATTGAATTCCAAATTGTAGCTGAGATTATCAGACAAGAACATTCTAAGAACATCAAGTAATGACTGGTAGATCAAGTCTATTATCTGTGATTGTCAATATAATTTCTCTTGTTGGATAATCTCGACTATAGATATAGCTAAGAACATCCAGTACTATTTGTGACGTCATTTTTTCCAAGCTGTCAATTACTGGTTGTTTGTTACTATATTTAGACTGACCACGTGTAGAACTGTCAAATATCAATAATGACATGGCAGAGATTATATTGGACTGGCTATATAACACAGGGATACAGAGAACTGGGTAGTTATATCTCAAACTTTACAGTGGACAGAATACGACAGAATACAAGATATAGCAAGATCACAAAGTTTTTTCTAAAAAATTAAGTGACTTTGTATTGAATTTTTCAGCTTTTGGATAAAGAAAAGACAACTTGTTTTTGCTCAAGAAGTGAATGAATGATTATTTTACAAAGTGATTAAATCTTGGAGAAATAGAATTGATTATCACAGTTAGTTGAGTATTTTTGAGTTTAAAATGGGGATATTTTTGTCAAAAATATTTGAGGCTCTGTCTGCCTTTACGGCTGATAATCCCTCCAGAATTTTGATGCTGGGTTTAGATGCTGCAGGTAAGTTAAACTTTTTTCTTTTCAATAAAAACTCAGATTTAGATATTGGTAAATGAATTGCCCACTGAAAAATCATAACTTTTCTTGGGTTAAATGATGTAAATTGATTTATTTAGTCAGGCATGAATTGATCTCAATGCACCTCATGATTTTGACCTTTATAGTAGTGGCGGGTGTCTTGCGCGAAGCAGACCATGCTTACTCTTTTCGAAACACTTGATATAATTCTTGTATGGGAAGTTCACTACTATAAAATTATTGCTCTGGATGAAATTTTTGATTAACAGAATTGTTTTGCTCGTACAGATTTTTATTATTTAAAGGGTTTCAATAACAATTAAAAGCCGTTAGTTTGTAGTTATTATGCATATTTTGGAATCCATAAATTATGTTAACTTTAAAACTGCCATTACCATATGTTTTAAAACTGTATTTTGTAGGTAAAACTACCGTACTGTATAAGTTAAAACTAAATGAAACAGTATGTACGATACCTACTATCGGGTTTAACGTAGAAACAGTGAGTCCTGTTAAAGGGGTCAGTTTTACTGTCTGGGATGTGGGAGGGCAGGAGAAAATACGTCAATTATGGAGACATTATTACAATAATGCTCAAGGTAAATTTTATATTTTTTCAAATATTTTTTGATTTGAGTCTTCATTTGCTTATAGAAGGCAGACTGATTAATGGACGGGGGGTGGGGGGATGGGGACCAATGGCACAAACCTCTCTAAGGGGGGTCTTAGTGGTTTTTCTCAAGAACATAAGAGAATTATTTTTCTGCACCATACACATATTCTGGAGAATAAGAATTATTTTTTGAAATTTTTAAATAAAATGAGGGTGCACCCTTTTTTTTTCTTACAGCACCACTGTTAGGAGATGGGGGGGGGGGGGGGGAGGGGGGAAATCTGACAACGGGCAGTCTCTTGAAAGGACTGGTCGTGGCATCTTCTGACCTTGAGGGAGATTTGAACCTACAGCACCTAATCGCCTAACAGACGGTAATTCAACTCGCTACAGACTGATCTATTCTACTGCCACAAAAAAACAGTGTTAGGAAAGTTTGGTTAAATGATTTGTTCCAACATAGATTAGGGGTTCTCAAATGGCAGCCCGCGGGCCCTTGCGAGTGGCCCTTTCAAACGCTCCGCCGCCTAGCTCGCTTCGTTACCTAAGCTCTATTTGGCCCTTTACAAAAATTAATTGAGAAGGCCTGCCATAGAATGTAAAATATATCATATAATTCCTTACAGGATTAGTATATGTAGTTGACAGCAGTGATAAAAGCAGGATGGTAGAAGCTAGAGATGAATTAAATAATATTTGTATTTGTATTACAGGATTAGTATATGTAGTTGATAGCAGTGATAAAAGCAGGATGGTAGAAGCTAGAGATGAATTAAATAATATTTGTATTTGTATTACAGGATTAGTATATGTAGTAGATAGCAGTGATAAAAGCAGGATGGTAGAAGCTAGAGAAGAATTAAATAATATTTGTATTTGTATTACAGGATTAGTATATGTAGTTGATAGCAGTGATAAAAGCAGGATGGACGAAGCTAGAGAAGAATTAAATAATATTTGTATTTGTATTACAGGATTAGTATATGTAGTAGATAGCAGTGATAAAAGCAGGATGGTAGAAGCTAGAGATGAATTAAATAATATTTGTATTTGTATTACAGGATTAGTATATGTAGTAGATAGCAGTGATAAAAGCAGGATGGTAGAAGCTAGAGATGAATTAAATAATATTTGTATTTGTATTACAGGATTAGTATATGTAGTAGATAGCAGTGATAAAAGCAGGATGGTAGAAGCTAGAGAAGAATTAAATAATATTTGTATTTGTATTACAGGATTAGTATATGTAGTTGATAGCAGTGATAAAAGCAGGATGGACGAAGCTAGAGAAGAATTAAATAATATTTGTATTTGTATTACAGGATTAGTATATGTAGTAGATAGCAGTGATAAAAGCAGGATGGTAGAAGCTAGAGAAGAATTAAATAATATTTGTATTTGTATTACAGGATTAGTATATGTAGTTGATAGCAGTGATAAAAGCAGGATGGTAGAAGCTAGAGAAGAATTAAATAATATTTGTATTTGTATTACAGGATTAGTATATGTAGTTGATAGCAGTGATAAAAGCAGGATGGTAGAAGATAGAGAAGAATTAAATAATATTTGTATTTGTATTACAGGATTAGTATATGTAGTAGATAGCAGTGATAAAAGCAGGATGGTAGAAGCTAGAGATGAATTAAATAATATTTGTATTTGTATTACAGGATTAGTATATGTAGTTGATAGCAGTGATAAAAGCAGGATGGTAGAAGCTAGAGAAGAATTAAATAATATTTGTAAAGATCCTGATATGACAGGAGTACCTGTTGTTATATTAGCTAATAAACAAGATTTACCAGGTAAGCTTCTTTCTTTTGACATCTCCATGATAGAACATTTTTTTGTGGAATAGCTCAGTTGGACTACCATCTGCTAGGCGATTAGGTGCCGTAGGTGCAAATCCCCCTCAAAGTAAGAAAAATTCTGATGCCACGGCCATTGCTTTTGAGAGTCTGCCAGGTATCAGCTTTCACCCCCTATCGCTAATCCTCAAATGGAGATGTGATAGATCAAAGAGTTTAAGTAGAGCTTAAGTAGGGTAATGTAGTTAACCTGGCAAAATTTCCCTGATTGCACACTGTATGACCTGTCCAATCTTCTTTCACCGAAATCATGTGCAGTGAAAGTATCTCTCTTATTAGACTTGCACAATTGGAAGAACTGGGTTCATAAACTGCACCAATATTTTATCTTTATCAAAACTTTTATATTTTTTTTGTTCAATCTAATAATTTTTAAATTCCAGGAGCATTGAAGACATCAGAAGTAGCCGAAAGATTAGGAATGGCGTCATTCCGAGACAGGAAATGGTTTATACAGGGGGCCTGTGCTAAAACAGGGGAGGGAATTTACGAATCTATGACTGAGATGGCACGATTGGTTAAACAGTTTCAAAACACCAGGTGAAAATAAATTATTGAGATTCTGGAACAGTCTGAAATTAATTCATAAGTGATGTGCTCAAGATACTTTATTTTTTAGTGAGAAGCTTGACTCTTGTGATTTTTATGAAAACATAGTCCCAAAAAATAGTTAATTTGGTTTAACAAGTTGAGAATTCGGTAAAAACATCAAAAGAACAAATTTATAAATGATGAGAAGTGAGAAAAAATGTTGTTTTTTTTGTAGTAACTCGTTTTGATGAAAACATGGTAACAATGAAATACACGATTTGTACAACAGTTTATAACCAGATCTCAAGAAGAAAAACTTGAAAAATTCTAATTTATCGATCATATTCTGTTTTTTTTTTTCATAAGTTTTAGTTATTGCGATTGTGATGTAATAAAAATGTCACTCTGCAGCAAGAAACAATAATGACAATGAAACAGAAAAATTCAGGATTTGTAACTTGAATTGTTTTGAAACATCCTAGGAACCAGTTTCAGAAATTTTTTCAACTCAGATACATTCAAGATTTCCAGAAATGCAACAATTTGATTAGATAATAGAACTACATTTAAAATCAATTTTAGTGATTGACCAATCAGATGACTGAGACACTAAAATCATCTTAAATTAAGTGAAACTGGCTCCAAAACTAGTCTGTGATATAATTACATGTATAGTAAAATTCTTTCAGTTGTAAATAACATATTTGTTTTGTAAATATTGTATTTTCCTATAAATATTGTAAATAAATCTATTTTTTTTTAAGATTATTTTCTTGTTATATCTAAGTGATCAAACACCTACTTTATGTGGAATTGCTGAAACGAGAAGACTGATTGAAAATAGCAAATTGATGCTTTGAGTGGCCCTGATACACATACAAACTTTAGAAAACAATCTCTTTCATCCCCTTTAATATATTTCCAGTTTGACATGACAGTAAGAAGAGGTTGGCATTATATTGAAAATTAAACAATATATTTACAAGCTAGCACTCTCACTATAATAATGCCGCTAAAATCACTAACTTGGGTCAAATATGCACTGTTGGCCAAAAATAGGGAGGGATCCCCCCCTTGGATCTGCCCCTGTTATAGTAAGGTTTAATAAAGAAAAAAGAATATTTTGGTAAAAAGTTTTAATTTAAAATAACAAGAGTACAATATATTTTATTCAGGAGAAATGTCACCATGGTAAAACCCATCATAGTTTTATAAATATTGAAATTGTCAAAAATGTAAAACTTTTAAATATCACATTACAACATTTAAAATCTTGAAAAAAAAACACATTAAAATATTTAAATAAACAACAACATAGAATAAATATTTATCAGGGGCCTTATTCTCGAAAACTTAACTTAGATAAAATCCAGATTTTAAGAAATACAGTAATCTGATTGGATAATAATACTTAATTTACAATTGATTTTAGTAACTGCCCAATCAAATAACTGGTACACTAAAATTCCCCTAACTTAAGTTTTCGAGAATAAGGATCATGGTTATTATTAATCAACAATATTTTCAGAATTGCATTTCAACAAAAAAAAATTATATGATTTTAAATATCAACTCCAAACTGCTGAAGGTATTTGATTGTCGATGAAAAACTTTATATTTTGGAAATATGATTTTACAATAAAATATTTTCATTGTGGAATTTTCAGTATATTTGCATAAAATTTCTGCAAGGGAAGTGTGTTTATTTCAGATCTTCTCAATTAATTTTAGCTAGCAGAGAGTTTTAGCAGAAGTGTCACTCACAGCCGCTATTTGAGAAGACATGGTTTAATTTAAATGTTAAAACTTTATGAGATGAAAATATTCTAAAATTTGTGCAATGAGAGGATTAAATATTGAGCTGTGGTGAAGAATAAAAGATGTAAATATATCAGACAAACCAGCTGTCTTGAAAGATTTAAAAAACACATTTACAAGGACATAATTTTAACATGAATTTCAGCTTAGATATTAACTGTCAGCAATAACATGACACACCCTTTATACTGCGTGTAAATTCGAAAATGTTAATCGATAAAATTTCAAAATTTGTTCATGTTTAAAAATGGTTCATTGACAAATGCAGATATTTAAAATAATGAGAACCATAATAAATTTGATTAAAAAACAAAGTGTCTCCAGTGAAAAAGCGTATTTTTACGGTACCTGTTCTACCTTCAATTTGATTGGATATTTAACATATTTCACGACAATTCAAGAGAGGATAACTCTTTAAGGCACAAAATAATGTGCAGATTTAAATTTTAAACAAATACAGGAAAATATAGTGAGCTAAAAAGCCTTTTTCTACAAAGTCCCTAAAGCACAATTTTCAACACATTTTTTCGTTTTAACTTTCTTGCAATGTAGATCTAGATGTTTAGTATAATATATTTGTATACAGATCATTGTCAATCTATTTCGTTATTGTTAAAAGTTTAAAATATCACAAGAAAAGCTGCCATGTTGTAATAAAGAATATAGAATCAGATATTCAAGGTTAAAATATACACAATACACACATTATAGATTTAAAATATTTAAATAAGCGTATAGATTTCTTATAACCGCTGTCAATAGTTCAGAGTTTCTGAAAAATGGAAAGTCAGAAAGAGAACATCTAATATTCAAAAATTGAAAATGACCAAATTTAAAAGTCAAATGCACATCTATCTAAACTAAACCTGCAGTGTGTATTCACTCGTATACGAAGAAGCTTACAATAATAACAAAATATTTTTATTGTTAAAATAGTGCTCAAAACATTAAATGTAGAGCGATATAGAAATATTAAAAATATTAAAATAGAACCTGAAACATGTTGTTACTCAGAGTTTAAATATATTTGAGGCAGTGGGAGTCATATCCATCTGTTTTTTTATCTTCAAATTACAAATTCTCCAGCAACTTTAGTGGCCAAAGATTGAACCAGAGCTGAATAGCCCCAGTTCCTCAAAAATATTACAAAACCATCAGTAAATGTGAAATATTTTTGCAACGACACAGACATTAATTTTTTAAGGAATTGGGGCCAAGATATGAAATGATGTTGTTTACATAAACTAAAAATTATCAATTTTTATAATGTTATACAACAACCGGATGTAGAACTCTATTTCTTTGTAAACAACCATGATAACATCATGACTAGTGATTGGAAATATTGATATTCAATAGAATGTTTTGATTGATCTGTCAACAACAATAGAACAAACAATAACAAATCAATCATTTCAACCAGTCATCCTACAATCTATAAGTGCAATATTTCATATTCTTATTAAAGGGATTGTAAAGTGATTTTCTAAATTTTGTATGTGTATCCAGGACACTGATAGCATCAATTTGCACCATTCCAATTTCCATTCCGACGTCTGTGGTTCTTACAATTCCACTAAAACTAACACGTTTTATGACGTCACTAATAGTGATCTACCGGAAGCTACTATTGATATGTCGCTTAAGAATTATCAAATTCAAATCAGACATGCTAGATATTGGAGGGGAATTTAAATGAAACTGACAGCCTCTCAGATACACATAAAATAAATAATTTAAACTGTGCGTTTATGATTAATATAAATATATCAGATAAAAAGCTTGTGATCAAATAGTTTAATAAACAACGTAAAATAACAGATATCTGAAGTTTTAATAATATTTTTATTATGAAATGATATAGAGCATGATGTGCTAACTCTTCTAGACACCTGATACCACTTTTCATTATGAAATATTTACTCATTTATTGATATACTTCCTCAAATGAAAAGGTTATTAGCTGCTACCAAATGTATTGCCAATGTGTTTACATGGATTAAGAGATTTGTTTGTGCTTTGCTTTTAAAGGGGACCAGTCTTCATTTTTATTGGTTGATTTGGGTCCTGAATATACTTAAGTATCCTTCAGAAGCACTAGAAATGTACGAAAATTGCATATTTCCTTCAAATATACCTTAAATTAGACATTTCTCCTTCTATTTCTATAGATGACTTTTCTATATATTGCATAGTATCGCTAATGTGTAGTAGGGCATTATAACTTTCAAATGCTAATAATTATGGATGCACATGGTTTTGAAGACTCAAATTTCAATGGTGAGTTGTGATAACCAGTACTAAATTACTAAGCTAAAAAAGTCCCCGTTTCTGAGACTTGGAAAAATCGACCCACGAAAATGAAGCCTGTGCCCCTTTAATATTCACTAAATAACAATACAGAAATTGGATCATTGGTATGTAAACATAATTGATTATGTTACAAACTACAGTTCTGAAAAAATAAGTCATTTGCATAACTGGTTCATCAAAGAGAGAGACAGTAGAAAAGTAAATATTTTGCTTTTTTGTCATATCAGTATTTCATAGTGTTTTTATATTAACAAAACTTCAGATACCTGTGTAAAAATCACTTCAAATATTATTTGCAAAAATTGCCATAAAATAAAGTCAAGTCAAAATATCTAATTATAAAAAATGCAACACAATGGGTGAGGTCAAATGTTAGTGTTAACACTGGTGTTAATACAGAATTTGGACTGGGTCAAATACAAATATTACCTTATTTGATTGATATCGAAACACTTAATTATGTAAGAGATATACTGGTTTCGCATGTTCACTCCCTAAAAGTATTATATTAACACGAAAAATGAGTTCAAATGTTGTGTTAAATAAATGTTAACACTAACACGGAACACTAACATGAGATATGACCTTACCCATTGTATCTATTCACCGTAAATATTTTTATTAAGATCACAGAGTTGTTTGAGGAAGCCTGAGTTTGGGAAGATTTCACGTCGATGACGACAGTGTCGAGTCGCATGCATCAGATCCATTCCACATTTAGCCATTAAATACGCGATAACAATCGTCGCAGATCGACTGACTCCCATCTGACAATGTACATACACTTTACCTGAAATATACCAAAATAGTTTATTTATAGGATATTTATTATTCACATGTATACAGAAATATACACAATTTATTGTAAATCTACCTGGAATAGACCAAAATACTTTATTCGTAGGACATTTATTCACATGTATACAGAAATATACACAATTTATTGTAAATTTACCTGGAAAAGATCCAAAAGTTATATCTTTAATCATAAAATCTGATATTTATTTAAAGGCATACAACTAAATTTACTAGAAAAATTCTGATTTAAAGGGATATGTTCACCATTCGTTTGACCAATCAAATTTAAGTCTCAGAATCTGGAATTTGTTAGCTAAGGTAATCAGTTCAAGTGTTCACAGTGTTTCCTCGAAATTTAAGCCTTCAAATCCTCGTATATTGACAGTTATCAATGTTGAAAATATCAAATGTTCCCCTTTTATACTAGAAAAACATTCTGAAAGATTTGCCTACTTAGCAAACTTTATAGCCTCCCAAAAAAACATTATTAGCTATGTGCACTCTCTAAAAGAGATGCCAAGATGACAAACCTCAGTTGTGCATTACATACGAGAACGCACCTGACCTAGTTTACCAGAAACAGGACACGAAGATAATAAGGAGACATTTTTAAGCCAAACTACTTTTCTAAAAGTGCATGGCATGGTGCCATTACAAACTGTAAGGCATATCAAACTAAACGGTGTCATCTAATTAGCTCTACTCTCTGAAAGATTTGCAAAGCTGATATCCCAATTACTTCATTTGTTCTTTACGGATGATAATTTTAGTCTGTAAAAAACTTTACGACATATCACACTAACCACTCTCATCAAATTAATTCTACATATTGGCTATATTAGCTGAATTCAACCTGTGACAATTTGTAAGAGAATACATCTATCTCTACTATATTGTTATATAATAGTCACTTCTCTACCAGAACTCAAATAAAACACGACCCACTGATGAGTTTTATCAAAGAACTTATTGATTTACATTTTAAAATATAATTCAATTTACATTTCCATTAATACGTAGAATACTGAATTTTAGAAATAAAATATAATGTGTACACTGGACAGGCCCGTAGCCAGGAATTTCTCTTTGGGGTGGCGTTGGGGGGGTTACAAGGACTCGCGAAGCAATCATACTCAACTTTAACAGTTACAATTCAAACAGAACGTCAACTTTAACAGTGCTTATTTGTTTTCAAGGTTTTCTTACGAACCCTTTTAACTCTCCCTGGCTACAGGTGTGCTAAACTCAAAGTTATTAAATAGTATGTAGTGCCAGCAAAAAAAGAAAAGATTTCCAAATTTGAGGTTTTCAAAATTTTCGTATGCTTATCAGGGATGCGAACCAGAAATTTAGAGTTTGATGACGTCATACCCTGGAAGATGATAAGAATATTTCGCAGGTATAACTTCATTAAAAACTTGGTTTAAGTGAAAGCACAGACATCGGAATGGAAATTGGAATGATGTAAATTGATGCCCTAACTCATTACAAAATTCAGAAAACATCATTACAATTCAATAAATAACGGTTATAATGTTTATGGCTTGAATAACACCCTCATGAGCATTAAATATCGCGGCTCCACTCTACTGTCAATAACTAGAAACTTGGTGAAATAGAAACTTGGTGAAGTAGAAACTTGGTGAAGTAGAAACTTGGTGAAGTAGAATCTTGGTGAAGTAGAAACTTGGTGAAGTAGAAACTTGGTGAAATAGAAACTTGGTGAAGTAGAAACTTGGTGAAATAGAAACTCCGTGAAGTAGAAACTGGGTGAAGTAGAAACTGGGTGAAATAGAAACCTGGTGAAGTAGAAACTTGGTGAAGTAGAAACTTGGTGAAGTAGAAACTTGGTGAAGTAGAAACTAGGTGAAGTAGAAACTTGGTGAAGTAGAAAATTGGTGAAGTAATAACTTGGTGAAGCAGAAACTAGGTGAAGTAGTAACTTGGTGAAGTAGAAACTTGGTGAAGTAGAAACTTGGTGAAGTAGAAACTGGGTGAAGTAGAAACTATGTGAAGTAGAAACTAGGTGAAGTAGAAAATTGGTGAAGTAGAAACTTGGTGAAGTAGAAACTTGGTGAAGTAGAAACTTAGTGAAGTAGAAACTTGGTGAAGTAGAAACTTGGTGAAGTAGAAACTTAGTAAAGTAGAAAGTAGAAACTCCGTGAAGTAGAAACTTGGTGAAATAGAAACTTGGTGAAGTAGAAACTTGGTGAAGTAGAAACTCGGTGAAGTAGAAGCTAGGTGAAGTAGAAACTTGATGAAGTAGAAACTTGATGAAGTAGAAACTTGGTGAAGTAGAAACTCGGTGAAGTAGAAACTTGATGAAGTAGAAACTAGGTGAAGTGTTAAGAAAGAAAGATATATAATAATATAGGAGAGACACAATATCGATTGTACGTTACAACAATAAACAATGAAGTTTTATAACATCACTTATTATTTTTTAATTGATAATCTTTACCAGGAGGGAAACTACTTTTTTCAGAAATCAAACAACTCTATTCAGTTGGGGGTTGCAGTGGCTCAGTGAGTTAGACATTAATACTGCGTTCACACGACTAGAGTTAAGCCAGCTTAACTTCTAACCGTTCTTCGAGCCTGTTTTTTTTTGTCGTCTGAACGCGACCGGAAGAACTCAAGCTGCCTTAACTTGCACTTACTTCGGAGGTGGCTTGAAACCTGGCTTGGAAACTTAAGCTGGCTTGGTTATTGCCGTCTGAACGCTCCTGACTAACAAACTTAGTTAGTTCTTGCAATTCCACTAAAACTAACGCATTTTATGACGTCACTAATATTGATCTACCGGAAGCTACTATTGTTGTCTATGCAGATCACTATTAGTGACGTCATAAAACGCATTAGTTTTAGTGGAATTGCAAGAACCACAGACGTCGGAATGGAAATTGGAATGGCGCAAATTGATGCTATCAGTGTCCCATACACATACAAAGTTTAAACAACCTCTTTACAATCCCTTTAAATGTCTGTTCGCTTATCTGAAGGTCAGGACTGATTTTTGCTATCTTGGTAGAAATTCACTCATTGCCCACTGCATTGAGTTTGCCCATCCTCATTAGCCCAATAGGTGCATAAAAGTGTCTGTTTTTGGCAAAAGAAGATGAACGTCTGCAATAACTGCAACATAAATGATAAATTTGACCTGTTTTAAAATAAAATATCATATAAACTCAGTCATTAGAACAACTACTGGATTGAAACTTGGGAATCAATTCTAATATCTGTTTTTAAAACGTAATATGATAAACGACAACTTCACTGAGCAGGTATAATGTCTTGAAACAATCTGATGAAAATAAAAAAATAAACGTCAAGTTTCAATTTCATGGTAAATTTTTTGGTATGGTATGGATAGATGTTTAAATGTTATGGAGGTGACAGTTTCATTGCAACAATTTTTGTTAGTTTTTCTATTAAATGCATAATATTTATAATCCAATCAAACATTACGCTGAGTGCATGTTAAGATATTAGCAGGCCAGATGTTAGAGTTAAGGCCCAAGCAGATGGAATGATTTGGTAGGGATTTTTGCACCTCAAATTAGTTTCAACAGCTCATACTTTCCAAACTTTTAAGGGGAGGATCCAAGCACCAAATCACTCTATCAACAGGGTTGGATAATGGACAGAGTTCATGATAGCTGAAATAATGAAGTACTCAATAAAGTATTAGGCACAGTTTGTAATAGTTTGACATTGAGAAGATGTTGAAAATCATTCAAAGAAAGCCTCTTGCAATCCCTTTACCATATCTCTTTAATGAAACCCATGACAATACGTATGATAAATTACATATTCCATGTGATAGAGAGAGAAATAACGTGTTGACTGTTCAAACACTGTTAGACACATTCAACTCAACCTTCGTCATTGTGTTTGAGACTATAGAATGACTTGGTCATGATAGATGGCCATCTTGTCCAATAAATGGGCAAGGGAAAATAACTTTTGTTCAGAGATAGGTTTTGATTGGCTTTTATTACCGTGAAAGAAAATGACACTCTCTGAAGAATGATTGTGATTGGCTGAACTATAATTTATTCAATAATGCAATATCTGTACAGCGTTGGTTCCCAACCAGGGGTACTACATGTATACCCCTTAGGGTTACCAGCGAACACTACAAGGGGTACCTGAGAAGCCCTGGGATAATTTTAAAAAGTATGGAATGGATTCAAAATCAAACTCCATCAACCGACAAATATCGTTTTACTTTCATGTTGGCCCTTAATGTTACTAGGGTGGGTAAAGGGGTACCAGGAGATTGCGTTAAAAAAAATAGGGGTGCAAGGAGTCCAAAGGGTTTGGAACCAAGGTTGTATAGTATACGAGGTTTTCCAGTACGCTAGTCTAGTTCCCAAGTTTACACGAGTGTGTCAGACCCTCGAGACTCAAATTGAACCAAAACAACCAGTAGAACTCTCGTGAATAATTCATCGTCTTTTTATCAACATACTTCACCGCGTTGATTATATAATATCATTCATCATTTATATTTTATACAGATAGTTCACATACTTTTATTAGGACAGAAGTTTTATAAAGTACTTTATCGTGTTCTTTACCCACTCATCTCAATTCCAAATAAATCAAATTTATTGGAAAATTAACATCCATTTCCAAACTGCCATAATTTTATGTCTGGAGAATAAAACTGCAGAAAGACAACACATAATGACAATTATCCCGAAATGAAATGAAGAAATGTAGATTTTATTCTCCAATTTTTATGTTTTCCAACAGGTAACAAAAATTTGGGGCCAAAAAACAAAACATTGTACAAGCAAAACATGGCAAAATCAGGAGTAATAGTTGTATAGTAGTGGACTACTCCAAAGAAACGTACCATCAGGTGTTTTGAAAAGAGTAAGTTGTTTACTTAGTCGTCCATAAAGTTACAGATCCAAGTCCTTTCCAACAATTGTTATCTGCATCCCAACATGTTGTATATTAACATTGACAATTCTATCTCATAAACCTAGTTTAAAGTACTGGTACACGATATAAAATAAAAGACTGCCGAATGACTGACTGAGTGTGTATAGGAATCTATTGGAATATATAGAATGTAATATGGTAATGACTACAGTTAAAACTCTCAGGAGAATTACTCAATGTTTACATCATAACAATACCATAGAATATATTATTATCACTCTATATCATGGTGTCTGTGGTATCCCAACTTGCTGATTTTTCATTCAGAACAAGGTGCACATTATTTACAGTAATTTTTCTAAATTCACTCAAGGTAAAATAAGAGTGCATATTTTTCATGCAATAATATAGTATTATAACTTCGGTTCAGATGGAATATTTCACATTCTTATTTTCACTTCTGGAACACCTTACACCACTCTGCCATTTGGTTTGTCATCTAGGCAACTGTTTCAGAGAGACTAATAACAAATGATGTTTATTTGGTATTTAAGTTTGACAACTGTTACTGATGAATTATTTCTCATTGGTTTCAAACACATGATGTAACTGTCATGAGGTTTGTCATCTAGGAAACTGTTTCAAAGAGTGCAGTTTCCCCTCCACTCCCCCCTCCCCAACCTTCATCCCTTGTAGAAATAAGTAAGTTCCCTTTCCCACCTGCAGAAATGAGTAATTACTAATTGTGAGCTTTGTGACCTTGGATTCAGAAAGTCAATCTACATAGCTAAATTAATGAGATTAAGTGGAGTTTGGGCAAAGTCACACTGAGTTTCAATTCAGACAGGAGCCCTTGTCCCTTTTCACAAAGTCATGGGCAATAACTCAAAAACCTTTGTCAAATTCGAACTTGAACAAGATCTTATCAATTTAAAGGAGCATACCAAATTCATCAAAATCAGATGAAAACTGTAGTGTCTATAGTGCTCAAAAGAAATGTTGATGGACGGACAGGGGCGATGATAATTTACGACCAAATATTCATGTGGGTGTATAAAAATGTACAACTCACCACCGTTTTTTAAGGCCTCATCAATAAATTCAACAGCTGATTGAAATTCGTCACAGATTCGGTAAGTGGCGACATCTTGAGCTGGGATACCGTGGTACTTAATGTTGACATCGTTATAGTACTCTTGATTTGTGTTCACCTGGTTATATCTGTTCCCTTCGCAACAGTTCACTAAATGTGTGATTTTCATCGCTGTCAGTTCGTCTTTATCTTGAGCCACCACCCTAAAATATAGTTACATGTATCAAATAAAAATCTTTATTCATATCCTATTTAAAATAATGAAAAAATGTAAAAGCATAAGCGATCAGGGGCCTTATTCTCAAAAACTTACATTTTTGTTGTGGATTGAGCTGAATTTTCACCTCGGCCTGTGCTTTCGTAATTCCAATTATATATTGTTGTTACAACCACTCTCACCTAAGATGATTTTAGTGTTGTAGTCATTTGATTGGTTAATCACTAAAATCGATTTTAAATTTAGTTCTATTATCCAATCAGATTACTTTATTTATTAAAATTCTGATTTTATCTAAGTTAATTTTTTGAGAATAAGGCCCCTGACCTGGAGTGTCAACACTAAAATGGGACTAGTAAAACAATTGAAGCTACATAACTGTATTTCCATTGAGAATCAAGTTGTAGCTTCGAGCTAGCTTTAGTGTCTAACCCGCTGTGTTTTACTGATTCTTCAAAGGATTTAAGCCGCGATCTTCAAGTCACATATTATAGACAGAACACTATGTACAAGACTACCATTTACTTGGCTAGGGACAAGAAACAGCGCACACCCCCTTTTACCAAACTCCAAAAAGCCAATTTTTGGGTTTCCACTGAGTAAATGTAGTCCAGCTTTTATTTTGGCCCCGATAAATTTCCAAACGAGAAAAGCTTTGCTTGCTAAACCGTTAACCGTTCTGCAATTATCCTATTGAAAAGCTGGCTTTTTCTCTTAATCTTTTAGTTTGAATTTTAATAACCTATCAAAAACAAAGTCGTAGTGACCCATTTTTTGTTTAAAAATGTTCCCACTGGACTGGGAATTCTTTGAGATACGTTTTTAATATGCTGTCATAAACAGAGCAATAATAATCCCTAGCGATATCTATTAAACACCAATAAAAACAGTAGAGTTATAATGACAGTAGAACCCAGACAAATTGAATTGTATATATTGGACCAGTATAAACTGTTACATTGTGTTACATTGTGTATAATCTATTCTATGTTTCTGGCAGTTCTTTATTCAATTTCAACATCTATCGTTCAATACAAACTTCATTAGAACTGCGTTAGATGACCATGTTTACCATACAAAATTTAAAGTTTATTATTTAGTAGAAAGAAAGACCTATTTATCAGCAACATCTGATGGCATCAATTTGCAACATCCCAAATTCCATTCCGATGTCTGTGGTTCTTGTAATTTCACTAAAATTAACGCGTTTTATGACGTCATAGATATCAATAGTAGCTTCCAGTAGATCACTGTCAGTGACGTCATAAAACGCTTTAGTTTTAGTGGAATTGCAAGAACCACAGCCATCGGAATGAAAATTGGAATGGCGCAAATTGATGTTATCAGTGTCCCCAATACACATACAAAGTTTAGAAAATTACTTTACAATCCCTTTAAGCGATTCTGTCCTAGACTAAACATCTTGGTATGACCTAATAAGGAAAACCTCTTGAATTATGTTACAAATATGTAATAGTTTTAGATTTGTTGCAGCAATGGTGTCAATCAATAATATCTTACATGAATAATTTCCGGCAGTTAATCCCCTGGATTATCCCCCTTGTATAGAATTAATCAGTCTGAAGATTACAGGAATTGAGTGTCAGGAACCGAAGTCAATATCTCAGAGCTTGAAATGATAGAACAATATTGATTCCACATGGTCAATTTCCTTTCACTAATCTGATTAATCTCGGACAATCTGGGACTGGACATTATCAAGACGTTTGATCAAATAACAGTCAGTTGCTGATTGATGAATAAACTTAAAGGGATTGTAAAGAGGTTTTTTAAACTTAGTATGTGTATCGGGGACACTGATAGCATAAATTTGTGCCATTCAAATTTTCAGTCCGACGTCTGTGGTTCTTGTAATTCCACTAAAACTAACGCGTTTTATGACGTCACTAATAGTGATCTGCATAGATATCAATAGTAGCTTCCGGTAGATCACTATTTGATGCTATCAGTGTCCCCGATACACATACAAAGTTTAGAAAACCTCTTTACAATCCCTTTAATGTGCCCTAATCTTCAATTAGGTTTCCAATTTAATGATTCAATGTGCTAGATTCATTTTGTTTTACAATGTTCTATTTATTTTTGATATATCGAACATTTCAAATTATTTTTTTCTAGGTTAGGTACAGAGGGTTTTGTCCATAGAGGTTTCTGTCTGAGTGCAAAATTGTGTAGGGGCTTTTGTCCGTCTCCCGTTCAAGAAGTTGGGTGAAGATTTTTGCGTGATTAAAGAAGTTTGTTTCAAACGAGAGGTCTTTCTGTTATTTGCTTCTACTACCCTTCACCTTGTATTTATGAAAACTATTCATTCAAATAATACATGTACATGTTTTACAACATTTTATTTCAAACAATTTCAATATACTTACCCGTCTCCTAGAAACACGTCAGGATAAACTTCATCATATTTATGTTTCGGGGCAGGTGGAAGATCGAAATACTGAAACCCTAGAAAGGACATGGAGGAGGGTTTTTTAGACGTCGTGTCCTTCGATGATAGGTAATCGTGAACTTTATTATATAATTCATGGTTATAATATTTATTATAATTCGTCATTCTCTTCTTCTACTGAAATATAGAAAATATTGGAGTTTTACTTCCAAGTGTCGTCTCAAAAACAAAAACAGCTAGGACGGGTGTGGCGCCAGGCAGGGGATGTTTACTCTTCTAGACACCTAATACCACTATTGTACTTTGTGTACGAAATTAACTTATTATTATTATTATATTGTATGAATGGTCTCTAGTTTTGTTGTATAATGTTCCCCTTGGACAAAAATACAGTCTGCCAACTCTATATCCTAATTGTATTTTACTCTTCTTTGACAAATTTGCAAATTTGAAACATAAAACAATAGAAACTCAATTATGATTCTTTTTTTTAGTCAACACTTTAATTTGATCATTAAATTAAAGATAAAAGTGCTACTTAAAAATTGAAAAAAAATACTTTTGAATACTGGAAAAAATAAACCCTAGAGACGATCAATAGACATCTTGTCTTCTCAAATTCTACTAAAAACAGAAATATTCAAATTCAATTAACCACATCATTTCTTCCCTGATAATTTTTCTGGAGTGTTTATAAAATAACTGTATCTCTAGAATATTAATTATTTAAACGGAAACTATTACTGAGATTAATTTCAGACTCGCAGTTTCTCGGCGTTATTGAAACGAAACATAAGATTTGAATGACATATAGAAGCGAGGAGCACATAAAACAAAACACAAGACAATGTTATGGAATATAACACACTTCTTTAATACAGTTAGGCATATTGTGTTCAAGCGTTATGTGCCTAACTGTATTAAAAAAGTGTGTTATATGTATACCATAATATTGTCTTGTGTTTTGTTATTTGTTCAACGTACAGTATGTATTAGTCAGCCTCTTTCCAGGTTATCAATTCTCCGCGTTGTTTTCATTCCCGATAACTAAGTTAATTGATCTGTGTGTATTCAGGTTAATTTATTCCAATCAGCACTAATTTGATACCGCTGATAGGTCATGAAGTAATAATATGAAATATGTAAATGTCACAGCTACAAGGTGCCAGCACAACGGGAATTTTTACAACAAATTTTCAAGTTCAGGGGAAATTTATCCCCTCAGAAAAAAAGTTTGTAACCCTGAGTTTCAAGTTTTATAGTTGTTGAAGATATAAATATGTGCTGTCCCTTTCAAATTGTCACAACCACAGAGTTGTTTAACCAGCAGGAGGAATTTATCTTCTCAGAAAGACACTTTTACCTCAAATGTTTAAGTTTTAAATTTGTTGAAGTTTTAAATATGTTCTTCCCGCTCCTACACAATGCCAGCACAAGCAGAGGTACTACAGAGGGGACATTTATCCCTTTAGAAAACAGATTTTATTTACAGTTGCACCCTCACTATATTTTTTAGAAATTTCAAATATGTTCTACTGTTTTTCCCCAAAATATGTGTCAGTAAAGATATATATAATCATTTCTATATTTCAAAATATGTCTTTTAAAGGACGTTTCACTCATCCCTGAAGTTTTTCCCCTTTACTATTCAATCTGCCTGCGTATTTGTAGCCTTAAGTTCCAGGAGGCTGGTACCATTATAGTAAAGTTTTTTTTTTAAGGAATTTCAAAATATGATTTATTCCAAAATTCTTTAAATGAATTCTATTTCCACCTATTTCCAAATTTTTCTCAGGGGGGTGGGGGACCACTCAGACAGTCAACAAGAGGTTTGCACATTCTTGTTAATCCTTGTTTGGAATCCCATCCCTGACAGTTGTCACCTATTTTTCAATCTTCCCCTTATTAGGTACCCCTAGTTCCAGAAGGCTTGTGCCATCGCTTTTACAATACATTGATTTTAATTTGATTACGCTTTAAGTCTTAAAATCAAAAACATGTTTCTTCGCTAAAATCTAGATTATAAAATTCACTTAATATGATTAAAATGAACATTCATTTTTCATTTTGTTTTATTTTCTGAAGTGACACCATTTGTCATCCATTATCTGATGAAATTGTTACCAATGTCATGTTCTGGGTGATTTATTATCATCAACCAATCTAATACCCTTTTAGCATAATATGACTCGGCTCCGGGTGGACCCAGTTTCACAAAATTTAACGAAGATAAAATTCAGACTAAGGATAATAGAGTAATCTGAATGAATCATCTATATTTTACAAGGATAATAACTTAGGTTCCGTGAGGATCCTTTCTCCCAGCTGATCCTTGGCCAAACCTCTGGCATTGACCTTTCCCGGATAATCCAAACTCTCAAACACAACAACCTTCATTTGTTGATATTCAAGAAGATAGCTTGCCAGGCAAGGTAACATACGCCCACTTCAGCAAATTTAAACAATTGAAAAAGTTGATTGCACCATCGCACTTATTTGAGCTGATATTTAGATGAATCAATTCAAATGAAAACTGTAGCCTCTATCATGTACACAAGTTAATTTTAACGTTTTTTCACTAAGTCAAGGGTGAAAACTCATAAACCGACGTTTAGAAACGTACAATTCTCGAATTTATCTGAGTTATTATAAAGATGAATACACATACCAAGTTCATTTTAACGTTTTTTTCACTAAGTCAAGGGCAATAACTCCTAAACCAATGATTGGAATCGCGCAATTTTCTAACTTATCCGAGTTATTATCAAGATGAATATACATACCAAGATTCATTCAAATCGGTTAAAAACTCTAGCTTCTATTGCATACACAAGTTAATTTTAATGTTTTTTTCATGAAGTCAAGGGCAATAACTCATAAACCAATGACTGGAATTGTGCCATTTTCAAACTCATCCGAGATATTATCAGGATGAATACACATACCAAGTTTCATTCGAATCGGATAAAAACTCTGGCTTCTATCGCGTACACAAGTTAATTTTAACGTTTTTTCACTAAGTCAAGGGCAATAACTCATAAACCGACGACTGGAATTGCGCCATTTTCGAACTCATCCGAGATATTATCAAGATGAATACATATACCAAGTTTCATTCGAATCGGATAAAAACTCTGGCTTCTATCGCGTACACAAGAAATTGTTGACAGACGGACGGACGGACGGACCGACGGACGGACGTACAGGGGTGAGGGCAATATACGTCCACATTTTCATGACTGTTTGTCACTCGACACTCTAACCGACTGTGCTATAGAATAATAAAATCTGTACAAGAAAAACAATTACGTTAATCAAAAATCTCGTCCAAAACATGACAAAATTGGGCGCAATGATTTTATTATAGTGGACTTCTCATTAGAGAAGCATTCACAGGTGTTTCGAAAAGAGAAAGCATGGTCTGCTTCGCATGCGATACATATCCCATTAAATCATGAATGGCAAGCCTTGTAGTCAGAAGAAATAAAATTCAATACGTTGAGATCTTTATCCTCATCAGATTGATTGAATTCTGTAATCAAGACGGCTGGATTTTAGTGAGGAAACATAGTGAGTTAGACTGCACATGGTAGCGTAATCTAATTAATAACAGACAAACCAGATGAACCCACAAACACTGAACATTCCACAATCATTCTGTTCAAACTGGTATTTTAATCAGTTATAGTGTGAAATTTAAGCCTTCAAATACACGTGTATCCATAATTATCAGCGTTTGAAAGTCAAAAATATGACTCGTTGTTTAGTAAGACTATGCCTTATAGACAACACAAATACTGAAAATGAAAGATATATGTTAAGGAAGGGATATAATTGAAGGGATAATGTGATTTTTGTTCAGTTCTAGTACTTTTGGAGGGCCAAATCAACCTTCGAAAATATGAACATTCCCCTTTAAATAGTTTAGAGGATTGTAAACTATAGAATCTGAACACCAACCTGCACCAACAATACAAAATCACAACCTAGTTTACAAAATCGTTTACTGAAAACTGAGTTTAATTTGTCATCTACCAATTTTGTAACAAAATATAAATATTAACTCATCAATAAATAAACCAGTAAGGTTTCCTACAGATATACATGTGCTGGAAACTATTCTAGGTGAAACAGGCGCTTATTTCTACTTCTCGTCAACATTGTTTATCTGAACGTGACTCTATCAATCCAGACCCTGCAACAACCCAATTACCTAATTATACTAGATTGTGAGTTACTCAAAGACACTGGAACAATGAAAGAATATGCTAAACTATAAAATCTGACCGACCAACTTTATTTTCTTATTAAAAATGATGCTAGGTCACTACCCTCTCTTCTCGGCAACATTGTTTATGTGAACGTGACTCTATCAATCCAGACGTTGGAACAATAAAAGAAGATGATAGACTATAAAGTCTGACCGACTAACTTTATATACTTATTGAACCAATCAATACCTAGATAATAGGCCACTGTCCATTTACTACGCACCGTATATACTCACAGTGAAAACTGGATGATGATATTTAAGAATTTATTTACACAGGATGAAACATATACATGATGAACCGACTGGGTACCACGCCGGTGACAAAACTGATACATCAAAATACATTTGCACGGACCTACAGTCCACGCATGCGCAGCCTACTATATTTGGCAATCAGTCAAGTTAA
This sequence comes from Lottia scabra, assembly GCA_029955415.1. NCBI lineage: Eukaryota > Metazoa > Mollusca > Gastropoda > Lottiidae > Lottia > Lottia scabra. The sequence goes on from JARJEI010000001.1 coordinate 47,642,109, forward strand.
CACACAGAGCCCTACTAGATCGACGCTAGGTCACATGATCAGGGACATGGGACAGTCCAAATAGTCTCATATCAGTAGCCTATATAAATTTTTTTTATAAAATTGCAAGTGTGAAATATGTAATAAAGAATGTCGAATCAACCTGTAGCTTATAGACTTTTAAAAACAAGTACCGGTACCTGTGTGGTCATGTTCCTTTAGCAACGGCTATCATTTCATTTAATTACATTAATCCGTTGCTATCATGATAAGATATTCTCGTCATTAATTTTGATTGGTCGAACGATTATTGTTCGACCAGTTATATTCCTTGTAACAAATTATTGCGGGAAAACTTTCGAATGACGTCAAATTTCTTGTAGCAAATGATAATCGAGTCTCAACGGTCATAAATTGAATGTGACGTAGTGTTTTTTAAACGAGGTTATTAGTTGATAATGACGAGAAAACTCTGTCAATCCAGCAACGGTAGATAATGCAAATGTCTTACGTTGCTGAAGGAACATGCTGTGTGGTAGGCCTATAAACTGATGTCCAGTGAATATCCAATATCAATGAACACATAGAAATATGTAATAAGTTCTGATGATATATACTAGAGAACTAGAAACAAGTACCTGTGTAGTAGACCTATACTATAAACTGTTGGTTGATATAAAACATCAATAACTATATAGACATTCCTGGTTGTCAACAATTAATTTCTACTCATAGAATAACTAACAGAGTAACAGACTAACAGACTTATTGAGTATTTTATAATATTATAGATTGTTCTATTATTTCACTAGTAAACAACATTGTTACCATTACCGTTACAATCAGACTTAAAGGGATTGTAAAGAGGTTTTCTAAACTTTGTATGTGCATCCGTGACACTGATAGCATCAATTTGCACCATTCCAATATCCCTTATGACGTCTGTGGTTCTTGCGATTCCACTAAAACTAACGAGTTGATGCTATCAGTGTCCTTGATACACATACAAAGTTTAGAAAAGCACTTTACAATCCCTTTCAAACCGGTACAAGTTTAAATACATCCCTGAATCATTGAATTAGTACCTGACCGATTAACTAACTGACTGAGTATTGTATAATATTATACATTGAGCTGTTATTTCACATTGCTCTATTAAATATAGACACAGTTTTATGAAACAATGATAACTTGCTTAAGTTTTATGCAATGTTTTGATGCATTTCCACCTTCGTCCTCAAGCTCATAAATTGTTATCATTACCATTACAATATAGAACATATAACATACTTAAATAATTGAATTAGTAACCAAATAACTATAGTATTATAATCTTTCAAAGGCATATTAGAAGTGCAGCTATAGATAAATAAAACAATTATTATGGATGGATACTTCTAGAATATTTATTACTTTCAACGTTTTAATGTGGTTCTCACACCGTCATCAGGAATATAATAATACTTCTAGAATATTTATTACTTTCAACGTTTCAATGTGATTCTCACACCGTCATCAGAAATATAATAATACTTCTAGAATATTTATTACTTTCAACGTTTCAATGTGATTCTCACACCGTCATAAGGAATATAATGAACACAAACAATATAGTATTATAGATCACCCATTATTTCACAACTAAACGATTATGTTATCATTATCAATCAGACAACACTGGCATGAATAAATACATCTGAATCAACATCCCTTCATCATTGAATTAGAACTCTCATTTCTCTACACTCAGATATAAGTTCCTAAAATGAACTCTCAACTCAAATCTTAGCAAATGAACATCATGTTCAACTTAAATTTCTAAAATCATAGAAAACTCAAATGTCCAAAATGAACATTCAGCTTGATTTTCAACATTAAATGAACGTTAATTTTCAAATTGCATCAAATGAACACTAAAATGAAGTTGCATCAAATGAACATTCAATTCAAATAGCATCAAATGAACATTCAATTCAAATTGCATCAAATGAACATTCAACTCAAATTCCTAAAATGTTGAGTAAATGAAATTGCTAAAAAGACTCTAAAAACAAATTTCCATCAAATGTACTTTCAACTCAATCTTTAGTCTCAAATTCCTAAAATAAACAGTAAATATGAAAATGAGTAAATAGTAACATACCTCTATTAGAACTAGAAACTAAACTACAACTAGAGAACGAACTGGGATGACGGGATGACGGAATGTCAGGCAAGTTATTGTGTATCACTGTTCTATTCGTTCTATTTATTACACCAACAGATATTGATTTTACTATCCTGTTATATCTACAGGACTGGACTGCCATACTGCCAGCATCATATTAATCGTACTAGCAAGACAAATCTATTAATCAAAATCTTATCCCCAATAGTGGCAAAATCACATCCAACCAAAGAGGATGCTAGCATCAATAGCATTAATTGTATAGTAGGGAATGCATCCAAAGAGAAGAACTATAGTGCCATCATAATATTAATCCATACAACAACGAATAATCTGATAATCAAGATCTGGTCCACAAGATGGCAAACTCAAGAGCAATAGTTATATAGTAGGGAACTCCCCCAAGAAGAGGTACCATCAGGTTTTTCAAAAGGAGAACTCTATACTTAAGCCAGATGGTTCTGTAAATCAAAAATCTTGTTCCAAAGATGAGTAAAAGTTGTACCGGGTATACTAATGGACTGATCAAACAAATAGTACAATCAGAATCAGGTTAATCATAGAATAAATATTACCATATTTGGTAAAACAGTAAACAGGCGGTGTTAAAACTATTTTGTAACTTTTTAAAACTACATGTTTTGATGTTGACACTTGTTTCAGATAAACAATCCTCATTGGGACAGCTAGTATTAAAGGGATAAAAGGGAACTTGGAATTTTTTTTCTGAAAAGATTGAAAATCTTAAATACAACTCACATTTCACTATGCTTTATATAGAAAACACATTACAGAAAATGAACGATAAATGATTATAATGGAAGAAATTGTGCAGTTCTAGTACTTCTTGAGGCTATTTACACATATGCAAGGTCCAAATCGACTCTTGAAAATGCAGAACATTCCTAGTGGCCTTTCTACAACTTTCTAGGAATTTTTAGGTGGGGCCAAATAATTGTCAGTGGGGGCTACCAGCACATACCATCCGTATGTAACATTATTCGAAAATTCAAAGTGGAGGGGGGGGAGGGGGGGCGCCAAGTCTGGGCCAGCCTAAATGCACCCCCAACCTGACCCCCGCCACTGAACATTCCTAAATTTTCAGACACATAATCCTCATCAGGTACATCAGGACATAGTCAGAAATGTTACTGTATAATACCAGACAATCAAGGTTAATTTACAATCTCGGGAGTGTTGAAGAGTTATCTCCCCGCCATATTGTCTTGAACTAACTGTTACCGTCATTAAATATACATCCAGTAAACTGTGTTAGAACTAATTTGTCCCGAGTGAATAATTAAACTCGATTCAACGCCAGAAAAACAGACCAGAACTTATAACACGCTATAGTTACACAAGATAAAAACATTCTGTTTTTTTACTGGTTTTAGGTCAAACAACAACTTCAGAAAAATGTAAAAAAACTACCAGAATTGACTGGAGGCAAAAAAAGGGACCTCACCCACACAAAACTCCTTGGGTTTCTGCCTCTCAATTTTCAGATTCAGGACATAAACGGCATTCCCACTGAGAATTGTGAAGGAAAGCTAGCCTAGATCTTACTTTATTGCATAACATGTTGCGTTTACACTGAGTTTTACTGGTTCCCAAACAACTTTAGTCTTGATCATAAAGTCACAGATTGAAAACAGCACACGATCTACAAGACTTACTATTTACTCTACTAGTTAACCAAGGTAGGATCCAGGATTTAGAGAGATTGAGGGCTCTGAACATGCTTTAAATTCAACGGCACCTCAAGCGCCAAGGCCCAAGAGACAAATTCTGACATCAGTCGGCAAAAATAGGGGGGGGGGGGCTGAAGCTGGTGGAGTCCCTCCTTGGATCCGCACCTGCCCTCTATTACTGAATGAGAAAGAGCTGGCGTTGGTGTTTCCACTAAGTAAATGAAAACTAGCTTTCATTTGGCCCACGATAAATTGCCGAACGTGAAAAGCTTTGATTGCCGAACTGTAGTGTTTCCACTGTCAGTAAAAACAGAGTTATAATCCTATCAAGATAACAAAAATATTTGTATGGGCTCAAAAATGGGGAGCCAGGTTCTTGGTTGCCCTGGTGGATGTAGCCTTTTCACATTTCTGAGATGAGGTTTTGTCCAAACACATTTCTAGTCAATTATCTGATTCTGATGGACACTTATCTTATATAGACAGTTAACCAATGATTTTGAAAAATTTTCTGTCCACTGAGGAGGATTTTTGAGCAGTTCAAGTAAATATGAAGGCTATTTTAATAAATTCAAATTGATCTTCGAAAATGCTGAACATTCCCCTTTAAAAAAAACCTATCAATTCCAGGTACAGGTATTAAGATGTGTCTGTGTAGAAGAAATCAGGTGTTACTGTGGAACTAATCTATTAATAGATTGGAATTTCAATAGTTACTAGTTACTTACTTTAAACTTTAGGCTACACTTTTAAAAACAACAGTAACTAATCAGTTCTATAACTAATGTTAGGCCTGTCTGTCTTATATTTCTACCATTCTGTTCCATCATTCATCTGTCCTAACAAAATTTCACAATTTTTCATTGGCACAGTGTTACCAGTTATCATCAACCCAAAACGATTGGAAAGTAAGACATTGATCAAAATTTCCTTCCATACAGCTTAAATATAATGCCAGTTAGGTAGCATCCCGCGGCTTGATCCCTCCCCCTTATATATCTGACTAATGTCAGAACCCTCTAATAAAAATTTACAGCTTGCAGAGCTGTTGAATTTGATACAATTGATATTTCAGAGCCCCCCTTTCTCTTAAATGGTATAAATCGAATCCTTATCACTCAGATATTTAGTTTTGCATTCATACAAGTTTAATAATAATAATATAATAATAATCAACATTTGTAGAGCGCCTTATATAAAACAGTTACTCTAAGGCGCTTAACAATAATACATGATACACAAATAAAATCTACAAAACAAATACATTGATATTATAAAAATAAAATGTGAGTAAAAGAAAAATGGGCTAAAATAAATATCAATTAAAATTATCACAGACATATATGCTTAAAAAGTTTCTAAGAAAAGGCAATGAGATAAAAATGAGTTTTTAACTGGGATTTAAAACACTGTGTAGATTTACATTCTTTTAAAACGTCCGGTAGATTGTTCCACAAGTGGGCAGCTAAATAAATAGGCAATGGGCAATGCCTATTCCATCATCCATTTCATAAAGAATACATGTATTCAAATAAATTTCTTAATTAACAGGCAATATTAACCATAACCTAATAAACTCTTTAAAAGGGTTATAGTCAATTTGACACTATTCCTAAATGGTCTCAAATTCGATTCAAAGTCGTAGTTTCAAATTGACTATAACCCTTTAAAGGCATATCAGAAGCACAAGTTATAGATTGTATTAATTATCCATAACCATATATGTAGCCTATCTGTATCTGTAAGGCTTCTTGACCACCTTAAACTCCTAGACATAGACTTCCAAATTGAAGTAACTTAATTGAAAATAAAATGAAAAGAACTCTACTATTTATTTTACAATTTTATAATTTTAAAAAGCTACTTACTTATAACTTTACACTTATTATGCTAGTGAGTCTTTTCAACCAATTTTACAACCACACAGACATCAAGTAGAAATAGAATGATCTATGTTGCAGGATACAACCATTTGGTCTTCTTATACCATAGTTTATTATCATTTATACCATATATGGACTGTTCAATACTATACTATGTTTATATCAGTCATATAGTGAGTTATTATTAGATATATACTAATATCACATAGTACTACTTTTATATTCCTAGTCTCGATTATCTAACATACAGTTTTTAACTGTAGTTTCTATATTGCTTGACACTCGCGTCTATGTAATTGAACTTTCGTTTTATTATTAGACTTCAGGAAGTTTTCAATATAAATTTTATTATTTGGGTTATAGAATTGTATCAAGGAGTTTTGGGATGAATTTGGATGGGTTTAGACGGTATTTTGAGTACCATTCATAGGAAAAATAGAAGAATAATATGAAAGAAATTAACTTCCGGGGCACGATGTCCACACCAAATGCACCGGAAGTCATCTAATTAGTTTTTCTGTTGATGAAAATTTACCGCTACAACACACGTGTTTTTCTCCTCTTTCCCTTCAAAACCCCCGTTCCCTTGATATGCAGACATGAATGGGTCCGGAAAAACGCAAGCTAACGGTAACGACGTGTCGAAGAGGACGGAAAAAGTGTGTATTCTCGACGCAGGCGCCCAGTATGGGAAAGTTATTGACCGACGAGTGAGAGAGCTCAAAGTCGAATCAGAAATTTTACCCTTGGATACCCCTGCTTTTGAGATAAAAGACAATGGTTACAAAGCCATCATTATTTCTGGCGGCCCGACGTCTGTCAATGATGAGGATGCCCCTCGATATGATCCTGAAATATTCACCCAGGGAATCCCAGTCCTGGGGATTTGTTATGGGTTTCACATGCTGAATCAACGATTTGGTGGAACGATCGCCAAGAAGGAGGTACGAGAAGATGGCCAGTTTGAAATCACTGTTAATCCAAAATGTCAGTTGTTTCGTGGACTCGATAAAAACCAGACTGTTCTTCTAACACATGGGGACAGTCTCGATAAGATCGCAAACGGCTTTGAGGTGATTGCAGAATCTGGAAATCTAACTGCTGGTATTGCCGACGAAAAAAGAAAACTATATGGAGTCCAGTTTCATCCGGAAGTGGATCTCTCAGAGAATGGCATCAAAATGATTTCGCATTTCTTGTTCGATATTGCTGGTTGTCATGGTTATTACACAATGAAATCGCGGGAGGAAGCATGTATTGAGTACATCGTGAAAGTTGTAGGAGATCATAAAGTATTGATGTTACTCAGTGGAGGTGTGGACTCGACAGTTTGCGCTGCTCTGCTCCATAAAGCGTTGAAGAAAGATCAAGTTATTGCCGTGCACATTGATAACGGCTTCATGAGGAAAAATGAAAGCCGGCAAGTTGAAGAATCGTTGTCGAGTATCGGACTGAAAGTGAAAGTAGTGCGTGCTGCTCATACTTTTTACACTGCCACGACTACCATCCCAGTTGATAAACAAAATAATGCCATTAAGCGTAGGACTAGTACTCTAAATACCACTTTTGACCCTGAAGAGAAACGTAAAATAATTGGAGACACTTTTATGACTGTGGCAAATGATGTGATTTTGGAAATGAATTTGAAACCAGAGGACGTGTACCTTGGACAGGGAACGTTACGTCCAGACCTGATCGAAAGTGCCTCGAGTCTTGTCAGTGGAAAAGCGAATGCCATAAAGACACACCATAATGATACGGACATTGTACGAGAGTTACGTAAACAGGGCAGAGTTGTCGAACCGCTGAAAGATTTTCATAAAGACGAAGTCCGCGCCATTGGTCAAGATTTAGGACTACCTTCGGCGTTAGTGCAGAGACATCCATTCCCAGGCCCAGGACTAGCGATTAGAATTTTGTGCGCTGACGAACCATACGTAGGAAAAGATTTCACTGAAACTAATCTGCTTCTAAAAGTGATTGTAGACTATGCCAGTGCTTCAAAAGCTTCTCAAACCTGGTTAGATTTAATTAATAGGTGTATCTCTCAATCGGAGCAAGACGCTCTCGCCAAAATTACTGCTAATAATACAATTAGTGCCACTTTACTCCCTATTAAGACTGTCGGTGTTCAGGGAGATTGTCGAACCTACAGCTACGTTGCGGCATTGTCGTCCGACCAAGACCCAGTCTGGCTAGACTTAATCAATATAGCGAAATTGATCCCGAAAATATGTCACGGAATAAACCGTATTGTGTATGCGTTTGGGGAGAGTGTGAAACATCCAGTGAACTGTATAACACCGACGTGTCTCACCGAAGGCGTGCTTAGTACGCTACGCCAGGCAGATTACCTAGCAACCAAGACACTCCACGATGCCAAATATACGCCAAACATCAGCCAAATGCCGATAGTTATTATTCCAGTTCATTTCGATCGTCCCCCGTTGTCCCACTCCCCTTCGTGTCAACGTTCGATCGTAATTCGTACCTTTATCACGAATGATTTTATGACAGGAATTCCGGCCACACCAGGTAAACAACTGCCGAAAGAGGTGGTGAATAGAATGGTGAAAGAGATTGAGACTATACCAGGGATATCTCGTGTGTTGTACGATTTGACTGCCAAACCTCCTGGTACCACAGAATGGGAATAGTTTAAAATAGTTATATCAGGCTGTGGTTTCTCGTTTCGGATAAACAGTCTTAATCAGGCGACAGCTAGGAATTTATCGTGTCTTGTTGTACGATTTAACAGCCAAACCTCCTGGTACCACAGAATGGGAATAGCGATTCAGTTAGACAACCCTCATCAGGAAAGATAGATTGGAAATATGGGCTAACTTTTCAAAATGTAGGATCAATTCGAAAACGTTCTGGTAATCTAAACTATTGAATAAACCTCCTTTAGTCCTGGTACTACAGAATGGAAATAGTTTACTGTAATCAAATAGATACTTTTTTCTCATAAACAAGGATAGCGAGTTATGGGTATTTCATGCAATAGATACCTGTATGGATTTGGATATTCCATTCTTTATCCATTAGGATGGCTGGTTATGGAAGTACATGTATGGACTAACTTTTCTTAATGTAGGATCATTGAGAAAAGTAAGCTAAATTGCTGAACAGTGTTTTAAGTCCCAAAATTATTGTGATTCTGTCACCAGGGGCGTTATTCTCGAAAACTGAACTAAGGTAAAATCTAGATTTTAAGAAATACAGTAATCTGATTGGATAATGAAGCTATATTAAAAACCAATTTTAGTGATTGACCAATCAGATGACTGGAATGCTAAAATCATTGTAAGCTAAGTTTTTGAGAATAAGGCCTTTGTCATGTGGTGTACATGAAATTGGTGATGAGGGCATAGTGTCATAAAAGCACTTGCCAAGGTCACAATAATAATTTACTACATTTTGTAAAAATCTAGGACATGAGAGACAAGGTTAAGCCAATCTAGTATTAGAAAATTATGGGCATTCCCAATAATTTATATAGATACTGAAAGGGACATAACTCTTGTATAACTTGTAAATTTTGTTGATAGGGTATTGTATAGTTAGGTGATAGGGTGTGAAAGCCAACACTTGTTGCCGAATTTATCTGTATACAAACTGTAGACACCAACAATTTTGACAAAATCGGTCTTGGGGGGGGCCTCCCACTTTAAAATTTCGTATAATGTTACAAACAGTGCTGACTGCAACTCCATTGAAGTGGACTTCAGTACCTATGTTAAAATGAAATGGACTTCAATACCTATGTTCAAATGAAGTGGACTTCGGTACCTATGTTAAAATTAAATGGACTTCGGTACCTATGTTAAAATTAAATGGACTTCGGTACCTATGTTAAAATGAAATGGACTTCGGTACCTTTGTTAAAATGAAATGGACTTTGGTACCTATGTTAAAATGAAATGGATTACCTATGTTTTATGTTTGAATTGGACCAGAATGTCCACATGGCATCATTACTGCAGTATACTGTAATTGTATAAATAATTGTATTTATGAGGTTTTTATGTAAATGATATTAGCTGTAATTGATTAATTAAATTGTATTAAATTGTCTTTTATCTCTACTAGTGTTATAACTGGCTTATCTCCCTGGATTATCTCAGATCTGTATGATATAACCCTACCCCAGTGATATAACCCTACCCTGGGGGCACGTGTCTCCAATCTGATTAATAAACTAAATTTTTTGCATCCTATTTTCTGCAATTTATTGGGCTAATTACATCTCACAATGCCATGCAGTGTGCAATGAATAGCAATGCATTTTGTCCGAACTCAAGGGCATCGTAGCCACTATTATCATTTCCAGTAATTGCTCAAGAGATCTTGCACTGACACCATGGGTCTTCTTGGGTTAACCTGTAACATGCATCACTCACAAAGGGGAAACCATGTTGAAAACTCCATAACCCTTACAAAAATTGAGACATGGTTTTCACAGTAAAACCATACCCACCATACAGTTTCACCATGTAACCATGTAGTTTAACCATGGTAAAGGTAGTTCTACTGTAACCATACAGTTTTACCATATGATTTTACCATACAACCATTTAGCTGTTTGGGTAACCATGTAGTATAACCATGGTAAAGGTAGTTCTACTGTAACCATACAGTTTTACCACATGATTTTACCATACAACCATTTAGCTGTTTGGGTAACCATGTAGTTTAACCATGGTAAAGGTAGTTCTACTGTAACCATACAGTTTTACCACATGATTTTACCATACAACCATTTAACTGTTTGGGTAAATATGTAGTTTAACCATGGTATAACCATAGATAGGGTTTAACCACATGATTTTACCATACAACCAGCTCTGTTCAAGTAACTATGATTAATATAGTAAATACTATTATGTCATTTATGATTGCATCATCATATACTCTGACCATATTTAACATGCAACTATTTAGTAGCCAGTAAGTATTACCATTATCATTGGATTTACCATACGGGCTGTAATTTATAGTTTGGGATAAAAAAAAAAGTAATTCTGTTTAGCCAGTTTCCCACGGAAAGATTGACCCGCGCACATATTTTAGTTGTTTTCCATTGGCCTCCATTATGCTAGTTATTGAATATGATAAGTTTTGAGGCAGAAACATTTCAATCCAAAAAAAATAAATATAAAAGAATTGTGATTTTATCCACGTGTTTATTCTTTCTCAATTGATTTTGGGTACAAAACATTGTATTATTGAAAGATAATGTGAATAAACTATATCATTTTGTAAGAATGTAACATCTAAAAAAATAATTAAATAACAAGATAATTTTATAGCAATAAATTGCACAATTAAAAAATACTTAATTTACAATAAAACTCCGAAATATATCAACTTATACAGTAACATTTAGAATAAACTATCTCAACAAATAACAAATTTATCCAGAACTGCATTAGTATGTTACTAAAATCTTTTGACTAGGCTAGTTGAAGAATTTTCTTCACTTTAGACACTCAGTTCAGAATGCATGGTGTTCAAGGGTTACTACTTAAGCAATATAATTATATGTATTGAAGCACTAGTCCCTTTCAAATGGATTGGGAAGTGGAGACAAGTACTCTGTATCTTTGACTTTTATAAACACAGCCTTCCTCCAAAGATCATGCTCAGAGAGAGCCATTTGTTGTTTTGCTTTGAAAGTGTACAAAAAATTACAGCAGATATTAATGTCAGGATCAATATTTTCAATGGCCTTATTTGTCTCCAAACTGTAAGCAATAATTGCAACAATAAGGTTTTCACAGTCACATTTGACATAGCAGTTATTTCGACAAATGCACAACAAACATTCAATTTCACAAAAATGGCCACTTTTCATCTGAAAATAGCTATCACACCTCTTCTTAGCCCCCATGGTTTTGGACTGAACTAGGGAGCCTTCAAACACAAATCTAGTATAAGTTGTAGCCTTAGAAGTTTCACTGCACTGAAAACCGAAAGTAGCTTCTATGAGCACATTAACTTCTGGATGTAAACATGAGCTTTTTCCAGAACCTAAAGCAACTATTCCTTCAGAATATCTCCTTGCTTTCAAAATGTGTGAAGTACTTGGACCAACCAGTTTGTCAGCGAGGCTTAAAAACGTAGCTGAAGCATTTTCAGTGGAATATGCATCTAATTTTCCTTTTAGATCTAGCCACTGTAAATAGTTTGTACAAATCTGTTGTGGAATTCCTTGTGTTCCATTGAAAAGCTTTTTGAATTTAACAAAAGCTCCTTCAAATGGGAAAGCAGATGTTGCCCACAGAGGTCCACAGTGACGAACACAATCCACTAAGTGAGTCAGTAAATGAATATTGTAGGATACATGTTGCAATCCATAAATCAGACGCATGTAAATAACAAACTTCTTCAAAGCTGCATCAGCTATGTATAAATTTGCATAATCAATACGCCTTTGTAGCAGAATATGAAGTGCTGCAACAAAAAGGGTCCAATGGTTAAGATACTTGTCTGGAAGAATACCTTTCAGCACAGGTATGGAGTAAAACAATGTAAATGATCTCCATTCCGATGCCTTCCAAAATTTAGCCATTGTCAAAGATCGGGGTGTTCTTGTGATTTCATGTGGCCTTCTAATGCCAAGGAGGAGAGAATCTATCTGCTGTATGCGATCATTGATGTACCATTGGTTGCCATGGTTAGATGTATCTAACCATAAGTCCATTACAACACAACGGGCAACTCCCAATAAGCATGCATGCATATAGTCCACAACAAATCCTTTACTTATGTCAAAGTCTGATACAAGATTTAAATATGATGGTCCCTTCACACCTTTGACTGAGCGCCCTGTACTCTCAGCTTCAACAACATGCTGGATATGACTGTCATGTGTACGTTTGTCCGGTTCAGGAGAGGAAAAGGGAAATCTGATAACATGTCCCCTTCCCTTTGCAACAGAAACACCTGGATGTAGACAAAAGTCACAACCAAAGTAACCATTAAACTGAGATACATTTTTAACAGCAGCCCTAGCTGGAGCATCGCAACATGCCAATAATGTTTTGACCTTTCTTTTCACATAGATGCCTATATCTTTGTCAAAATATTTAATGCCATCTTCACTAAGAGTATTCAACATATCAACCATAGGTGGAAAAAATGTGTTAAAAATAGGTTTTTTTTCACCAAACCATAAACCACCAATAATTGTTGCTTTGAAACGAACACCTGGAGGTAGTTCATTAATAGTGTATTGCACTGGCCAAATTTGAAAGGAAGATGTCCTAAATATGGACAGACCATCACAACTAAATGTTAATGAGATGTCATTATCTTTGACTTTTGTTTTATAAAGATAACCATCACAAATGTCAGCAATATATTCAGGGTCTGAACTAATTTCAATAGGGTGTTTTTCTAAGATTTCTATCATTTGAGACATCAAGTCAAATGTAATGAAATAGTTGCCATTATCATAAGCAGATTTCTTAACAAAAGTATGATTACAAAAACTACACTGTGGGATATTTTCATCACTGATAGGTCCATAGCAGTTTTCACAGTAGAAATGTAATTGTGGTACTTTTTGCATATCAAATTCTTTAAGAAACAAATACTTAGTAGTTGGAGCTAGAGATGGATAAAGGGTGTTTAAAGTTGTTAGGTAATCTTGTATGGCTGCCTTTGTCAAATTATGTTTCATTAGGAATGCCATATGCAATAAAATACTCTGTGCTTTGGTGATATCAGCACCAGGATATAATAACTCATCGCCATGTAATAATTCATTAATATCATCATCCTGAAATACAAAATTATCGAACATAATGCATAACATTCATGAACTTCGGTGGGTTCGTTTTGCCGCATTGCCCAACTGCACAAAAACGACTTGTAAAACGAAACTAAGGTTTCTGACAAAATCCGGAATTAACATTTATTAGGGTTTGGTAGGTTAAGCAACCCAAAACGAACCTAACCCTGTCTAGTTTTTGTGCAATTTTGCAATGCGGCAAAAAGGAACCCACCCCATGAACTTCATTGTTGTAACAAGTATTCATCATTCTGTCATTAGCAAACATTTTAAATCCTTTTTTGAGTCTTGACTTTTTAACAATATCTGGCTATTGAAATATTACCTACTTGTCTGATATTAGCATCAGGATTTAACATATCATCACCATGTAATAATTCATTAATATCATCATCCTGAAATACAAAATTATCGAACATAATGCATAACATTCATGAACTTCATTGTTGTAACAAGTATTCATCATTCTGTCATTAGCAAACATTTTTAAATCCTTTTTTGAGTCTTGACCTTGTAACAAATCTGTAACCAGGGCTTGCCAGGCAAGGTAACATACGCCCACTGGCAGTTGTTGGAAATGATCATATTTTAATTCATCGAAAATGTATCAAGTTAGAACTTGTTCAGGATCTTATCATTGCAATGATCACACCAAGTTTCATCAGAATCAGTTCAAAATGGTAGCTTCAATCCTGCACACAAACTATTTTTGACGCATTTTGACAAAGTCAAGGGCAATACCTCAAAATTCATTCATTAAAATTGTGTCAGGTTAGAACTTGTCTGAGATCTTATCAATTCCAAGGATCACAATAATTTTCAATAAAATTGGATGAAAACTGAAGTTTCTATTGTGTTAACGAACAAATTTTTACGTGTTTTATGAAAGTCAAGGGAAATAACTCAAAATCTGTTCATCAAAACTACGTCAAATTCGAACTTGACCAAGATCTTATTAATCTCAAGGAGCATACCAAGTTTCACGAGTGCTCACAAATCAAATTTGACCCGTTTTTACAAAGTCAAGGGCAATAACTCAAAACCTGTTCATCTAAAATTCGTCAAATTCAAACTTAACCCAGGGGCCTTATTCTTGAAAACTTAACTTAAGATGATTTTAGTGATCCAGGCATTTGATTGGTCAAGCACTAAAATCGATTGTAATTTTAGTTTTATTATCCAATCAAATTACTGTATTTCTTAAAATCTGGATTTTATCTAAGTTAAGTTTTTGAGAATAAGGCCCCAGATCTTATCAAAACAAAGGATCAAAGCAAGATTTATCAAAATCAGATGAAAACTGTAGTCTCTAGAGTGCTCACAAACAAAATTTGACGCATTTTTGCAAAGTCAAGGGCAATAACTCAAAAACCGTTCATCGAAAATACGTCAAATTCGAACTTGACCGAGATCTTATCAATCCAAAGGATCATAGCAATTTTCATCAAAATCAGATGAACACTGTAGAGTCTATTGTGCTCACAAGAAATGTTGACCGACGGACAGGGGCGACGACAATATACGACCACATATTCATGTGGGCGTATAAAAATAGATCCTTGAAGCTAAAATGCCAACGTTTAAACCTAAAACTATTGATACACAAAGAAGATTTCCTTTTACTTTGTTGCCCTGCACAAAAAAACATGTGGATCTATTACCAATCAGATATGTGGCCAGTTTAGTCTCGATCAGATTTGAAAAAGCAAGGTGAACTTGTTCAGGCCTCGTTTCATTTGAGTTTGCATAGACAAATACGGTCTGGATAATAGAGGCCAAGTGAAAGTCAAGATGGCTATTGAAATATTACCTACTTGTCTGATATTAGCATCAGGATTTAACATATCATCACCATGTAATAATTCATTAATATCATCATCCTGAAATACAAAATTATCGAACATAATGCATAACATTCATGAACTTCATTGTTGTAACAAGTATTCATCATTCTGTCATTAGCAAACATTTTAAATCCTTTTTTGAGTCTTGACTTTTTAACAAAATCTGGCTATTGAAATATTACCTACTTGTCTGATATTAGCATCAGGATTTAACATATCATCACCATGTAATAATTCATTAATATCATCATCCTGAAATACAAAATCAGATTGAACAACGTAAAATGCCTAATATTTTTTGTGAAATCTACTTGACGTCGGAATCTCACACGTGATTTCGGTAATTGTAAATTTAAAGATAGCTTGCCAGGCAAGGTAACATACGCCCACCTCAGCAAATTTAAATATTTAAAAAAGTTGATTGCACCATCGCACTTATTTGAGCTGATATTTAGATGAATCAATTCGAATGAAAACTCTAGTCTCTATCGAAAGCAATAACTCATAAACCGACAACTGGAATTGCACCATTTTCGAACTCATCCGAGATATTATCAAGATAAATACACATACCAAGTTTCATTCAAATCGGATAAAAACTCTAGCTTCTATTGTGTACACAAGTTAATTTTAACGTTTTTTCACTAAGTCAAGGGCAATAACTCATAAACCGACGACTGGAATGGCGCCATTTTCCAACTCATCCGAGATATTATCAAGATGAATACACATACCCAGCTTCATTCAAATCGGATAAAAACTCTAGCTTCTATCACGTACACAAGTTAATTTTAACGTTTTTTCACTAAGTCAAGGGCAATAACTCATAAACCGACGACTGGATTTGCCCTATTTTCGAACTCATCCGAGATATTATCAAGATGAATACACATACCAAGTTTCATTCAAATCGGATAAAAACTCTAGCTTCTATTGCGTACACAAGTTAATTTTAAGGGCAAGGGCAATAACTCATAAACCGACAACTGGATTTGCGCTATTTTCGAACTCATCCGAGATATTATCAAGATGAATACACATACCAAGTTTCTTTCAAATCGGATAAAAACTCTAGCTTCTCTCGCGTACACAAGAAATTGTTGATGGACCGACGGACGGACAGGGGTGACGGCAATATACGTCCACATTTTCATGTAGGCGTATAAAAATAATAAAATATAAAGAAATATCCCGCTCTTATTATTTATAAACACTTGTTTTTTAGTGAAATGCAAATTTTTGTTAAAAAAATAAAATAATCAACACTGCACACCTTTTTTCGTATAATTTTTTTGATCTCGATAAACCACTCTTCCGATCGTTCTCGGAAATTGTACCTATAAGTACTGTGAATGTCGCTACCCTATAAATTAATGGTCGAGTAGCCGATATTCTTTCTCTTATTGCACACTGAACGATATATGTTGGTCAACATTAGCCCATTAGGAGCACCTTAATATTCATTTTATTTAATTTTAATTTTAAAATTTAAAAAGTTGCGCGCGCTCCTGGTGATAGCCCTGCTCTTCAATTTTACCGATTTAGAAATTTTAATTTAAAAAAAAATTCGCTCGCTCGCACTATTTTTTCATCTCAAAATCCCGAAGAACTGCAAATCAAATTGGTGTGGACTAAATGGTATGAAATAAATTGTCAAATTGGTATACATTTCGTCAAAATGGTCCCAAAAATTACTCATTGATTTCAACCAAATCTAACAAAATCATTAGTCAAAATGGACCCAACAAAATAGTCCAATTGGCCCCGTTTTTTTCAGGAACAAATTAAGATTAATAATTTTTTTTTAACAAATTTTCCGTTAAAATTCAGTATTGTATACATGTAGCCCAATTTGAAAGTATGTCTGTTCTTGTGTAGAAATAACAGTTATAAATAATACTTACATGATCAACAAAAGAATGTTTATTCTTCCATTTTGCCTTTGTTGACTTTGGAACTGGATGAGATGGATCACCATCATACAATTTATATGGTCCACGTCGACGATTGCGCCACGTCTTCGATTGCGCCATGTCTTCAGTTGGCCATGAATGTCAAAGTTACATTTCTCCCGTTAACTACCATAGTTACGATGTATGCCATGTACCTGGTCAGTCTTCTACACTAATTAATTGTTGTAAATATTCCATCCTCAAAGACCATTTTCATTAGATACATACACAAATATTGCTTGATTTGTCATGTTAAATCACTAAAACCTGAAAAAAATGACCATTTTAGACATCAATTGAAATCTTGACAAAAATAGGCATGCAAAACAAAAGCGGGAGAGAAGGGAATGTAAAAAAATACCATGGACGGCATGGACTAGGCCTACTCTATTGTTAATACAAGTCACCGATATGACTGGTATTCTCTCAAACACTCAACAGTGTCTGAGTGTGTCATATACGGTTTTGTTTTTCTGGAATAACAGCCACAGGAACCAACCATTGGAATCGGGCGGAAACATTGCATGTCTCAACTATAAGTTGGAAGTGTCCCAGTTACACACAAATAGGCCAGAAAACCTCCTTACAATCCCTTTAAGCACAGGAATAGGACGTCGGGTGTTCATATCATTTTTTTTATTTACAATATAATTATAAAACCCAATTGGCGATACAATAGGAGGAGCAGCTAATGCGGACAAAAGCCGACAGTTAAAGCCGAGAACTCGGAGATATTTTTGTCTAAAAGTTAAAAGTAAAATGCTCCCGCCATTTTAATTTTGATCTTTCCTCGATTAATCATAATGGCGATCGTCTATCGTGTCAGAATGTCTGACCGTTCCGAAGAAAACTAACAGCAAATGAATTAAACTATCAAATAAAATATGTTAAAATAACAAATCATAATAAATTACCTGCAGACTTCAGCATCAAATACCAAAAGCTAGCTGGTTTCCTGGATGGCAGGAAAATCTGGAGCATGTAAAAATCGTGATCGCTGATAACCAATCAGCGTTGAGTATCAGCATTCGCAGTGCCACTAGCGGCCGTTTCGTCGGTCAATTCGTCTACACGTCTTTTCGGCAACAACATAGAGTTAACTCGACGATAACCCAGAGAACCTAACTCGGGGACAACAGGTTATTGAAATGAAGTGATCTTAATAACTTCGTTTGCTTTACTTCTTTTAAAATAGTGTTAATCATATTATTTTGTCACTGAGTTAACCAATAAAAGTTGGTCTCCGAGCTGACATGCCGCCGAAATCACTGAAAGGCAAGAGTGATCTCCCCGCTTTCTTCCCGCTTAAAGTTCCCACTCTTTCTAACACTTTTGCCTCTTTCGATCTCTCACGTCAGCGAATCATTTTTTAATTCAAAAAGATGTCTACACCTATACTAGGAAAATTAATGGCCTTGTGCTGTTTCCCGGACGAAGAAAATGATGCGACAATCATCGACGTAGAACTTATAAATGGATGGAAGGCATTAAAGGACGCAATTGGGCCAGACCAGACTCAATATCGGAACCTAGCCTGCAAGGTCTTGTGGTCAGGCAAACTTGTGGATGCAAGAATAATCAGATTAGGAGGTAAGGTATTCCCTGTTTTTAGGCAGTGGCTAGGCTTTTTACTTACTGAATATGTTTGTTTATTACCATCAAAGCCTAGGATTAACCCTATCTATTCTATAATTTAGCCTTAGTTATAATTACATTAGTAGGGGCGGGCCCAATTTAGCATTTTCGTGGGTTGATTTTGCCTTTGGCCTTTTAACATCATTCTTTGACTTTATAAGACACTACAAGGCCTACTGCCTGTCGAATCAAGGGATCTTTTGGGCAATTATTAAATAAGTACCTTGGTTGATTCAACCCACCCATGTTGTTAAACAAGTAAGTAGGCCTAAGCCAAGGGTGGGGGGGGGGGGAGATATTGCCATTATTGGACAATAATTCGTTTTTGTTTTAATCGTTTTAAATAAAGACAAAGAAGAGCAGTTCTACTAAAGCAATTAATTGTACTACTAGTACTAGTAGTATAGTTGGTTTCACCAATGTAGTAGGCCTAGAGTCCCCTCCCCCCTTCTGATTTCGACCAACAAGGGACCAGTTTGAGTTAACACAGACCACCCAATTTTCATAGAAACGCTAAAAAAATAGGCTACATCAACGCGATTGATGGCCATAATGCCCTCAAATCAATCCTATTTTTCAAACGATCTTCCACCAGGTGGACCATAAATTTTAAATATTTTCGTCAAATGAACCAAATTTTACCATTTAGGCTAACACATCAAACATCAAAAGATATTGCTTGGCGGAATGGCCTCAAATGCAAGCAAATCAATCTTAGGCCTAATTCTCAAAAATTTTCTGGGGGGAGAACCAACCCAAAACCGCTTCTCAAGTAGGTGATACCCCTGCGACACCCAGATTCATTCTAAATGTATGCTACTTTCGGCCCATATATATATATATATATATAGGAGGTCTTGTATCGTTGTTTTTGTCTGTATTGACTTTTTGAATCAATGCCTAGTTGAGCCCCCCTTTTAAAAAAATGCCTCCTACGCTATAGCCTAGGCTAGTACTAGGTCTAGTAGACTAATAAGAACTTCAACTGTATTTTTTTTTTGTTAAAGAAAACCATGCCGACCTGAAGCCCTTTTTGGACCAAATTCTGTTTGGAATGGATCCTACACGGGTCAAGACGCCAGATTATGGCCCCGGTAAGAGGGCTGTGAAGAGACCCCTCAGATTAGTTGAGTCCAGCACAGACTCTGAGTCTGAGTCCGATCAAGAGGAATCAAACTCAAAGAAAATGGCAGAGGTAATATTTTTGTCTACGTCTGTCCACAATTGTTGTGGACACGATAATAATAATAATAATAATAATAATAATATCTTTATTGGGACATAAATTAGACAGGAGTTATACTTATAATACTTTAGCTTACAAAAATTACATAGGCTTATTACATGTAATTATTCAACTACCTATCTAGGCCTATTCGGTACATGAATATTAAACTTATGTATTTACAGATAAAGAAAAAGACAATAAAGAAGACTGAAGCCGAAGTGGCGAAACAACTAATGAAAGAAATTACTAGTAAACCTGAACTAAGGCCTATTTTAAACAAAACAGAAGAAGAAACCTACAAAGTGAAATATATTAGAGCGAAAGAGATAATCCAAGCTCAACAACAGCAGCTTTTGTTAATTAAAGGTAAGTCTCGATGTGTATGGAGTGGGATCGTTGCCAGAAGTATTCACTAGGTCAAACTTGAAATCAAGTTGTCGACTTTGCAAAGTCATGTGTCCAGATTACACAATTACAAAATACATCTTTCTAAAATCAACAAGTTAACGTGATAATTACGAAGTAGAGATATTCATAGTTTACTTTTCAAACTTTATTTCACAACAATCTAAAAGTCAACATTCAAACTTTCTTTTTTCGAAAATTAATTCTTAACTTTGCATTATATACATAATCAACTCTTGTCTTCTTGACTTTGCATTCTTGAACGTTTACCATATAAGGTATATTGACCTACCTCATTTACATAATCCGGAAATTTACGGAAACTAACAGAAATATTACATTTTACCCCTCGTCCTTTCTTCACTGGTCAGAAGGATGCACTCAATTTTTGGAATGATTATAATTGTTGTAAAAGCGTAAAAAAAAAAAGAATCGAATATCAGAATGTCAGATAGAATTTCATTCCTAAACTGAGCCCTTATTAGCCATTTCGGAAGGAAGATTTATTTTTTACTTACATTGTTTCAGAAATTCCATATTTGTTGAAAGAGGTCAGGCAGCTACGGGCTGATGTAGCAAGCAAATCGCCACTCCCTTACCAACCAACGCCACTCTTATTACAACCAGCGCCACTCCCAGTACAACCAACGTCACTCTCCATACAACCAACGCCACTCCCATTACAACCAACGCCACTCCCATTACAACCAACGCCACTCCCATTACAACCAGCGTCACTCTCCATACAACCAACGCCACTCTCATTACAACCAACGCCACTCCCATTACAACTGTAGCAGGTGGCATATTCAACGTACCGTTATTTGATATCAACCGGAAGTTGGAGTTTCCGGATTACTTTATATGTTATGGCATTTAATCAATCGAGTGTGGATTCGACCAATGAGAGTTGACTTTAGCATTGCACGGGATTTTCGTGAGCAAACACTATAAAAAGCTCGATTGTATCTTATTATAGTCAGACGGTCGGTAGACGTCTCAGGGTAAGCATGTCTGTTCTGTGGGAGTTTTAACACTCCGCTCATAGAGTTGGCACTTACTTTAGACGATTAGGCTGTTTGATTTGAGGTTATGGTTGCCTCAGTCGGTTTGGCTTTCAGTCGTATCTGAATCGGGAACATAACGTTCCGCTCGTTCAGATAGACTGATCTAAAACGGGGTTAATGAATTGGGGGTTTAGAATGTTTAGGTCAATGTAGTGTTTGTGATTCGTTCTGTACTGTCTTGTCTTGTCCTGTCTTGTTTTGCTTTGCGTAATAAATGTGTTTTGTTTAATTATTTATTTCTTCCCGTTGAGATCACAGTATCCTGAAGGAACTTGGAACTCCTGGTGTATTGAAGCACGACAGGATTGATATTCGGTTTAGGGGTTTCTGGTCTAAAGTAACTGCCCTAGATTACCTCCTGCTACACAACCAACGCCACTCCCATTACAACCAAAGCCACAGGAGAAATCAACAGAACCACAACCAACTGTCCAATCCTCAACTGATGTTAGTATGACCTAATTTTTATCATGATCAGAAAGGTTTTGACAAACCCTAGTCGTTTGAATAAGCACCATATCAACTGCATGCTTTTTGAATTCACCACTAATAACATTAATTTGCTCCATTTGTATTTACAGAGGCCTGTTCCTCTTGCAATTCCACTAAAACTAAGCATTTTAGGTTGTTTTCACAAACTCTCTTATATTTTGTTAACTTTTGCACTTAAGACGCTGTTTTAAATGCTAGGGACAGACAAGCGTATTTTATGTCTGATCGCGGCAAATTTCAAATGTTGAAAATTTGCTTGTCTGTCGATGAAAATGATCGGTCGAAAATATCTAACATAATTCGCCGCGATCGGGCGAAAAAATACGCTCGTCGGCTCGGCCTAAAAGAGGTTGGCATGGAAAAAAATGTGTTCGTTTTAATGGGACAATAATCTGAGGGTTGTTGAAAATCAAAAAAGAGAAGAAATTTCCGGTGGGTTCTTTTTGCCGCATTGCCCAACTTGCCGCATCGTGCCCAACTAGGGTTAGGATTAGGTAGGGCTATGGATGGGTTAGGTAGGTTTAGGGATCCCTAACCCATACCTTATCTTTAGTTTCGTTTTATAAGTCGTTTTTGTGCAGTTGGTCACTATGCGGCAAGTTGGGCAATGCGGAAAAATGAAAATCAGGTTCAACCCCCCTCTTTCCAATCCCTTTTAGAGATAATATTCTTATGTAGTTTCCTTCATAAATTAGTCACTGGATAAACTCTCCATTATTATTAATTTTACATTTCAGTTTATTGAAGTAGCAAAAAACCTAAAAGTTGACAGAAGGAGGTTGGACAATGTTTTGTCATATCGAAAATACGTGGTTCTTCTCATGAATTCCTCATACAAAAGGGAGGAAATGTGCAGTATGACACTAACTGGCGATTCCAAGACCGACAAAGTTTGCTTTGAATCGACACCAGTCTATACAACTATAATAGGTAGGTAACCTGTAAAATCTATTTCATATTTCTATATTTGTAATTATTAATCCTTTTGTGTTTCCGCCTTTTTATTTGTCTGCTTAGAATTCACAGTAATTCTGCAATCCTCACAGAAAGCATAAGCATTTAAAAAGCAACTGACTGTTTGTTATAAGCATTTCAAATCTATCCATCCGATTTAAAAAAATGATATATATTCATTCATGTATTTTTATACGCCCACACATTAATTTGAGTGTATATAGTTGTCGCCCCTGTCTGTCTGTCCACGTCCACAATTGTTTGTGGACACGATATAGAGCTGGTTTCTTGATGGATTTTGACGAAACTTGGTGTGAGTGTTTGTAATCACCCAAGGCTGAGCCTTATTGATAATCAGCGAAATGGTAAAATGTTTGGTATGAATTATTGCCCGTGTTTTTGAAAACACATTCAATTTTTAGCTCGGAAACACTCTCCAGGGCACAATTCTTGACGAATAATCGATAAATATTTACTATGAGATATTGCCCTTGTTCTTGAATCCTTTGTGGACACGACAGAGAGCTGGTTTCTTGATGGATTTTGACGAATCTGGTGTGAGTGTTTAAATTATCACCCAAGGATGAACCTATTGAAAATCAGACAATCAGAAAATATTTACTTTGAGTTATTGCCATTGTTCTTGATAACACATTCAATTTTTTAGCTTGATGGATTTTGACCTATCACCCATTGAACCCTATTGAAAATCAGACCAATTTTAAAATACTGACTACGAGTTATTGCCCTTGCTCATTAATTCTTTGTGGACACTATAGAGAGTTGGTTTCTTTGTGGATTTTGACGAAACTTTGTGTGAGTGTTATTACCACAATACAAATTCAAAGGAAACTTGACATGTTTATGTTAATCAAGTTGAAGAAAAAAGCTGTAAACAAAACCTGTGTAATGTGAAAATGCCACTCTCAGAATCTTTTATTTATAGTCAACCTCCCAGACGAATTGGCTGCCATTTCAAGTGTGGGTGTATTACGATGGCATCGCTTTTTTTTCATTTTCAATACGCTATTAGTTTCAGACATGTTGAAAACATACTGTACGGTAATCTTATAAGCTTATACCGGTACTTATATCCTGCTTTGATGTAAACCATTATTTTCCAGATTTAAGATATTCTTGTACTTAATTTGATAATATTTTTTTTATCTTTCAGACTGTGTTAAGGAGAAATTCCCGAAAACCACAATTAGCCAAATCCGGAATTGTTTGACTGAAAAACTTAACAATGAAGCAAAAGCCTTTAAGAAAAAAATAAATTCAGTTTAAAATTATCATGAATCTTTTTTTTTTTTTGTCTTTTTAGCATGTAGTTTTACCAAATGGTTGAATAGTTTAATAACCTCACAGTTTTTGCTATTTACCATTAAAGGGATTTTTAAGAGGTTTTTCTACTAGCCTATTTGTGTGTATCGGGGACACTTCCAACTTCTATTTGAAAACAGAAAAGTCGTTTGAGACTAGGATGATCGAGTTGGAAGTGTCCCCGATACACACACATAGGCTAGAAAACCTCTTAACAATCCCTTTAAGGTGAAACTTTAGGCCTACAGTTCATGGTTAAATGTTGTGGTAAAACCATACAGTTCATGGTTAACCATTGTGGTAAAACCATACAGTTCATGGTTAACCATTGTGGTAAAACCATACAGTTCATGGTTAACCATTGTGGTAAAACCATACAATTCATGGTTAACCATTGTGGTAAAACCATACAGTTCATGGTTAACCATTGTGGTAAAACCATACAATTCATGGTTAACCATTGTGGTAAAACCATACAGTTCATGGTTAACCATTGTGGTAAAACCATACAGTTCATGGTTAACCATTGTGGTAAAACCATACAGTTCATGGTTAACCATTGTGGTAAAACCATACAGTTCATGGTTAACCATTGTGGTAAAATCATACAGTTAAAGATTTACCGTCTCAAAAAACCATATGGTTAACTGTACAGTAAAACCATGCATAACCATGTAGTAAAACCATGTCTTAATTTTTGTAAGGGAAGGCAGCATTGAATCCTGAACAGCCAATTAGCATGCATCTATCTCAACTGAGTCAAAGCAGCTCTTAGCGCATACTATGTGAAATTTAGAAAACTGTCAATGCAGAATTCCCTTCACCGTTCACTGCGTATGCTATTGACCTCGACCAGGGCTTCTACAGTAGAATTCCCTCCATTGTATACTGCATGATGTTGCTAGTATTAAATAACACAATCAGGACTAGGAGCCGCATAGTAGGACAAAAAATTACATTTTCGGACACCAGGAAATTACACTATCAACATATATAGGCCTATACTCTTAAATATGATATTTTTTATTTTTTGTTCATTGTAAGAGGTTGTGTTCCAAAAATATTAAGTCCTAGGCTTTATTACATTGTGTCCTTTTGATATTAAGGTCACCATTATGACTCTGTGTTCCCTGAATGTTATTATTATTCACTGACAGAGTTGTCTGTTCTTGTTCTATCATAATAACCACTAGATTAACCAGTCTCAATATAATCTATTTACGTTTACTATAGAGAAAGAGACTGGTATGATCTCGACTGTTGTGTTGATGTTTTGTATCGAATAGTTTGCTGGTATAAGACCTAAAAATATCCCAAGCTGTCAGTTCAACGCAAATAGAAGGTAGATTTCTTATATTTTTACTAACATTTCTATTACTTTCATGTCTAACTTTGACTCTAGCTTCTCTTCCACAGTTTCCCAGTCAGCAAGAAGCAATTTTAGACGTTTTCGAGGGTTTGTTTACGTTTTTTAGAATTTGACAGCTCAGCTGATTTTGACAGCTCTTTGTTGACGGGCGAAAATTTGACCCCGTTTTGAAATGACCTTTATTTACGTTCTTAAAACAATCTCAAATATTTCCTGGTATGTTTTATAATCAGGAAATCTGAGATGTTCCCAATTTTTGTGAAAGAAAATTTATTCAGTGGAATGATTAGCATAATAGATTTGATAAATGAAGCTATAATAGGCTATGTAGACTATAGTGGTATACTGACATTGGCAGTGACAGTGATATACTGACATTGGCAGTGACAGTGATATACTGACATTGGCAGTGACAGTGGCAGGCTTATAATGTGTGTCTATAATGACTAGATAGATATATAGTCCGAAACTTGCTGACTCTATTTCAAGCCTTTGATAGATATTTGGACTTATATGGCGCGATCGCCATTGAATGCTGAATGCTCAAGGTGTGGAAAATCGCAAGTTTTTGGGGACTCTCTCACAGTCATATCGGTCAAAATAGCTATCAGAGGCTGGGGAAAGAGTCAGCATGTTTTGGACTAATGAATTTATTGAAATGATATAGTGTTAGTTGGGATAATGAAATGAAATAGAGTTTTATGTCCTACTTTTCTACTTCTGTTTGGGATAACAAGGAAGGGATGGGGAATGAAGAAAGAGACACCTGAAGTGTGTAATGAGGGAACTTTTGCCTGATCTCTTTTGTTGTTTTCTAAAAGTCAATAAATCTGATATACACAAGGCCTTGGTTTATTGTCCATTCAGTGTGCAATGAGGAAAAAATAAAATTCAGAATAGCTTATCTTAACCTTATCTCTACCAATTACCAACTGTCAATAGATCTGTACTTGTACAGCCGTAGCAAAAAAGAAAAAATGAAAAGAAAATTGAGCTCATTAAGATCAACAATGCCATACAGTTTGCAATGGGGAAAAATTTGTCATATAAGCTTTGCCTTTTCCGATTTCCAACTGTCAAGGAATCTTTAACTTGCACAGCCCGTAGCAAAAAGCAAAAATATAAAAAAAGAAAAATGAACAAAATTAGGCTATTTAAGACCAACAATGCCATGCAGTTTGCAATGAGGAAAAATTTGTCACATAAGCTTTGACTTTTCCGATTTCGAACTGTCAAGGAATGTAGGCCTATAGCCTGTAGAACACAGAGCCTCTGTTTACTGTTTATTACCCTATTAGGAATGTAGGCCTATATAGTCTGTAGAACACAGAGCCTCTGTTTATTACCCTATTAGGAATGTAGGCCTATTATAGCCTGTAGAACACAGAGCCTCTGTTTACTGTTTATTACCCTATTAGGAATGTAGGCCTATTATAGCCTGTAGAACACAGAGCCTCTGTTTACTGTTTATTACCCTATTAGGAATGTAGGCCTATATAGTCTGTAGAACACAGAGCCTCTGTTTATTACCCTATTAGGAATGTAGGCCTATTATAGCCTGTAGAACACAGAGCCTCTGTTTACTGTTTATTACCCTATTAGGACTGTCAGTAAAGACTATAATGGTCTATTGTCATATATTATTCACTAACTATATCCTAGTCACACACAGTGTTTATAATTTATGTATTTCCGAAACGTTTTCAAACAAACAAACAGTTTACATGATCTATGTAGAATTACCACCTATTGTATTTCGCTATTACATGGGCCGCAGGGCGTCTCTGGAAATGGGGGTGGAGGGGGGGAGGCCTTGGTTGAAAATTTTCAAAATCCACCTCTCATTCGTAACCCCCACCACAAAAATTATTTGAATTTTGGATATTCGATTTTCAGATTTCAGAAATTATATAAAAATGGCAGGGGGACAGGTGCTGTCCCTGTTTTATTTTTGGTCTTTTTATTATTGTACAAAGTATTGTTAATTCCCAATGAATTGAATTTTTGACAGGACCATGTCACTGTGATCAAATAATTCCACTTTACTAAAGAGTAGTATCTAAATTTGTCAAAAGTAAACCAAGAATCAATTAAATTTTATTTGCAAGAATTCGTGTTAATTTAAATTTAATTTTTAGTCTGTTCACACTAAAAATATTTTATTTCAAAGCAAAATTTAGAAGCATTTTCACAATAATATAAAAGTATATAGCCTACATATATATGTGTACAACTTTTTTAATCCTGTCTATATTTAACTTTATGTCAAAGCAAAATTTAGAGGCATTTACACAATAGAATAAAAATATATATGTGTGTAGGCCTGTAGGCCCAATAAATATTTCACCCTTTTTTCAAAGCAAAATTACAAGTATTTTCACAATAGTATAAAAGTATGATATATATTTATTTATATTCATGTTATTTAGACCTATATATAGAAAGTCAATATATGACATGTACTCGTTGAATATCGCCCAGTTTGTCAACTTGTTTACATCTATAAATAGACATGATTGTTGTGATCACGTGAACTATGACTAATACTATAATAATAACTTACCTTAGATTTATAAAAACCTATATCTATATTAATAACCTATAGCCTATATACCTCGGTTGTATAAAAACCTGTACCTGTATATAAATAGCCCTCGCATATCAATAAATCACCTAACTGGATTAAAATAATTTCTTCTGTTGTATTGTGTCAAGTTGTCATTGCTAGGACAGTTTTTTAAACCTTGTCCCGTTGTCCCCTAGATAGACTTTGGTTAACCTTATCCAAATAGTTTTATGTCAGGTTAAAAGAAAACGTTCAGCGTTTATGACGGCCAATTTTGGCTTTGAATATTTATGTAAATAGCCTCAAGAAGTACTACTAGAACTGCACAAAAATCTCACAATTCCTTTAATTATACCCCTACCTAAATATTTATCTTTTGTTTTCTGGATTCTACATAATGTCATATTATCAAACGCTGATAATGGCTACATAGGAGTTTGAAGGCTGAAATTTCGATGGAGAGTTGTGAATAGCCCCATTGACAGGAATAAATTGGTGCTTGGGCCCAGGTTTTATGTGCAAATGATGCAATAAAACATTAATTCTCATTGACATTAATTAAAACCAATTAGGAGAGTAAAAAAAATGGACTAAAATTCATTTCAGAAAAAGGAAAAAAGTATGTTTTCTCTGAATTGTAATGTATCTTATACATAACATACTAAATGTAGTTAAAATATTAAAACAATGACATTTAAATACAGGAAGCGAACAAGTTGGGGAGTAAAATATTAAAAAGAAATATTTAGTGAATGTGACATTTTTGTTTTGGGGTCATTTCCTTATACATTGTACATACATTAAACAGAAACAGTTTACATTTTTTAGGGTGGATTTGAATACAAGTAAAGTACTGGAACTGCAGGAAAATTGTACAACAATCCCTTCAAATAAACTGGTTCTAAAAATTTCATTTGCTGTTTCTATATATGTGTTTTGATATAATAATGCATAGTCACACTAAGACTTTCAAATGTTGATAATTATGGATACACACAGATTTGAAGCTCGAATTTAAGATAGAGGGTTATGAACATGATTACTGATTAGCCTAGATAAAAAATAGCATTTCTCAGACTAAAGGAATGATAAGTCAAACTGAAAAAGGGACTGTGTGTCAGCTTTTAAAATACAGAAAGAAAGAAACATCTTTATTTTAAAAGGATAACAACTTAGGTTCCGTGCGGATCCTTTGTCCCAGCTGGTCCTTGGTCAAACCTCTTGGCATTGATTTTACAAGGATAACAACTTAGGTTCACAAGGATCCTTTCTCCCAGCTGGTCCTTGTCCAAACCTCTTGGTAATGATTTTACAAGGATAACAACTTAGGTTCAGTGTGGATCATTTTTGTCCCAGCTTGTCCTTGGCCAAACCTCTTGGCATTGATCTTTCTCATTGTACCCATTTAAAGCTGGGAGAAGTTAGAAGTAAGAAAAATGACTGGACATGCTACTGTCCTGACAAAATTTCCCTCATTGCACACTATGTTGTTTTGCCTGTCTTCATTAGCCAAATCAGGTGATGAAAAGCGGAAAATAAAACATGAATTGAAATTTTTGTATCAGTCTATTCATATACTTAAAAGGATTGTAAAGTGATATTCTAAACTTTGTATGTGTATATTCTATGCAGATCACTGTCCAGATGACGTCATAAAACACATTAGCTTCAGTGGAATTGCAAGAACCACAGACGTCGGAATGGAAATTGGAATGGCGTAAATTGATGCTATCAGTGTCCCTGATACACATACAAAGTTTAGAAAATCACTTTACAATCCCTTTAAATATAATTAATTATATACGTCTATTTATAGATATATGTCCATTGAATTTAAATTACTATGTATGAATCTTTCAAAAGTTCATAAAGAATAAATTATATGAAGCATTTGAACTAAACTACATGTATATATCAAAACAGTGAGTCTTTCAAAAGCTAGTCATAAATATATATGAAGGTATTAATTGAACAAAACTTAAGGTACATCTTAACTCATATATAAATTTCCCACCAAGTTCATATAGGTATAATTAAAATAAGACCAAGTTGAAACAGGTTTTTAAAAGCCTTATTATTCTAAATTGAACACAAATCTTGTCTATATTCTCTTCATATCATAATACAAGGCCATGACAAGTTGGTCAACTGAAATAGCTGTTAGTAGCTATGTGGACTCTCTGAAAGGGATGCTGAATTGACAAACCTATACCAAATAAATATTATTAACTATGTGGACTCTCTGAAAGAGATGTCAAGTTGACAAACCTATATACCAAAGGAAAAATATTAACTATGTGCATTCTCTGAAATGATTGATAAGTTGACAAATCTGAAAAAAAAAAAAAAATATGCTACATGTCTGTCGACTTTGTAAGGGATGTCAAATTGACATATCTAAATGGATATTACTTGACATCCAAGTATCAAATAACTATTTCTAGTAATGTGGACTCTCTTAAAGGGATGTTAGAAACAGTAATAGTAAGTTAGAAATCAGAATGTATGAAATGTACAATCAAACTTGGTTCAACGGTCACCTGTATTCAGCACCACCCTTAAATGAAAGGCCACCAAAAGTACATCCCAACCCATCTGTCTATACACCACCCTCTACCAATGTAAGCCTATTATCATTTCTACATGGTGCAAAATATTCTGTTATTTTTCTCTAAAATCCTTTAAAAAGTTTCAGGGGAAGTATTATTGCAGCAGAGTTTGAGTTTAAAGAATTTTACCCATTTGTAATATGTGACATTCAACCCAATAAATCCTAAAATAACTTTCACTGTGTCAGTATATCTAGTCAGTTCAAATAATTTAAATATTTTCATTATGATTAGGATAAGATATATATAGGTAGGCTATAAAGTTATGTATAAAGAGCTATCTCATTGTCAGGGCTATGCCACTGCTGTGTTTCACAAAGTGTCCTTGGCTCAAAACCTACAAAAACTAAGTCATATATAGACAAAGAAAGCAAAATTTTCAAAGAGAAAACTGTTTGAGACCTTGAATGTGAGGTGGTAGTCACAGCCCTTCAGCATTTGTAATCTACCAATTTATTCAATGAAGTCTCTTCTAGGGAGGGGAGGGAAGGGGGGATGGGCAGCGGTGGAAGAAGGAGCCATGCTCCCTCTCAAAATGAGGCTAGCTTGGCTTGGGTTTATTAAGCCACATTGTTTAATAATTTATTAATATTCAGAATTTCTAGAAATCCACTGCTATTGCCCCCCAGACCCTACCATCCCCCCTCCCCCCAGATCAATGTAATAATGTCTATATAATGACCTTATACCTGACCTGATAGATCAGTAGGGAGCAATCTAGATCACCTGACCTGATTGATGGATTGATTAGCACTAGGTAATGATGTTTACCCCCCCAGGGGATGTGACCGGTCAGGATATGACACCATTAATCTCAGGTCAATTTACATGTTGATTAAACAAACTACAGGTTCACGTGACTAGTTTCTCTACCATGTGACATATTTTATCATTTTCTTTTTATGGGGTGGGGGAATGCGAGTTGCAAAAGTTCAGATTACTGGGGCTTCAGGATAATTGTCTGTTAGTATCACAAGATAGGGACACAAGACTAGTTACTCAACCATGTGACATAAACTTGTTTGGGGTAAGAGGGAGGGAGTATATGCAAGCTGTAAAAGAGTACAGATTTTCAGATCTTAGTAAACCCAAAGAATACAATTGACACAATTTAAAAAAAACCTGAAATGCCAATGATTTGAACCATAAAATAAAATGTGAAACGCAAACTAGCAAGACATTGGTAACAATATATGAACTTTTCATAAGAGGAAGTATATCAATCATAATGAAAAGTGGTATCAGGAGTAAGCATAACCTGCCTTACACCACACTACTCAATGATATTACGTCAAAAAGTATGCCTATCTTTATCCATGGAAATTATTGATAAAAACTCTGTCTAATTTCAGATTGATTGGGAAGTTTGGGAAGTTTGGCATCAAGAGAGAGGTATTAGAAGTCTAGGAGATGCCAAAGTCCAGGAAATCCAGCAAGAAGAATGGAAAACAGGCAGACCAATGGGTACATGTTGAAGAAACGCCACAACCCGACAGTTGGGAGATCGTAGAAGATGTGGGTCCCCAGGAGGGTGCCAGTGCCCAGGGGGGTGCAAGTGCCCCAAAAGATAAAAAGAGTCCCCTAAATGAAACAGGTCCACAGGATGTCGAAGTGCCCCAAGAGGATGCTGACGGAGTTCCCCAAGAGGATGCTGGAAGACTCAGTGATGACGATCTAATAGTTATATTGGAAGATTCTTGTCAACAATCTCTTGATCTATCTTTAGTATCAGGGGAAATCCCTCCCAAGGAGGAATCCCCATTAACAGAGGAATCCCCTATTACATCATTAGAGGAATCCCCAGAGAGTGAACTGGACAAGAGTTCAGACTTTCAGATAATTGATCATTCTGAGGATGAGTCCTCGAACGAAACTGATCTGATTTTGGAAAATGAGATTTTGGAGGCAGCGAAACGAAACGTGTCATTAAAATACTCGCATATTGTTCGTCAGAAATCTCCACCTATTGCTGAGCCTTCTGTTCAAGCTACACCTGCTGGGAAATCCTCCACTGGGACAAAAAATTCACCTGTCACTGTAGGAGAGTCTCTTTCAGTGGGAAGACAGTCAAATAAGGAAGCACATCAGAGACATATTACAGAACAGGATCCTGAGTCAAAAACAGAGAAACATCCTACAGCAGTAGTACCAGAAAAAGATGAAGACAGCTCTGGCTCTGGGAAAGACCTAGTAGTGGAAGCATCTAAAGCCAGGGAGACTGTACCAAGTTCCCAAGATGTCACAGCCCAGAAAACGACCAAAGAAACTGGTGAGGGGGATCATTGGTCAGGATTTGTGGAAACGAAATCCAGGAAACAGAAGAGGAAGGAGAAGAAGAGACAAGCTGCTGTTGAGGCTACTGAAGATGTTGTGGATCATCTAGCTGATCCAGATCCAAAGGATTCAGAAGACCCAGAGATTACTCAACAAACTAAGCAAAACCCTAGTGCGGTCCAGAAGGAGTATTTTGAAACATTCAGTAAGAACAAGAAACAGAGAGATTTAGCTACCATGTCAATTCTGCTTGCCAAGGATCAAACCATCGATGACCTTCCGGATGATGAAGCAGTTGCCAATACTAAGGACCTTGGTGTCAAAGACGCTGTTGCTGATAGTAAGGACCTTGGTGTCAAAGAATCAGTATCAGATACTCAAGATGAAGCAGTTGCCAATACTAAGGACCTTCAAGAATCGGATGCTGGTACTAAGGAACCCAGGAGATGTCTGGAAGTAGTGAGGGAATCATCTGTACCGGAGGAGACTGAGAGTATATCTGGTGGTTCTGAAGAGACAGCTAGTGTTGCTGGTACTGAAGAATCATCTGATAGACCTGATACTGAGGGTGGTAAGGACATTGGTGAGTACACCTTAAGTTTTAGGGATTGTTAAAGTGATACTTCCTCTGAAAATGAGCATAAAGCTCAAATTCCCAAACTTTACCAATAATATTTAATATTCATCATTGGTATCATACTCCTTCAAACAGATTATTGTGGGAAATTTTTCAGCTTCCATTTCACCAGTATCGGGAAAAAAAATTTAGGATTTAGGACACATATAAGTATTTTTGTGTCAAATTTCCAAATTGAAAGCTGAGTGCAAAGGGTTTACTAGCTATTAGTGTCATACAAGCAATGATAAGATCAAGCAGAATTGTTGCAAAATGAACATGAACATTCCTATCATTTGGATTAAGAAATGGTACAGAAGGTTTGTTAATGATTTTTTTCACCATAAAAGTATTTGTGTACCTATTTTCAGATGAACAAAATGTTCCAAAGAAAGTTTCCAAATCAGCAAGAAGACGCAAAAAACTGAAAGAAAAAATGGCAAAGGTGATTGAAAACTTCTCAAATCCAGCTCTTGTCATGGAAAAATATGAAAAAACGTTTGGAGAAGATTATACAGTAAGTTGAAATAGAATTTTCTATCCAGTTGTTGTGAAAGGTATTGTAAAGAGGTTTTCTAAACTTTGTATGTGTATCGGGGACACTGATAGCATCAATTTACACCATTCTAATTTTCATTCCAACATCTGTGCTTCTTGCAATTCCACTAAAACTTACGCATTTCATGACGTTACCTCCACTGAAGCTACTATTGATATCTTTGCAGATCACTGTCAATGACGTCATAAAACGCATTAGCATAAGTTTTGAGACTAAAATTTTATTGGTAGAATGGTTGGTGAACATACCCCTTTAAAGAGCAATAATAGAAGATTTTTTAAATTTTTCAGCCACCCAGTAAAGTTGAGGACATGGCTGTAGATAGTTCTATTAGTTGTCCTGTTTGTTTGGAACTATATTATCATCCCTATCAGGTGAAACCATGTGGCCATGTTTTCTGTGAGCCCTGTCTGAGGAAGCTGACCACCAGATCCTGTCTAGATATACCCTGTCCTTTGTGTAGAAACATCATACAATCTTGTCATTTAGATGAAGGTAAGTAACTCTATTTAATAATAATTATTCCAGACCACAGTTATTCAATTTCTTGAACCTAAGGCCTGTTTTTTTTTTAACTTAATTCTGATTTATAAATGTATTTAGCATAAAATTGTTTTAAATATGCTGAAGTCCTGTGGGTTATAGGCTGTTTGTTAAAGATCCCTCAACATGTGAAAAAAAAGTAAAATAGGGACTCCTGTTATGGGCAAAAAATTACCTTATTGGACAATTTATGGAGTTGTCTGTCTCTTATAGCCCAGCTTTTTGAGCAGGCTTGATAGTCATGTCTGTCAACTGCAACCAAATCTACTGTATTGAGTATTCTAAAAAATAATTAGGTTACAGCAGGCCAGTGACGCCCTTGCGATTTGCCCCTGAAGAGTGACCTGTTCTGCTTAAACGCTGTACTCGCAATGCTAGCTAATCTCCATTTGGCTGTTAAATTTTTTTCCTAAAATACATTTGGCCCTTTAAAAAAAATTAATTTAAAATGCCTGGGTTACAGGGAACTTTGTTAATTCATTTTATTTCATTTCAGAACTATCACACCATATTACCCAGTCTTTCCCTGTACAAAATGCTGCTAGAAATCGCGCGGAACGAAAGAGAAAAACCAAGAAAAATCCTCTACCAAGAATGGATGTGGAACCGGGTAAACCTGTATCTATTAAAGATATCCATCCTAGAGGTGGTAAGGGGCAAGGTATGGAGGTACTGTTCAGCCGTACGATGATCCAGAGAATTCTCTTAGTTTTGATTGGTCTGATCTCTTATATTTTTACCTCATTCACAATCCGAGCCATCGCTTACTTCGATTTTAACGGCAATAATTCTACTAATTATATATTTATGACTCTCATTTTTTGTTTGTATTTTTATTTTGTGGATAAGGGAGTTCACAAATTGAAATATTTAGTAGAAAGTTGATGATATTTTAAATTAGATGATATTTGATGATGATAATTTATGGTTAATTATTTTGTTTGAAATTTGATCAGGGCTTGTATACCTAAAAAAAAATCAAGGTTAAATTGATAATTATCCATTGATTTAAGCAGATTTTCTTGTATTAAATATGGATTTAACTCACTGTAAAGTTTTATGTATACTAGCCCTGGGGGTTAAAATCAACTCTGAGTT
Source organism: Lottia scabra (assembly GCA_029955415.1). Taxonomy (NCBI): domain Eukaryota; kingdom Metazoa; phylum Mollusca; class Gastropoda; family Lottiidae; genus Lottia; species Lottia scabra. The sequence goes on from JARJEI010000001.1 coordinate 47,678,161, forward strand.
AAATTAAACATTGATTTAATCAGGGCTCATATGCATAAAACTCAACACTGTTAACCCTGGGTTTTTAATTTTATGCATACTGGTCTAGGTTTTGTTAAATATGAATTTAACTCAGTGTTAAGTTTTATGCATATTGTCCTTGATTTCTATAATAAATAAAGGGGTTTAGGAATATTTGTTTTGTTAAAGCTATTAGGTTATATGATATTATTAATGCTTATTATTAAGAATATAGTTTTAAGTTTTTTTAAAGAAAATTTGGCAATATATTTATATTTATATTTAATCTGTCTAGTGTGGTCTTTTCTTCAGTAGATTTTAAAACTTACTCTAAATGAAAAAAAAAAAATTGTATATTTTATCCAAAAATTTAAAAAAAAAAAAAAAAAGAAATTTGGTGTTGGCATATCTTCTGATTTCTGTAAAACCTTAATAAGATGTCTGTAAATCTTTTATTGAGTACAGTATTTGATTGATTTGTTGAAGATCTATAGCATGTTTTGTATAACAATTTCTTAAGATCATAAATGGCAAGTGGAATCGCCCAGCAAGAAATCATGCAAAAAACACTGTTTCTCAAAAAATCTTACGATGAATTTTGTCTCAAGTTCAGCATTTTGCAATGTATATTTCCACGCTTATGACAATTTTTTATCATTTTTGAGAAACAGGCCCTGAGATCCGTATTTTTAATTAACCAAACAAATATGGCCCTACTCAGTATTTGACTTGATATTAGTTGATACCTCAGCAATCCCAACCGTAAAACAAATCTAGAAATCCATGTAAACATATTGGTAATATACATTTGTAATAATTTTTCATATGAGGAAATATTTGAAAAATTAAAAGTGGTATCTAGAAAAGTTAGCATACCCTGTTTGGTAAATTGTACAACTAATATTAAGTCAAAGGAACTGGGTGAGGTCAGATTTGTTGGGTAGTATTTTAATCCCATTGATATCTAAAAGCTTAAAAGTTTTTAAGCTAAAACTAACAGCTCCACGCCCACATATCACCAGACCCCCTTCCTCTCCCCCTTCCTCACTAGAGTGATATCTATATTCTATATGGTAAATTGTTAAAGTTTGAACTAGTCTTTATTAATCTCTTTGTTACTAATTTATTCTGGTCTTAACCTTTAACCTTTAACCTGTAACCTTTAACCTTTATAGGGACAAATCACAATCAACTAATTATCAGCTGGTAGAGTAAATATTTAGATGACTATACAGATAACTGAAATTGAGCTCTATCAGCTGGTAAAGTAAATATTTAGATGACTATATAGATAGCTGAAATTGAGTTCTATCAGTTGGTAAAGTAAATATTTAGATGACTATACAGATAACTGAAATTGAGCTCTATCAGCTGGTAAAGTAAATATTTAGATGACTATACAGATAGCTGAAATTGAGTTATATCAGTTGGTAAAGTAAATATTTAGATGACTATACAGATAGCTGAAATTGCGCTCTATTAGCTGGTAAAGTAAATATTTAGATGACTATACAGATAGCTGAAATTGCGCTCTATCAGCTGGTAAAGTAAATATTTAGATGACTATACAGATAGCTGAAATTGAGTTCTATCAGTTGGTAAAGTAAATATTTAGATGACTATACAGATAGCTGAAATTGAGTTCTATCAGTTGGTAAAGTGAATATTTAGATGACTATACATATAGCTGAAATTGAGTTCTATCAGCTGGTAAAGTAAATATTTAGATGACTATACAGATAGCTGAAATTGAGTTCTATCAGTTGGTAAAGTAAATATTTAGATGACTATACATATAGCTGAAATTGAGCTCTATCAGCTGGTAAAGTGAATATTTAGATGACTATACAGATAGCTGAAATTGAGTTCTATCAGCTGGTAAAGTAAATATTTAGATGACTATACAGATAGCTGAAATTGAGTTCCATCAGCTGGAAAAGTGAATATTTAGATGACTATACAGATAGCTGAAATTGAGCTCTATCAGCTGGTAATGTTAATATTTAGATGACTATACAGATAGCTAAAATTGAGTTCTATCAGCTGGTAATGTTAATATTTAGACATTTATATCCCTATTATAACCAATATTCCTTTGCACTACATATAAAGGTGTTTTATTATAAGATTATTTGTTAAGATTATTTGCAATGTTAGTGGTTGTTTTTATAAATTTGATCATATTTTAGAGTGTTTTTTAGTCTTGTTTATGTTTTTATGATATTTAACAAAAACTTCGGCTAGATAAAATAAAACATTTGAGATCAATTCCTGAATTATTTTTCTCATTGGCAACACCACCCTTCTGGAATTGGGGGTAAACATAGGGCAAACGATCTCCGTGAAAGTTCCGCTGGTTTACGGAAAATCCCGAGGATTGGCAATATTGTACAAAGGCACACTGATTAATTCAGAGGGGGGGGGGGGGGGGGGGGGGTGGATGAATCTATCGGGACTGAGATTCCAATTCTGAAAGAGCAGTGACTTACGATTTCGGAATTATGGATGGTTATGTTTAAATTGCAGCATACAAAATGTTAGAACTAAAATTGAGAATGTGTTCACATCGATCTGCATTATCCTAAAGCGACATTAAAGGGTCTGGATCAAGATTAACTAAAGGGACATTTTACTAGATCGTCGACTTGTAATATGAGTGCTTATGCACATTTACATTTACCAATTTATTTAACCAAACACATAAACAAAGTTACATTTTTCTCGGCTTCTCAAATACATCCGGTTAGGGGCAGCTTTAAAATGTACATCATTGCCATTATGATATTTATACTCAATAACTCCTTTGGCAACATACGGATCGCATTTGTCTTTGACTGAGGCGGGGAACGTATTGTAGGCTTTATCACTGTTGGTTCTAATGATCTTAGTATGCAGGTGTCCAGAGTGACGACCTATTACAGTTTTACAGGAATCTACATTCTTTACAATGGATTCTGCTATTTGCATGTCAATGTTTTTTTAGTGGCATCGACACTTGCCACCACCAAGTTTCTGCCGTATTTATGGATCCAGGATCCATAACCGACGCATTCTTGTATAAAATGAACATGAACACCCTGAACATCTTTAAATGTTATGGTCAACCAATCTCGCCAGAAGTACTTGGTAGACAGGAGACCATACAAACCATTGTTGAAGTCATTGTTATTCATTGTATTTGGTTGATGTTTTACCAAGTAATTGTTAATATCTATTTCTGATTGAGTCTTATACATAGCGGCGACATTGTTATTTGTCGATATCATTTTTGCTCTGACTTCCATAAATCGATTCATCCACTGGTTCTTGTACTGAGGTAGAAGGACAGCGTGACCGTTCAGTTGGTGGTAAGATAGCTCCAACTTAGCTGCTGTTATCATCAATTGAAGAAGTCCCAGCATAAAAGATTGGCATTTTCCTCTGTCGTTCTCGGTATGTTTCATGATGGCAGTTAAGAGATTCTCTCCGAACACCGCTCTTTCGCTCATGATACCGTCATAGAGTTTGGGCCCGCTATCGTGGTAATTTTTGTCGTAGTTTAATACGAAGATAGCAGTTGTAAGGTTGACATGTTCACTGGGAAAGTTGAAGATATCTTCGAATGCTCTGTTAACAGCAATGATGTTTGCCTCATAATCTTTAAACTCGCCTTCCGTTGCTTTCCAATTGATCAGATTTTTAACTTCAGTAAATTCTACATCAACCTTATCGAATCGACTGTCAACTTATTTGTAGAGTTTTTTAATAGCTTTAAGCTCAGCAGATTCAGATGGTGCAAACAATCCCCTGAAAAAAGAAATTACAGGCCCAACGATCCCTAAGAAAGGATTTAAAGAACTAAAAAGCTTTCCAATGACATTGTCGAAGTTTTTGGACTCGATATATCCACCAAGTTCTTTAGCTACTGATAAACCATTTTGTATGCTGGAGATGGTGTCTCTTCTTTCCCAGGAACTACTGGTACCAGACACATATAGTATCAAAACAATACCAGCCAACACCGTCCAATTCATGTCTGAATATAAATAATATATATGAATAATAAAAAATATCCCTGGTTTCTTATATTTTTACCGTGAGTAAATCAAGTACTTCTTTTTCTATAAATAAATAAATAAATATATAAATAAGTAAAGAAATAATATAAAGAAACATAATAATTAAATAAATAGATAACTAAATAAATAAATCATTCAATCAATCAAAACCAATTTTTAAACACTTTAAACCAAGTTTCATAAAGTTGCACACCCGCGAAAGTTCTTTGTGATAAAAGCATAATCCTAGCATATTTCTCGGGTGTGACGTCATCAAGCACTTAGTTGAAATTGAATTGCGGGAACAACAGACGTCTGATTGAAAGTTGAGAAGGTTGCAGATTCATGCTACCAGTACCAACGTAGAATTAGAAATGGTAAAATATCAACTAACCTGGCTGATTCCTATCCTTTTGAAGTTCCTAATGGTTGATAGATGACAAATTAACGTTCGCTTCCAGTAAACTGATATCACAGACTAGGTAGTTGTTGGTTGATAACAAGTTAACGTTCGCTTCCAGTGGAAGCTGATATCACAAACTAGGTAGTTGTTGGTAGATGACAAGTTAACGTTCGCTTCCAGTGGAAGCTGATATCACAAACTAGGTAGTTGTTGGTAGATGACAAGTTAACGTTTGCTTCCAGTGGAAGCTGATATCACAGACAAGGTAGTTGTTGGTAGATGATAAGTTAACGTTCACTTCCAGCGGATGCTGATATCGCAAACTTGGTAGTTGTTGGTAGATGACAAGTTAACGTTCACTTCCAGTGGATGCTGATATCACAAACTAGGTAGTTGTTGGTTGATAACAAGTTAACTTTCGCTTCCAGTGGAAGCTGATATCACAAACTAGGTAGTTGTTGGTAGATGACAAGTTAACGTTCGCTTCCAGTAGAAGCTGATATCACAGAAAAGATAATTGTTGGTAGATGACAAGTTAACGTTCGCTTCCAGTGGAAGCTGATATCACAGAAAAGATAATTGTTGGTAGATGACAAGTTAACGTTCGCTTCCAGTGGAAGCTGATATCACAGACAAGATAGTTGTTGGTAGATGACAAGTTAACGTTTGCTTCCAATGGGAGCTGATATCGCAAACTAGGTTGGTTGGTAGATGACAAGTTAACGCTCGCTTCCAGTGGATACTGATATCACAAACTAGGTAGTTGTTGGTAGATCACAAGTTAACGTTCGCTTCCAGCGGAACTGATATCACAGACTAGGTAGTTGTTGGTAGATAGCTTGGTTCTAATTCCACTTATCTCTGTAATCTAATCTAGAAAGTTGATCGTCATTCCGCAATGATATCAACTGGGAATATGACAGGCGCCGTTCAGATAAAAATATAATCGTGCAGCCATTGCACCAAGCACCACTTTCCATAGTCAGAAACTTGCTGACTCTATTCCCAGCCTCTGACAGCTCTATGGATAGATATCAAAAGCTGGGAATAGAGTCAGCAAGTTTCGGAATACATGTGACAGACCGCTTATCTTATCAAGACCAAAACAGTTAAAGATAGACAAGGGTATGATTATCGTAACCTTGCTGATAAGCTATGTTACGAAAGCACAGGCACGGGAATAACAACCAGTAGATTGAGATTAGGTTGGTTGAAAAGCAGCAAGTTACTTTCCAACAGAAGGTACGGGTAGGCTACAGGGTTAAGTTAGGAATTGAAATTTACATTTGCTATATGCCAATGCGTTTAGCGTTAACTTTCATGAATTTAAAAAAGGTTAAGTAAGTTGCACCAAATTATTCAGTATTCACGGGGCTAAAGAGAGACTTGATATACACCCTCAGTTTTGGGTGTGGATTAAGGGGTAGGAGGGGAGGGGTATGTTGGACGGTGCGGGAGAGATGAAAGGGTCTCGGTTCCACCATAATTTGCAGGTAAGACATATTTTGTGTGAATTAAAACTCGGTAAGATGAAAATCAGAGTCGGAAGAAATGACTTCAACCACCAAATCCTGAAATAGGATTGAAAATGCACCAATTCGATGCCATTTTTCGAGGATGATAACCTTCCGTAGGGGCTCTCGTCTGTGGGGCTTTGCGACGCGTATTTGGATTTTACCAACCAGTCTGGTTAGTCCCCCACAATATTTTTGACAAATCCACGCCCTTGCAGCACATACGCAGACATTTAACAGCTAAATTGGGACATTGACGCAATAATTCAACCCCAACAGTACTAAAAGTTTGAGAACTTTTCATTTGAGGAAGAATATCAATAAATGAGTAAATATTTCATAACGAAAAGTGGTATCAGGTGACTAGAAGACTAAGCATACCCTGCCACACACGCAGATGCTGCCCCAACACTTGATCAAGGGGGGTAATCATATATTTTAAAGAAATTAAGAAAATTACACATTACGGGAGAGAACTCAGTTAAAATTTTGCAAATATTAAAAATGATGACGCTCCAAGCATTCTTCTATAATTTCAAAGGCAAATAAAATAATGCCTGACTAAAAATTCCTCAAATATAATTTTTTTTAAAGTTTTCCCTACCTTTTTGTCATTGAGTTTTTTTAATCTTGAATCTAACCTTCATATATTTTAACCTTGATTTGAACAAATAAAAAAAACAATATTGACGTAACCTAATTCATATTGGTTGATTTTTTTCTTCACTACAAAAATATTTATTTGGTTTTATCTTTTACCAGCGCTACTATACATTTAGTGTATAATTACGAATATAGTACGCAGGTAGGGAAGGGGAGGAGAAGGGCCTCCCCTCCCCCAACCCCACTTTGAAATTTTGTATAATGATATATGCTGGTACCACCCTGACAATTATTTGGCCCCAACTCGGCCTCCCCACTTAAAGATTCCTAGAAACGCCACTAGGCTTATGCCAATTGTATACAAATTAGGAGCGCTAAAACGCAGAGATGTTAAGAAATTTGAAGGCCTTATTATATCAATAGTACACCACCATAAATGAACTTATATAACCCCTCAAAAAAGAAGTTTACATTAGTGGAAATGCTCAAATTAAGGCATTTAAAGCATTGCCAAACGGTCATATGTGAATTGCGACAACTACTGAATATAAATCTGTTACAATTTGGTGAGGCAAAAACATTGCCCTAAGAACAGCTTGACTCTAGGGATGTTTTTTTTCTGCACCAGTCCAGAAAACCTGTGGTGTAGGACTTTTTCAGCTTAGAGTCTCTTCTCTTGAAAATCTTTAATACTGATGAAAATTAACAATGTTATGATCTATTTATTTTTCTACATGTTTCCTGAACAATATGAATTAAAACTTTTCAATGATTCAATTGTTTCAAGGACAAAACAATCAAACTAAATTAAAGCTAAAATACAATGAAATGGAGTTTTACGTACTGCTTTTCCACACCTACAACTACACTACACTACAACTCAAAATACAAATTAAAATGGAAAATAAATTTATAAAATTTACAAATTATTGGTCCTGAATGCTGAGATCACAGATCAACCAGGACGCTGTGTGCTACACGTCTATGTTAAAGGAATACAACCTCTTAGAATAAACAAAAAATCTAAATTTTCAAATTTTGTCAATAAGAGTTTATATTTATCAAGGGACTAAATTACCTAATTTTAAGCGTTTTTCAATTATAATCTGTAATTGTATGGAAAATTACGTAGTTTTATGGGTTTATTGCATTCTTTTTTTTATATTTTGGACACTGTTGATGAATATATACTCTTATTGACCAAGTTTGAGAATTTTTTTTTTTGTCATTTTAAGAGGTGGTAGGTCTATCCCTTTAAAGATCCCTCGACAGTTGAAAATAAAAATTGATGTAGCTGTGTGGCTAATAGTAGAATATCTTTCATAGTGTTCTAAATTCTAAGGTATAACTTCTTCTAATAAAACATTTAAGATTATATTGAACATAAAATTGCCTAGAAAATTATCAAAAATCAACGGGATATCAACGAGAAATAAACAATAATAATAATAATAATAATAGAGTATTCTTAATATTCATAAACAATCTGATTCAATATAGCAAATTTTAAAAATATGGCAAAATCAAAACTTAAAGCTATCACACTTTCATTATAAGAATGCCTAAATATTTCAACAAAAAACAGGAACTCCTTTGGTTCATAATTGGTTCACAATACTTTTTTAAAAAATAATGGCTGGTGAAAGTGATTCAATGGCAATAGCTGACTTAAAACTCTTTTTTTCTTAAAAAAAAAAAATTCAAATTTTATGTAATGGAACCATGATAGCTTTTATTTTAAAAATATATTTATTATTTATATATAAGAAATCAGGGTTGTCAATTGTTTTATTTTTTTTTCAGCAAAATATTTTTGTCTTTTTTTTTGTTATTTTTTTTTATAATTTTTGAAATCTAAAATATTCAGTGGCCAAAATCTGAGTTTTGTGGTGAGAGGTGCACTTTGAAAATTTACAATCAAATTATAAACAAAATCATCTTAATACCTTTTTAATTGACTTTTGAGAAAATTAGTGTTTTCTATATGTTATCTTTGTTGATATGTAGGCTATATATAAATAACCAAAACTTTCCTTCACACAAAACTTATTAAGTTACAAATTTATGATATACAATAATCTGATTGGTTATTTATAAATCAATTGACCAATCAGATAACTGAAACACTAAAATGAAATTTACATGATCTGAGACCTAGTTCACACTTTACTGATAATGACTATTAATTTGAGAATTTGAATTTACAAACTGGTATATCAAAAGATATGAAGTGGATCCATATATTCCACTTTGAATGAAAACAATTTTGCAGAGATTGTAAAGAGGTTTTCTTTAAGGAATGAATGTGGATCTTGTAATCGTGGTTTAATACCGGTTTATCACGTGAAAAGATAATTGACCTGGCGAAGCGGGTCATGTACGTCTTGTCACGTGTAAACCAGCGTTTATTTCCCCATAACGATAACAAGATCCACATTCATTCCTTATATTTACATTCGTCAAATTTTCCAAAATGTTCCATATTTTCTATGTTGTTTTAATTCACCGGTACATGTATCTGTCAATCAAGTGGACGGCCCCACCTTGTTTTACTTTGTGCCAATAGATTGTGAGTGCCTTGACAATGTTAATTTGAAATAATACAAATTTAAAAATGTGAAACCTGAGAAAAGAAAGGAATGTGATTAACTTTTTCCCTTTTATCCACTGAGCAATTATTCCTAACAGTTAAAAGAAACCAATGTAAATAATGTAAAATGTGTGGTGTTTGATGGTGATGAGAACAAAGTCTCATAAAGGCACTGGCACTGGCACTTTTTTTTAAGGTGTGAACTTGGTCTGAAATCAACAAAGATCTCGCTTCCAGATAATTTCTTGTTATTTTAAAGTTTGCGTCTATAAAAATCTAAGCCCTATGTGCCCAAACAATGAGAACAATAATCACAAAAAGTCACAGATTTATGATAACTTTTCTCAAATGAAAATTTGTCTATAGTAGGTTATATACATTAAAGATAATTGCTTAAACAGAATGGTTTCGAGGTTTTCTAAATTTGTATGTGCATCTTGAACACTAATAGTATCAATTTGCATCATTACAATTTTCAATCAAATGTCTGTTGTTCGGCTGTTCACTTGCAAAAGTTGTTTGCATTCCTTGTGATATGTGACATCATCAAACACTTAGTTTACGTGGAATTTCTGGAACCACAGACATCTGAAGCAAATTGATGCTATCAGTGTCCCTGATCCCTGAAATTTAGAAAACCTCTTTACAATCCTTTAAAGATAATTGCGCAAGAAGGATTCTCATGAATAGATGGTAGAAATAGAAATAGAAGCTATATAAATAATCTACACATTTAAAGTTTCTAGGTTCCTGAAGAATGGAAATAACTTCTGTTTCTATAATTATTAAATATATTTGATCAAGTTGTGCCTCAAAAAGACCCTAAATTATTGCAACGAGTCACAGAATCTTTTAGATACAAAACTCCTTTAATTTAACAATCTATCTATCAAACATGAAGTATAGTTGTAGATTTCTGTTCTTTAAAAATTACCCTAAATTATCACAAGGATTCGTGGAACTCTCAGATATAAGACAAGACGCCTTTTAACTAACAATCAATAAAATATTAAATATATTTGTCCATTTGCTTTTTAGCTAATCTAAACTTCAATTTGTGCAACAAATTTAGAAAAAAACTTTTTCAGATCTTCGCTCCTTTGTTTTCCAGTTTGTAGAACTTCTTCGTGGTTTGCATAGCTGGGGGAATCGTATTCCATGATACATTCATTAGTAATTAGAGACATCCCGAATATTTTCATACCACAATGTCGGGCTACTAATACTTCCGGTACCGTACTCATACCTATAAATATATATCATTGACATCTGTATATAGAGAGAAGTACCATCAGGTGTTTTAAAAAGAGTGAGTATAAACTGATCTGTACTGGTTTAAAATGGTAACACTGCTTTTCACAGAACTACTATAAAGGTTAAAATCATGAGATTCAAAGATTTTTGGCATCTTTGGCTGTCCGGTGCTTCAGTGGCGTTTCTAGGAATCTTTGGGTGGGGGAACCGAGTTGGGGCCAAATAATTGTCAGGGAGTGCTACCAGCACCAGGTATCTGTTTGTAACATTATATGAAATTTCAAAGTGGGGGAGGCCGAGATCCGGCCAGTCCATGGCCCTCCCTGTAAAAATGCCACTGCGGTGCTTGAGTTGCCTGATGTCATGATTTTGTTTTTTAATTTATGCACACCGCTTACAATTAACGAGTCTGTTGTCTAAAGTCCTGGTAGAAGTTATAATTACCTGTAGCGTCCACTCCTAATAGTTCTAATAATTTACATTCAGTGACGGTCTCGAAGGACGGACCAACCATCATACTATAAACTCCTTCTCTTAAATAACTCTCCATCTTCATATCCTTCGCGATATTCCTCGCCACGTCACGATATTTTTTATCATATGAACCAGACATAGCTGGGAATCGTGGACCAAATCTATAATAAAAAAAAAACAAGTAAAATCATGAATTCAGTGAAGCTACAAATGGTCGAATGAATGATGAATGAATGAATAAATGAATAAATGAATAAATGAATAAATGAATAAATGAATAAATGAATAAATGAGCCAATGCAGAGCCCCTCTCCCTATAGGAGTCAACTTGTCAAATTTGGTTGTAACTTAGCTGTACTTGTGGACACTTTAGACAAAATTTTAAACATGTTTCCGAAAAAAGGAGGATTTTTTTAGGAATTTTAGGGCGGCTGGACAGCCTGCAGTAGGAAATATGTCTAACATGTAAAAAATAAAAATTTCACAAAAACCAAAATTACCGTTCATCATTGGGTCCAACAAGGGGATTAACTCCGGAGAAGCCGGCTAGATTAACGTGGTCTTTAATTATCATAACATCTCCCACTTTATATTTCCTGTTAATACCACCGGCAGCGTTCGTTACTATCAACGTTCTTACACCCAGTAACTTCATACATCTTATAGGTAACGCTATCTAAAAATAAAAAATAAAATACCAAAATTTAACATCGTCAATTATTAAAATGAACAAAAAATTTAGGTTTTCAAACTTGGTCAATAGGAGGATATATTCATCAGGGGACAAACCTAGTGGCATAAGTATAAAACAGATAGCCTAAATAATCTGATAAATCCAGAAAACAATGTTTAAATACAATAATTGATAAATGCCTTAATCCAATAATGTTTTTGTTCATTCTAAGAGGTTGTATCGCTTTAAAGTGAACAAACAATTAAGTTCTCAAACTTGGTCAATAAGAGTATATATTCATGAACGATGTCCAAAGTATAAAAATAGAATAATAAACCCATAAAACTATAGATTATGATTGAAAAATGCATAATATTTTGTAAGCGTTTTTCAATTATTATTACATTATACAGGTTGTATGTTTATGACAGCAGATAAAGTCCCCAATGAATATAAAATCTAATTGACTAAGTTTGAGAATATTGTTTTTTGATAGGTGTTATCTCTATAAAGAGCCTCATGTTTTTTATTATATTTACATTTCTACTATCACTTCCTTCAATATACCAGTTAAGAAAAGTGGCGTTTATTTTTCAATGAACGCTAGTTTGTCACGTGACACTATGACGTTGTCAAAACACAACAATGACGTAATCTAAGACTTGTGGCAAATTCAAGCAAATTATCACATTAAAAAGTCAAAATTTGATTTATAAAAGTATCAGAATGTAAATATAAGAATTAAACGTTGGTCTCATTAGCATTATTGGTGTGTAAACGCAATAGATCACGCCACAAACATACATAAATGACTTCGTCATTTATTCAGTTTGTCACGTGATCAATTGCGTTTACACACCAATAATGCTAATGAGACCAACGTTTAATTCTTAAATAAATATTCTAATCTAACAATTATAGCAAGACATCTGTACTATGTCCAATGTCCAATGCCCATGTGTTTAGTTCCGCTCGCTAAACACTTTTGAAAAGTTAAGGTGGATTCAAAATATCTAATCAGTGGTGGTTCTAGGAAATATTACACAGAGGGGTCGACAAGGGACACAGAATTGTCAAGGGTGGGGGCTCATCATCAATCTTTAATATCAATGAAAAGTAATTTTAAACTCGGGGGCCATAGTGGAGCCAACCTGCAGGTCATGACCCCACATTGCCCCACCCCCTAGAAACGTCTTTCCTTCTCATCAAATCACATCTCAAGTTTGTTGATAGAAGTAGAAAAATTGGCAGACTATTCACTAGTCTAACATTTCGATCGTTTACCTCAATTTTTTTTATTAAATGTTTACCAGAAACAATTTTTGTGTTGCTGGGAGCCTCAGTCATTGATCCCTTTCTGCCAGGGAGAATATAAAGAAGTTTGTTTGTATTGTCATTATATAATAAAGAGAGATAAGATACGCGAGTACTCATTTGACCTTGACAAATATACACTAGTAATCATATATACTGAACAGATAAAGAAACGTCACAAAACACAACGTAAATAGTGAAATAACTACAGAATTATAAAAACGCAACTGATATTGTCAGTAATTTCTTACACTGGACGTTTAGAAGTCTATAAGTAATATTTATGTAGAAAAATAACAATTTAGAACAAGCTCAAAAGATCTAATAATGCGTCGTTTCTTTATCTGTTCAGTAGCTTGCCAGACAAAGTAACATACACACACTGGCAGCTCCGTTTTAAAATCTGTCAAGAATTGTGCTCTGTAGAGTGTGTGTTGGCCTACTGTAATTATATAACCAGGAGAGATAAGATAGGCGAGTACTGATTTGAACTTGACACAATTTGGCCAGTGCTTCAATAGGAGAGTATCTTCTATAACACCTAATACTTGTGACCTAGGCCAGTGCTTCTATAGGAGAGTATCTTCTATAGTACCCAATACAATTACTGTTACAATTGTGCTCTGTACTGTATAATGTGTGTTGGCCTACTGCTGTTATATAACTAGAAAAGATTAGATACCCTTGTACTTAAATGAATTTGACACAATTACAATCATACAATGGTAATCATTAAAATAGCTTGACATGCCGAATTTTCCCACTGGCAACTTTGTTTATTTCCCTGAATTTATTAACCCTTTAATTGCGTGCACCCGGTAGTAACGGGTAGAATCAAATGTTGCTAAACTGCACATATCCGGTTACACCTGGTTCTTTTTTAAAAAAAATTATCGTTGATTTCTTTAATCTTTCATTCCGTGTTCTTAGTATAACCAAGTATAATAAAAATATCACAAGAGCGAGCACTCGCTGTCACTTAAAAATAGTTTCAAAAGGGCCTCATTGTGATTATTTTTGACATTAATTTATGGATTAATTTTTGGATTGCAATTTTGCCTTACAATTTTGGTCTACCACATGGTACCTCTAGCAGTGAAAAGAGTTTCCGTTATCAAAAACATCATAAATATTACCTGGAAATGTTTTTAAGGTATGCAATTATACAATGGACCATAAATATCAAAATATATCAATTATAATTGGGGAAATTTTCAGGGAATTCTCCCCTGGAGAGTGTTTGTTATGTCATTATAAACTGGGCGGACAGATAAGATACGCGATTACTGATTGCAACTTGACACAGTGACATGGTGTAGGTATATATAAGTTTATCTATCAACCTTATTTTTTAAACTTCAATCACTCGTATATCACTTGTTATCATTATAGATAGCTTATCAGACAAGGTAACATACACTCACTGGCAGCTGTTTTAAAATCTGTCAAGAATTGTGCCCTATCAAGTGTTTACAAGCTAGAAATCAAACTCGTCTTGAAGAACAAGGGCAATAATTCATATCTTATTTTGATTTTCTATAGGGTTCATCCTTAGGTGGTAATAACCAATTTTTGAAAGATACATCAAATATGTGAAGAATTGTCCCCTATAGAGAGTTTCTACAATGAACATATCACCTCCACATATCAAATGTTTGTACAATCTGCGTCAAAGTAAACAAATTTTGACCTTTCTGGATGGATCATTCAGATTTCAGACAAAAGTTTTCCTTATATTTAGCTAATTTATGACCTAATAATTTGAAATTTGAAAGAAACTGATATTGTTCATTTGAACACTTCTACTTTCTATATTTGTAATTATCAGTATAAGCATCTTCATTTTTATTAATTAGGGAAGCGCACTCAAAAGGATAACTGCTGGTTCTATAAATATATTGTTATTTTACGATTTTGATGGGGTAAGGAACGTGTGCGCATTATACATGGGTGCGCATTATATTCGGAAATATACAGTAACCTACCTTCTGTGGGGGGTATCCTTCGTAACAATGTGATCTTCCCTGCATCAAAACAACTTCTTTACCCCCCAGTTTACCAAACACTAGTTTCCCTTCATGACCAGGTACTTAAAAAAAAAAAATAATAAAAATACACTTTATTGCTAAATTTCTTTCACATTAAATAGGAGTGAAAAGTCAGGCCTATGAAAGCCTGTTTGGGTTAATGCGAAAAGGAAAATGCTATGCAGTTTGCAATCAAAGAAATTTTTCTAGGACAGTGGCATAAGTCAACTCTTTTTCCAATTATTGAAGATAGTAATTGGACCCTTGATGGAATTGGGGAATCGAAAAGAGGACTAGTATTTTCAAGCACATTTTTAATAAATGTTTTGTTTTCGTTTCTTAAATGTTCTTTAAACATTTTTAACATGTTGAGAGGTTATTACTTGAAGGGCCATTCTCAAGGACTTCGTGGGCCGCCATTAGTGAAGGCCTGAACTAATTATTCTCTCATTTTCCATCATTAATAAATAAATTAATCAGATATTCCTGATTAGCATAATTAATTTCAATTAATATTGTAATTCATAATTAATGATAACGAACCATTCAGGTCATTACCTCTCATCAACCTTGTCACATTAGGCTGTGTTTTACAATTTTATTTCTTGCTTGAAATTCCAATTTTCTTTTTTATGGAACTTATAATTATTGTTTGAGTGGGTTTTTAAATTTCTTAGGCTTTTTATAGTAGAAATTGTATTTTGTGAAATGCTTACTCTTTCCGAAACACCATATGATACTTCTCTTTTGAGTATTCCACTGCTATATAACTTAAACGCCTGATTTTACCTTGATTTGCATGAGGCTTCAGGCCCGTAGGAAGCAATTTCATATTGGGAGGGAGGGGGCCAAATTGTGCAAAACTGACTCAAGGTTGGTGGTGCTGAATTCAAGGCTACTTCTACCTATATATAAAGCAAGTTTGATTTTACTGGACCTAACAACATACCAGTAACTTCTTGTTATGTCTTAAAAATAATTTTTTTTATTGCTTAAAGGGACAGTTTTATCAAGAAGATGTAGAGATACAATAAACATACTTAAAAAATACTTTCAGGTAGCATTTGCGATAATTTTAATAATGGAAACATTTTTCGAAAAAGCAGAATGGCCCTTTAAGTCATTAATGCCAAAATTATTGGTGGGGCAGATCCACCCTGCCACCCCCACCCTCACCCTGTTCCTACGGGCCTGGGCTTTAGATTGACAAAATTGTCTTGCTTGTCAGAATAAAAATAAGTTTTGAGAATATAATTTTGTGGTTACCTGTACTGACTGGGAAGGATGGAATATCTGTATAAGGAATGACGGTGGGATCTTGAACTTCCTCAGCTAGCTTCCCCAATCCTGACCCACAGACGATACCCACAATAGGGCGTGTTTTTACTTTCGATTGAATAAACTTGGTGACTTGTTCCACTTCTTCATAGCTAGCCCTAGAATAAAAACATCACAATTTCAATAAACTAACATTTTAGATATATTTTCAGATGAAGTAGAAATGAAAAAATAGTTAACAGCTCACTTAGTAAAAGGAACATAATTGTTTAAAATAAACACCAATTTTTAAATGAAATCTTAAAAATGTAGTAAGAAATATCCACGTTTTTATAAATGAAACAATAATTCCAAAATTAGAACAACTTTCATTCAAAATATCCTATTAAGTAGCTCAAAAAGCTCTGAAAGATATATCATGCACCTCCTCTGCATTATATGGAGAAAAGAACCATGGTCTTATCTTTGCAACAATGTTTTTTCCTTCCCTCGAAAAATGAGATGATCTTTTGTCAAAATAAATAAATTAAGTCAATGCAACAATGCCTAAACCCTTCTCTGAATTATTAAATCATAATTCTTACATGATTATCAATAGAATGAATCCACAGAATGTCTAAACTAATAGATCAACACACTGAATCTATGCCACAAGTGTAAATCAAATGTCTAAACTAACAAATGAACCAGTTGTCAAAACACTGAATCTATGCCACAAGTCTAAATCAGTCCACCAAACAAACTACAAATACCAACTAAACTTTTCATCAACACGTTAAAAAATACAGAACATGTGAGAGTAAATATTTCACCAGATTTTAAAACGTTTTAGCACGTCAGCCGAGTGACACATGATGGAAACATTTCCAGTAATTCACTCAAAAAATATCATCCTTTATAAGTGAAATGAATGGAGTTTTACATCCTACTTTTCTGCACCTATATGGGCTAATTGAGGAAGGGATTATCCTTTATGATAATCTTTCGTAATAACATGTATCTTCTAAATTATTCAATCCCGGCATGGGTCGAGATGATACCTTCGGATTTTTCAACCCGGTTTCCCCCTGTCAGTAATGCAGGTCGGAGGGGCTGACATGGGAAAAAGCGTCTAGTCGTTTGGATGGGACAATAAACCGAAGTCCTTTGCGCTATTGGCTGTGGACGTTAAAGATCCCTCGACAGTTGGAAATCGATAATAAGAGCAGGCTAATGCCGCTGTCCTGGCAAAATTTCCCTCATTGCACACTGCATGGCGTTTGCCCGTCCTCAATTAGTCCATATAGGTGCAGAAAAGTAGGACGTAAAACTCCATTCATTTCCTAAACTATTTGTCCTGATGACGATTGTATATGGAAACATATTTTAGACTAAAAAAAACAACAATGATGCCAACTGTAAAACAAATCTCGAAATCTATATAAACATATTGACAATACATTGGTAGCAGCTAATGAACTTTTCATATGAGGAAGTATATCAATAAATGAGTAAATATTTCATAATGTAAAGTGGTATCAGGTGTCTAGAAGAGTTAGCATACCCTGTTTGATGCCTGTATGAAAAATGTATTACATTCTATTGCAAGTTATTAGACCACAAGACAAAGTCAACAGAAGTATACTTAAAAAACCAAAAAAATTACAAGATTCTTGCCCTTTAAAGTGTTTTTTTAATGAAGAAATCATACAAGGTCATGTATAACAACAGAGTCAGCATAATTTTATAATATAATATAAACATAGTCACACACACAGTTTAGATAATAACATATCATATATAGAGCAATACCACCTTTTAGAATGAACAAAAAAATTTAAATCATTAAACTTGGTCAATAGGAGTATATATTTATCAGTGAACTTACCTGGTGTCATAAACATACAACAGATTGACTAAATAATCTGATAAATGCAATTAAATTGTTAATATAGTAATTGAAAAACGCTTACATAAATTTTAATGTAAGCATTTTTCAATTGTATAGAAAATTACTTAGTTTTATGGGTTTATTTGATTCTTTTTGTATACTAAAGAAACCTTTGATGAATATTTTCTCTTTATTGGCAAAGTTTGAGAACTTAATTTTTTTGTTCATTCTAAGAGGTGGTATCGCTTTAAACAGGAATGTTTTCCCTTGGTTCGACCAATCATACGACAGATTAGATAATAAAATATTACTCTGACGATATTATTTAAATTCAACGTATGTCAATTGTGTCACATAAAAACTTTTATCTTACTAGCTGCAAGAATGGGCAAGTTATAATAATAATAATAATAATCACTTTATTAGGGTAAGAAATTAGGCTTAAAGCCTTTCTTGCATTTCGCCCAACATATTATCTTGTTTAATAGCTAGGACGGGTGTGGTGAGACACCCCCACCACCTTCTGAGTTGAAGATGGAAATCAGGGGGAGAGTTTCCTCCAAGTTATCCCAGACTCCTGCTAATAGAACTCAATTTCAGTTATCTATATAGTTATCTAATAATTATTAACTTTACCTGCTGATAAAACTCAGCAAAGCATATTAAATGTACAGCTATTTTGCTATTTAATTTTGTCTACTCAGCAATCCTTTAGAAGATTCGACATAATACAGACAGGCATCATATGTTATCTAAGTTTGTCAACTCAGCAATTTTTTAAATACAATATTTTGGTTAATTTATAGATGTCTGTCTGTTAGATTATTAATAAAATTGTTATTTCTGTACCTCAGTGCTGGGTGTTACAGAAGATACTCTGTTAGTGTTAGGGGCGATAAAAATCCCATAAAAAAGCACTGGCCTAGGTCATGAATCTAGAACTAAATAGTTTAGAGTGCAGTTATCGGGAAGCTGATTTTAAGCCTATCCATAAAGATCAATTATTACAAGGAAGGATCAGATATTATTACAATACTTGAGATGAATAGGCCTTGTAAGTAGGCCTAATCTCCAAAAAAGCAATGGCCTAGGTCAATTTA
Organism: Lottia scabra; assembly: GCA_029955415.1. NCBI lineage: Eukaryota > Metazoa > Mollusca > Gastropoda > Lottiidae > Lottia > Lottia scabra. Next base: position 47,697,298 of record JARJEI010000001.1, read on the forward strand.
GTCTATCTAAAACATAGGGTAGGGTTGGTTACTCAACGGCAGGTTTTATCTGACTAAGGATAGGGTTTTTTATAACGCACTTGTTGGTGGCTTTATTGAACTGAGTGAAATGTTGCGTCACCATGTTGATATGTGGTAAACAATCGAAACTAGAAATAAAAAATATAAAATATTAAACATTTACCCTTTCTGTAGAACTTCTGAATGTTTGTATCCATTGTTTCCATTCTGTACACCGTTATCTCCGGTACATCCATTATTACCGTTACTTCCGTTCATTTTCTCTCGTTTTTTACTTGTTTTGATAAGATTTATTCGACCTTCGTGATGATAACTAACAGTAAATATGAAAACCAGACAGTTTATAAACTAGTTTTACTATTGACCTACTTCTCAACCAATCATATCACGTTATTCTCATGACGTCAGCACAGCGCGTGCGACTAGTAAACAACCAGGTTTCATTCATAAATTCTAGTAGGGAAACCCCGTCACGTTTCGTACAATACTGTGATTACCGTTAAGACTTCTAGAAGTTATTACCAAGGTTATTATGACACATAACAAGAAGTTACAAGATAATAACATGTTACAACATGATAAGATGTGGTTTTTTAAATGGGCTGTTTATCTCAATGATATGAAATCGAGATTTTTACGTCCCACTTTTCTGCACCTATTAGATTGTTATCTAAGACCTGTTATAAAATCACCTGAGTTGACTAAAAAAAAAAACAAGTTAAAGCGATACAACCTCTTAGATTGAACAAAAAATAATGATCTCAAACTTGGTGAATCAGAGTATATATTCATCAACAGTGTCCAAAGTATACAAACAGAATCTAATAAACTAATAAAACTAAGTAATTTTCCATACAATTACAAGTTATTATTGATAAACGCTTAAAACTTTGATCATTCTAAAAGGTAGCATTCATTTAACGTAGCCTACTATAAAGAACATGACAAATCGGGAGCAATATATGTGAACTTCTCTTACGGTGTTTCGAAAAAAGTAAGCGTGGTGTATAGAACATTTATTTTTTTATTTGGACCAATTTCAAATGTTCAATCAGACGTCAGTCTTAATGTCATAACTATAAAACAGATTACCTAAATAATCTGATAAATCTAGAAAACTATGTTTATATACAATAATAGAAACACCTTAACTCAAATTTTAAGCGTTTTTCAATTATAACCTGTTATTATATGGAGAATTACTTAGTTTTATGGGTTTATTTGATTCTGTTTGTATACTTTGGACACTGTTGATGAATATATACTCTGATTGACCAAGTTTGAGAACTTAATTTTGTTGTTCATTTTTAGAGGTTGTGTCGCTTTAATTAGATTAAGGGTTTGATGGCGAAGGTGATAAGTATATTAAGGTGGTGTGAATAACACTTAGTTAAAGTGTTAATTGACGCTATCACTTCCTCGATACAATCAACAAATGAACAATGTAATCCTATCAAGGTAGTAGGTGATAATTAGTGGTTGAAAGACAACTGTTTGTGGCAATATAGTTTATATAAATTATCTTGGGGAGGATTCGAACCCTCGTCACTCGCCATTCTATTCCATTGAATAGTGATTGAAAGTTACCCGTTATCATTCAACAGGAGGTCTCCACACCCCTAAATCAGGCCTTCTCAAATCCAGCCAGCGACGCCCTCGAGAGTGGTCCTTCAAGAGTGGCCCCTTCTGCTTAAAGGCTCTGCTTGTTATGACAGGATTGACAGCTAAGCTCTATTTGGCCCTTTTAAAAGTTAATTGGGAAGGCCTACCCCCTCGCCCATATACTCTCCCCTACTACCATGGTCATGACAAATCGATGGGGTGAACAATCAAAAAAACAATCTGCATTATCCCTCTCATTATCTCGATGCACTCAATTCAGACTTGCAGTCGTTGTACATATAGATACCATGTTATCTAAAATAGGATAATAGTAAGAATGTGATAGGCCTGGGGGGTCATTATACCTGGAAAGATAATATTTAGATTCTAAGGAGTTGATGTTGATGAAGAGGTATTTAGTATTGCACAATATAATATTTCGCACTAATAATATGAAAAATTGGTTTCATGAATGCAATGGTTTTTGGTAGGCTACTAAGATTGGCCGATCTTCATGAAAAGGGTTGAAAATTTATCTTAGGATATACAAAACTATCATGTAAAAGAGATCAGCGGAATAAATCGGATGAAGAGTTATTGTCCTTGCCTCGGGTGCATGATGGAGATGAAGCTGATATTGTGACGGAACCCGAAGTAACCAAAACGAACGGTACCATCAGAATACAAACAATATCCATGAAAGTTATGCGCCTTGGTTGAAAATTTTCATAATCCAGCTCTCACCCTCAACCCCACCCCAAAACTCTTGGATTTCGGCCACTCCATTTTCAGATTCAAAAAATTATATTTTAAAAATGTTCTGCTCCGCGGCCCCTGAAAAGGCCTATCGTGTTGAGATCAGATATCATCGTAAAATATACTTCAATAGACATTTAGGCTATGTATATTATCATTTGTGTGTATTACAATGTTACTAAATCAATAATCGCTTAACAACATATTGCATTAAAGAGATATGTTCACTAACTGTTCGACCAATATATTTTTAGTCTCAGAAACTGTTTTTTTTAGCTATTCTAATCCATAATAATATTCACAACTCTCCCTCGAAATTTAAACCTTCAAATCACTGTGTAGCCATAATTATGAGCGTTTGAAAGTATAAAGTACGACTCGTCGTTTAGTAAGACTAAGCCTTATATAGAAAACACATATACAGAAAATGAAAGATAGATGTTTAGGTAGGGGTATAATTCAAGGGAATGTGTGATTTTTGTGCTTCTGGGGACTATTTACATATATTGAAGACCCAAACATCCCTCGAAAATGCTGAACATTTCCCTTTAATTCATAAATTAATTTTGATATGTTATAAATTTTGCTGAATTGTTCAATAAATCAAAAGTTGAATTGTATGACTGATAATTTTGCTGACTAATCGTATTAAAGGGGAATGTTTAGCATTTCGAGGATCGATTTGGGCCTTAAATTTATGTAAATAGGATTCAGGTTTACTGGAACTGAAAATGGCACAATCCCTTTAATTATAGGCTACCCTTACCTAAACATCTATCATTTTAAGTATTTTTCTATATAAGACTTTCAAACGCTGATATTTATGGAGATTTGAAAACTTAAATTTCGAGGGAGATTTGTGAACATTAAAATGGATTAGATGAGCTAAACAATACCAGATTCTGAGACTAAAAGATTTTTGGTCGAACAGTTAGTGAACATATCCCTTTAAATTGTAAAATGTTATCGTCTGTGAAAATTTCAAAATACTCGTATATTATATATTGTATCTACATGTTCTAGGTCTCAGTGACCGAAACCTGCCAGTTGTTATCGGCAAATAAAGGGCAGCATATACCATATAACACGCCTTCTCAATTGATTTTTGTGAAGGGTCAAATGCATTTTATGAATTTATATAAGAGCCAAATAGAGCTTAGCAGGCAGTGCGAGCAAATCGTTTTAGCGGAAGGGGTCACTCTAGGGGCCACCATTTGAGAGGGCCTGCCCTATCATAACAATTAGGCTTGAAATTGATTGAGATGTTTGTAGTCTTATTCCCATAGCCAGTCCAAAACTTCTGGGGGTGGGGCAAACGTCTATTATAGGGGTGTAATATAGACCCCACACCCTCTCCTCACTTGGAAAAGTTTAGGCGCCCAGAAACGAGAATTCTTGAAATTTCCTAGCAATAGATCATTAGCACCATTTTCCATGGAGTTTGTCAAATCCTCTCTTCGATAAATATGTGCAAGAAAAGAGGAACGTAAAACTTCATTTCATTTCATTTCATTATATAGCTATAGTTATAGATACCTGTATAATCTTTTTAATACATTTGGACATTATCCATAATAATATTTTTTCCCATTGAAACATTCAGAACGCATATATTTTTTGGAAATTAGATCTATTTTTTCCCATATTTTTGTCTATAAAACAGTTTTCAACAATGATGATAATTCCCTCTTAAATTTCTCGACAACCCTCCTTTAAACTGAAGACAGGCGCCCGAATTTATTACAGTGGTTATTTCCCTTGATTGTAAATCTAGAGGGAGCTCATAAATATTAAAAAAAAATAGGTCCCAATCTTTTAATGACACTTTATCGGTGAAAATACACCAAAATATGAACAAATAATTCCATCAAAAAGCGAAAATTTCCACAAAATTCTATAATTTGAATAAAATTTGTAGCCGCGATTAGCCGGTACACCTCCATTGATCTAATGACGTTTTTTGTTATTGGGTGTTCCGCCATTTTGGATTTCTTTGTCGAAATTCATTCCAATATTCACTAAAATTGCGGTAAAATCTTTTGCAAACGAGATGGCACCCCAATAGAATTGTCTGTCTCTGTTTAGAAGATCGTTTGATAGCTTCAAATGGAAGAATTTGTGACATGTAGGTATTTTTTGATCAATTTTGACGTGGCGTTGCTGTGTCCGTGGTGAAGGGTGGAGTAGAATTCATGGAATCGCCCATAACAAAACCATGTGTTTGGATGACAGTGGGACTTTTATTCGACCGGTCCAGTCATCAATCCTCTCTTTCCATGATGTCCATGATTCTGTGATTTATTTTCTACCTTACACAGTTTCAATGGTATATTTCTAAACCTGATTGATTATGAATGGGGGGCCTGTGGTGGATGTTTTATTATTATGCTGTGATGATCTGTCTGATCAGAACAACACAAGACAAGTTGACTGATGATATTAATAATGTCAATGCCATCGTTTAAGTTTTGAGTTTAGGCCTTCTTCTACTTGTAAATGCTCTCTATCCATTATCAAACAATGGCGGATCCAGGATTTAGAGAAAGGGGGGAGGGGGGGCTCTGAAATATAGCCTAACACATGCTTCAAATTCAACGGCACCGCAAGCGCCATCTGACATCAGTCAGCCAAAAATATGGGCTAAATACTTGAGCCAGGGGACCATTTTTTTTTTGTCTGCGTTGTCTTGTATTCTTTCATTCACGTTAGATAGACAATTCTCCTGTATTCTGGAAAAACCTAGTAAGTCCCTTTTACATAAAAGTCTTTAAAAAATTAAACTTCTGTCAACATAAAACCATTTATTTCTCTAACGTTTCATGTGTATATAAACACACTTCCTCAGGGAACCAATACAATTAAAAAAACCAAAATGACTGTTGCAAAAATAAAAGTGACGTACTAGGTTTTTCCAGAATACAGGAGAATTGGTGAGGTCAAATTCCGTGTTAGTGTTAACACTGGTGTTAGTACAGAATTTGGACTGGGTCAAATGCAAATATTACCTTATTTGATTGATATTGAAACACTTAATTATGTAAAAGAAATACTGGTTTCGTGTGTTCACTCCCAAAAAGTACTATATTAACACTAACACGAGATTTGACCTTACCCAATGTAATGATATGTGTATATTTTCTATAAATAGTTAATGGAGGGGGAGATAATCAAACTGCTGTGGCCGTACAATCTCTACTTGATTCTCAAACTATTACTGAAGTTCAAGGTAAGGTTATTATATACTCCAGGAGCCTTATTCTTGAAAACTCGAAAAAGGATAATAACCTTTACTTTACAGTCAATTTTAGTAACTGACCAATCAAATAACTTGAACACTAAAATCATCTTAAGTTAAGTTTTCAAGAATAAGGCCTTTGTTCAGTAAGTTCTGTTATATTTTCTCAGATATACCGCATCCGAAACTATCGCATCGTTCTTACGTTATAGAAATAACAGACCCGAACCTAGTTGGAGTCAATTTCATACCATTCTAATTCAGATGTCTGTGGTTTCAACAATTCCACTTAAAAGGATTGTAAAGAGGTTTTCTAAACTTTGTATGTTTTATGACGTCACTGACAGTGATCTGCATAGATATCAATAGTAGCTTCTGGTAGAATAAAACGCGTTAGTTTTAGTGGAATTGCAAGAACCACAGACATCGGAATGGAAATTGGAATGGTGTAAATTGATGCTATCAGTGTCCCCGATACACATACAAAGTTTAGTAAATCACTTCACAATCCCTTTAATGTAAGTGTTTTAAGAAGAACTTTTTACATCCCTTAAAGCAGGTTTAAATTTGATGCCATTTTGAATTTTTTAAAAGCCTATGTCTCATTAATATTTTGTATGTTTATTTACCATTTTGGATTTTGTATTGTAGATGAGGAAGATTTATTTCAATGTGGTAAATGTAAGAAGCAGTTTAATTCCCTGCCTTCGTTCGTGGGTCACAAACAATCAGAATGTTCGGTACCACCAATCATGTCTACATTACGCCCAGTACAGCCCCTCCCCTCCCCCCAGACATCATACACTACAACTACCTACACAACAGTCCCTACTTGTAGTCAACAACAAGCCCTAAATCAAGTGAGCCTTTCTTTTAAAAATAAACCTGTCTTCGAGTTTGAGAACCAATATCTTTCCTTCGACAGCGAGATCAGAATTGATTTTTTTCTCTCACAGTTATTTAAAAACCAAAATAAAGCTTTAACTACGTTTTTAGACCTTTACAGTTGGATATCATAAGAGTAGGCTAATGCCTCTGTCCTGGCAAAATTTCCCTCATTGCACACTGCATGGCATTTGCCTGTCTTGATTAGCCCATACAGGCGCAGAAAAGCAGGTCGTAAAATTCCATTTTAGCCTTCAAATCCCTGTGTATCCATAATTACAAGCATTTGAAAGTCAAAAATACGACTAAGTGAAACTATGCATTGTATAGAAAAAAAAATGAAATGTTTAAAAGGATTGTAAAGAGGTTTTCTAAACTTTGTATGTGTATCAGGGACACTGATAGCATCAATTTGCGCCATTCCAATTTCTAAAACTAACGCGTTTTATGACGTCACTAATAGTGATCTACATACTACATAGATATCAATAGTAGCTTCCGGTAGATCACTGTCAGTGACGTCAGTATGGAAATTGGAATGGCGCAAATTTATGCTAGCAATTTCCTCGATACACAGACAAAGTTTAGAAAACCTCTTTACAATCCCTTTAAGTAGGGGTATAATTGAAGGGATTCTACAATTTTTCAGCCGTTCTTGTACTTCTGGTTCTACATATTCAAGGCCCAAATCTACTCTCAAAAATGCTGAACTATCTCTTTAATTAATATGTAATAATTTGATTATTTTCAGCCACTGAGTGCGTATAACACAGTTCCAACATCACCTAATCATATTACTACCCAGAATTTAGTACTTACAGATGACTTGATGACTTTTACTAACCTCGATCCTAGTCTTCATAATTCAACTATACAGATGGTACGTTTATACTCCCCCTCCCCCAGGTTTTATTCTAGAAAACTTTACTTAACTGGTAAAATTTCCCTCATTGCACACTGCATGGTGTTAGCCCTTCCCCAATAACCCAAACAGCAAACAGGTGCAGAAAAGTGTAATGTAAAACTTGACAAATGGTACTTTTATACTCCCCTAGGTCTTATTCTTGAAAACTTGACTTAACTGGCAAAATTTCCCTCTTTGCACACTGCATGGTGTTAGCCCTTCCCCATTATCCCAAACAGGTGCAGAACAGTGGGATGTAAAACTTTACAAATGGTAGGTTTATACTCCCCCAGGCCTCTTTCTCAAAAAATCTTACAAATAAGAAATTGTCATAAGATGTAAAATTATTTTTTGCAAAATGCCAAAGTTACGACAAAATTAATCGTAAGATTTTTTGGGAAACAAGACCCTGGAGCCTTCTTTTTTGAAAACTTTTAAACAGATGATTGTAATAGTCCAATGTGTGGCTGTGTGAAATATTTGCTGTAAATAGGTTTTCTACCTTTTATGTGTTGGGGGCCATCCATGATAGTGACGTCAAAAAAATGGTTATTTTATTGGAATTGTAAGAACCACAGACGTCAGAATGGAAATTGGAATGGCGCAAATTGATGCTATCAGTGTCAGCGATACACATATAAAGTTGAGAAAATCACTTTACAATCCCTTTAACCCTTTCAACCCTAAGCGGCTTAATGATTATGTGATATATACCCAAAATGCCGCAAAACGTAATACACTTTAAAGGGCCATTCTACTTTTTTGAAAAAAGTTTCCATTATCAAAAAAATCACAAATGCTACCTGAGAGTATTTTTAAAAGTTCGCTTAATGTTTCTCTATATCTTCTTGATCACACTGAATTTTGTTTTAAAGGGTTAATTACAAACAGAGAGTACTTATTGTTAATTAAGCAATTTGACCTAGTTTTGGTGTTTGCCCTTTAAATGGCTCAATATTTCTATCTGAAACCTTTTAAATACACAAGAGGGACATTTCTCTACAATTAGGCGTTTATTTTACTCAAATCCGTTCAGTAGTTTTCTATCAGCGTCCAAAAAACATAACACACTTAAAAACCTTACGTACGGTTTTTAAAAATTTAAGCATGTTTTTAGCGTTTAAAAATTAACGGCTGGATTTTTTTAGTTAAAACTTTCAGATACATTAAAGGGCACATAGTTACATATTTTGGTGTAAAGTTTTCACAAATTTGAGCACAAATTTTTTGACCTAAAAAAAATTCAGACTGTCCCTTTAAGAAATATTGCTGGGAATTCAGGGTATATGACGTTTTAGCCAAAATAAAGTCAGGGTTCAAAGGGTTGAGACTACCATAAACTTGATGAGAATTGTTCCTTGATACCCATACAAAATTTAGAAAACTCCTTTTCAATCAGTTGTACTTTGTATTTGTAGGTAACTACTCCGTTTCAAAACCGATCAAATAGTATGTCTTTATTGAACCCGATCAACGTATCAACAACATTTACTGCTAACGGTACTACATATACCCAGCCGTCATCTTACTCCCAGAATATAGCTATACAACCGTCACAACCTACCCAACCGGGTAGCCTGTTACAACAACAACAACAACCCACCCAGATTACCATTACACCTATATCATCACAGGACCTCGGTAAACAACTTAAACCTACAACTAAAGCAGGTATGGAACTAGATCTTTTTACAATAACAAGGGGACCGCCTCCTTCAAGGCATGAAATTCTTACAACACCTAATGTCAGTGTGCAACTGGGTAAACAACTTAAACCTACAACTAAAGCAGGTATGGAACTAGAACTTTTTACTATAACCAGGGGACTTCCTCCATCAAGGCAGGGTATTCTTACACTTTTAAAGCACCTAATGTCAGTGTGCAACTGGGTAAACAACTTAAACCTACAACTAAAGCAGGTATGGAACTAGAACTTTTTACTATAACAAGGGGACTTCCTCCATCAAGGCAGGGTATTCTTACACTTCTAAAACACCTAATGTCAGTGTGCAACTGGGTAAACAACTTAAACCTACAACTAAAGCAGGTATGGAACTAGAACTTTTTACTATAACAAGGGGACTTCCTCCATCAAGGCAAGGTATTCTTACACTTCTAAAACACCTAATTTCAGAACGTCCACACCTAGAACCGTAAGGATTGTCACCTTAGTATTTTCTGTAGTAGAAATGCGACCAGTTAAATACTAGCTGCCAAATTATCTCCATATTCTGTTATTTTTTCAGGTCGAAGGAGTCGAACAAATATCAATAGAAATCTGAAAGAAGGGGAGGTAATAATACAGGGTGGAATGGGAGACGCGGGGAACGCTGTTCAAGTTCAAGTCAAGAAGAAATTAAAATGTCAATATTGTCAGAAACTTTTCTCTAAGAACTTCGATCTCCAGCAACATATCCGAGCTCATACTGGCGTTAAACCATTTCAATGTATAGTATGTGGACGAGCCTTCGCCCAGAAATCAAACGTCAAAAAACATATGTCGACACATAAGGTAGGTTTGTTTAGGTTTTAGATTGTATTGTCACCACAGTTTTCAATAAAAATCTGTACAAGAAAAACAATTCCGTTAATCAAAATTGCATCCAAAAATCTGGCAAAATCGAGAGTAATAGTTGTATAGTAGTGGACAATCCCAAAGAGAAGTACCATCAGGTGTTTCCAAAAGAGTAAGCATGGTCTGTTCCTCTCAATATCGGAGAGTTAATTGTTCCATGAGAGAGTTCTTCCACCTCTGGTTCAGTCCAATTCCATCCAAAATCATGATGCTTCAGGGATCTTGTTCCCTGACACAAGCATCAGCATAAGTTGACACACAGTATATAATGGGTGTTCCAAAAAAAAACGTCCCCAACTTTGACGCAAAGTATCTCAGAGAATTTTGAAAACAATCGGGTCATCAGCAGCTGAGATACTTTGCGTCAAAGTTGGGGATGTTTTTTCTGGGACACCCGATATAGTTGAACCTTGTCTATCAGCACATTTCTGTTCACTGTAAAATCGAAGGTGTTCAGATACCGTAGTTGAAAAATGTCATATTGATCATTATAAGAGTTTTGCCCCTTAATACTATATTTCCAGTTATTTTGTAAAAATAATTGATTTTTTATGTAAATTAATTTTACTGGATAATGTTATCTGTATGGGTCTGATATTATTATTATAATTGTAGGTGTGGCCAACAGGTATGACGTCCTCTCTACCAGACCAGCCTCTATCTCATGTAGTATCTAATGAAGAGGGGGATGGGGAAGGGGAGGGTGACCCTGATCAGCCCCCCACCCAGACAGTTAATATTAACGACCAACAACCAGTCGATAGCTCACCCCCGCCTGAGGTACGTTATTGTCAAAAGTTTTTTTTTTATTAGAATTGTTTCTGTAAAATGATTCTTATTACACATACAAATTTTGATAAGATAAAAATAAAGAAAGAAAAAAATGATATATATTTTTTACAAGTTCTTGTGAGGATACTTTCATGCAGCTGGCCCTTGTTCAAGCCTCTTGGCATTGATTTTATCCAGTTTATCCGTACCCATTTCCAGCTTGGTGGACTGGAATAATGAGTGAAGTTGACTTATTTGAGTCCATGGACTTCACACTCTGATCGACTTTTTTACCCAAAACAACAACAACCACCATTTGCCTTATGTTGTAGAAAAGTAGTAACTTGCCCCACCCGGACCCCAATACCCCTGTTGTTAAAGCGATACTATGTCAATAGGAGTATACATTCATCAGGAGACAAACCAAGTGGCATAACTATACAACAGATTACCAAAATAATCTGACAAATCCAGCAAACTATGTTTAAATACAATAACTGAAAAACCCGTTATCAAATTTAAGACATTTATCAATAATAATCTGTAATTGTATGGAAAAGTACATAGTTTTTTGTGTTTATTTGATTCTGTTTGTAAACTTTGGACACTGTTGATGAATATAATATACTCTTACTGACCAAGTTTGAGATCTTATTATTTTTGTTCATTCTAAGACGTATCGTTTTAAATGAGATTTATAATTTATTTCAGCTGTCTGATAAAGGGTTAAACTCTAAAGTAAAAGTAGTAATAGATAACTCCTATGTATGTCACTACTGTCCTGCTAAATTTAAATCTTATTTTCAACTTAAATCTCATATGGTAGAACATAAAGTGGAACAGGTAAAATATTTAGCATTCTTTTTTTGTAAACTTTCAGGTGTTTTCTTATTTTTTATAGTGTAGGCTTTATATGTACAATAAAAATCTGGCTCTTCTCAAAGATAAACACCAAAATCTGAAGAATTGTGTCCATTTCATTATCTCAAAGTTTTTAAAAATTTAAAGGGATTGTAAAGTGATTTTCTAAACGTCATAAAACACGTTAATTTTAGTGGAATTGCAAGAACCAAAGACGTCGAAATGGTGCAAATTGATACTGTCAGTGTCACCCATAATCATACAAAGTTTAGAAAATCACTTTACAATCCCTTTAAAAACTTCAAAACCGTAATATTCAGCAATTGAAAGTCAAAAAATATTTTACTGACTGAGACTTTGAAGAAAAGATAAAGGCCTGTTTTGCTGGAAGAGGTTGATGTATGCACAAGTTATTTGGTCTTTAAGGCTATCAATGTTGCAGATGTCGCTGAAATATCCCAAGTCTCCTTGATCAGACAAGTTTTTAGCCCAAATTAATAATTATTCATGTTTATTATCAGGTATATAAATGTGTCATGAAGAATTGTGCTAGTACATTTCAAGAACTCGACTCGTTTTTAGAACACACGAAAACACATGAAGAGGAAATGTCCTATAGATGTCATCTTTGTAATAAATATTTCCCTTCGTTGTATGATCTGGGTGTTCATCAATATACCCACAGTCTGTACCCCAATCAGGGTCCCAAACCTGGCCCTCGGTAAGTTCATTACAATATTTTTATTTATCTTCAACATTTAAGAGATTGTAAAGAGGTTTTCTAAACTTTGTTCGTGTATCGTGGACACTTATAACATCAATTTAGATCATTTTAAATTTTAATTAGACGTCTGTGGTTCCATCAATTCTATAAAAACTTCTGATTTCTGATTGAAAATTGGAAAAGTAAAAATTGGTCCCTGATACACACACAAAATTTAGAAATCTCTTTACAATCCCTTTAATAATGAACTCTTTAAGTCAACCAATATCAATTAGACTTCTCCCTTGTTTTAATTCTTAAACATTATACAGGTTGTAAATTGTTTATGAATACCATTCTTATTTCCAATCAGACTTCTGTGGTTCCATCAATTGCAATTAACTCATTTGTAAAATGACCAACATATTGTTGGCTTATCATAAAACAAAAGACCTTCATTTGTTACAATTTAGTAATTGTGAATTTATATTGCAGACATTTTCAATTTTTAAGGCCATTATGTCTAATTGTAAGCTTACCATAGAATAAGCGACCTTTATGCTAAATGTGTAATTTATAAATTGTGAATTTCTATTGCAGACATTTTCAATGTAATAAATGTTTGAATAAATATTCGACACCCGAGGCTCTCGACGCCCACCTGGCCTCTACCAGTCATCAATATCAATGTCCACATTGTGAGAAAAACTTTACTTGTGAACGTTATCTTAGACGTCATTTACCTACCCACGGCACTGAAGGTATGGTGTTAATTTGTCATTTCCTTCTTTATTCGTCCTTTAAGGGGTTGTCGAAATGTTTTCTGGTCTTTGTTTAATATATTGAGCTAAGTAACCATTTATGGATTCTATTTGCATCATTCAATTACTCAAGAGCTGGGGCCTTATTCTCGAAAACTTGACTTAGATAAAATCCAGATTTTAAGAAATACAGTTATCTGATTGGATAATAAAGCTGTATTTAAAATCAATTTTAGTGATTGACCAATCAGATGACTGGAACACTAAAATCATTGTAAGTTAAGTTTTCGAGAATAAGGCCCCTGGTCTTGAAGGAATTATAAAAAAATTTCAAAACTTTTCATTTTTTTTGACAAATGATATCAATTCGCTCCATTCCGATTTATAATCAGACATCAGTATTTTATCACATCAAAAGCCTTAAACCTAACCTTAGAAATTGAAATTGCAAGTTGTATAAAGATTTTATATTTATTTACAGGTCAGTTTCAGTGTAATGGATGTTGGAAGAAATTTAAAACAGAACATTATTTAAAGATGCATTTGTTAATTCACACAGGAGAGAAACCATTCAGCTGTCATATCTGTAATAGCGCCTTTAATCGTAAAGATAAACTGAAACGTCATCTGTTAATTCATGATAGTGTTAAAAAATATCGCTGTCCTTTTAAAACACTGACAGGTATGTGGTTTTCTCTACTCTTTCTTTTACAACCTAGTTTCCCCTACGATAGATAATCTTGTTGGTTTATTTTGTGAGATGCTTGCTCTCTAACCTAAAGATCAAAGGTTCAATCCCAGAATAGGCCAAGTCAAGATAATACTTTTGATTTTTCAACCTGGTTACCCCATACCCTGTCATTGAGGCAACTGGGATGGGATGACATGGAAAAAGCATTTGGATGAGACAATTAATGGTATTTATTAAATGAGAGGAAAATTAAAGACAGGATTTTTTGTGAATCTTTGTAAAAAAATATCTGTTCTTCTTTGGCAACATTTGTTCTTTTTCTTCCCCAATAATAATGTCTATAAGCAAGACAATTTTGTTCAAAGACAGACAAAATTGAAAGCTAAAACCTTTTTTATTCATATCATTTATTATTAATTTCAGGATGTACAAAGGAATTCAGTCGGCCAGATAAACTGAAAGCTCATATTATATCCCACAGTGGGATAAAACCTTATAAATGTTCAGTATGTAATAAAGGGTTTAGTCGTAAACCACATCTGGTCGAACATGAACGCGGTCATAAAGCAGACTATCGTTACAAATGTGAGAAATGTGGTAAAGGATTTTTCCGCCCTAAATTATTTTCCGAACATAAATGCACCCCACCGAAAGTTGGAATGGATTCAAATCAACTCTTCCGAGCTAAAAATCGTAAGAAAGTTGGAAGACCGAAGAAAAAAGTCCCAGAGCCTGTGTCATCTACGGAATCTGGAAATCCGGCGATTAAGCCATACGGTACGAGATCAACTACGCGACCGAAACCCGTGAAACCTAATACTGATACAGAGGAAGACATTGGTAAAGAAGATACTAATACAGTTATAAAAGAAACTACTACACCAAGAGAAATAGATATTCAGATATCAGCTGCCATTAAATCAAGTTTAGAAATGACTTCCACTGTCAATAGAGTGCTAACGACGTCCAGTAATATGTTTGAGGGTAACACGGTCGTATTGGACCCCCACAAACCTCATTCCGCCATGTACGAACACGATATCGGGCAGGGTGATTTGATAGATCATTACGTTGTACATTTAGCGGAGGCGAGCGACGGCAGTGCTCCGACCATTCAAACAACTTTTATCCCAGGTGGCGCCGGTGCTCAGGTCATCACGGAGAACGGAGCCACGATACCCGTTACGATTATAGAAGCACAGGGTGTACAACTGAACGAACATGGTTACCCTGTATCACGCGACGAAATGGTCACGGCACAAGTTCTTGTAGCTTCGTCTCAAAATGGCCAGCAGACACTAGTAACATGTCCTGCTACTTTAGTTGACTATAACACACATCACCAACATGATCCAGTATTACAAGGAACTGAAAGTCTTCTCAAAGCCTCCGCTGAAATCTTGAATTCGTCAAATTCAAAAGAAATTCTGGATACGCAATCAGAAACTTTACATAATTCTTCTAACAATTGTTTATGATGATGTAAAATCCCGCTAAAGTTTCCTAATAATAAAAAGTTTCAGTCTGCGGCCATACTACTTTTGGCACTTGTTGTTATCACTGAATTCAGACTCAGTTAGTCTTATTGGCCAAGTTTAAACATTTTTATACTATAATGTTTATTCTAAGTGGTCTTAGCTCTTTAAAGCGATACATCTATCTTAGAATGAACAAACAAATTAAGTTCTCAAACTTGGTCAATCAGAGTATATATTCATCAATAGTGTCCAAAGTATACAAACAGAATCAAATAAACCCATAAAACTACCTAATGTTCCATACAATTACAGATTATTATTGATATATGCCTTAATTTGGATTAAGACATTTATCAATTATTGTATTTAAACATTGTTTTCTGGATTTATCAGATTATTTAGGTAATCTGTTTTATAGCTATGCCACTAAGTTTGTCCCTTGATGAATATATATCGTATAATTCCGAATATAATGCGCACCCATGTATAATGCGGTACTCCTATTGACCAAGTTTGAGAATTTATACTATTATGTTCGTTATAAGTGGTATTAGCTATTTAAGTGAAGACTATGAATTTTTGAATTCCTGAATATGATCAAATCATGTTTCTTTATTAACTTTACCAACTTAGTAATTGTAAATATAATGTATTTAAATTGTTACTGAATATATTAATATACTTATTATTCTAGACAGATTTTTTTAATATTTTTATACGCCCTTCTCTCTATGTGGACGTATATTGTCGGCACCCCTGTCCATCCGTCCTCTTGTAAACGCTCTAAAAACAATATTTCTTGATGGAATCAGATGAAATTTGGTATGTGTTTACATATTCATGAAGCGCAGAGCAAGTATATATTTGATATTTCCTTAATCTGGAGACTAGGGTGAAGTAAGTGTGCCAGTACTTGCAGGAACATGGCTATAAACAGTCAACAATACATTTAATGTCATTTATTTTAAAAGATGTCATCGTTTCTAATCAAAACAATTCATCGTTTACCACAGGAAATTAATATGAAGTTCAGAGACAGAATGAATCACTCGTATCAACTTTGGCACTAGACTAGGGTGCTGGATAACCTTGTTGGCAAATTTTGTAGAACGATCGTCATATTTGAAACAAAATCTGCTAATCAAAATAAATTTCAACCAAAAGTCGTCTGACCCTCTTTTCAAAACACCCAATTAAACCCCATCTCAGAACAAGAGTTGTCTTCTACCTATATACCTGGCAAGATGACTGCCTATCATGACAGAATCAATTGGTCTGGAAAACATTTACCAAGGTGGAGAATGAGAGAGAAATTGTAAATATCAGAGAATAAATCACAATAATTATAATTAGAACGAGATTGAATAACAAATCAATTAAAACATACATTTTCATTACATTAATTGGTACAGAATAATCATAGTATTAATTATAGTGTCTAGAAACAGGGCGGTTTGACCTACTATTGACAAGAAACAGGGCGGCCTGTAGTGGCGTATCTAAAAGGGGGGGGGGACAATGCCATATTATTGATATCCGTCGGTTGAAAAAGTGCCATCGGTAAAGTTAAGCCTACCGGCCGTAGGCATAAACATAAAAAAAAAAACTAAAATATAGCTTTAAATAGCCTTCCTGCAGTGTGTGAAATAGCTAAAACCCCAGAGCATCCGGGGGCTTCGCCTCCTGTACCCCTACCAAGCTCAGGAGGGCCTCTGGACACCACTCGTTATTCGCTCTGTTCGCAATGCCAATATATTCTGTCGATTCATCTTTACCATTGCACCCCCAGTTTCGAAAACCTGGCTACGCCACAGGCGGCCTGACCTAAAGGTGATAAGAAACAGGGCGGTCTGACATATAACTTCTTGATTTTCCAGCGATACCACCACAATGAGCATTTCTAAAAATATCTGGAATTGTGTAAGACACGCTTCAGCAATATGTGATGAGATCTTATCAAGTTCAACAAGTTCCACATTCATGAGAAAAATTATATTGTATTTGTCCCATGGGTGAACATATCGCATGCAGAATACAGGATAGTTTGTTTAAATTCAAAACCAATGGTAAAGTGACACATGCCTGTTGGACTGTTGCCTTATAGCCACAGGGTCCCGTAGTTATATTTTTTTAAATATAGTTATATGGTGGTAAGAAAAGTGTCCTCCTTTCTCTTACCACCATATAACAATATTTCAAAAATATTACTACGGACCCGTGTGCTTCTAGCTAGTAGCTAGACTCAGTAGAATGAATTAATGAGCTAACAATTGACATTTAAGATAATAATTACACCCCACCCCCTTGACTACAGAGCCGTGCGTTTAATTGATAATTCATTCTGGATTAGTATTCCAATTCCAGAACGATAAGGTGCCGTGGGTTAGAATCCTTTTCGACCAGCAACATGTTACAGCCAGTGCTTCTGAACGACTTTCCGGGGTCTGCGTCTGTGTCGGACAGATATAAAGATATAAACACTGCTCTCTGTCGAAGATTGTCGATTGATAAAAAACAAGCACTGTTAAAACTCTTTTTCAAATTTATTAAAATAGTGATTCTAACATAAGCAGATAAAACATTTCATACATAACAAAACATTATTAATATCAAAACATTTTATGGCATCACAAAACATTTCACAAAACATTTCACGATATCACACAACATTTCACGATATCACAAAACATTTCACGATATCACAAAACATTTCACGATATCACAAAACATTTCACGATATCAGAAATCATTTCACGATATCATAAAACATTTCACGATATCACAAAACATTTCACGATATCACAAAACATTTCACGATATCACAAAACATTTCACGATATCACAAAACATTTCACGATATCAAAAAACATTTCACGATATCAAAAAACATTTCACGATATCACAAAACATTTCACGATTTCATAAAACATTTCACGATATCATAAAACATTTCACGATATCACAAAACATTTCACGATTTCATAAAACATTTCACGATATCATAAAACATTTCACGATATCATAAAACATTT
This sequence comes from Lottia scabra, assembly GCA_029955415.1. Classification (NCBI taxonomy): domain Eukaryota; kingdom Metazoa; phylum Mollusca; class Gastropoda; family Lottiidae; genus Lottia; species Lottia scabra. Next base: position 47,715,573 of record JARJEI010000001.1, read on the forward strand.
CACGATATCGCAAAACATTTCACGATATCATAAAACACTTCACGATATCACAAAACATTTCGCTATATCACAAAAGAGATGTTCATGTTGTTGTTGGAATGCTACAGACTTTGGACACACGTCCAAAATATATTTTCTAAACTAAAAGCTAAACATTTTCCCTAAAGAAAGATTCAAAATAGATTTTTCAGCCTTCATAATTTGTTTGACGGGGACACTTATTGCTTCCGCCAGCGAGTAGAAATTTTAACCGCTTTGCCAGACGATGGCGTCACTAGCGAAATCCATGAATGGTTTAGAAAATCTGTTTTGAACCTCTCTGATATTTAAAGCTAAAAAGATATTAATATTAACAATATAAACTGTGCAAGAAGATAAATATTATTTTACAAAAGTTGGAAGAATTGAAAGCAAATCGTTGTCGATATATAATAAAGAAGAGAACCAGATTTAAAATTTGGACATACATTTCCACATCGCCAGTCCGCATACCAAAGATTTGCTTCAAAAAGAGATGTTTCCTAAAAATATCTAATCACGGATTCTTTCTTCGACATCAGATTGCGTTTAGTGTAGTTTCAGATCATGAAAGGTAAATATGAAATCACAAGAAAAGGAAAAAGAAACAAAAGACGACTACTGTTCTCTCCGTTTTTTTTGACGGTTAAAGACATAGTCCTAATAATACATATGCGTACAAGCAAAACAATTCTGTTAATCAAAAATCTCGTCCAGAGCATGACCCAATCGAGTGCAATAATTATATAGTAGTGGACTTCCCATACGAGAAGTACCATCAGGTGTTTCGAATTAAGTAGGCATTATCTGCTTCTTTCGCGACACCACACATACTACCGAAATTATCTAAATAGGAATATAATTTTTAAATTAGAATTTTTTTAATACTTGTATTTTGAGGCTGATATTCCAATTAAAACTTTAATAAAATTCTGATCATGAACAAAAGTGCGAAGATGGTGTATTTTTACCTATCAGGCAAACTGGATGTGGAAACCGTATCGTCCAAATTAAAAACATCTGTAGAAAAAGATACTCAAATAAAACAAACAATATGAACAAATCACCAAAGCAATTTGAATACAAAACGCTGATTGGCAAGATTAGAAGGAAATATACGAAATGGCAGCCTTTTACATGAAGGAAAAATATATAAATAGTAAGGTTAAACTACAGAATAGAATACATGCAGACAAAAGGTTATTTCTTGGTCTTCCTGGAGAGAAGCGTATTATCTCCTTCATTGTGTAGCAGTGGTAGATGTGGCGTCGGGCAGGGTATACTAACTCTTCTAGACACCTTATACAACTTTTCATTATGAAATATTTACTCATTTATTGATATACTTCCTCAAATAAAAAGTTCATTAAATGCTACCAATGTATTACCAATACGTTTACATGGATTTCGAGATTTGTTTTACGGTTGGGATCATTCTTGCCAGGGTTTTATTATGCATTCTATAGACTAAAATATCGAGTTACTATTATGGGCGTTGGAAAACAAAAGTTATTTTGGAGTTTCAAGAGTGGAAAGAACGGTTCCATATTAAATGCAATCCAAATTCATTTTCAAACTTATTTTTAACCGCCTCTAAATAAGCGATTCACACATAATATAGGATAATACCCAACAGAGTAGTATTTTTTGTCTGAATTTCAGAATGTCAGTTATTACATAATAAAACAGTTTAGCTGAATATTATAATTAGTATGTATTATTCTTTGGTTTTAGAAGACTGAAGCCCGTATCACACTGTCGCCTTTCGAAAAACAAAATTGCTAAATTAAACATACCATATAGGGTGTGATAGATCGAGAATGAGTATGGTATTGTTCGGAAGGCCTGAAATGAAGGGTAGAAAGCCAATGACATCATGGGTAGTTTTTCAGGTTCTGAAACAAAGCTGTGGCTTGGTCTCAAAACTTTACATACATATTGTTGCATAACTTGTAAAGGAGAAAGAAAATATTGTTTCATAAGATTTTCAGAGATTTATTTTGCTTTATTTTTATGCAATTCTTGAATCAAAAGACGTAGCTGTAAAAGTCCCTATCTAGATCAAGACTTCTAGATTGCAGAGCAGTCCTTCTCAAATGGTGGCCAGCCCCTTGAGAGTGACCGCTTCCTCTAGAAGGCTCTGTTCGCTATGCTAGATAATCTCTATTTGACCCTAATATTTTTTCCATAAAATGCTTTTGGCCCTTTACAAAAATTAATTGAGAAGGCCTGTTGTAGAGACAGCGAGCTATGTTTAAAATCGAGCAATCTCGTATTCAAAAGACGGTAGTGTGAACTGATCTTTACCGCAAACAATCACCAATAAACTTATTTAAGGCTTTTAGAAGTAAATAAACAAACAAATCAACAACGATGATGAGATTATGCCAAATTCATGAAAATACTGAAACATTAACTCTTGTACAACTAACAAATTGAGTGAACAACAAATCTTTAAGATGGTAAAGATGTTTTCTAAACTTTTTATGTGTATTGAAGACACTGATAATATCAATTTGCACCATTCCAATTTTCATTCCGACGTCTGTGGTTCTTGCAATTCCATTAAAACTAAATATTTGATGACGGTCTATCACAAATGCCCTTCGATATTATTAAGAGTTGTGATAGTAACATCATTAACGATTAGTTGTAACGGAATTTCTGGAATCACAGACGTATTACTGATATTGGACTGGGGAATTTCGTTGCTATCAGTGTCCTTAAAACATAACAAGTTGAGAAACCTCTTTACAATCACCTAAATACAGATAAAGCATGGAACACGCCAGCGCGAACCACACAATAACCATTTTAAACCTTTTATTCTTGATAACCCAAAACCTTAAAACTATTCATTTTGATCAAAACAAATTTTATGACATTGCTTCACCGCCGAGCTAGGTGTCTGAGGACGTTACCCCGTCGAAACGGTGCAAACCTTAAAAATTGTTGCTCTATAAAGCTGAAACCATATATGAAGTTTAGTGGTGGGGTTGGGTATGGTAGGGTAAGGTTAGGGCTAACTCAGACCCCCGACCACGCTCCTAACTCAAGGGATGCTCCGAATCCCCTGATAATATTTCTTTTTGTTTTTACTCATAGAATGTTTCCCCGATTCTGAATTCCCATCAAGTCTTTTATATCTGAAATCAACCGCTGGGTGTACAAGAGTTAAAGGGATTGTAAAGTGGTTTTCTAAACTTTGTATGTGTATCGGCGACACTGATAGCTTCAATTTGCACCATTCCAATTTCCATTCAAACGTTTGTGGTTCTTGCAATTCCACTACCTGTGATCTGCATAGATATCAATAGTAACTTCCGGTAGATCACTGTCAGTGACGTCATAAAACGCGTTAGGTTTAGTGGAGTTGCAAGAACCACAGACGTCGGAATGGAAATTGGAATGGCGCAAATTGATGCTATCAGTGTCCCCGATACACATACAAAGTTTAGAAACACACTTTACAATCCCTTTAAGATATAATGTCTATACAATATAAAGAGTAGTGGAATCATTCTGCTAACTCGTCCTGGCAATCCTGGGTCGAGTTCCTGGTATTAAAAGACATTAGAACCATACTCAGTTCATCTCGATCTATTTTACCGTCATGATTTAGATCACATTTATCCAGTAAAATATCTTTAAATTCCCCCATGTCTTCAGCATCGTAGTCCTGAAAGGAAAGAAACATTTATTATTATCATCCACATGCCGTTTCTTTAGACTTTCAGAATATATTGAGGGATACTGGCCGTTACATGTTCTGACAATTCTTTATTTAAACAATATTTTATTTCTACATTACATATATTGTTTAAGAAAATAACTAAGGTTTCAGAAACAAGCCGAAGCTTATGCTAATCTGGCTAATTTAAGATCATTCCCACAACAAGCCGGAAACAAACGAAATGTATACTTCCGTCAACAATATTTACCAAACTCAGCAAGTTATTGATAAATTAACATTCTTACCTCTTGGACAAGTTCCATTAAATCTTTTAAAAATCCTGTTAATTCTTCATTTTCTATCATATTGTTATTATCCTGAAAAACAACAAATTGGTATGGATAAAAAAAAGACGAAAGCTAAATATTGAGAGGTTAAATACATTAAATAAATAAAATGAGCTTTATTGGGGAACTTTCAGTTTTTGAATGTCTATTAGACGCACTTCAAGTGCACAAATTCAGATAAATATAATTCCGTCACTAAAACTAAACATTGTTTTTCAATTTCCAAACACACGTATCTTCTATATAAGGCAAATTCTCACTTAAATTCGATTTTTTTTTATTTTTAAAGGCGATTTTATCGATTCAAAGGCTTAAATTTTGACAGTGAGTTGTGAACATTATTACTGAATAGTTTAAAAAAAAGATTAGTCGAAAGAAAAGTGAAAGTTCCTCATTAAGGGCTACCTAAAAGAGACGCAGAGTTGAAACCAATAATTCACACATCAGAAAAGAATTTAAAGCTCGAGATGGTATTTAAAGAAAGTACACTATTTAAAATGTTGGATAAGTTTAGATAGAAATTAGACGATGTTTTTTTGTACTTTACTAGAAAGTCGACATTTGTCATTCTACATTTTTTATTTTCTAAAAAAAGATATTTCTGTCGGCAGAACGGTAGCTGTCAGAAAGTCGATTATATTCCAGATAATTTCTATCTTAACTTGTCGGTTTTGTCAATATTCATGACATTTTCAGTCTCTTAAAGAAAAATGACAATCATAACATTTAATAAAATAAGATCTTTGTGAAATATTTCTGCAGGTACGCCCTTTTTTAGGCTCCATCATTTTTTTTTCATCATATTTTTTGTCATCTTCATTGGACCATTTCCCGAATTTTCCCTTGAATTTGCATTAATAACGTTTAGTAGCCCACTTTATCATTGTCATAAATTATTATGTTTCTCTGATAGTTCACAAAGTAAAAAAATCTCTGTTGTTTTTTAATAATCGAGTAATTCCATTTTTTATTCTCCACATTAATCACAGACTTTTGATTCTGATTTTTGATTAATGTTTGGGACTTATGAACGTTGTGTGTTTTTTTAATCTATATTTATTCTTCTGTATTTAATGAGCAACCTGACTGTTCCCCTTTAAACCTTTTCCCGTTTTTTTCAATTTCTCTCTCATAGTTTCACCCATCGCTAGATTTTCAGAACAAACTGTGTTGAGATCTGAGATAGAGAAAACACTAATATTTCGTTAGATGTTCATTATTTTCACTGACTTTTGATTTTTTTGGGGGGCTTATAAATGAGTATTTTTGTTTGTTTATTCCCTTTAGAGCTATGTCTAGCAAGAACATTTTCGTCCACCGACAAATTTATCACCAAGAACAAACTGTGTTAGGATCTAAGATCGAGCAAATTGTAATAGTTCGTTAGATTTTTTATTTTTCGATTAATATTTTGGGGGGCTTATAAATGAGTATTTTTGTTTGTTTATTCCTTTTAGAGCTATGTCTAGCAAGAACATTTTCGTCCACCGACAAATTTATCACCAAGAACAAACTGTGTAAGGATCTAAGATCGAGAGAACTATAATATCTCGTCTGATATTTCTTTATACTGAACAACATTATTTATGTCTTGTGTGGAAAATAATCACCCAAAGAGTGGATTTTAAAAATAAAGTCTGGCTTGTACAATAACTGACGATGGTTGGATGCCCAGAATGTCACTAGGGAAAGAATATAAATTACTACCTACCCTATCGTAAAGTTTAAATACTCGGTTGATGTCTTCATACGTTAGTTGTTTACCGCTCTGAAATATAAAATATCTTATTAATATTAACACAATTAGGAACTGATATTTATATAAACACATTTTACTAAATATCTCTCAATCTTCTGTTTGAGCATTTTTCTAGAAAGCTGGGGAGAATCCAGGGGCCTTATTCTCAAAAAATTAACTTACAATGATTTTAGTGCTCGCGTCATCTGATTGGTCAATCACTAAAATTGGTTTTAAATATAGCTTCATTATCCAATCAGATTACTGTATTTCTTAAAATCTTGATTTTATCTTAGTTAAGTTTTAAAGAATAAGGCCCCAGATCTTCAAAAGAAGGCATCTGACAGTTGTCCCCCACCCCATTAATCTGTCTTTTCCATATTTGCACCCCTAGGTTGGTGCCGCTATTGACTGAGAAAGTTGGGGTAGATCCAGGATTTAGAGAAAGAGAAAGGGGCTCTGAGATATAACATGCTTCAAGTTCAACGGCACCGCGAGTTTAGAGGGTTGGGTCAAATTGGGTGCACTGTCGGCCGAAAATAAGGCCCCCTTTATCCGCCCAAGGAAAGACAATATACAGACTACTCTATCACTGATTTTACTTTATTTAATTTACACAATAAAATAGGGAAATTGACAGGGAAATAGAACAACAGGCTACGAGTGGGTCTAGTTATTGTATGTTAATAGAACTGAGAGAGATTGAAGTAGGAATATAACAATCTACCAATTGTCGTGTCACAGTTTCTATATTTCTTAATATCATTGTAATAATTAGTCCAAAACTAGTTGCACATGTCTTATAACCGACTGTTAAATTCATTAAGTATTCAATAAACGATAGTACCAAAAACCCACATTTGTGGAGGGACGAAACAGGATGGTAGAGTCATGAAGCGTTGCAGACTCAGACTTCTTACATAAGGAGAACAAATTAAAAATGGCATCCAATTGTTGCATTCTAAAATATAATTCCGGAGATTGCAGTTGGGATTTTTTTGGCACTGATTTTCATCTATTCTTCACATAATCTTTCTTACCTATCAATTTTTTTTATCCCAGACCCTTTCGCCCCCACCCCCTTCTGAGTCACCAGCTAAATCTATGGCCTTGAAGGAAACAACTATATTACATAGAAGCTCACTAGATTGAAATATTGACCACAACAAGACTAATAGGACTGAACATTTACCATACTGCAGGAATAGCAACCTTGGTTGTCTCTTTAAAGTAAGATAGGGCATATCCACAGAGTCAACACCATCGAATAAAGTTTTCTTTAGGTATGTATATTTATATTCAAGACCAGACGTTTTGGATAAAGAAACCAAGTACCAAAGTTTCAAACCGCAAAACGAAACTCGAAATCCAAAAAGACACCCTGACGAAACATAGGTAACAGCTTATGAACTTTTCACATGAGGAATTATATCAATCATACATGAGTAAGTATATCATGATGAATAGTGGTATCAGGTGTCTAGAGTAAACACACCCTGTCTAGCGCCACACCCGTCCTAGTTGGACTTAGTTTTGGACTAAGTATTATATTTACTAGTTAAGTAATGGCTGAAGATGGAGACGGGTAATTGTGTGTTTCTATTTACTAGTAGACCAGATTGAATTACAGAAGTTAATATAGAAATGATATTTAGAGGTAATAGTTAGTTTAGTTCTGTTATTGGTTTATCTACATTATCTAAATATATTTATTATACAGTACATTACAACTACAGTATTACAGATTAGGTTGGAGGAAATTAGATCACAGGGAGAAAGAAAAGACTGAAACAAACATCTTCGGTTAACAAGGATAATAACTCAGGTTCCCATGAAGATCCTTTCTACCAGCTGATCCTTGGACGAACCTCTTGGCATTGATTTTACAAGGATAACAACAAAAGTTTCCCTGAAAATCCTTTCTGCCAGTTGATCCTTAGCCAAACCTTTCGGCATTGATCTTACAAGGATAACAACCCAAGTTCCCATGTTCTACCAGCTGGTCCTTGGTCAAACCTCTTGGCATTAATCTTACAAGGATAACAACAAAAGTTTCCCTGAAAATCCTTTCTGCCAGTTGATCCTTAGCCAAACCTTTCGGCATTGATCTTACAAGGATAACAACCCAAGTTCCCATGTTCTACCAGCTGGTCCTTTGCCAAACCTTTCGCTATTGATCTTTCAAGTATTACAACTTAAGTTCCCATGAAGATCCTTTCTACCAGCTGATCCTTGGCCAAATCTCTCGGTATTGATCTTACAAGGATAACAACTTAAGTTCCCCTGGAGACATTTTCTACCAGCTGGTCCTTTACCAAACCTCTTGGCATTGATCTTACAAGGATAACAACAAAAGTTTCCCTGAAAATCCTTTCTGCCAGTTGATCCTTAGTCAAACCTTTTGGCATTGATCTTACAAGGATAACAAAAAGAGTTTCCTTGAAAATCCTTTCTGCCAGTTGATCCTTAGCCAAACCTTTTGGCATTGATCTTACAAGGATAATAACTTAGGTTCACCTGAAGACACTTTCTACCCGCTGGTTCTTAGCGAAACCTTTCGGCATTGATCTTACAAGGATAACAACTTAGGTTCCCACCATGAAGATCCTTTCTACTAGCTGTTCCTTGGCCAAATCTCTTGGTATTGATCTTACAAGGATAACAACTTAGGTTCCCCTGAAGATCCTTTCTACCAGATTGTCCTTAGCCAAACCTTTTGGCATTGATCTTACAAGGATAACAAAAAGAGTTTCCTTGAAAATCCTTTCTGCCAGTTGATCCTTAGCCAAACCTTTTGGCATTCATCTTACAAGGATAACAACTTATGTTCCCATCATGATGATCCTTTCTACCAGCTGACATTGATCTTTCCTGGTTTATCAGCTTCATAAAAAACCGAAATTAAGCCTTTACTTTAAATGGTTAAACATATCAACCTTTGTGGTTTTTACCAAAATTTAGAAGGAAACGGAGTTTTATGTCCTACCAATCTGTGCCATTTTGACTATTTCTGAGGATGCTTTTGCCCAACTTTGGAAAATTAATTCTTAGTGCAAGACATAGAGAAGAATTGCATTGAGCTTACCTTAAACACCGGTCTACATAGGAAGTTTTCTTTTACTGGAAGCAGCCTGTAATATACAGATTTGATATTTATTTAAGAGATCTGGGTGGTGTTGTATTGTAGACCTACCTGATGGTACGTCTCTTTGGAGTAGTAGTCAAATACTATACAATTTCTACTCTTGATTCCACGATTTAGATGCTTTTTTGATTGACTGAATTATATTGGTTGTACGGATTTTTATTTTATCGTATCCCCAATACGGTATTTGACATTTCATTATGATAGGACGTATGACGAATAGGTTATTTGTTTGGACACTATGGATACTGTAGGTTGTTTGAGAACATTTAAAATATTGTATCAGAAACGTAAGCTGATTGTAAAAGGATAGCAGTGGTCTAAACCATTGATCTTAAACCATCCCTATAAACTAGCTAGTAGATTGCGAACATGAACTCACGGTGACTCATAACCTAGAGTCCACTATCTTAAAGTATGGGTCACACCTTCATGGAACATATTAGAAGGTTTTCAACGAGATTGAAACAAAAATTAGTTTGAATTTCGTGTTCCAACTAAACTGTTACCTGCCACGCCCACTTTCTGCTTTTGACGTATTGGGGGGCTTTTGTATCATCATCTGCAGAACTATTCTGTTTTTACACTTTGATAACAAGTGTCAGTAAATGACAAATTAATTTGTTCTAAACTCTAATTATTTCTTAGTTATATGTCAGATACATTGTCTAGATATAAATATATAAGAACTCCACATCATCTTCAATACATTAGAGACGTCTGGTATTTTTCTATAGCAGACGACATAACTCTACTTTCGCGCCCTTTTCATCCAGACGATTATCAAGAGTGCTAAATGTCATAAAAATATAACGAACAATTTAGAGAAGGTCGTAATTGATTAAATAAAACAGGAAACTGGAGTAAAATGGAAAGAAGTACGGTGACATTTTGAGAGAAAACACGAAGATGAAAATTTTATTTTGTCGAGAGATTTGAAGAACATTGTGCAATGGTATTAATTGGTTGCATATTTCTCACAAAACACTCCTAATGAGGTAAATTGTTCCGAATGTGAGAGATGTGAATATAGATATTTGCATTTTAATCCCTAATTAGAGTTAGGGAACATAAATCACAATAAGGTCGTATTGGATTAAAGAAAATATGAAACAAAAAATGAAAAAAAAAGTTAAGAAGTACCTTGACATTTGAGTGCAAAAATAGGAAAATATTTCACTTGTGGAGTGTAAAACCAACCCGTGAGATAAATTTTCTCCAAGATCCTGATCCTTGTATTAAAATCTCCACTTTTATTTTTTAGTTTTTCGGAGATGGTTACTGTAATACAGATTATGTTTTCTAACATTGAATTAAAATATTATCAACTCACTTGGCCATTTCACTAAGTTGTAATTTAGCGTCTTTATTTCTGTCAAAAAGTTGTAACTGAAAGACAAAAAACACAGATGAGAAAATGTCAGAAAAGTCAACCTTAAAACCGAAACTCTCTCTTCAGTGAGAAAGTACTAATTAATGAGGCCAATGTTTTTATCATTCTGTTAACATTGATTAACATTTTAGAAATACAAATTGAATAACTTCTGACATTGTTTTCAATAAAAACCTTCTATTCAGATAGTTTGAAATCGATTTTTTAAAATAACAATGAGTTGAGTTTCTATTATGCTGCTCGTCATAAGAAAAAGTTGACGAGAGGTAGCTGTAATTGGGTATAGACAATCCATAATAATCTTCAACAACAAGTACGATAGTACCCCCTTTAGATAGCACCCTGTCTATAAGCTGGCCCTTGGCCAAACAACCTGGCTTTAATCTTTACAAAGATAACAATATAAGTTCCCATGAAACTAGTGTGTACCACTGGTCCTAGGCAGTAATTTTCAAGGATAACATTATAGGATAACGAGGAACCTGTCTACCAGCTGATCATTGGTCAAACCACTAAGTTTTGGAGGATAAAAAAAGAAAGAAAGAAACAAACAACACAAGTTCAGGTTGTCCCAACCTATTAGCGTTATTTTCAAGAGAATAACAATTTAGGTTCATTGTCCGTATTCATATACATGAGAAAATGCAACCTATTCCATATCACCAGAACACCTGATGATACTTCTGTTTGGAGTAGTCACTCTTGATTTGCCCTGATTTTGGATGCGATTTTGATTAACGGAATTGTTTTGCTTGTACATATTTTTAATGCAGTTCAAGACTCGTGGATTATCCAAACAGACTGGTGTGGACATTATAAATAATATGATAAACCTACCATCGTATCAGCATATTCTATCAGCTTCTCTTCGCTGACTTCTATATCTTTTTTACAATTCTTTAATAAATCTTTTAAAAATAACTGGAAAATTTAAAATAAATATCAGAAATTATAAATAGCACTAACACATTACAAAATCTTATACCAAGATATAATTTAAAAAAAAACCTGATTAGGGCATTGAAGTTTAAAGTTGAAGTTGAAGGACAAATTTTCCTGCATTAGACAAATAAATAGAACGTGTATCGATATAATGTATGTGATTGATATGTGACAGATCCCGTAGCAAAAGGAGTGTTCTGCTACCATCAGGATTCCAGTTTTCCTTACCCATTTACAGCTGGGTTGACTGGAATTATGAGTAAAGATGACTTATTCATGATCAACAGATTTTCACACCCCGGAGAGTCAATACTTAGTGATAGTAATTAGTACATTACAAAGTGTCGGTTTGTAAATGAATGAGCACATTTGAAAACAAAAAATATGTGAGTTTTTATAAGTGATTAGGCAGTTGAAACTGATTAAAATGAACAAAGAATGATTGATTTCGTTTGTGGAAGTGTAAAACGCCAGGATATTTGTGCAGTTGATGTTGTAAAAGCCTACCAATACGTCAAAAGCAGAAAGTGGGCGTGGCAGGCAACACTTGGTAATAACCAATATTTTGATAGTCCAAAGAATGACTTCGGTGATGGATTCGAACAGTTAGCATATATTATGACAATTTTGGCACCATTTGAATCAAATTACACAGAAAGTGAATATGATATATGAAATATTGATATGATATCAGATACATTGTTGTTGTTTCAGTTATTTACGGTTTAAGATCTGACGAGGTTCTAAGATCTTAAACTGTTGTCAACCGACGTCTTGTGTAATTTTATTATGATTTTCAGTTGACAAATATATTCAAATTGTGGCTTATTTTATCCGGATTTAGTCTCGGCGAAGCTACGTTTAAAATTCCGATTCAGGATACTAACCTGTCATAAAGTATTAAAACCCGACGTTTTGGATTATGAACTTTAATTTTTATAATTGGAAAAATTCTGCTTTTCTATCCAGAATATTTAGTGCTTATTCTGCTTTTATAATATGATAAAACACAAATGTTTCCATTGATTATCAGTATGGGAGACCGTTGATAACGATTTGGAAATAACAATTTTCTTGATTTCTTTGGTATGTTTTTTTTATCGAGGTGTCGGGGAACCGAGCGTTGGGATTTAATTCTAAAAATTGGTACAGATAAATAAACATTGTGTTACCTTTAATTCATCTGCCTCGATATAGCCACTGTTATCTTTATCATATTGCCTCCAGACCTGTAATAAACAAACTCAGGAATTAACGATCCTAACCACAAAACAAAACCAGAAATTCGAAATAACAATTTGGTCTTCCATCTTGACTGATTTGTTTAATCAGGCATACATTGATCTGATTGTATCCCATGATGTTGACCTTAATAGTAGTGAAGTGTGTTTGCGCGAAGCAGACCATGAACACTCTTTTCGAAACACCTGATGGTACCTTTCTTTGGAGTTGTCCACTACTATATAATTATTACTCTCGATTTTATCATGTTTTGGATGTGATTTTAACGGAATTGTTTTGCTTGTACACATTTTTATTGGAATATCACTGGTAGCCAAAGTGTCTGTATAATGGTATGGGAAGATCAGCTATCAGCTTGTCTCGAGCTATATAACTTTTCGAAACATATGGTTTTGAAATAATAAAAAAATGCCAAACAGCTTGATTAACGTTCATTGTTATAAGGAAGGACATGGATGACAACGTTCACAAAAAGAGATGTGGGCGAATGACGTCTGGAAAAAATAAAGAAACCAAAATTCACGTCTATACAGAACATTGTCGAGCAACACGACAATAAAGCTAATGAAAGAGATTTTAGGCGACATACCTTCATAAATTCTACACTGGAATCGAGAGGATTGTCTCTTCTAAATAACAACAGAAAGTTTTCTTCCATTGGTAACAACTGGGCCAACTACAATCAGAAAAACAAGAAAGTTAACAATTCAATCCATGAGGTCTATAAAACAGAAAAACACATTTTCCCATCACTAATAGATTAATTACCTGAAGAATACATCTTCATTTCATCAAAATGTGAAGATCTAAGTCAGAAAAATGAACTAATTATTCGAAAAACTTTGTGTCATGTGTCATGGGTGTGAGTAAGGTGGTAGAATAAAAATATCACGTCCCACACCCCATCCTTCATTCACTGTAGCTATTGTATTCAAGCTATTGTACTTACTTATCTTAAATAACGGAACACAATTTTATGGTATACTACTCCTTAGTTTTATTACACACAACGTTTCAACAATCTACATTGTCATCTTCAGGTGAAGTGAGGACATATAGTGCTTACTTATCTGCACGAATTGCACTAAATGCGCTGCAATATTCTGTTTATTTCTCATACTATTTCTTTGCGTGATTTGAAGAGGTTTTATCTTACCTCTGCTATGTCTATTCGGCCATCTTGGTTTTCATCAAACGCGTTCATTACCAAAGCTTTGGCATCTTCTAGAGCAGTCTGAGACACGACCTGAAATCACAATAGTTGAGAATTTAATTAATAATTGATAACCCTTTCACAATACAGACACCTTTCCAGGCTTGCAGCCAGACTGTTCCAATAAGTGAAAATACGAATTTACTTTTTGCCCCCGCCTACCCAAGTCCCTGCCCTCCACACCTTTTTGTCTCATTGGAAATATTTTGTAGTCATTTCATATAGTAATTGCCGTGAATCTGAATTTCCCGAATTCCGAGGACTTTTGGTGGTGGGGGTAAGGGTGAAAGTTGTTCTACCGCATTTCCAACGACGCTCAGTGGTTCCTGCCCCTACCGTATGAGGGCAAATACTTGAATTTATCTTTAGGGCTGGCATTTGATGAATTCATATTGTCTTTTGGAACTTAGTTTTAGTGTAATTGTTAGAACCACAGACGTCTGAGTGAAAATTGGATGCTTTAAGTGGCATCAACGCACATACAATATTTTAGAAAACCGGATTACAATCCCTTAAGCAAAATAACACCAGGATGTTCGAGACTTTGATACTGCTGTAAAAGCGTTAAGCTGGATTGATAGGAAAAGAAACACTCGCATCTACTTTTGAACTAGACTAGCGTACTAGATAACTTCGTAAAGTATAAGAGGAATGCCATATTGAATAAATTATAGGTCAGTCAATCACAATTATTCTTCAGAGAGTTTTGTCTTCTTTTGCGGTAAAAACAGCCAATCAAATTCAGTCTACAAACAAAGGTTATCTTCCCTTGCTTATTTACAAGGTTGGACGTTTATTATGACCAAGTCATTAAATAGTCTCGAACAATGACCGAAGGTTGAGCGGAATGGAAGTTCGAGACTTTGTTACTGCTGTAAAAGCGTCAAGTTGGTTTGACTGGAAAGGGACTAGTTAGCGATATCAGCTTCTGCTGGAAGCGAACGTTAACTTGTAATCTACCAACCAACCTTGACTGTAAAAGGAATTGACACTATGGCTAGAGACTGGAATACGAGACTCTAAACCTTTCAACAATTACTATAAGTAAGACAATGACAATTGTATAGTTTTTAAAAGCATCACTTGTTAACATGTTAAATAATAAATACTCTGAAGACATTGACATTTTCTAGTCTTTGTTTTTATTTCTAAGTTTTTATATATTTCATCTTTCTTTATGTACTGTTTGGTATTTTAATGGCAATGACACTGTTTCAGGGGCGGTGCCAGCCTTCAACACCTAGGGGTACAAACAGGGGGCAGATTGATAATTGTCGAACAACTGTCGTGCTTAAAGTTTCAAATTTAGAAGAGCCAAATGATGTTTTGAAAATTTTGATAAAATAGAATTGATACGGCGCATTCTGTGACAAAATATTTCAACAGCACAGTACTGGGTAGGTTAATGGGGCCATTCTTAAAAATCCATTGAAAAGTCCCTTTTCATACACCTAATCCGGATCATGAAGACGGGCAATGCCATGTAATATGCAATGTGGGATATTTGCCAGAAGAGCGGCCTAGGCCTTTTCTATTTCGATTTGTCGGTTCAAATGAATAAACGACATATAGATTGTATTGAAATGTTATGTTTTAAAGAAATGTGTAAAATTTCATAATATTGTGTTATGTTCTATCTGCCATATACCACCATGATACTCCAGCTTTATGTCACCATTAACATTAGTGTAAATCTTGTGCAGGTCTATTACTTCCGGAGTCTATTTACATAAATTCAAGACCCAAATCGAACATCGAAAATACTGAACATTCCCCATTAAACGTGTAAATTGCGTAGAAACGTTATACGTAAATGTATTAAAGAAGTGTGCTATATCTTATAATATTCGTTATGTTTTGAGTAAAATACAGGGTTTTATTTTACATTATAAACATGTTACATGAGATATCCTATTGTTTCTGCCTTCAGCTTTCTATTGTACACATCAATTCCCGACCAATAACCTGTCATTGTATCTACACTGCCGTCAGCTACATCTTCTGATTGTTGGTTATTAACTTGTTCAGGATCAGGATTATTATTATTAGAGACATGTAGAACGCAGACTGTGAAATGACATACTTTTTTGACAAGGGACCAAAGGTTACTCCGGGAGTGCACAAAATCTGGTAATGGTCATTAATTGGAACTCGGAATTAAATGAAATGTCTTTTCATTTGTCTTTTTTTGAGAGTTAAATTATTTTTTATTGGTTTACATTGATTCTGTTTGTATACTATAGACACTTTTGATGAATATATACTGTTACTGACCAAATGTGATTTTTTTTTTCCATTTTAAGAGGATGTATCGCTTTAAGTAGATCAGATAAATCCAATGAACAAAATCAGTGCAGTTCACCCGGACAGTTATGAAAATGGAATCAACTGGAATCAACTCGGGGTGCTGCGACTAAATACAAATCTAAACATTCCAAAACAAACAACAAAATACACGAAAGAAAAGCTGTACAGACATTAAAGACAGTGTCAAAGGAGATACTAGTTTTATTTCTGTAAAAGAAACAATAACTCAGTCCCTGATGACACTCTTCACTTTCAAATCACACGTGTTATTCAGCAATCCGCCGACGAGTCTCGCCACGAAATCAGAAATCTCGAATTACAATTGAAATCAATTTAGTTTAATGATCATTTACAGTCTAGTTGTAATGTAGAAAATCAAATTAATTGTCGATTATCTGCCCCTAGAGACTTCGTGTCGTATGTTCAGTATATATTGAGATAAACTAAAGAGAATCTATTCCATGTTTAACTTCAATTAGATATAATGATGAGAGTCTGTAAAATCTGGTAATGGTGATTAATTCTCAAGTGTGAAAATCAAGGACAAACTCATACCGTCACTGGAAAATAGTAGATTTAACAACACAGGGGAGAAATAGACTGTTCTCAGCCCTTCCCCTTGCACTAATGGTTTCTGAGGTAGTGTGTAAAAACTGGTAATGATCATAATTCTCCTGTTAACGTCATTTCGTCACTGGAAAATATTAGATTTAACGACACAGGGGAGAAATATCAGATTCAACAATGTTTTAGGACAAGGGAGAAATGGGCTTTAGATATTTGTTGCAATATATGAGAGTCTGTAAAATCTGGTAATGATCGTTAATTCTCCAGTTTAAATTTCCAAGGACGAACTTCTAATTTCGTCTTCGGAAATTATTAGATTCAACAACACAGGGGAGAAATATCAGATTCAACAACACAGGGGAGAAATATCAGATCCAGCAACACAGGGAGAAATATCCGATCCGATGTAATAATCAACAATGTTTTAAGACAGGGGAGAAATGGGCAGCATTAGATACTAGTATCTTATGAGTCTGTAAAATCTGGAAATGATCGTTAATTCTCCTCTGGAATTTTCAGGGTCGAACTTCTCATTCTGTCTTCGGAAAATATTAGATAAAACATCTTGGTGCGGTGTATTTTTGGACATTAGAAAAATGGACAGTTCTCAGCCCTTGCACTAATTGTTTCTGAGGGTCTGTTTATCTAGCAATGGGCATTAATTCTCCTGAGGTATTGATCAAGGACGGACTCATAACGTCACTGGAAAATATTAGACTCTACATCTTTGGTGACAGGGGAGAAATGGGCAGCTCTAGGTCCCTGTAGCAATAGATGGGAATCAATAAAATCTTGTAATGATCGTTAATTCACCTGTGGAACTTTCCAAGGACAAGCTCATTACGTTTTTGGAAACTATTCAATCTAATAAATGGCCAGTTCTCAGCCCTTGCACCAATGGTTTTCTGAGGGAGTCTGGTAACGGTCATTAATATTCTCATGTGGGAAATATTAGAATAAAAAACAACTCGAAGAAATGATGATCTTTTGGAATAAAGAAAATATAACTCTAAATAAACCAAATCACGAATTCCATAAGAACATTTCGGCAAAACATTTGTAGGAATTGATTAACTTTTCATATGAGGAAGTAAATTATGAATTAAAAATGAGGAAGTCATTCAGAGGAAGTATGATCAGTGGTATCAGGTGTCTAGAAGAGTAAATACATCCTGCCTGGCGCGATTAACATGTGTTACATATTATACATGTTTTAAAAAGTTGAAAAAATGTGTACAATGATACAAATCAATAACACTATGAGAGTAATGGGTAATGGTGAAGAATTCAATGCTGCTCCTGCCTATATAAAACAATTTTGATTTTACTGGCCTTAACAGCATACCAGTAACTTCTTGTTTTATTTTGAAAATTTTTTTTATTGCCTCAGTCATTGATGTCAAAATTATTGGGGAGCGGGTGCCCCTCCTGTCTCCCCTGTTCCTACGGGTCTGCAACGCTAGCAGGTGTACAGGGTGTTGTTATTACTTGAAATGTTTCATCGATTTATGTTTATCAATGATTTTATAAAAAGGAATATATGAAATAGTTTACATTCCAAACCAACATCTTGTATATTATCAATACAACTATTGGTGGGTTTAATCGAAACTTGTAATTGGGGTAGCTCGAGTGATATCGAGTCACTCTGACATTGAGGTAACCAGATGGTGGGACTATGATAAATTTCAGATTTGAACAAAGGCAGTAAAAAAGGCCTTAGAATTGCCAAATTACCATATCAGGCATTCTATGGCAGTAATTTTGACATTATAAGATGGAAAAGCTGTATCAAGGTCTAAACAATGCTCCACCCCCACCTCCCCTATATACACCAGGGGCACAGATCGCCTTTTCATTGCGGGCTTTGTCCTTATGATAATACGAGAGTCCCCTCCAACCCCCCAACCCTCATCAATCAGAAGGTATAAAGATACAAGTAGGCTGTGTTTGTAGACAATCATCAACCGATATGTAATATTTTATTAAACCAAAATTGCTCTCCAATAGTATGAGTGGTGATCATACTTTAGACGCCAATAGTTCAATTAGCACTCCAATAGTTACATTTGGACGCCAATAGTAAAATTAGGGCTCCAATAGTAATTGGGACTCCAATAGTGCAACACAACCCTGTACCAAACAATACTTTTATTCTCAAAACAATATATATAATTGCGGGCAATAATAGTCAGTTTCACGGGTTCAGTTTTATCAATTTGCAGTTCTTCATCATAATCGCCTCTCCGTCGGATTGTTTAGCCTTTTCCCCCTGAATACTCATCTACGACTTTCAATAGTCTAGCAATGGTTCTATTGTATCTGAAATGGAATGCATGCAAAACAGATATTATTAAGATGACAAAAAGGAAATTTGGCGTGTTTTTCAGACATAAATTGTCCGAACTCTTCGATTACCAAGTGCTATTATATAGTGACATGAACACATCCCAGGGCATTTGTTAACAATATTGACACTGATAGCACCAGTTTGAACCATTCCAATTTTGGTTCCAGCAATTAGCGTTTGATGACGTATTCAAGTGGAATTACTGGTACCACAAACTGAATAGAAATTGTTCAAAGTGTCCCCGATACACATAAAAATTTAGAAAACCTTTTTTTCATTCAAATTTAAGATTTACGGTTGATAGGCTTATGGAATTGTTTGACTAACGACATGTATGTGTGCACCCCCTTAACAAAAGAATATTTACCAAGGTATGGCAGTCGATCTGTGGCCTGTTCTCTCGGCTGATAACTGTCCCTCTATTCCATAATCACACTGTCTAGTGGCATTAAGAGATCGTCTTGTTCAGAATACCTCATTGGGTTTTGTAGGTTTTCGGTCTGAAAATTAATTAAATCATAAACATATCTAAATGTTTCACAACAAAAGATTGACTGGAACTTGATCTACAAACCTATTTTTTGGCGCACAGCTGATTGCTTTTTTTTTTTTACCCACAGTCAAAAATACACTTAATCAGATGCAAAATCTCGCTATTCAACCGGTTCCCTGTCGGTAATGCAGGACTGAGGGCGGACATGGAAAAAGCGTCTAGTGTATAGTTGTAACGGGACAATAAATCGACGCACCATGTGCTACAAGTTGCGCACGTTTAGATCCATCGACACATGAAAATCGAAAATAATCAAATAATGCTGCTGTTCTGGCAAAATTTCTCTTATTGTACACCGCATGGTACATAAAAACCACATTTCATTTCATTTCTCAATTTATTTACACACATTTATGTTTAAAATGTTATTAACTATTAACAGGACTCACCTTAGAAACATATGATTTTCATAAAATTGAACAATACATCAGAATGGTTTCGTTGTTATCACTCGACTAAAATTCGAATGCGTATGTGAGCTTTAATAATATGACGTCAATAGTAAAATGCACGTGATAAAGCTATCTAGGGCGCCAATAGGTATGATACGTGCTCAATGTACTGGTATGGTTTTGACAAAGATTGAGCCGAATGTGGTACTTGTTGAAGCTAACTGATAATCTGATTGTCCAGTGCTATGATCGAGTTACATTGTACCACTATTTGAAGAGGTTGGTTATTTCTATTCACAATTCCTACTTATTATATCTTAGTAGTTGGTAGATTATTAGATTTATTGGTAGTAAGTGTCAACTGGTTCTAGATGTCCAGATATAAAAATGAGAACACTACGGGACTTCATGGTTTTACTTGATAAAACAAAATTTGACGTCGAACGTTTTCTAGTTTTGTTTTAAGGGTACGAGTTAAAATGGAGAGAAGCAAATACAAGTACACAGCACTGAAAATGACAACAGCAACAATGTTTCGTCGTACCCCCTCATTGGGGGTAAAATTTCGCTGGCGATTGAATTGAAGTTCAATTTTCGACTTATCGTTCTGCTCTCTCTCTGGGCAATGTGGAATTACGGAATTGGCCTGGAATCTTGATAATAGGTAGTTTGGTTTTGGTTTCAGCAACTCTTTTAAAGAGTCCACAAGAATAATATAATATACATAATAATATAATATACATAATAATATAATATACATAATAATATAATATACATAATAATATAATATTAGAAAAACTTAACTAAAAAATAAAAATCCAGATTTTCAGAAATACAGCAATCTGATTTGATTATAATACTAAATTCAAAATCAATTTTAGTGATTGAACAATCAGATTACTGGAACACTAAAATTATCTTAAATAAATAATTAAGGCCTCAGGTTTGCCAACTCAACTTTCATTTCAAATATTCCTGTAGCTTGTAATGTGAATGTAATATTTAGGTCATATTTGGGCATCACTTCCAGGCAGTGAAAATGGTTATAAGTATATAAAGTGTATGGAAACAGCCCACAAAGCTAAATCTGTTGACATGGTAGGCATAACCACAAAGTCTACAAAGGTAAAAAAGACAGAAAGTGGTAGTCGGTATTGACTGTGTTTATAGAAACATTATAATATTTACTGTTAGATTATTGTCGAGTGTTGATTATCAGATAACAAACAAAATCGATATTATAGAGAAAATAACAGGATTACTATGTATAGGATAAACTCCGAAAACGCGCCAATAGTTTTGACCTATATGAAGTCGGAGGCCGATAGGCCGACGACTTTATATAGGTCAAAACTATTGGCGTGTTTGAGGAGTTTATCCTACTTAACCTAAATTTGATTATTGGCGCCCTATTTTCTAAAAAAAAAAATTGTTTGGCCGAACTATAATTTATTCAATATGTTTAACTCATTGAAGTGTACAAGATTATCACTATAGTTCAGTTCCAAATTTAATACGAGTGCAAGTAACAGTCAACTAGAATCCATACGATTAGAATGGCAAATTGTTCAGAAATTTGACTTAAGAAACTTTGATGACAATTCATTGACATCCTGATGAATACAGGGAAAGTATACTCAAAAGATATCCGCTACAAAACATCAGTCAGAACATTGGTAATCCAATTTTTCCAGAAGACTTCCGTTTTCGCACCAAAATTTCTTCTGAAAGCATCGAATCACAGAAGTTACATTGAACGTCTGAAGATCACTGACGCTTCCTTTCAGCAAGAAAGAAGTGACTGAGTGAATTGTGTCACATAATGTAGCCTTAATCAACCTTAAGGTCTAGAGTTTGATCCTGCATAGACATGGCCCATTTGCATGGAATATAACTCTGGGTTAAACCAATCACAGATTTGTACATTTCAGGAATTCGATGGATTTAACTCAGTATTAGGTTTTATGTATATTGGCCCAGGATCATTTGCAGGGTAAGGGTGTTTCACTCATTACAAACAGCATGAAGTTCTGGCCTCGTCACAAACAGAAAGAACAAAGTGGGTGTAAAACTGTATTTGATTTTGATTTAATTCTCCAGTGTAAAGATGTTTTACCCAGTGCATTCCGTCTGGATTTTCTGATCTCAGATACAGACAAGAATGTAAGACATAGAACCCAAAACTCCATTTGATTCAATTAGCCAGTGTAAAGGTGAACAATTATAAAATCAGAGATCATTTGAAGCTGTTAATCAAATTAAAGTCGAGAAAATGGCGGGTTTAACACCAGTCAATAAATACATTAACAATAAAACATGTTCCCTGTAGGCTGAGGCAGTAGACACGAAGACTCCACGGACTCTGGTTATTAACAGAGTTACAGTCGAGCACATTAACGTAACGATTATCCTCTCTTGTATACACTCTTCAATCCCGCGGGATTAAAGATAAAAAAGGTGGTTATTTCCTGAATCAATGCCGCCATAATGTGACCATTCTAAATGGAAGTAAAAATGTGTTTTGTGTAGTTTTTTACAAGTTGGTGATAATTATAAACTGAATGGAAAGATTCTATTCAGACTCCCTGACACGGTTCTAGTCTGTAGTTCTCCACTAGGAATTAAAAAGCCAATCTATTGAAGTCTTCAGAGTGATTATTTGTTTATAACCAGTAGACTATAGAAATGGTCAGTGAATCGTGGAAGATAATTATAAGTTTCTGAGGTAACTTTTCATGCAATGTTCAAAGGTTATAATGGACTATATTTGCTCTGAGCAAGGATGACGCTCTTTATAAAATGCTCAAAATGCTTGGTCACTCAGCTATAAATAGTATCACACTGGCAAATGATGAAAATCTTGATCTTTGAATACTCCGCCACTCTCTGTAATCCGACATATTTTTGAGGTCCCAATGCATGTCGGATTACACAGAGTACAGTGTAGTCACCTGAATTGTATTTTGATTGTCTTACCCACAACTTTAAGAAAGAGACTTTTTAAACAGTTCCGTAATTCTTTGTTAGCAGGAAAGATGAACAAAATATATCGTCAACTTAATCATCTTGGATTTCGAGTTTCGTTTTGCAGGTCAAATCGTCAGTAATAAGTGGGTTTGTTTTGTACTGCAGAGTTCGCACCGGAAGCAGATGCCATTATAGTGATTCACATGTTGTACTGTAGAACAGAACTTGTTGTCTATTTCCTTGTTCATCAAGATTAAAATCTAATTGTTCAGCAAGTGAAATAGCCTGGAGTCATTCTACTATCGTTTACAATTATTTCTTGTCATTGATTGAAAACGCACGTTAAAGATCCCTGAATAGTTGGAAATCTAAATAAGAGGAGGTTACTGCCACAGTCCTGCCAAAATTCCCTTCATTGTACTTGCAATGCGTTTGCTCGTACTCATTAGCCTAAATAGGTGCGTAAAGTTCATATTCATTTCATTTATTGACACCATATTGGTTGTCACCAGAGTATTTTATCATAAACCCAAATAGGTTCGTAAAACTCAATTTCATTTCATTTTGCAATTATTTCACGTCGATTTCAATTAGGTAAAGTAATTTTTAAACAAGTGAAACATTCACCATTTGTTCGACCAGTAATACTTTGTCTTACTTTTTTCTTCAGCTAAACTTATCAGTGATGTTGTTTGAGTCCCCCTAGCTCTTGTATTTGTATATGGGCACGAGAATGCTCAAATTTTCTATTTTCAGACGAAAATAGAGCAATGTTTTCTGCACGATGCGTTAGGGTAGGGGAGGGAAGGGCGCCATGGTGCTCTACTGAAGACATCTACATGGAAATGTGTGCCATTTAGTTTATTTTCATCTAGAGTATCTGTGTCAGAAATAACAGCTAAGACACCTAATCCTGAGTTATTATTTATATTTTTAAAGGTGTTAAGGTTTTATATTATCCAGTAATTTGGCTGTAAAAACAGGAAGTCTCTAAGAGTAATATATCTCGGTTTTTATTTAGCTATAATGTCTGGTCTTCCGAGTTTTTAATTCTACAATTCTATAAAATGAGAGAATAATATCAATTATATTGAATTACGCTCATTTCTTGGTATATTTTTTTTCAATTTTATTTCTTTTTCTACTCATAAATAACTTTTTTTTCTCCGGAGATTCAGAACTGTGGTTTACGTCGTGCTGTCCGACCAAAAGTTTAACAGAATCTCCCTTCACTAACCATTTTGTAAGATAAGATAAGGTATGCTTTAAAGGCAGCATACAAATATAAAAAATACACCAGTTTACAAAAAAGATATAAGAAGAGGGAAAGGTCAAACAGATATTTCGGCTCATCCGGGTACCGTCAAAACATATACAAAACCAGTCCATTATATTTTCAACTATCGATCAGGTATAGTTCTTACAGTGACAGAATGCAACGAGTTTGTTTTCCAAGTCACCAGTTTGTAATATTTAAGTATGTAATACAGAGTTGAAAAAACAATTAATGTTACAAAATTTATGAAAATCCGGCAGTTGATGAGAAATTGTAATTTTTCATTCAACATTTCTTGATATACGACCTTAGACTGACAAAACAATTTATTGCTTGTAACAATTTTACGATGATACTCTCGTGTCCAATAAGCATTGGTTAACGCTTCATGTTCTTTAAAAAATGTTTATGTTTATTAAAACAAATTTCTAGGATAACAAAATAATTTAGAAAAAGGTTTTGATGATGATTGCCTCGTCCTACTAGGTAATGATCTTCTGTTATTTGCCACTTTAGGTTTTATTTAAGTTTTATAAAACCGACCGGTTCGTGATGCTTATAAAAGACACCAATAAAAAACTTCAGTATATTTCTATAATCTTATTATTAACAATCTATTTGTGGCTTGAAACCTGCTAGAAACTATAATCATTTGATATTTAAGACTTTCTTTCTTCAATCCTATGATTATTAGTGAACTGGAAGCCCTAATCAGATAAAAATAAAAACTTCTAGAATCTCTCAGTAAGCTTAATTTTCACCTTTTAAAAGCTTTACTTTACACGTCTCTATTATCCTGGTTAGAAATCAATATTCTTTGCGATTTACCAACACGGCTTGTCCTTGTGTAGTATTGTATCGAATAAAATTCCGTACAAACAATTCCGCTAATCAAAATCGCATCCAAAACATGGCAAAATCGAGAGAAATAGTCCTATATTAGTGGACTATCCCAAAGAGAAGTACCATCGGGTGTTTCGAAAAAAGTAAGCATGGTCTGTACACATTGATATGGCGTTTTACATCCTACAGTTATGCACCTAATTGGGCTAGAGAAGAGAAATGGAATTTTACGCCCTAATATCTATGTACGTACAGTGTTAAGTCGCATATCAAGTATGGTGTCAGCCGTGATGCTTCGCTTCGGTGTACTCGCAACCAGATCGCCATAGAAAACACGTCTAACCGTTCAAGTAGGACAATAAACTAAGAGCTACAGACTTTGAACGTTAATGATCCATCAACAGTTGTAATGCCATAGATCCTCAATAAATTTTTCTCACTGCTCACTGGATGGAGTTTTCTGTTTTCCCCTACCCTGATATTGATGTGAAACTTTGTTCCATTCCTAAACAAAATGTCTACGTGAAAGTAACGCTAGAGCTCTGCATTAAATTATGGTTTACGGAAACTGCCGAGTATTGCCGATTGTTCACTTCCCTGATTGATTGATTCATTCCCAGTTGACCTAATTTATTCACTGATTATCATCTCGAGTGGTTCAGGTACAAACTGATTATTTGCGTGGCAAATCTTTCGATTTGTCACGCTTTGTTTTCGTTATGATTATTTTTTTTTTTTTTTTTTTTTTTGGGAAACTTTCTAGAGAAAATCGAAAATGGTGTAGCAAACTTGTATCCACCAAACATTATTAAATGACCTGGTATCAAAAATGAATATCTAAAACTCAGTTTTTGCTAAACCAGAAGTGGGCTATTGCATAATATGCAATTATTTTGCACGTAGTCTGTAGGGTTTATTTATGAACCGATTTGGCTGAAATTTTCTTTAAAATATTCATTGTAATAATAAGTATCAAGTGCGATTACAAAAATTTCAATTTTTAAATATTTTTGTAAAAAAAAATTGAAACCAAAATTGTCAAAAAAGTTCAAAATTTCTAACTCAGCCGCTAATTATCCGATTGACCTGAAATTCATAGAACGTATACAGAATGTCCATAGAAGTAAAATTAATCAATCCAAATTTTTCTATCACTTCCGGTTTTGACGTGAGAACTTCCGGTTTTTCGAAATCACGCCTAGCAACCCCACTTCCGGTATAAATTTCAGATATTGACAAAAACTATATATATTGTCTGTCAGTCATAATTAGAATGCACTTAGCATAAAAAATCCAAACCGGAAGTGATGCATAAACTGCCGTCACAGACTGACACATTTCAGCAAAAAATTAATAAGTCCTCTAATGGTTATCCGATTTTTATGATTTTGGTGTCTATCAAAACCTTGTAACCTTGTCTACAGTTTGTTGGAACAGAATTTTGAATTTCGAATTTGAAATTTTTTTATGTTCGTTTGAATTTTTTGAAAATTCAAAAGGCCATATTATGTGACCTTAACCTTTGATGACCTTGAGAATTCCAATGAAGGATGTCCTTGACCTCAGCTATCCATAGGCATGCTGATATTAATTGAAAAATATTAACTTCTGGTTTTATGGACATTTAAAAATTGACATTTTTGTCAACTTTGGACATCTATATCACATTCTCTAATCAACGCAGAGAATTAAATTTTTCAATTTTGTAATGCTGATTTGATTATCTTTTAAACGATATATGACAATAATCCATTAAAATATGTTTTCAAAATATTGCGTTTTTTTCTTCTGAGGGTTCTAACTAACAATTCAATTATCGAATAGCAGTAAAGTGTGTATATTCAGTATGTACAAAATTTTCTCTTTTAAACGATATATGACATGAGTAGTTTAATACAAAATCCATTAAAGTGAAAATAGGCATTGGATACCCCTTTTCTGAGAAAGAATAGAAATAGAGAGGATTAAAATGATTGACAAGGGTTATAGCAGGTTATATAATATAGTAATAAAACTATCGACATGAACTTTCACATGGAGGTGTGAAGTATTTTAGGTCATAAACAGATTAATCTGATTATGTAATCTTTTAACACTCTAAAAAGTATCAAAAATTTATTCATTTTTTTTGCAAAATTTTCACTTACATTAATTTTACATACAATCATTTAGAGCAGTGAATTTTTGATACATTAACCTGTTCGAATTTTTTCTCTACCACTGACAGAACTCTTTCTACAAGATACACACCAATTTTCTTTTTGTCGTCTGCTAAGGTTATTAAAGGTCATAAACAAATTAGTCAGACTACATAATCTTTTAACTCTAGGGCTGGACTCTAGCAGACAGCAATTAAAACTGTTTACGCGTCTGCGCTAATCCGTTGCAATAAAAAGTAAGTGCTCAAACTGTTTTTTATCGTCTGCTAAGATTATTATAGGTCAAAAATATTTCGAGAGTTTGCTATATTTGATATAATATCAGATTTTTTCTTATTTCTTATTTTGAGGGTGATTCTTACCCACGGCACTGAATTGACTAACATACATCAATTCAACTGGCTACTGACTGCTCCAATCCATTGAAACAAATCACAGTATTTCAACTCAGCATTAAAGGAAAATATTGACGTTTACACAGTTCGAATGTTGGGGAAGGGGGTATATCCCCTATACAAAATGGCCCCTAGTCAAAATGGCCATAACAGTTAAATTTGGTCAAAATGGCCATTCACTATGGTCCCTATTTTGGTCAAAATGGACCGGTCACCATGGCCCTTATCTTGGTCAAAATGGATTCTGTATTTATTCTTTGATTTCAACCAATTCTTTGGTCACAATGACTTTTTTTTAGGACAAAATGGCCAAAAAAATAAAAGTCAAAATGGTCCCTGATTTTTTGATAAATTGTAGCTTATATGATGATAATCAAAGTAATAATTGGAAGCTATTTTAACCCTAAAAGAGGTCACTTGTACTCTGTAACAACAGTAACAACAAATTTTGAAGACATAAATTGTGTTCCTATTTATATTTTCATCAAAGCAAAGACATTCTAAGACTTACAATATTAATTTGAAGTTCCAGTTCCAGTTCTCAAAAAGATTATACAAAAAATTGATTGTGTATTATGCAATATAAATATTATTATGAGACCATTTGTCTTTTTGGAAAGACCATTTTAACCTTTTTTGATGACCATTTTGACCATTTATCAGGGACCATTTTGACCAAACGAGGGGCCATTAGCGCTAATCCGTTGCAATAAAAAGTAAATGTTTAATCTTGCCAAAGTCAAAATGGCCATAAAAGTTAAATTTGGTCAAAATGGCCAGTCACCATGGACCCTATTTTGGTCAAAATGGCCTCTGAATTTCCTCTTTGATTTCAACCAATTCATTGGTTAAAATGGCCAAAAAAATAAAAGTCAAAGACTTGCAATATAATTTGAGGTTCCAGTTCTCAAAAAGATTATACAAAAAATATATTATGTAGCGCTTTATGTTTAGTTAATTTGTAACAACATCATAAATAAAAATATTATTTTGAGACCATTTTGACTTTTTGGAAGGACCATTTTCACCTTTTTTCAGGACCATTTTGACAATTTATCAGGGACCATTTTGACCAAACGCGGGGCGCAATTGACTATAACCCGTTTCTATCGTCTTACCGTCACATAATGTTCACATTTCACACATACCTGTATATTATAGCTACCATGAAGCTATAAAAATTACCATACTATAAGTTATATTGATATAATATTGAATCTACCCTTCCACAAAACGTTTTACTAAAAATGAGGGAGTGAACACCAGGCTTTAGGGGTTTGAAGTTCAAAAAGTCTTACAGCTATCAGGCAAAGTATCACGGGCCACGCTCAGTGCTGTTCACAGCTCTAGTATTATTATTATTATTATTGACGGATTGATTAACCTCTTCAATATCAATTTATTAACCTTCCTTTATCTTCAATATCTTCATATCAATATTAATATCAGTATTAATTACCCTCGCTTCCCTTGAATCTTCCAACAATCTACCGGGGCCCGCGGTGTCTTAGTGAGTTCGACGCTTGATCGTTAATCTGAAGGTCAAGGGTTCAATCCTGGCATTGTGTCGAAATGATAATTCCATATTTTTCAACCAGGTTTAACCCCGTTACAGTCTAATTAAAATCAGACCCTAATTTCGTTCGTTCGTTTTTTTTTTTAAATCCGGTTTTTTAACCACTACATTAGGGTCTGAGAATCAGGCGCGGAAACAGCCGTTCACGTTAACTTTGACCTTACCTTGATAAACATGACCTGATAAACTAGTCTACAGCACTTAGGAATCCTAGAATGCACCTATTGTTCGCGAACAAAATCCCAGCGCGGGAGAGGGCAAAGATCTGATTGGTTAAAACAAAGGTCATTAAGGTTAGGTCAAAGTTAACGTGAACGGCTGTTGCCGCGCCTGGTTCTCAGACCCTAATGTAGTGGTTAAAAAACCGGATTTAAAAAAAAAAACGAACGAACGAACGAAATTAGGGTCTGATTTTAATTAGACTAACCCCGTTAGTGATGCAGGTCGGAAGTCTGATATGGTAAAAGCGTTTAGTTGTTTGGATGGTACAATAAACTGAGGTTCTGTGCTATATACAGGCTGTGTATGTTACAGATCCCTACAGTTGGAAATCAAAAATAATATTACGCTTATGTTGCTGTCCTTGCCAAATTTGCCCATTACCATTATTTTATACATTTCATTTCAACAAAGTACCTCCCGGTTATATTCGCTCAATTAGCTCTTTCCTTTTAGAAATTCACATAAATTAATCCTTTCCTGTGGCCAATATCCTATCAATTAACTGAATTAAGCATTTCCTTGTTTTATATTATTCGTAGTAGTAGTACTCATTCTATGCAGTGGTTCCCAACCTGGGGGCCATGGGGTATTGTCAGGGGGCCATGAGACATGAAGATGTGTATAATTTTTACACTAGCGTGTAAGGTATGTTGTTGTTTTTGGTAAAATGCATCCCGATGATGTGGAGGCACAAAACCACCCCTTGGGCGATATTAAACGGGGGCCACAGCTCGGGAGTTTCATGAATTTTGGGCCTTGGTATGGAAAAGGTTGTTAACCACTGTTCTATAGTCATGCTTATGGTCATTTAGACGCTTGCTCGCTGACTTCCTAGATTCTTAGGTTTGATCAGACTAGCGGCATTAATGCACTGATGGATTTTAATGTACAGACGCTAGCTGCTTACATCGCAAGCGAAACGACTCAGCACGGAGGAGAGCAGAGCAAAGCGTTACGTGGTTCTGCGCTTCACCGCTCCGACCTGCTCTTCCTGTGGTGTGATTAAACCCTTAGGACGGTCATCGAGCCCATTTCCTACATAAAATACATTTGGCCCTTTACAGAAATCAATTGAGAAGACCTGCTTTACTCCATACAGTTTATATTTTAGCTTGTTTTTAGTTTGGGGTCTTCTAGACTCATGCAGTGTTGACCAGACAAGCTGGTGGAGTGGGGTCATTCTTGAGAGCGTCGCGGAAAAGGTGTCTTAAAACCCTTACTTGCGAATCCCTAACCTACACCCCAACCAAGTTTGAAAAATCCACAGTAGTTACTGCAAATACTGCATGATATATAAAATGTGTACATAAATCGCTATTAAGACTACCTGCGTAGCCCTGGCCTCCATCTCTCTTTTTAAGACTACCATCGAGTATCAATAAACCATCATTTTTTGCTCAAATACTTCAATTTAAATATCAAATGTGGACTTAAAAGTCTTAAAACAACTACATGCAGAGCTCTAACCTACCCCTCTCCTCTTTAGACCGCCATTGAGTCTGAAGAACACAAACGGATTGCTCTTAAATACTGTATAGTCAAAACTCAACTCTAGTATCAGCACTGCACTGATGAGGCCCAGAAGGCCGAAACAAACCTCAACTCCAGTATCAGCACTGCACTGATGAGGCCTAGAAGGCCGAAACAAACCCCAACTCCAGTATCAGCACTGCACTGATGAGGCCCAGAAGGCCGAAACAAACCTCAACTCCAGTATCAGCACTGCACTGATGAGGCCCAGAAGGCCGAAACAAACCCCAAACCCCAGTATCAGCACTGCACTGATGAGGCCCAGAAGGCCGAAACAAACCTCAACTCCAGTATCAGCACTGCATTGATGAGGCCCAGAAGGCCGAAACAAACCTCAACTCCAGTATCAGCACTGCACTGATGAGGCCCAGAAGGCCGAAACAAACCCCAACTCCAGTATCAGCACTGCACTGATGAGGCCCAGAAGGCTGAAACAAACCTCAACTCCAGTATCAGCACTGCACTGGTGAGGCCCAGAAGGCCGAAACAAACCTCAACTCCAGTATCAGCACTGCACTGATGAGGTCCAGAAGGCTGAAACAAACCTCAACTCCAGTATCAGCACTGCACTGGTGAGGCCCAGAAGGCCGAAACACTACTGTTTGCAGTTTGTCAAATATCTATAAATCAGTAAGGTAATTCTAAGTTGACATTCTAGAAATCATATATTATCAGAATA
The DNA here is from genome assembly GCA_029955415.1 of Lottia scabra. Classification (NCBI taxonomy): domain Eukaryota; kingdom Metazoa; phylum Mollusca; class Gastropoda; family Lottiidae; genus Lottia; species Lottia scabra. The sequence goes on from JARJEI010000001.1 coordinate 47,747,100, forward strand.
ATTAGCTAATTACATTCATTTCTTAATTAATTTAACACAGAACATAATTCTTAAGTGTACAGTGTTTGGAATAAATCAAGAAATTTTTCTTAAAGTCCGGTACACACTGACGACATTTTGGCCAACCTGTTGTCCAAAATGTCGTCGTGTGTGTACAGCACTTTATCAAATAAATTCCCGTCAATCAAAACTACATCCACATCCAAAATCACGGCAAAACCGAGAGTAATAGTTGTATAGTAGTTGACCCCTCAAAAGAGTAGTACCATCAGGTGTTTCAGAAAGACTGAGAATGGTTTGATCAAGAAGGTTTTATTGTCATATTGAATCTTGGAAATATATCTTAAAACTTGAATCAAGACGGTGTTTTTGTTGAGCCGATTATTATGGCGCTTGATTTGGTTCCAAATGGGATCCAAATCCAATTGTATAAATTCGTAAAATCGCGAGGTCGATTCTAAGGTAGAAATGACTAATCTGATAAAAAGCAGAACCGAAATTGTAACCTTTGGAACTTCACCACTGGATCGTATCAGTTGATTTGTATATATAGTACCATGCAATAAAAATGGCCGTGTGGTTACATTTGATCTACGACCTTACATACTTGCACAACACTTGTAAATTATTACAAAGGGGGAAAACCATCATCTATGTATCAGAAACGTTGGACTTGTCCAGGAGTAGCCTATAATAGCAAGTTTTAAGAAGCGTGTAGAACGAAGGGGTTAAATAGTATACACCCGAGACCTAAAAAGGCAACCCATTTATATGTACGGATATATATTACACGGTACTGTATATGTTGCTGAATCTTGGTGATATATCTTATTGTTGAGTCGATGTATTGTTGAATGTGTATGTATTGTTACATGATGTGACGATATCGACTTTCTATAAACAATATATTGAATATAATACATAAGATACCGCGATTCTTTATCTCAGTTTATCAATATCACCTCCTATTATTTTCTCGGGCGGAGCTTGCCAGAGATCTGAGGGGAAGGGTTGGGGTCGGGGTTTGGAAACAGTGTGAATAGTCAGACAGTGGCATGGTAAGAAATTTCTTCAGGAGCAGGGGTGGGCGGATTTATCATGCATGGTCATGCAAAGAGCTTAGCTAACATAGTGAAGGGGTCAATCTTGAGGGGCCACACTTTAGGGTTTCGCGGGTCACCATTTGAGAAGGCCTATCCTAACCTTAATGGTAATCTTAACGGTTCAAATAAAAGCCAAAAATACGCATACATTTTCTGAAACCTGAAACCAAGTAAGAGCTGGTGGATTTATGAGCGTAAAATACACATAAACTGACTTAAAAACATTTAAAATGCCCCTAAAGACAAATGATTAATTTGTGTAGAGTATAATTATAATTATAAGTTATATCTAAATTACCAGGGTTATCTGTCCCCAGACCAGCTGCCGTCAAATCAATTTAAATATCGGAAATAAAATAATTTCTTTCATTCATACAAATACCTAGATATTGACCTGGATAAAATACAAACTTTCGTGTTCATAAGTGTGGATTTAGGGTCAATTTAGGACCAGCACACAAACCCCCCACTCCCTACCCTTCCCCTTCCCTACCCCACCCATCTTCCACATTTTTTGAAGGCCCGTATAAAGCAATTTCATATTGGGGGGCAATTTATGCAAAACTCATTCTCAAGGGTGGTTTTGCTGAATTCAAAGCATAGGGCAGGGTATAGCCGCCGAAATTATTTGGTGGTCGTATAGGGAGAAGACCGTGGCGCCTCTCGACGTTCTTGCACTCAACAAGTACAAACACAATCTGGTTTGTCGCTTCTCCATTATTTTGGACAAATTCAAGCTCTCGCTGGTTTTACGGGACAGTACAACTAAGATTTACTGACGGTTTAAATGGAAAAAGGCTAATACTTTTTTCTAGAAACTTCTCTCTATCCTGCCATACTGTCTGAAAGATCCATTAGCGGATTTTAAATCGGAAAAAGCCCATTCTTTTTATGCCAGCAACAATGTCATACTGTATGCTGTTATCGTCAATATATTTATATCAAACAGAACGAACAGTTCTATATATGTTATATTGAATTTTGCCGCGCCATGCACTGTACAAAGGGGTAAATGTTGCATGTCATTATCATCAAATAACATAAACCTTGCAACATTTTCCACATATTGCAGTCTGTATGGCAATATCGTCAATTGTCAAACCTTCTATACCCTTGTCAATACGCAGACGCGACGTGTTATATTTCTTTAAACGATATTATAATATAATCGTTGGTTTTTAAAACATTAGTGTACACAGCTGGTAACAGTCGATACTTCAGACTCATTGTTAATGTATTAGAATTTTGAGGCGAATTTAAGTGGTTGAAATTTTACAATTAGGCTACAACCTGTTTGGTGAAGCTAAACCCAAGACACAGAAATACCGTGCTACCTTTTTAAGATCACTCTAGGCCCAAAAGATGTTGTTAGGAATAGAACACCCTGACCCTCCAACCCTTCAATATTTTTTCTGAACCAAAAAAGTAAAAAAAAGCCCTAGAATAACACATACGCTTACCCTAAAAAGCGTGTGAGTGTCCCTCATTCTAACCCACCCCGTTCGTCTATTCAAACTATGGCAGGGTCTAACTAAGCCCTTCTTCACTTTTTTCGTGAAGTTGAACATTTAATAAGACTGTCCCTCCCGAATACAAACAAAGATTGGAATAAAGTTATGACAATTATCAGCGTCATATTTTTTATCATGGCGGTAGACAGTTGACAGAAAGCACGTAATTAATTCTGAGTAATTTCACGACGAATTTATGTGTTCATTTGGAATAAGATAAGGAAACGTTGCTAAGTAACTGTTCATAAAATCAAAAGCCATTAATTTATACCGGAAGTTCTTGATCAGACATTAAAGATAAGAAACCGCCATTACATCAACTGCAGACGACACATTATGACATAATGTTTAATAGTGGCGTTGCGAGAAATATTTAGAAGGGGAGGGACCATGGTATGACAATTCTGCGCTTTTTAAGTAAAAACATTTTCTGCTCGACGGTTGCGTGAAGGAGGGAGGGGGAAGGCGTGGCAGTCCTTGATGTGTGACAGATGACATGCATCGAGCAATATGCATATGCAAACTAGCAAGGCAGGTATGATGAGTATGATTTCAATAACTGATTTCCTCGACGTACATGCACACCTTTTAAAAGTCACGAAGTGTCATTATTGGCATGCAGTACAGTAGTACCCGAAATATACATAGCTAATAATAAAAATCCGTACAAGCAAAACAATTCCGTTAATCAAAAATCTCGTCCAGAGCATGACAAAATCGAGTGCAAGAATTATATAGTAGTGGACTTCCCATACGAGAAGTACCATCAGGTGTTTCGAAAAGAGTAAGCATGGTCTGTTTCGCGCGCGACACCCGCCACTACTATAAAGGTCAAAATCATGAAGTGCAACGAGATCAATTCATGCCTGACTAAACAAATCTGCCAAAATGCAAGTAACAGATTTGTCGTATTTGACAAGGAGTTCTCCATAACGACCATAAAATTTTCTAAAAGAAATTTTAAGTTTGTGTGTCAAGTAACCCTGTTTCAGTAATTTCATGGTTAATATTCGACCCCTTGCAAGAAAGTCCTTATAAAAAGAACAAGCTCTAGCATAGCGGATCAGTTGTGAAATGTACGTGCCATAAGCAGGCGATTGTGGTTTGTCAACTTAACATCCCTTTCAGTCCACATAAAATATAATGTTTTTGGGGTATTTAAGTTTTATCAACTCAGCATCCCTTTCAGAGAAAATATATAACTGTGAGCTAGTGTAAGGGATTCAGGCTTTATGTCAAATATGGATTTATTGGGCTAAAACCACAATTTTGTCAGGACTATGTTGAGATTTATTAAACAGAACAAACAAAAGGGTGTAATATACATCAGAATATAGATATCTGAAATTACAAAAGGACAATGTAAGAAAATATGTTAAGAATGAATAAATTGGAAAAATGGATGTGGAATAAAGCTGTCTATGCTACCAGCCTTGACTCATGCTCCTTTTAGTAACATAATAACCATAGTTTGTCATTTAAGACCATTATTCAATCATAATGTGAACCTTATGAACAATAATGTATGTTGAATAATAAAATGGCTAAAACAATATTTGTGTTTCAATTCAACAAATTTACTAAAAACATTCCAGTATTCTTGTTTCTACTTCCTATGCAACCATGTGAACACTATATTTCCAATACAATGGAAATATCAACAGACAACCACAAATACCTGCAATATAGGCTAGAAACAATACAAATTATAAATTCTACCACAAAACATTGAGATTATGAAAATATGTTTGGATTTAAGACTAAACAAACATATTTGAGCTGAAACTTTTGACAAATTCCAATGCTAAGCAAGTCACGTGACCTCAGAAAATTCTCGAAAACATCTGGGTTTATAGTTTGCTTCTCAGTTTTTGGCAATCTGACAAATGACATACATTCAATACATTCACAATCTGATAATAATGGAAGGAATTACCAAATAATATCTAAATTATACAAAATATATGCATTCAAAGAGTAGAAATATGAAAACAAACCTGAACTTTTATGAGCGGGCTTCTTAGTGAAAATTTCTTATCAAAACATCCGGTAAATATTATATAGAAATAGATAAGACAATTGAGGCTGGATAATCATAATAACAAAGGGAGACAAATCTTATTTGGTTCACTAATTTCTTAATCCGAAAACTCTGACTTCCATAAAATTAGTTCGATAAACTCTGACCTGGTTACATCCTCCCCTGCTATGCGCGTAACGTCCCTGTTACGACTTAACGAAACATGAAATTGTCTACTTGGCAATATACTATTCAAGATAAAACTCGTAACAATAAACGTTTAAACATTAAAACAGTAACCGGATTACAAATTAATGTAAAACAGATTTTGGCAAATTGAAAGGATTTCTGTGTTTTCCAGCCGTTGTTCTGGTACTTCTTCGTGGTACTAATACATCAGAGTCTTTAACTTCAGGTAACCTATCAGTGTCTACATTAGTATCTTCAAGATTGAAATTGTCTATAGATGATCCATTAGTATCTCCAAGATCGAAATTGTCTATAGATGATCCATTAGGAATACCATTATCCAAATTAGAATTATCACAAACAGAATTTGGCACATAAGCATCATCATGCTTCTTTTTGGCACTTTCTAAAATAACTACATAATCATCTTCAGATGATTCATCACTATCAGAATTAACTCTTATATTTTTATCACTATCACATGATCTATGATTTCTAAATTTTGGCTTTTTATGAACACTATCATCATGATCAATATTAAAGACACATGGCTTAAGATTAACGCGATTAACAATCTTTTCTGCTCCACCATGTTTAGGTTTAATTAAATAAACATGACAATCTGAATAAACACGTTTTATCACTATATATTCTGTTGTGTCCCAAGCATCTTGGATTTTGTTTCTTCCGGCAACTCTTTTTCTCGTAAACACAAGTGTCCCTGGCTCTAATATTGACGTATCACATTTTATGTCATGTCTCTTCTTTCTATCCAATGCTTGCTGCTCAAGACGCTCCCCTGCTTTTCTATACGCCATCTTTAAATTCTGAAGATGTTTCCGTACATATTCGCTTTCCGGAATATAATCAACAGTATACTTGTCTTCATCAACATTAAACAAAAGATCTATAGGTAATTTCGGGTGTCTGCCTTGAAACAAATACATAGGTGTGAAGCCAGTTGAAGAATGCACAGTTGAATTGTACATAAAGACTAATTCAGATAAATGTTGCGGCCAATGTTTTTTTTGTTGAGGATCTAATGAACGAAGTAATCCATGTAAGGTTCTATTAAATCGTTCACATTGAGAGTTCCCCTCAGGGTGATAAGGAGAAGTCCGACTCTTTTTCACATCGTAGATTTTACACAGTTCTGAGATAATGCTACTCTCAAAGTTTCTGCCCTGATCTGAATGTAGTCTCTCAGGAACTCCATAACGTTGGAACCATTCTCTAACTAAAATGATTGCGGTTGTGTGCGCGGTTTGATTTCTTGTTGGCACAGCTATTGTAAACTTGCTGAACACATCAGTCATTACAAGAACATTTTCGCGTCCACAAGATGATTTTTCTAATAACGTGTAGTCCATTGCTACAATCTCATTTGGTTTTGTTGCTATTAAGTGACTCATGGGTACTTTAATTCTTGGATGTGGCATTTTAGCAAAGAAACAACGTTTACAGTTTTTGCAATAGTTCGTAATGTCTTGATACATTCCTGTCCAATAGAATCTAGAGCGTATTAAACTTACAGTGCGTTCAACACCTTGATGTCCATTATCATGAGTCATTGAAATAACTGTTTCTACAAGTGCCTTAGGTATAACCAATTGTTTTAATAATCCCTGTTGTGGATCTCTGACCTCTCTGTACAATACACCATTGTCGAGTTTCAACCTATCACGTTGTCGTAACATATCAAGTACCAATTTAGATTCTTGTAGTCTTTCTCTTCTAGTTGGATTTTTAGTTCTAACATAGTGAAGTACTCGAGAAATGATACTATCTTCTTCCTGTAGTTTTTGAATATCCTCATTAGCGTAACTAGGAAGTGCATAGACAGATTGATTGCTGAATTCTTGAAAGTTGTAATGGGGTGATACCATTTCTTCTATAAGAAAATGTAACGCTGTCATTCTAACCTCTTCTGGTATGTTTGTAGACTGTGACATGGGAGATAATCTAGACAAAGCATCTGCTGCACAGTTTAACTTTCCTGGACGGTATAAAATCGTAAAGTTGTACTGTGCGAGTTGTGCTGCCCACCTTTGTTCAACTGCTCCCAGTTTTGCTGTGGATTGTAAATAACTTAAAGGATTGTTGTCAGTTATAACTTCGAATGTTGAACCATACAGATAATCCTTAAACTTCTCAGTGACTGCCCACTTGACAGCTAGTAGTTCCAATTTTGCTGAACTGTAGTTGGCATCATTCTTTTCTGGTGGTCTTAAAGTTCTGCTGGCATAAGCAATCACACGTTTACCTCCTGGTTGATTTTGTGTTAAAACAGCTCCCAAGCCTTGTAAACTAGCATCAGTTTCTAAGGTGAAGGGAAGTGTGAAATCAGCATAGCCCAGTATTTCTGATGAAGTAAGCTTCTCTTTTAACCTATTAAAAGCTGTATGACAATCATCCGTCCAATGTTCTTTGGTTATACTGTTGCCTTTAGTTTTATTTATTGTGCTGATAAGGTTATAAAGTGGTTTAGCTGTCTGTGCGAATGACTTTACAAATCTGCGGTAGTAACTTGCAAAGCCTAAGAAAGATCGAAGGGCTTTCAAAGTAGTAGGTCTGGGCCATTTTTGTACGACTTCTATTTTCTCTGGTGAAGTAGCTACACCTTCCTCAGATATAACATAACCTAGATAATTCACTTGAGATTTAAAGAAATGACATTTCTCAGCATTAAGTTTTAAACCATGTTCTCTAAGTTTCGAAAATACAGTTTCTAATCTTTCTAAGTGTTCATCAAGATCCTTAGAATAAACTATCAAGTCATCCAAATATATAAGTAATATCTGGAAAACAGAGTCATTGAAAACTTGTTGCATCAACCGTTGGAATGTTGCAGGTGAGTTACAAAGTCCCATCGGCATTCGAGTATATTCAAATAGTCCTATAGGTGTCACAAATGCTGTTTTATGCTGATCTTGTTCGTCCATAGCGATTTGATGAAATCCTTGAGCTAAGTCAATAGTAGAATACAATTTTGAGCCATGTAACGCATCTAATGATTCCTCTATCCTAGGCAGCGGAAAAGCATCACGAATAGTTTTTAAGTTCAGTTTTCTGTAATCAACACAGAGTCTGATTGATGAATCACGTTTGCGTACAATTACTATTGGAGCACCGTATGGGCTTGAACTTGGCTTGATGATTTTTTTATCCAGAAGGCCTTGTATATGCTGTTTCACTTCTTGGAATTGATTAGGTGGTATTCGTCTGTATGGAAATGCAATTGGGTTTTCGTCCATGGTTTTAATTTTATGTCGTACTGTTGTTGTATAACCAATCTCTTTTTTGTCAAAAAGATCTGCATATTCAAGGAATAATTCTCGAATTCTCTCCCTTTGTTCAGGTGAACAGTTGTCAACATGTGGAATGTTTGGTGTTACAATATTCTCAACATCTGATTTGGGTACAATGGTTTCCTCATTCTTTCCAGTTTGAAAGAATTCAAATTTAGAGAATTGTGGTTCAACTTCACATGAACAGATTTTTCCTATACGAGTGTTTTTCTTTAACCACAAATCAGTGTTTTTCAAATTAGCAACACTGACAGGATAGATGTTCCGTTCAGTTGAGGATACAGAATTTATTAAGATGAAGTCATTTGTTGTCAGTGGTTCTATGATAACCGATGATTTATAAATACCATGATTTGGCCCAATGAGTTTCACAGTTCTCACTGAATTAGCAGGGATACATATATCATCATGTCCAGCAACTCTTGCAAATCCACTTCCTGATTCCACTTGAATTCTGTTGCAAGCTTTCCTAGTTGACTTTAACCAGTTTTCACATTGTAGTAGTTCTTGACAATGTTCAACAACATTCATCCCAAGTACCCCTTGACGAGATTGGACTGTTCCAGTGTCCTTAAGAATCAGAATTCCTCTGTCTTTTATCAGTTTGTCATGGGCAATTACTTTGACATCAGTCTCAATGTAACCAATATACGGGATATCAAGTCCATTTGCAGCCTTGAGAGCAATGTAGTTATCATGTATCAGAGGTATGTGTTTTAAATGTTTTTCATAAAAATGTTCTGGAAGAGTGCTCACACCTGACCCAGTGTCAAGTAATAAATAAGTAGTAACTCCTCCTCTAAAACCAATTTCAACTTCTCGACATTCACCAACCATAGTGTTCCAATCACCAGTAGCTTTAGCTGAGCTTATGTTAGTAGGTTTGCCAAACAATCGTGGACAATCTTTCTTAAAATGAGTTTGATCACCACATTTATAACATCTTCTGACAGGTTTTGTGACTTTGTCCGTATTTTTCATCTTGACTTCTTTCATTTCTTCTTTCAGTGACTTTATTTCGTTTCGCATCTCTCGTAGCAAGTCTTTCAATTCAGATTCACTTTCACCATTTGATTTAACAGCATACATTCCTGTGGTGTTATTACTGTCTTTCTTCTTAACTGTAGAAGATCTGTCTTCATCCACGGAATATAAAATTGCTTCTTCCCTTAGATTTGAAAATGATATTCCTGGGCATTCGCGAATTCTTTTCTTCAACTCCCTTTTCAAGTAGGTGTCACTAACGTTTTCGGCGAATTGATCTCTTAACATGACATTTCTATCAAGTCTCATATTTGGTGCAACTTTGAAAATTTTGTTTATTTTGAACATTAAGACATGCGAATAGGCTTGTAATGAGTGTTTATCTTGTTTTGTTTGATAGAAATCACTTAAGAGTTCTGTAACAGTGGAATGTTCACCAAATACTTCTGTAAGTATATCAAATATAGCTTCTGGACTCTTTTTGTCACTACTTGGCCTGTATCTCAATTCTTCCTTAGCCGGTCCTTCCAGATGACTAAGTACAAAGTCTATTTTCTCTTCAACAGATGAAGGTCTTGACGTAAGACAACGCGTCATTTCTTCGATGAACTCATAGACAGTTTGACCCGACGTTTCTTTCCTTCCAGAGAACTTATCAATTTTCCTTTCTCTCGGCGCAAATACAACCTTTTGCTCTTTTGGAATTTTCTCGCGCTTCTGCACATCATCCAAAACCGATTTCAAGGAAGCAAGTTGTTCACGAAGGTCTTCTATTTCCTGCAACTGACTATCTTCACCAATAGCACCATCGTCGTTTCCACCAGTACCAGGTTGATCTTCATCTGACATGTTGAGATATCTACCAGTAACTGAACTCTTCTTAAAACTTATAAACTAACTTTACTCTTCTTCTGTTATTCATCAGTATATACACCCTTTTTATGTAACTTAACATGTCTGACATTAATGACAGAATCCTATCGGCGACGCCATTTGTGAGCTAGTGTAAGGGATTCAGGCTTTATGTCAAATATGGATTTATTGGGCTAAAACCACAATTTTGTCAGGACTATGTTGAGATTTATTAAACAGAACAAACAAAAGGGTGTAATATACATCAGAATATAGATATCTGAAATTACAAAAGGACAATGTAAGAAAATATGTTAAGAATGAATAAATTGGAAAAATGGATGTGGAATAAAGCTGTCTATGCTACCAGCCTTGACTCATGCTCCTTTTAGTAACATAATAACCATAGTTTGTCATTTAAGACCATTATTCAATCATAATGTGAACCTTATGAACAATAATGTATGTTGAATAATAAAATGGCTAAAACAATATTTGTGTTTCAATTCAACAAATTTACTAAAAACATTCCAGTATTCTTGTTTCTACTTCCTATGCAACCATGTGAACACTATATTTCCAATACAATGGAAATATCAACAGACAACCACAAATACCTGCAATATAGGCTAGAAACAATACAAATTATAAATTCTACCACAAAACATTGAGATTATGAAAATATGTTTGGATTTAAGACTAAACAAACATATTTGAGCTGAAACTTTTGACAAATTCCAATGCTAAGCAAGTCACGTGACCTCAGAAAATTCTCGAAAACATCTGGGTTTATAGTTTGCTTCTCAGTTTTTGGCAATCTGACAAATGACATACATTCAATACATTCACAATCTGATAATAATGGAAGGAATTACCAAATAATATCTAAATTATACAAAATATATGCATTCAAAGAGTAGAAATATGAAAACAAACCTGAACTTTTATGAGCGGGCTTCTTAGTGAAAATTTCTTATCAAAACATCCGGTAAATATTATATAGAAATAGATAAGACAATTGAGGCTGGATAATCATAATAACAAAGGGAGACAAATCTTATTTGGTTCACTAATTTCTTAATCCGAAAACTCTGACTTCCATAAAATTAGTTCGATAAACTCTGACCTGGTTACATAACTTATTATATTTCAGCAAGTATAATTTGTCAACTCAGCGTTAATGTAAGAGTAAGAGTCCACATCACTGTTTTTTCAGTGTTTCCAATCAAATCTTTTTTCATAACATAAAAATAAGTTGGAGTATTTGAAGCTATTTCCCTCTGGACTCAGTTGACGATGATTTGAAGTGACAAGCCTAATTCTTTGTTTCATTAGGGAAATCGATTCGTGCACATTAGTCGTGAGTTTGTCAGTCTTCCTGTCAGTACCTTGTCATTGAATTAAAAACACTCGTTCTTCATCACTTTAACTTCATTCACATTGCTATACATGTCCGATAATTTGTACAAAAAGAAAATCGAATTTACACAATCGACATCGACAAGGACAAAAATAGAGAAGAAGAAAATACGAAATTACAGTTTTCTTATCGTCACCTAAAATACATTCGGCAGAACAGAAGTAAAAAAAAGTAAAAGAGACAAATCACATATGTAATAAGAGAAAGATAACATTTAAAAGAACAAGAATAGAAGAGTAATAAATACAAAATTATGGTTTGTAACCATCATTCAGAGAATATTCGGCAGAATTGGTGTTACCTTTTTTTCATAGGGAGCAGAATGTACAAAAAAGATATCTACATAATATAAGAGGTAAAAGTTGAACAAACAATAACCCAATAAGAATATTAAGCTGACAATATCTGTTGTAAAGATGCATTAGGAGAAGTCACCAAAATGCAATATTACATGAAAATGGAGTTTTACGTTCTACTAATGGAGCTGATGAGGACGGATAAACGTCATGCAGTGTGAAATGAGGAAAATTTTGACAGGACACAAGCACTGTCTACTCTTATTCTCAATTATCAGTTTTTCTTGGTTGAATATTCCGAACGTAATATCTCGACTGAGAAGGTAGAGTCTGATCCAAGCCAGGATTGAACTCTGAATATTCAGGTAAGAATCTAACACCCGGAGCCACCGCGGCTCCCCCTCCCCACCACCCAGGCGGACAGATGAAATAGACGTAAACTAACAAGTTGTAAGAACAAGATGATTGTTGAGTATAAAACAGTGTGATTATAACAGACCAGTAGACAATACACTCTCAATCAATATCCTTTCTCTTACAACTCTAGTCTTAGTCAAAATCAATATATTACAAGATCGATACATCGATATATTACACTCAGTATCATTGAAGTAGATTTATTGTATTATTGACATATCCCGATAAGGCAGATCCTGATAAAACAGATCCTGATAAAACAGATTCTGTTCAGATTCTGATAAAACAGATCCTGATAAAACAGATACTGATAAAACAGATCCTGATAAAACAGATCCTGATAAAACAGATCTGATAAAACAGATCCTGATAAAACAGATCCTAATAAAACAGATCCGAATAAAACAGATCCTGATGAAACAGATACTGATAAAACAGATCCTAATAAAACAGATCTTGATAAAACAGATCCTAATAAATCAGATCCTGATAAAACAGATCCTAATAAAACAGATACTTGATAAAACAGATCCTGATAAAACAGATCTTGATAAAACAGATCCTGATAAAAAATACGAAATTATGGTTTATAACCGTCATCAAGAGCAACATTGTAACATGTAGTCCTCAAAAAATGGATACTGACAAAATCAATCACAGAGTGACTTCGGGTAAGTCAAAAAAGATTAAGCATTCCCCGTCTCTAACCAACGTGAATCATAATCCGCAATCGTTGATCACGAAGACATGTCATAAAATATAATTTCTATCTTGAACATTGTCACTTTCCATTTATAAACTTTACAGAAATAAAACATAATGTCAAAATCAATAACATTCTGTAGCAAGTCTGTAATTTTAATAGCTGGCATATCAAGATATCTATAATAAATTTCACCTCTGGTTGATATTGTAAGTTATAAATTATGGTATAGTCAATATAGTGACAGGTAAACGACAGCTATATAAAATAGGTTCAATATCGACCGGTTCATATCACTGGTATTATAAACTAGGTCAGACAGGCACAGATTGACAGACAGGTAATAATGTTACACCTTTCATAATGCCAATTCTTTGTAATTATGGTTTGCAGCATTCCCGGATATCTCATTCCGGGGAATGGGAATGGAATAACAATGTCAAACTTTTTATAATGTCAATTTTTTAAAAATATCAATTCATTGATAATGTCAACCCTTTTATAATGTCAATTCTTGCATTATGTTAACCCTTTGATAATATCAAACCTCCCATATTATCAACCATTTATTATAATTGTCAATTTGTAATGTCGTAATTTCTTGATTTTGACAATGTCAAACCTTTCTTAAAAGTGATATAATGAAAGGCCTTCTTTAATGCCTATCTAACCTGTTCCAATTTAAATTTTCCATACATTCCATAACGTGAAACTTTTCAAAATTCCAACATTTTGATGCCAACCTGTTTATAATGTTAACCCTTTGATATTATCAAGCCATAATGTCAGTTCTTTTAATGTCAAAGTTTTCATAATTTCAAACCATTCAGAGTGTCAAACTATTCATAATGTCAAACCATTAATAATGCCAAACTATTCAGAGTGTCAAACTATTCATAATGTCAAACCATTCATAACGTCAAACCATTCATAATGTCAAACCATTCATAATGTCAAACCATTCATAATGTCAAACCATCCATAACGTCAAACAATCCATAACGTCAAACCATCCATAACGTCAAACCATTCATAACGTCAAACCATCCATAATGTCAAACCATCCATAATGTCAAACTATTCATAATGTCAAACCATGCATAATGTCAAACCATTCATAGTGTCAAACCATCCATAATGTCAAACCATCCATAATGTCAAACCATCTATAATGTCAAACCATCCATAATGTCAAACCATCCATAACGTCAAACCATTCATAACGTCAAACCATCCATAATGTCAAACCATCCATAATGTCAAACTATTCATAATGTCAAACCATGCATAATGTCAAACCATGCATAATGTCAAACCATTCATAATGTCAAACCATCCATAGTGTCAAACCATCCATAATGTCAAACCATCCATAATGTCAAACCATCCATAATGTCAAACCATCCATAATGTCAAACCATCCATAATGTCAAACCATCCATAACGTCAAACCATTCATAACGTCAAACCATTCATAATGTCAAACCATCCATAATGTCAGACCATTCATAATGTCAAACCATTCATAATGTCAAACCATGCATAATGTCAAACCATTCATAATGTCAAAACATTCATAATGTCAAACCTTCCATATTGTCAAACCATCCATAGTGTAAAACTTTATGTTATGTCAAACCATTCATATTAAAAAAGAGTTTTCTATCTCAAACATTACATAAATAGCAGGTGACTTATTCTCTGAAACTTAATTTAAAATGATTTTAGTGATACGATAAATTGCACTTAAATTGATTCTAAGTTCAGGTTTAATATCAAATCAGATTACAGTATTTCTTAAAGTCTGGATTTCATCTAGGTTAATTTATTCAAGTCCCACATACCCTAAAATGCTAAAAAAAATATCGCAAAATTAGGAACCCTTAAACTAGGAATCATTCTTTGTATTTCTATGAAAATTAATACCGTATAATGTTTTCTGACTGAATGGCGAGTATAATAACAATGATGTGTATGTTTAATAATCGCATTTCATGGTGAAATATCAATCTATGTAAAGAGTTATATAATCAATGTGGATATGGCGTGTAGAGATTATTTTTTTAATCTAAAACTAAATCATGAATGTATAACTTTCTTGTTAACACCAAGGTATTAAACAATAGCAATATTTTGTCATAGCGTGATCATATATTCTAAGATTTTTTTTCTAATTAAGAACAAGTCGATGTGTTTGATCCTGTAAATTCAATTAGTGAGATTTATATTACTAGAACAGACAATATAATATACCGCAATCGATACAATGATCTTACAGTTTTAAAGAGATACTAAATCTTAGAATGAGCATAGAATTAAATTGTCAAATCGGCCACGCCTTTAGATTACTTGCTAACAACAACTGTAAACGTCGTGCCCAAATTAACAGTGCGCCCAAATTAGAGAAAATAAAGGGGTTGCATCATGCCAGATAAGCATTGCAGAGCATAGTCAACGGCAGGTTTTATCTGACTATGCAGAGCACTGCCAACATCTTCGAAGACCAGTCTGATCATAACAGTCCTTCCTTCGGTCATTCCAGGCATATGTTATCAAAAGTTTAGATCAAAGTAAAGGCAAAGATAGAGCTTTCAGAAACCTGGAAGCTTATTGGTGTCACTGATAGCATAGATTTGCTTCATTCCTATCTTCAGCAAGGTCTTAGTTTAAGGTTCCTGTATTTATAGAAATAGGGTATATGAAAATCAATGCTATTGGTACCATTAGTGTACTGGCAGAAAAGGTGTGAAATCCTCTAAAGTCTATCTCACAAAGATGATGTGAGAAGAAAGTGTGAAGTGAAGTGATGTTGTGTGTTATGATTCAGACCAACCTTAGTCATTTTGTTCGAGACTATGTAATAACTCGACCATGATAAGTGGCCATCTTGCCAAATGGGCAAGAAAAGGCAACTCTTGTTTGGAGATTAATTTTGATAGGCTGTTTTTACCGCGAAAGAAGATGACACTCTCCGAAGAATGATTGTAATTGGCTGAACTATAATTTATTTAATATGGCGACTATCGTATAGTATACGAGGTTATCTAGCTACTAGTCTAGTTCTGAAGTTGATACGAGTGATTGATCTCTGTATAGTATACGAGGTTATCTAGCCACTAGTTTAGTTCTGAAGTTGATACGAGTGATTGATCTCTGTATAGTATACGAGGTTATCTAGCCACTAGTCTAGTTCTGAAGTTGATACGAGTGATTGATCTCTGTATAGTATACGAGGTTATCTAGCTACTAGTCTAGTTCCGAAGTTGATACGAGTGATTGATCTCTGTATGGTATACGAGGTTATCTAGCCACTAGTCTAGTTCTGAAGTTGATACGAGTGATTGGTCTCTGTATAGTATACGAGGTTATCTAGCAACTAGTCTAGTTCTGAAGTTGATACGAGTGATTGATCTCTGTATAGTATACAAGGTTATCTAGCAACTAGTCTAGTTCTGAAGTTGATACAAGTGATTGATCTCGGTATATTATACAAGATTATCTAGCCACTAGTCTAGTTCTGAAGTTGATACAAGTGATTGATCTCTGTATAGTATACGAGGTTATCTAGCCACTAGTCTAGTTCTGAAGTTGATACAAGTGATTGATCTCTGTATAGTATACGAGGTTATCTAGCCACTAGTCTAGTTCTGAAGTTGATACGAGTGATTGATCTCTGTATAGTATACGAGGTTATCTAGCCACTAGTCTAGTTCCGAAGTAGATACAAGTGATTGATCTCTGTATAGTATACGAGGTTATCTAGCTACTAGTCTAGTTCTGAAGTTGATACGAGTGATTGATCTCTGTATAGTATACGAGGTTATCTAGCTACTAGTCTAGTTCCGAAGTTGATACGAGTGATTGATCTCTGTATAGTATACGAGGTTATCTAGCTACTAGTCTAGTTCTGAAGTTGATACGAGTGATTGATCTCTGTATAGTATACGAGGTTATCTAGCTACTAGTCTAGTTCCGAAGTTGATACGAGTGATTGATCTCTGTATAGTATACGAGGTTATCTAGCTACTAGTCTAGTTCTGAAGTTGATACGAGTGATTGATCTCTGTATAGTATACGAGGTTATCTAGCTACTAGTCTAGTTCTGAAGTTGATACGAGTGATTGATCTCTGTATAGTATACGAGGTTATCTAGCTACTAGTCTAGTTCTGAAGTTGATACGAGTGGTGGAGTAATATGAGAGAAACTAACTTACCTCGGGTCCTACATCGGACGTATTGACACTGGTGACCAGTTCATAGAGAAAATTATCCAGTTCTGTTCCCTCAATATATCCATTACCTACAATAATAACAATAGCCATGTTTACATTTAATAGATAGTCGGTAGTGTGTTTGATCAGTTTACAGCTTATGTTCTCCGCCTCCCAGAGCCAAATGCTGAGCTATCAACCTCTAGTAACTAAAATCTCACTGTCAGCGCAGTTTTTGATAGCTCATCAGTATTTGGCGATCGTCTCAACCTTTGTCATTTTGTTTGAGACTATGTAATGACTCGGGAATGATAGGCGGCCATCTTGCCCGGTAAATGGGCTGGAAAAGATAACTCTTGTTTGGAGATTAATTTTGATTTGCTATTTTTTCGCGAAAGATGATGACACTCTCTGAAGAATGATTTTGATTGGATGAACTATAATTTATGTTAAAACTCGAGCATTAGATCTGATTTG
Organism: Lottia scabra; assembly: GCA_029955415.1. Classification (NCBI taxonomy): domain Eukaryota; kingdom Metazoa; phylum Mollusca; class Gastropoda; family Lottiidae; genus Lottia; species Lottia scabra. Next base: position 47,764,591 of record JARJEI010000001.1, read on the forward strand.
CTCGATTGAATCTAACAGAGAACGAATTTAATTACAGGATTTTAGAGAATTTAGAAATCGACTAATGGATCTTAAGAAAATAACATAAATATCGATTTCATTGGATTCTAAAAGTTTAAAGGAAATTATCATCTTATTATCATATTATCAGATCGTACTTTTAACTATACTGGGCTGGATTGATATGACATATTCTTAGCGGGACATGTCATGCCTACCCTTCCTGGCAGTACGCCATATAATGTTCAATATGATACAGATACATAATAAAATACGGAACAGCGGGATGTAAAACGCGTAAACGACGTAAAGCCAAAAAACATACAAAATATCAGATGGTATATCGAGCTTCTGATCATAGATTTCAGTTGGTTTGATATCTTATATAATCTTAGGCTTCGGTCACACATACGTACGTAAGTTTACGTAAAGTGCACGCTTTTGTCTATCCGTCAGTTAAATACGTACTTAATAAAAAAAAACCTATATAGTTTCGCATTCGTTTAACGTACATAATTCTGACGTACGTATGTGTGACCTTTATCAGGACAAGTCGTGCGTACTCTAGCAGTACGACGTAAAGTCAAATACCAGTTACAGAATGGTATCAGCACTGCACTGTTGAGGTCCAGAAGGCCGAAACAGTACTGTTTGCAGTTAGAATGGTAACAGATATGTACCATTCCCTTGTGATATACCACTAAATGTATCCCATTTCATTCATCTACGAACAATGATATGCTGATCTACCGCACACGTAAGAATTAAACCGCAAGTTGTGAAACCCAATTAAATACGAAACAGCTTCTCAAACGCAATACGTTACGGAACAGCAGGATGCAAAACACACCTTATTTGAGTCTATATTACCGACCAATAAAATAAGAAGCGATTCAGTAAGTGATTCACAAAGAATGTTATTTCATTCATTCATTCATTCATTACAGAATATGATTTTATTCATTCATTCATTACAGAATATTATTTTATTCATTCATTCATTACAGAATATTATTTTATTCATTCATTACAGAATATTATTGTATTCATTCAATACAGAATATGATTTTATTCATTCATTCATTACAGAATATGATTTTATTCATTCATACAGAATGTTATTTTATTCATTCATTCATTACAGAATATGAAATCAACGTAAACTATAAAAACTATAATTTCCCCCAGTGTACTGGTGACTGTTAAATTGTTTTCACACGACATTCCAGACAGTCAACCATTGTTTTCAACTTTATCACTTCTAGCTTTTATCAGTTCATATTGTCACCATTTCTTCCTCCATTTCACACTTCCCTGTCTGTCTGCGTGTGGGTGTCAACATCGGTTTCAGAGTCCACAGAGCGAATAATGTTTATTTGGTGTTCTTATTAGTTCAAAAAAGGTACAAATCGTTTTATATACTTGGTTCAGAATGTGCAATTGTTCAAATGAGTACAAAATGTTTCATTCCAATAGTTCAGAAAGGAACAAAACAGCCAACTCCGTTAATTCATTAGTCAAAAAATGTCTGAACGTTTCATTTCATTAGTTTAAAAATAAAAAAAAAAACGTTTCATTTCATTAGTTTAAAAATAAAAAAAAAACGTTTCATTTCATTAGTTCAAAAATGTTCTGGACGTTTCATTTCATTAGTTCAAAAATGTTCTGGACGTTTCATTTAATTAGTTCAAAAAGATATAGAACGTTTCATTTCATTACTTCAAAAAGATATAGAAAGTTTCATTTCATAACTTCAAAACGATATAGAACGTTTCATTTCATTACTTCAAAAAGATATAGAACGTTTCATTTCATTACTTCAAAAAGGCGCAGAACGTTTCATTTCATTAGTTCAAAAAGATACAGAACGTTTCATTTCATTAGTTCAAAAAGCTACATAACGTTTCATTTCATTAGTTCAAAAAGGTACATAACGTTTCATTTCATTAGTTCAAAAAGGTACATAACGTTTCATTTCATTAGTTCAAAAAGGTGCAAAACGTTTCAATTCATTAGTTCAAAAATGTGCAAAACGTTTCAATTCATTAGTTTAAAAAGGTACAAAACGTCTCATTTCATTAGTTCAAAAAGGTACATAACGTTTCATTTCATTAGTTCAAAAATGTGCAAAACGTCTCATTTCATTAGTTCAAAAAGGTGCAAAACGTTTCAATTCATTAGTTCAAAAATGTGCAAAACGTCTCATTTCATTAGTTTAAAAAGGTACAAAACGTCTCATTTCATTAGTTCAAAAAGGTACATAACGTTTCATTTCATTAGTTCAAAAAGGTGCAAAACGTTTCAATTCATTAGTTTAAAAAGGTACAAAACGTCTCATTTCATTAGTTCAAAAAGGTACATAACGTTTCATTTCATTAGTTCAAAAAGGTGCAAAACGTTTCAATTCATTAGTTCAAAAAGGTACATAACGTTTCATTTCATTAGTTCAAAAAGGTACAGAACTTTTTATTTCATTAGTTCACAGGAGTACAGAACGTTTCATTTCATTAGTTCAGAAAGGGACAATCAGTAGGACTCCAATATATCATTAGTTCAAATATGTTCTGGATGTTTCATTTCATTAGTTTTAAAAGGTGTAGGATGTTTCATTTCATGAGTTCAAAAAGGCATTGAACATGGCGTAAAACTCCATTCCTTCCATTGAAAAGCCGTGACATTACTAACGTTTTATTAATTAATCAATTAATACTCGGTTTATCTGGTTTCTTTCATGGTTTTCCCTAATGACAATTACTAGCTTCAAGCCTGATAACACGACGATAAATGTCTGAATCTCGATAAAGGACTTAAACATCGTCTATAGATTCAATAATAAAAATCAGTACAAGCAAAACAATTCCGTGAATCAAAAATCTCAGAGCATGACAATCGGGTGCAATAATTATATAGTAGTGGACTTCCAATACGAGAAATACCATCAGGTGTTTCGAAAAGAGGAAGCATGGTCTGACACCCGCCACTACTATAAAGGTCAAAATCATGAGGTGCAACGAGATCAATCTTATTCATGCCTGACTAAACAAATCCGCCAAAATGCAAACAGATTTGTCAATACATTCTCATAGAGTGAAATGCAATGGGATGGAGTTTAACGCTTTATTTTTTTCTGGGTTTATGACAGTGATCGACGAGATGTAATATCTACATAAGGCTTCTATTGAGCACTTGATAGGAGTGTGGGTGGATCTAAAATGTTGGCATCTAGTATGTAGACTACTTGTAGAAAATTGGTTTTTTGGATCAAATTGCCTGGAAATGGTAGATAATTGTCCCAAAATGTGAAAAATATTGAACGTAACAAAACAGGGTGAACAAATCTTACAATGAGCAGCAAGGCACTGACCAAATTTAAAAGAAAGTAACATCTATATTTTTAGAAGTATAACAACTTAGGTTCCGTGAGGGTCCTTGCTCCCAGCTGGTCCTTGGTCAAACCTCTTGGCATTGATCTTTTCGTTGATTATCTGTACCTATTTACAGCTGGGTGGACTGGAATTATGAGTGAAGTTGACTTATTCAAGGTCATCGGACTTTCACACACCGATTGAGAACCAAAACCCTCAAACACAACACAATTACGTCGTACATAATGCAACGGGGCGATCGAAATTGATGGAACAATAATTTAAAGTTTATACTATATTCTATATCAGTGATAAAATGCAATAATTATAATGTAGATATTAAACACAGTCAGTTGTTGGTCATTATTTTATATTTATACTGAGTTCAAAGTTCCATTATTCACGCCATATTGACCGAATGGACAAATATATACCCCCACGCTAAGAGGGATCTGAGCCCATATACCTAAATATCGGACAAAATGCAACACAGGCCCGTAGGAACAAATAAATTTGACATTAATGACTGAAGCAATAAAAAATAAATGTTCAAGATAAAACAAGAAGTTACTGGTATGTTGTTAGGGCCAGTAAAATAAAAAATTGCTTTATATATGCAGGAGCAACATTGAATTCAGTACTACCACCCTTCAGAATGAGTTTTTGCAAAATATGACACCCCCCCCCCCCTCCCCAATATGAAATTGCTTCCTACGGGCCTGCAACATGTCGAGCTGACAATACAATGTCTAAGATTCCAGAGCAAAGAATATTTATACTATGCTGAGTTCAAAGTTCCATTATTCACGCCATATTGACATCAATAAAACTATGTAGAAATATCCAATTAGACAGTCCTAATGATACCTTTGGTACAATATGGTCATGGTCAAGTTACTATTGCTGATTAGTACAAAAATTCATTCATGGAAAAAGCGTCTAGTCGTTCGGATGAGACAATAAACCGAGGTCCCGTGTGCTATTGGCTGTGCACGTTAAAGATACCTCGACAGTTGGAAATCGCAAATAAGAGCAGGCTAATGCCACCGTCCTGGCAACATTTTCCTCACTGCACACTGCATGGCGTTTGCCCGTCCTCAATTAGCCCACGTAGGTGCAGAAAAGTAGGACGTAAAACTCCATTCATTTCATCAGACATTTCTCTGATCGTTCGCTTTAACTGACTCCAAAATGATCAGTATCACTGATGACGAATAGCAGTTTGGTCTGAACTGTTAAAGGATGAGGTTTGATTCTCTAAACGGCTTATTTACTAAGAGTATTAAGCAGTCGCCTAGACCTGTCTTACATTTCACAAGTTAGTCTTATGTTGTTCTATTGTCTTATAGAAACACCAGACATTACTCCGAGAGTGGTCCACTGTTGTACTATTGTCTGTTTATAGAAACACCAGACAGCACCTAACTCTAGGTTATATTCTACAAAGTGGTTCACTGTTGTACTATTGTCTGTTTATAGAAACACCAGACATCACCTAACTCTGGGTTATACTGTTGTACTATTGTCTGTTTATAGAAACACCAGACATCACCTAACTCTGGGTTATATTCTAAAGAGTGGTCTACTGTTGTACTATTGTCTGTTTATAGAAACACCAGACATCACCTAACTCTAGGTTATATTCTACAAAGTGGTTCACTGTTGTACTATTGTCTGTTTATAGAAACACCAGACATCACCTAACTCTGGGTTATACTGTTGTACTATTGTCTGTTTATAGAAACACCAGACATCACCTAACTCTGGGTTATATTCTAAAGAGTGGTCCACTGTTGTACTATTGTCTGTTTATAGAAACACCAGACATCACCTAACCCTGGGTTATATTCTAGAGAGTGGTCCACTGTTGTACTATTGTCTGTTTATAGAAACACCAGACATCACCTTACTCTGGGTTATATTCTAGAAGTGGTCCACTGTTGTACTATTGTCTGTTTATAGAAACACCAGACATCACCTAATCCTGGGTTATATTTTAGAAAGTGGTCCACTGTTGTACTATAGTCTGTTTATAGAAACACCAGACATCACCTAACTCTGGGTTATATTCTAGAAGTGGTCCTCTGTTGTACTATTGTCTGTTTATAAAAACACAAGACATCACCTAACTCTGGGTTATATTCTAAAGAGTGGTTCACTGTTGTACTATTGTCTGTTTATAGAAACACCAGACATCACCTAACTCTGGGTTATACTGTTGTACTATTGTCTGTTTATAGAAACACCAGACATCACCTAACTCTGGGTTATATTCTAAAGAGTGGTCCACTGTTATACTATTGTCTGTTTATAGAAACACCAGACATCACCTTACTCTGGGTTATATTATAGAGAGTGGACCACTGTTGTACTATTGACTGTTTATAGAACCACCAGACATCACCTGACCCTATGTTCAAGAGAATATTTTTTCATTCCATATTATCATTTTGGTATGCCATGCAAGTTAACTAACTTTTTTTTGCGTTTTGATTTTTGTCCGCTACATCTGGCTTAAGGTTTTAACTTTTTTTTTTTTTATCAAAAACGAAATCAAAGTAAGAGTTTTATCGATTTTCATAGTATATTTTGCAAAAACAAAACATTCTAATAATAAAGTGAATGTTCTACTGATAAATTTGTAAAAATCGGACAGTTATTGTAAAAGCTATAAGTAAATTGAAGTTTATTCCGTTAAGATTGCTTTCTTCAATGTAAAAATTAAACTCATTTTACTATATGACAAAAATGATTTGGCAATTCTGGACTCTGGAAATTAACCTGGAATTAAATTTTCTCTTTATTTATAAAGGTTTTCGAGGATTAAATTTGGATTTAACTCAGGGTTAAGTTATATACATATGGCCCTGGTTTTAAATGTTAAAATCAAAAGTCACTTCAAAATTTGAGTTTAATTGAAATATTATTGGCGATTGGGAGACAGGGTTTAGTGAAAATTCACCTTTCCATGAACTTGGCATATACTTTGGCTTTCATAGATGATCTTACTGGATGCTTTTAAGTTCTAACAAGTTGACAATTTTCTTCAGGAATGAAAAATAAATTGTTTAAAAGCTTACCGTCCTGATCATAATGAGTCCAAACATCGTTAAACTGAGATGCACTAATTTTCTTAAATTCACGTGTGTTGATATCCCTAAATTGGCGTAAGAAATTCCTGGAGGCAGTTTCCTTATCTTGTGCCATGTTAATTCCACGTTTAATATTGCGACCTGCTGATAGCACTAGAACTAGTATCTTTTCTAATACTCAGTCACACTACATACACACTACAACTACGCATGCGCAGAAAAATCGATACAGTTGACAATGTAACAGGTGGTTTGACGTTCAATAAAAAAAGTGGGAATTTCTAGACCGGTTATTGAACATATACCTACCAGCATAGCAAGTAGGCAGTGAACTTATAACTATAATTATATTGACAAAACAGCTTTCTAGATCGTCTATTGAACCTGTAGGATAGACATTGTTGGTTGGTGACAGGTTAACTTTAACTGTTATCGCAGACTAGGTAGGCCTAGTTGTTGGTAGATGCCAAGTTAATGTCCATTTAACTGATATCACAGACTAGGTAGTTGTTGGTAGATGCCAAGTTAATGTCCATTTAACTGATATCACAGACTAGGTAGTTGTTGGTAGATGACAAGTTAATGTTCGCTTTCAGTTACCTGATATCACAGACTAGGTAGTTGTTGGTAGATGCCAAGTTAACGTTCGCTTCCAGTGGATGCTGATATCACAGACTAGGTAGTTGTTGGTAGATGGCAAATTAACGTCCACTTCCAGTTAAAAGATATCGCAGACTAGGAAGTTGTTGGTAGATGACAAATTAACGTTCGCTTCCAGTTATCTGATATCGCAAACTAGGAAGTTGTTGGTAGATGGCAAGTTAACGTTCGCTTCCAGTGTATGCTGATATCACAGACTAGGTAGCTGTTGGTAGATGACAAGTTAATACTCTCATCCAGTGTATGCTGATATCACAGACTAGGTAGCTGTTGGTAGATGACAAGTTAATGTTCGCTTCTAGTTACCGGTACCACAGACTGTAACAGATTAGGTAGTTGTTGGTAGATGACACGTTAACGTTCGTCTCCAGTTGACTGATATCACATACAAGGTAGTTAGCTGTTCGTAGATGACAAGATCCAGTTAACTGATATCGCAGACTAGGTAGTTGTTGGTGGATGAGAAGTAAAACCTTCTTAAATGACTATACACGTTGATAATTGTGCAACAAAAAGCAAGTAGTTACTTATCTTATACTTTGACAAAACAATATAGAAGGTGTTTTGCATTGTTGGCGGTATCGTCGCCCAGTTAACGTTGCGTACAACAATATAACAGACATTACGTGGAAATTATTCGGTACATCATGTAAATTCTTTTTGTATGTTCAGTTTGTTTCTGTGTAGTTAATCTGGTAAGGATTGCCTCTGTCACTAAAGTATTATTATCATTATCACTCATTACGAAAGAAAATCAGCAATGAAGGAAGGACCTCGATCTCGGACAACGCTTCAACAAATTGCCTGCAATAACTTGTTCATCGAGAACTAAAAATCCAATAATGGCCAATTAGAAGGTTAATTAGGCATCTAATCAGTTTGACTTATCAATTAGTGAGGATGATTTCACCGATAATATACCATTGTCGGCGTTCTTTCATCTCCAATTAGGTTCATTCATCAGCATTCTATCAAAAATAAGATTACATATACTTGACCTTTAACCTGGAGTCATAACGTTTCCTACTCAATTAAAGCTATTGTAAAGACGCAAGTGGTTTGTGTAATTTAATGTCCGCGTTTTGTAACCAATAGTTCTCATTAGATTTTTAAAGATTATGAATAGTCTCAGTGACAGTTCTACCACAAGGCATGGATCTTACAAGGATAAAAACTTAGGTTCCATGAGGATCCTTTCTACCAACTGGCCTAACTTGTATGCATTGATCTTACAAGGATAACAACTTGGGTTCACGATGATCCTTTCTACCAACTGGTCCTTGGTCACATTTCTTGGTATTGATCTTACAAAGATAATAACTTAGGTTCCTAAAGGGATCTTTGCTACCAGCTGGTCCTTGGTCAAACTTCTTGGCATTGATCTTACAAGGATAACAACTTAGGTCTCTAAAGGGATACTTGTTACCAGCGGATCCTTGTTCAAACTTCTTTGTATTGATCTTACAAGGATAACAACTTAGGTTTCTAAAGGGATCCTTGCTACCATCTGGCGCGTGGTCAAATCTCTTAGCATTGATCTTACAAAGATAAGAACTTAGGTTCCTAAAGAGATCCTTGCTACCAGCTGGTCCTTGGGCAAACTTCTAGGCATTGATCTTACAAGGATAACAACTTAGGTCTCTAAAGGGATACTTGTTAATAGCTGGTCCTTGGTCTAACTTCTTGGCATTGATCTTACAAGGATAACAAATTAGGTTCCTAAAGGGATACTTGTTAATAGCTAGTCCTTGGTCAACATTTTTGGTATTGATCTTACAAGGATAACAACTTAGGTTTCTAAAGGGAACTTGCTTCCAGCTGGTCCTTGGTCAAACTTCTTGGCATTGATCTTACAATGATAACAGCTTAGGTTCCTAAAGGGATCCTTGCTACCAGCTGGTCCTTGGTCAAATCTCTTGGCATTGATCTTACAATGATAACAACTTAGGATTTTAAAGGGATACTTGTTAATAGCTAGTCCTTGGTCAAATCTCTTGGCATTGATCTTACAAAGATAACAGCTTAGGTTCCTAAAGGGATACTTGTTAATACAGGCCCGTAGGAAGCAATTTCATATTGGGGGGGCAAATTTTGCAAAAACTCATTTTGAAGGGTAGTGGTACTGAATTCAATGTTGCTGCTGCCTATATAAAGCAATTTTGATTTTACTGGCCCTAACAACATACCAGTTACTTCTTGTTTTATCTTGAAATTTGTTTTTTTAATTGCTTCAATCATTAATGTCAAAATTATTGGGGGGGCAGATGCCCCCCCCCCCCCCCGCTCCCCCCCCCCCCCTGTTCCTACGGGCCTGTAATAGCTAGTCCTTGGTCAAATCTCTTGGCATTGATCTTACAAAGATAACAACTTAGGATTCTAAAGGGATACTTGTTAATAGCTAGTCCTTGGTCAAACTTCTTGGCATTGATCTTGCAAGGATAACAACCTATGTTTACAAGCATCCTTGCTACCAGCTGGTTCCTGGACAAACCTCTTGGAATTGATGACAACTTAGATTTCTAAAAGGATACTTGGTACCAGAGGATTATTGGCCAAACCTCTTGGCATTGATCTTATAAAGTTAACAACCTAGATTTCGTGAGGATCCTTTCTACCAGCTGGTCCTTGGTCAAACATCTTGGCATTGATCTTACAAAGATAACAACTTAGTTTCCGTGAGGATCCTTTCTACCAGCTGGTCCTTGGTTAAAACTCTTGGCATTGATATTTCCGGATTACCTTGTAATTATGAGTGAAGATGGCTTATTCAGGGTCATCGAACTTTCACTCCTTGATTGAGATTAGAACTTTCTACCACAACAATCACTATTTATATTGACAGGGAGAAATAACGCTATTTTCATTGTTTATAAATGGATTCATTGTTGATATATAACCTACTAGAAAGCCTGGTTTCCGGTGTCATATCATTCTAATTAAAAATCTACCACCGATATTGAACAGTATATTGTTTATACTGTCACCGGATATCAAATATGTCGGAATAGAATAGCATATTGATTGGTGTTATTTTAACATTTACAATATCGTTAAATAACAAAACATGCCATATACTTGGTTATAATAATAAAAAAAAGACAAGTACTAACAATCCGAAACGCAAAACGAAACTCGAAATCCAAAAAGACATTTTGACGAAACATAAGTAACAGCTTATGAGCTTTTCACACGAGGAATTTAAAACAGGCAGTGTTAATGACTATGAAATACGTTATAGAGAAACACAATTGCCCTTAGCCTCAGGGGGCAAAGCGCGAAACAGAACATGATTTTTTGGAGTAGTCCACTACTATACAACTATTGCCATGATAACCTTTTCGTCATAAATGACTAGTAAACCCTTTGCGTTAAGCTATCGATTTGAAATTTAATAAAAAGATACTACTTTGTGTCCTTGAATTACGTTATAGCGAAGCACAAATGTCCGTAGCTTCAGGGGCAAAGCGCGAAACAGACCAGGCTTACTCTAGTAAAAAGACCTGATGGTACTTCTCTCTCTTTGGAAGATTCCACTATGCAACTATTTCTCTCGATTTTGCAATGATTTTGTTAATATTTTGATTAACTTAATTGTTTTTCTTGTGCGGAATTTTATCACTGCATCCTCTTCGGATATATTGCTCCAAAACAAACCCCCACCCCTTAACCCTGAACAATCATGTTTTGCTACGGGCCTGTTACGTTTCGCTACCCCATATTTGATAGCCAATAGTATATTTTAGTGTAATAAGAAATGAAGAGAAAGTTTCACACAAAGAAATTACAACGTAATTAAAATGTTAAATCTGAATGTATTTATTGCGTATTTTTCTGCAAATGACTAAACCTTAGCTGAATATCATTTATTTATTTATAATATATATCGATCAGAATGTATCAAACTTAATGAGATTGTAAAGAGGTTTTCTAAACATTGTAGGCTATGTATCGGGGACTCTGATAGCATCAATGTGTGCCATTCCAATTTCAATTCCGACGTCTGTGGTTCTTGCAATTCCACTTAAACTAACGCGTTTTATGACGTCACCACCACTGATCTACAGGAAGCTACTATTGATATCTATGCAGATCAGTGAGGGTGACGTCATAAAACGCGTTAGTTTTAGTGGAATTGCAAGACCCACAGACGTCGGAATGGAAATTAGAATGGCGCAAATTGATGCTATCAGTGTCCCCGATACACATACAAAGTTTAGAAAACCTCTTTACAATCTCTTTAAATAATGAGAAATGGTCCAGTAACGGCTGTAGTATACTGAGAGGTAACAGCTTTATTTCAAATTAATATCCCATTAATTATTCATTTATCACAATATATTTACATTTTATTGTCACGCGCTTCAGTGAACCCTTGTGAAAATTATGCATTCATTTACCGATGAACGCAAAATTCTAGAGTGATCTCCCGTGACGTCGCTAAACAAAATCTTCCCTGACAACGTAGATTGCGGCGTATGAATACACACCATCATTATATTAGGATTAGACAAAAGATGGATCAAACCTCGGCCTGGGTACACTAAGAAATCGAAAAATAAGATATTTGAACTAATTTGATATGAAATAAAGTCTCATTTAGGACAAACAATAAATATAAAAATCGTAGACGTGGACTATTTGAGTGATCTGCCTTGACGATCTTCCTCTTTGACGTCATTCAAGTTTTGACGTCATATTAATTGACAGGAGTTCTGTTGCCGATTTTATTCCCAATTTTCTTTCATTTGTAACTATATTACAGCCATTAAAGCTAAAAATTTACCACTAAAATATGGTAAAAAATACCCGAACTCTACCGAATGTAAATATAAGGATTGAATGCAGATTTTTTTGCGTTCATTGGGTGATGAACGCCGAATTTTCACATGTTAAACCTGACATGAATGGCTTCGCCATTCATTCGATTTAACACGTGAAAATTCTGCGTTCATCACCCAATGAACGCAAAAAAATCTGCATTCAATCCTTAATTATAATAAATTTAACATGACAATATTAATTCTGTATCTGTGGATGCGGGTAGTCGTAGGTCGTTTGGGTAGAGTGTTGAGCTACGCGTGACGTCATTCACTTGGTTACATTGAGATAGTTTTGACCATGTGTTCATACAAAGTTTGAAATTAAAACGAATTTGTCAACTTCCCAATACAGAACCAATCTCTTATACAGAGTTGTATTCCCTTGCCTTGCAGTCCAGAACCAATCTCTTATACAGAGTTGTCTTTCCTTGCCGTGCAGTCCAGATCTAATCTGGACCGCAGGGGAAGACAACTCTGTATGAGAGATTGATAGAGATTAACTAAAACAAATTAAGAATGAAATCGTACCTTTTTTTTCAACATTATCAATATGCTAGTCAAACTTGCGATGAGATAACTATTTTTTGGGGGTTATATTCCTTATAATAATGATGTTACGCTTAACTTGAAGATAAAACCTTATCAGGGAAGTTTCTAACTCGGCGATAAGATTGCATTATACTCTACAGTATACAAATCCAATTGATGCATTTATAAATTTCCCCAATTCCCAGTGGCCATTGTAATCAAGGTGTTAAAAAATAAGTTTGAAGACTTTATCACTTTAATTGTAAGAAATATCATTACCGATTCGGTTGAATAATTGTTTATGATATATTAGTAAATTATTAATATTAAAGAGGTTGTTAAGTAAGAAACTAAAAGATCGAAGATAACATGCATCTATAACACTGCACTTGACATTAGAGATGTTTTACTGCACTCGTATCCACCCCGGTACAAGACTAGCGTGCTAAATAACCTCGTATACTATATACTATACTATTAAGCAGCTATTACTGGTGGTGTTCTAGGCAGTATTTGCTTGCCCTTCTGATAATATGGTTCCTCGTTGATTGATAGCGTACGGATTGAGTTTGTGTAAATTTGTCGTCGAGTCATGTTTGTTTCATCCGACGCTTTTTCACGTTTTTGTTTTGTAGTTTTGTGGATGTTTAACAGCTAGGACGGGTGTGGCGCCAGGCAGGGTATGCTTACTCTTCTAGACACCTGATACCACTTTTCATTATGATATACTTACTCATGTATGATTGATATAATTCCTCATATGAAAAGTTCTTAAGCTGTTACCTATGTTTCGTCAAAATGTCTTTTTGGATTTCGAGTTTCGTTTTGCGGTTCGGATCGTCAGTACTTGGTTTCTTTATACTATACTGAGGTCACCATATTGACTAAATTATAGTTCAGCCAATCAAAATCATTGTTCAGAAAGAGTTATCTTCTCCTGCGTTAACACCAGTCAATCAAAATCAATCTTCGAACAAGAGTTTCCTTTTCTGGTCCATTTCCAGAGCATGATGACCGCCTATCTTGATCGAGTCATAATGTTAGTCTCGAACATTGACGCAGGTTTAGCCGAATGGTTTTAATGCCATTGTATCTGTGGTGTTGCTACAGGTCTCTAAGGGGTTGAACACAATATACAATAACATCTTTACCATCCCTTTTACATAGAGGTTATCCTATGGCTACGAGTGGATATGGTTTTTATGCCATGAGTGTTTGTGATATTATAAATATCACAAACACGAGTGGCATATAAACCATATCCACGAGTTTGCCATTGGATAACCTATTTATCCGATCCCTGTTTTTCGTTATATGTAAAACGGTTTTTACTCATACTGTACTATTACATGTTATTAAACATCACTGATAGTAAACAATCTTGACAAAACGCTAATTTCGACGCGAAAAAGTCTCGGAATTTTTTTTTTTTGTGTTTTTGTGACGTTCGATTTTAATTATTCCTTCGAAGTTAACAGATGCAAACCTGTCCGACGCCATTTTGACTGTTAGTAAGGAGTGAAAGACATGCATTAAAGCTTGGCCACGCCCATCGAATACCACCCATTGAATACCATATTTATTCAATGGGGGATATCATTTTTATCCGACATAAAAAAATTTTTTTTTTTTATCTAGAATGCATCACAGACACAGAATATGAAAATAAAATTCATTGGAAACAAATTTTAGATTTTTATTTCTCATATCGGTTATAGGATAAATCCTGATACATGTATTTCCGTCTCTTCAGGATCATTTCATGTCTCAGCTGTTCGAATTTGAATCACCGACATATTGAATATATTGATACTTCCGCATTCGATATAATTATGTTGGTTTTTCCTTTTTTATTTCAATACAGTAGCCGGCATACAGCCAGTTTTTCTTTTGTATTTGAAATGATGTCACACCGCTAAAGCTTTAAACATTTGCCAAATATTTTCGTTATTAAAAATGATTTCTTTTATTATAAACGTGTTTGAGTCAACTGTTTCTGTTTACTGTAGAGACAGTATAGAAACAGTTATAATACAGTTGTTGGTGTTAGTCACTTGTCCTAAACTAACTTTATAATGTAGAGTTATATCACACTAAACTAACTTTATAATGTAGAGTTATATTACACCGGGCACCTGTCAACAGTCAACTATACATACAGAGATACAGTTTTATATTGTAAACACTGATTATACAGGTAAGTTATATTGACTGCTTTATAACTTATAAATTATACAGGTAAGTTATATTGACTGCTTTATAACATCTAATTAATACAGGTAAGTTATATTGACTGCTTTATAACTTATAATTTATACAGGTAAGTTATATTGACTGCTTTATAACTTATAAATTATACAGGTAAGTTATATTGACTGCTTTATAACCTATAATTTATACAGGTGAGTTATATTGACTGCTTTATAACTTATAATTTATACAGGTAAGTTATATTGACTGCTTTATAACTTATAATTTATACAGGTAAGTTATGTTGTCTGCTTTATAACATCTAATTAATACAGGTAAGTTATATTGACTGCTTTATAGCTTATAATTTATACAGGTAAGTTATATTGACTGTTTTATAACTTATAATTTATACAGGTAAGTTATATTGACTGCTTTATAGCTTATAATTTATACAGGTAAGTTATATTGACTGCTTTATAACTTATAATTTATACAGATGAAAAACTGACAAGTGAAGTAAATGCAGGGGTTTGTTTGAGGCTGCAAATTTTGTCAAAGGAAGCTTACAGGCTTTTCTTTCCGTATTTAAAATGATAAGAGATTTGAGAGTTCGCGATCGCATGGGGGCGGAGTTGGAGCCACATACGTTGTGGTATTTGCTAATTGAGAACCTGGGGTAAATCGGTTGCCCGTAAGTACATTCGGTTACAACTCTATACTCGTTTCTTTCAACGTATTGTCTAAACCCACAGACTTTCACCCTCTCTCGCATTATTTTGATGCTTTATTCGTTGCGAAGGCACTGGTCTAAGTATTTAGTAGTTATCATAACTGCCAGAGTTAGGAAAGTCTTGCAGTGCTTATTGTTTATTTTTATCTTAATCCATTTATCCGATTTTGATTGTTAAATAACGATTATATCTCCTATCTAAGATAGTTTGTATATTAAATGATATTCTATTAAAATTAGTTCTTATGTTAAACATACACCGCCCACACAATAGTGAATAAATATATTTTACTTTAATTATTAACTGTGTCAAATATAATTAATTTCAAATGCACAAATTTGGTTTCAGGGCACTGAATACAACTTAAATCACGACTACAGTGAGGTATATAACTTTGTGCAGTGAAGCTACGTAATTAGACAAGTACCTATAGATAAAAAGGAAGTTGCCTAATTTAAACTACAAAGTCAACAGTAGCAAATCTTTCACTTACAGATCTTACTACCAACTACCACAACTACCATCAACTACTAAACCAATAGTACCGAGCCGTTCAATTGATCCTGATCTTACTACCAACTACTAACACTATCTAACCATTTAATTGATCAACTACCGCGAGTACTACTAACTACAAAGCCAACAGAACTGAACCATCCAATTGATCCTTAATCTACTATCAACTAACGCGACTACCAAATTCCACAATCAACAACTATAAAGCCAACAGAACTGAACCGTACATTTGATGCTACTACAATCACAGCTACCTAATGTGTGGTTTCAGCTTCTGCTTGACGCAGCAAGGAAACGTTTCAAAACAACATCCTCGGAATTATCAGATAACATTTTCAAGTGAGATGAGAATACTATTCTTAAATACTAATGGAAATATTTAAAACGGTGAAAGGGAATTGCACTATCTGTACAATCCGACATCTTTAATGAAGCTGTCTCATGGTTGTGTGTACTAAACATACAAAGGTAGTCGCAGGTTTCAAAAGTTCGTTTTGTTTCTAATTGGAATTAGAAATTAAAAACTGTATACATTTTTGTATTACATCAAAACAAACAGGCCGATAGCTCCAACTGTATAACAATAATCTGTAGCTAAGAATATTTTAATGTGTGAACATTTTGTTCCTAGGAAGACAAGCTAGTGCTAGAAATTGTGATTTTGGACTGAGAGATTTTAGCAGATTTCATGGATTCCCCTTGTGATGAAAACACCGACATCAAAAACAATAATATGGATGTTACTTTAAGAGAAGACACGTCAAATTATTTGGACAACGGTGAGAACATGTCGGGTAGGGGCAATGGTAAAAGTGTGTCGAGTAGGGGCAATGGTGAAAATCAGTCGGGTAGGGGCATTTGTGAAAATCGGGTGGGTGGACACGAGAAGGGGAGCCATCAGAATAGTGACATTGAAAACGAAAATATTCGAGTCGAGGAAACTGTGGTAAGAAGACGAAAAACTGATCGGAAACGGGCGACAATCAGAACTAAATTATGGAGGAGATCAATGATGGAAAGAAGTATTTTACCCCCACCGCCCCTTCCACCAGACCCCCCACACCCTGCCCCTGATGACAATAATACTACATCGTCAGGTAATAATAGGGACTGCCCCAAAATCATACCAGTATCACCAAAAGACAATACAGTATCACCAAAGGCCGGAGACACTGTGCTACCAACAAATTCTATAGAGATCACACTCCATACACGTGTATCTCCTTCAAGAGTGGATACAGATACAACTACAAGCAGTTCTCATTCAATTTCCCAAGATTCTGACCTGATCTCAAGTAGCACAAGCACATCACCAAAAAATTGAGTTGGACTTTGAAAATTTTCATCAAGATTCTATTTTTCTGTTCCTGATAAGACTAATGAGGACAAACAACGTCAGGAAGTGTATAATAACGTTTACCAGGCCCAGTGGCGTTAGCTAAGTAGCTTAAAGAGGATATTTTAAATGGAGATTATTTCAATGAAAAGGAAATAGAGTTATACCCTTTTAAAGGAATACTACCTCTTAGACAATATTCCAAAAAACAATACAATTACTACAAGATATACACAAGTGAGTGTTTTATTAAGCGTTTTTCAATAATTACCAGCAGTTTTATTTTGGTTTGTTTGTTTCTGTTTGTATACTGTAGACACTGCTGATGAATATATACTTTTATTGGCCAAGTTTGAGAATTTTTTTTTGTGTTCATTCTCAGAGGTGGTATCGCTTTAAATTGTCTGCACTAATGATACAAGATATACACAATATTGAGCTTTTTATTAAGCGTTTTTTAATAATAACCTGTAGTTTTATGGATAATATTTTAGTTTTATGGATAATTTTTTAGTTTTATGGTTTATTTGAATCTGTTTGTATACTGTAGAACACTTTTGATGAATATATACTCCTATTGACCAAGTTTGAGGACTTAATTCTTTGTTCATTTTAAGAGGTTGTATCTCTTTAAATTTTCTCCACTAATGGCCAATGGGCTAACGAATAGGATAATGACAATGATAGGAATATATTGTCAACTCGAGTAGTGTGCTCCCTCCATTTCTTGTCAGTAAAAAACGAAACTTAAAATTATGAGTAATGATGAGTAATTCTGACAGGAAGTTGTAGCCTATTCTTGATTCAAAACAGAAATATTTCATTCATAAATTGTAAAAGTAGTCACAGATTTCAGTCGTAAAGAAATATAAGACGCTGGAAATATTTTATCTAAAGTTATTTAGTTTCAGTTATTGAACTATGGAGGTATAACATTGCCAAAATTGTCGATTGTGTTGCAACATTTGTCAATGCTAAAAAATACAATTGTCGATGCAAAATGTATAAGTATACTCCAAAATTTTGTAATTATGACATTGGTATTTTAAAGTTTCAACACAATCGTCAATTTTGGCAACGTTATAATTCTATAGAAGTCTACTTTCACTCCCCAGTATTCAATTTGATTTCGTTGGATTTGGCCTCAGATCAACAATCGCAAAACCAGCGACACCCCTCAAAACTATTGCCCAAAAAAATTCCGACTTGAATCTATTATATTCATTTGTCTGAGAAATGTCAGGAAATTGCGTTTCTTATTCTTCAAATTTTCTACGCGACATACATCAGACCCGTTCCTATACAGATAATTTAAAACCTTAATTCGGTAATGTCAGTAAAATACGTTTCCAGGCGTCTAATTCTCAAAATATTCTTGTGGTGGTCCCGCAGTCCCTGAACAAATAACCCTAAATTTGTCAGGAAATCGAGTTAGATTCTCTAAATATTCTTTAGGAGGTCCTCCAACCTTTAAAATATTTTGTTTCAAGGCTTCCAATGGGCGTCTCCGTCCTCTATAGAGAGTATTACTGTTATTCATAAAGTTGTCAAGGCAAGTGGGTAAAAAAGGGAAGTTGTTTGGCAGTGGGTCTGTTTCAACCTGAGGGTAATTGTGACATTTCGGAGAGGTAAATAAATGTGTTTTCTAGAATAAGATATAATACAAGTTATGAGATTTAAGTTATTCTATTTGCAAAATTTTGACAGAGTTCTCTCCCTTAATGTTAAATTTTATTAAATTTTAAAACTGCCCTGAAAGTAAAACTTTAAAATTGATTTTGACAGAAATCAGATATAAATAACCTATTGGGATCGTTCGTTTTTGGGTTTTATTCAGTCACGCTATGTTTTCGGACATGATAAAGATTGCAGGGAAATCCATGATTCGATCATGAATTCTGAGAGGTTGTAAAGGAAGAACGTTACTCATTTATTTTCCCATGGTGAGGTCAAATCTCGTGTTAGCATTCCGTGTTAAAGTGTTAACATGAATTTAACACCACACTTGAACTCATTTTTCGTGTTAATATAGTACTATTGGATGTGAACACGCAAAACCAGTATATCTTTTACATAATTAAGTGTTTCAATATCAATCAAATAAGGTAATATTTGCATTTGACCCAGTCCAAATTCTGTACTAACACCAGTGTTAACACTAACACAGAATTTGACCTCACCCATTTGGTATACTGGTTCGATATGTTTTTTTAAATCGCACTTGATTAACAAGACCGGGTGGACTGATTCTTTTAGCATTAAAATTCAAATCCTTAGTCCCAGTAATAGAATTTTTGGCTTGAGTTAGGGTTACTAGATTGATAATTAGAGTTATTTCCCTTTATATAGGTATTGCCATTATATCGTATCACTCTTATCAACGTATTACAAGATAAGTTTGTTAGATAACCTTGTATATTATATTTTCATGTCCAAGGAAATGCAAACGTCATGCAGTGTACAATGAGGGGAACTTTGTCAGGACAGCGACATGAGCCTTCTCTTATTTTCGATTTTAAACTGTCGAAATATCTTAAACGTGCGCAGCTTGTATCAACGGGTTCTCGATTTAATGTTTCGTCCTAGTCGGCACTTGACCTGCATCACTATCAATGTCTAGTCATGCCCCACGGAATAAGACTTATGCAAATATCTAAATGTGTTTTAATTAAATAGATTATATATATTACACCAAGTTAACAGAATTAACATAATAACAAAAATATCTACCACAAATTATAATTAACATTACAATTACAAATATCTAAATATGTTTGTTATTAAAGAGATTATATATATTACACCAAGTTACCAGAATTAACATAATAACAAAAATATCTACCACAAATTAAAATTAACATTACAATTACAAATATCTAAATATGTTTGTTATTAAAGAGATTATATATATTACACCAAGTTAACAGAATTAACATAATAACAAAAATATCTACCACAAATTAAAATTAACATTACAATTACAAATATCTAAATATGTTTGTTATTAAAGAGATTATATATATTACACCAAGTTAACAGAATTAGCATAATAACAAAAATATCTACCACCAATTAAAATTAACATTACAATTACAAATATCTAAATATGTTTGTTATTAAAGAGATTTTATATATTACACCAAGTTAACAGAATTAGCATAATAACAACAATATCAACCACAAATTAAAATTAACATTACAATTACAAATATCTAAATATGTTTGTTATTAAAGAGATTATATATAATACACCAAGTTAACAGAATTAACATAATAACAAAAATATCTACCACAAATTAAAATTAACATTACAATTATCTAAATATCTAAATATGTTTGTTATTAAAGAGATTATATATATTACACCAAGTTAACAGAATTAACATAATAACAAAAATATCTACCACAGATTTTGACATAATCAGTTAGAATGAATGTGCACAATAAAGATCTAAAATTTAAATTCTGTGAACTTTTTACCCGGATAATCTTGCTATTTGCTAGGAAGTGACGTCATAGCATCATCTATTTCCGGAGAATGTTACTATTTGCCAGGAAGTGACGTCATAGCATCAGTAATATCTTACTTCCCGGAGAATGTTACTATTTGCCAGGAAGTGACGTCATATCATCAGTAATAACTTGCTTTCCGGAGAATGATACTATTTGCCGGAAATGACGTCATAGCATCAGTTATAACTTACTTCCCGGAGAAAGTTGGCAATATTTGAATTAGATGCGTTTTTGTGGGCAGATTCGATTAGGTACTACAATTTGGTGCAATTTGGTTTAGATTTACACTTAGCAGTGGTCTACAAATACGAAATGTAAATCGACGATTTGGGAATGTGGCTGCCTCCGCTGACAACCAATGAAAGGTCGCTATTTTGATTACATTAGCAACCTCCACTTTTCGCCATCTTGGAAAAGCCTAATCGAATCGCCTAATCCCCTCATGTGACGATAAGGTAAACTGACTCACAAATGTACCGAGTAGCCTAATCGTCCTGATCTAATCGGCCCACAAAAACGCCTTAGGTTTCAGTCTTTAGCAAATCAGCTGTCGTATAGACGTCTAATCGGCCCACCTTCAAGCTCCAGTATTTTTTAGCCCCATGTTCAACTTTTCTTTGGATTCAGTCACTGACACATTTTCGAATCTTTTGCGTTTCAGAATTGTCAAAATGATAAATGATGCAACACAACACGCAACAGATTGGTTTGAGGATCCATGGTAAATTGTTTTCCCTCCAAACTATTATTATCCCTCTATAATAAATTGGATCAAGTTTGATGATGTTTTACTGTGTAGACACAAATCCACCACAAGATTCATACATACATGGTCATACAAATGTATCATGTTTTGAACAAATGTATAAGCGTGTGGACGAGCCTTTAACTTCACATTCCAACACTCATCTTATAGTACTCTTATAAAATTTCTGATAGAAAAATTACCATCTTTGTCTACAAAACCATTTTTAGGGTCCTTAAAAGTCTCGAAATACATAACACTGTCATCTCCATGTCCTATACCACCTGCTTCTAGCTCAAAAGTGTACTTGTTTTGTGGTCGAGGGTCTTCGTCGCTTTTTTGTAGAATAGTAAAACTATATTCAACTTTTACTTTCCTTTTCTCATTTGTTTTGTTATTTAAACTAAGATAGACACCTAGAGTATCACCATGCTCTTTTTTCAAATAATATACCTTTACATACCATATTAATTCACCAAAGTTATAAAATGCTTCTTGTTGTTTTTGAAAACTCAAAGATATTGTATTTACGTTGAATTCCATTGTAAATATATTGCTGAAATTTTTACATTCGCCAACCAATTTCTCGACCCAATTTCTGACGCCATTTCCAGGAAGAAAACCAGGGAATTGTAAATCAGGAACGACCAAATCTTTCTGTTTAACGTTCATATCATTATTTCTATTTCTCTCATTTCTTTCTACAATTTTAACAACCGACTCTCCTTCTAGGGTCATCAGAGATTCTTTAATGTCAGATTTTAGCTCAGTGATGGAAATTTCCATTTCTTTCATCAAAATTTCCAACTTTTGTCTTTCTTCATGTCGAGTTTTGTTGATTTGAGTTTTAATTTGTTCAGCTCGAGATTGGACCAAGTTAGAAATGAGCTGGACTTGTTGATCCACCTTGTTACACGCCTCCTCACTACAAATATCAATCTCACTCAGTTTAGATGTCAGGTCATCTAAAAATTTCTGTAAACGGTCGATCTGAGCCTGTAAATTAATATTTAAACATTTTGAATCATCTCGTAATTTGGTTTGGGTATCTTTATTGTCTAAATTCAATATCTGGTGTCCATTGTGCACACCTCTATTACTCTCATCAACATAACATTGTAAACAAACACAAGTTTTACATTCTACACAATGTATTTCAATCGGTTTAGATGTATGTACAGGACACAGGTCTACTGGGACATCATTTGTCTGTGGATTCTGGTTACCATGGTTACTGTCCTCTGATATTTCTTCTTCTTCTTGAATTCCATCAACAATCTCAACAATCACGTGATTTTTAGTGATGGAAATTTTGCCGTGATATGTTTTACAAACATTACACATATTCTGTTTACAATCTTTACATCGATATTTTACAATAGTTTGACTTTCACATACGTCACAGAGGCCCCGGTATGATGCTAGTGCTGCTACGTCATTCATATTAGACACGTCATCAGTTTCTGTGTTAGTGTTCCCTACGTCATCATTATCACTGACGTCATCACCTTTAAAATCCTGAAATTCCTTGACTCCACCAGAAGGAAGTTGAATTTGTACACGACAGAGAGGACACGGAAATTGTCCGTCTTGGAGAGATTTGTTGACGTAATCAGATAAACATTGACAACAATAAACATGTAAACAAGTCAATAATTTAGGTTGTTTACGATCATGTAAACAAATACTACAAGTTCTATCTGGGTTATCCATAGTAATTTTAGTTTAAAGTCAGGAATAAATAGTTCATCCAATGTAAAAACAATCCTAGTTTCACTTTCAATTTAAAAACACCTTATTATCAAGTATCAAGTTCAAATACTTAGAATTCTACTTTTACTTTCTGTATCTATTAATAAACTGAAAACACAGACTGAATGTTTGTTGTATGTATTTTAACTATATCAGAATGTCACCATAGTTTAGTTTAACTCACTAATAATAAATTGATCACTATAATAATACTGATAATAACAGAATAACAGACAGAATCCTAGTTGTGTGTCGAACTAGAAATATATTTTACTTCCTCCTTCGTGGTTGATTCACTGAATAATATATCTATACACAGTTTATATATACTCGATTTACCAGTCGTTTAGTAGTCTCGAACATTAGGTTGTCCTATATTCTAACCTCCATCTTTATTCATTCAACAAATCATTCGACTCAATGTTGGCGACATAAACTCGATTCACCAGTCACCATTAGGTTGTCCTATATTCTAACCTCAGACCTTATTCATTCAACATTCGTCAATGAGAATCAGACATGTAAACAGCAAGTGTTTCAAAGAGGGTTGGGGGTGTTCCGAAGTACAAACAAGGGGGCTATTAAGAGAATCTTCAATTTTAAAATGTCAGCATTTTGCAGGTGTCGGAGAATAGTAAAGTTTTATCCAATATGGCGATTTCCTTATAGTATACGAGATTATCTAGCACGATAGTTCCGAAGTTGATACGAGTGATTCTAACACCAGTCCTTATTCATTCAACTGGGTTCGTACACTACTCCATTTCTACTACCACATTTACTGTGTATATAGTTAGACTACAGTAATAATTTAATAATTACAAACATTTCTTCCTAGAAATCTACTTTCACTTTCCTGTATTCAATTTGATTTCGTTGTATTTGGACTCAAATTAATTTCCGTGATATTCTAAGCTCTTAATTACGATCCGAAGATTAAATCCTGGGTTTTCAACTTGGGGGACATGTCCCAGACTGAGGACAGTTTGGAAATTTCCAAGGGGACACAAACTGAGATATAGGTTTAACAAAATTATATTATCTGAGTGGATATGGATCCAATGTCCACTGTCCACAACGACTCTATACACCCCCGCCACAATTTAAGGAAATTGCCTGTTTTCGATGACTTCTGGGGACATGGTCATTTCCTGATGCTTATTCAGGGACGCTTGAGAAAACCAGTTGAAAACCCAGGTTTAAAATGAACATTCTGGAGCTATTTAGTCCGGTTCTCCTTAATGCATTTCATTTCATTTTTAAATGAACAAAAAAAAATAAGTTCTCAAATTTGGCTTATAGGAGTACATTTGTATACGTTCATTGATGGTGTCTAAAGTATACACAAAAATAATCCGTAATACAGGTAGTTATTCAAAAACGCATAAAATGTTCTGGGAACGTTTATCCGTAATTATATTTAAAGTTTTGTTTTGGATTTATCAGATTATACGGGTAATCTGTTGTATTGTCAGGTAAGTCCCTCGATAATAATGAAATAAAAATAATCCATAATATAGGTAGTCATTGAAAAACGCTTTAAACAATTTGGAAGCGTTTTTATATATTTAAGGTAGTTTTCTGAATGTATGTTTATGACGCCAGGTAAGTCCTGATAAATATACTCTTATTGATCAAATCTTAGCATGTAGAATTTAAGTCCATTCTAAGATGATGTATTTCTTTACGATATTAAAATGTTCTAACTCAGTATATAAATTACAATATGTTTTGAGGTAGTTTTTGTCACTTTCGAATTTTTTTTTATATTCCCTTTTATATTTTATAATATTGTAGAATACAAGTATTTTAAAAGTTTGGTATTTATGTTGCCATTTACATTATTGTTTTGTATTGAATTATTGTTGAGTGGCAAATCTTTCTATTTGTAACGCTTTGTTTTCGTTATCATTTATATTTTTGGGAAACTTTCTAGAGAAAATCGAAAATGGTGTAGCATAATTGTATCCATTAAAGATTATTAAATGACCTGGAATCAAAAATGAATGTCTAAAACTCATTTTTTGCTCAACCGGAAGTGGGCTATTGCATAATATGCAATTATTTTGCACTTAGTCTGTAGTGTATTTATGAACCGATTTGGCTGAGATTTTCTTTAATATATTCATTGTAAAAAGAAGTATCAGGTGAGGCTACACAAATATCAATTTTTAAATATTTTTGTCAAAATGTCCTATCTGTTCGAATTTGCATCACCGACATGTTGAATATATTGATACTTCCGCGTTCGATATAATTATGTTGGTCTGTCCTTTTTGTATTTCAATACAGTAGCCGGCATACAGCCAGCTTTTACTTTGTATTTGAAATGATGTCACACCGCTTTACTAAAGCTTTAAACATTTGCCAAAAATTTTCTTTATTAAAATGATGTCTTTTATCATAAAAGTGTTTGAGTCAACTGTTTCTGTTTACTGTAGAGACAGTATAGAAACAGTTATAATACAGTTGGAGGTGTTAGTCACTTGTCCTAAACTAACTTTATAACGTAGAGTTATATCACACTAAACTAACTTTATAACGTACAGTTATATTACACCGGGCACCTGTCAACAGTCAACTATACATACAGAGATACAGTTTTATATTGTAAACACTGATTATACAGGTAAGTTATATTGACTGTTTTATAACTTATAATTTATACAGGTAAGTTATATTGACTGCTTTATAACTTATAATTTATACAGGTAAGTTATATTGACTGCTTTATAACTTATAATTTATACAGGTAAGTTATATTGACTGCTTTATAACTTATATTTT
This sequence comes from Lottia scabra, assembly GCA_029955415.1. Lineage (NCBI taxonomy): Eukaryota > Metazoa > Mollusca > Gastropoda > Lottiidae > Lottia > Lottia scabra. Next base: position 47,790,629 of record JARJEI010000001.1, read on the forward strand.
ATACAGGTAAGTTATATTGACTGCTTTATAACTTATAATTTATACAGGTAAGTTATATTGACTGCTTTATATCTTATAATTTATACAGGTAAGTTATATTGACTGCTTTATAACTTATTATTTATACAGGTAAGTTATATTGACTGCTTTATAACTTATAATTTATACAGGTAAGTTATATTGACTGCTTTATAACTTATAATTTATACAGGTAAGTTATATTGACTGCTTTATAACTTATAATTTATACAGGTAAGTTATATTGACTGAAATATTACAGCTTACAGCCCATTGAAGTTTCTATAAGGTGGGTCTGAGGCTACAACGATACCAAGGGGACACTCACGGGCTTTCCTTTCCGTATTTAAAATGATTAGAGATTTGAAAGTTCGTGAGCGCATGGGGAAGAGGTTGGAGTCACGTCGTACGTGCTATAATTGATTCTGTAGGTTTTCCATCGCGGTTACAACTCTATGCTCGTTTCTTCAACGTGTTGCCCCAACCCACAGACTTTCGCCCTAATTTTGATATTTCCTCATTGTAAATTTGCACAGTATTTAGTATTTGGTAGTTTTCAAAACGGCTAGAGTGCGGTGCTTATTGTTTTCATTTACATATATCTAACTGATCCGATTTTGATTTTTAAATAACGATTATGATATAATAATATTATATTAAAATTAGTCGTTATGTTAAACATACACCGCCCACACAATAGTGAATAAATATATTTTACTTTAATTATTAACTGTGTCAAATATAATTAATTTCAAATGCACAAATTTGGTTTCAGGGCACTGAATACAAATTAAATCACGACTACAGTGAGGTATATAACGTTGTGCAGCGAAACTTCGTATTTAGACAAGTACAAGTACATATAGATAATAAGGAAGTTGCCTAATTTAAACTACAAAGTCAACAGTAGCAAATTTTTCACTTCCAGATCTTACTACCATCAACAACTTAACCAACAGTACCAAACCATCCAGTTGATCCTGATCCTACTTCCAACAGCTACAAAGCCATTAGAACTTAACCATCCAATTGATCCTTCTACCAATTACCACGACTACCATCAACTACTATACCAATAGTACTGAGCCGTCCACCTGATCCTTTATCTACTACCAACTAACGGGACTATTAAATCAACAACTATAAAGCCATTAGAACTGAACCATATATTTAATCCTGATCCTTCTACTACCACGCCTACCGAATGTGTCGTTTCAGCTTCAAAACAACATCCATGAAATTATCTGAAAACATTTCCGTGTGAGATGAGGGCAGCATTATCAAAAAATAGTGGGAATATTTATAATTGTGAATATGAGTCCCAATATCTGAACAATTAGTGTGTTCCAAAAATAAACATATAGTAGAGTCGCGGGTCTCAAAAATTCGTTTTGTTTCTTATTTAAATTCGTTCCAACTGTATAATAATAATCTGTAGTTAAGAATATTTTAATGTGTGAACATTTTGTTCCTAGGAAGACAAGCTAGTGCTAGAAATTGTGATTTTGGACTGAGAGATTTTAGCAGATATCATGGATTCTCCTTGTGATGAAAACACTAACAATAACATGGATGTTACTTTAAGAGAGGACACGTCAAATTATTTGGACAACGGTGAGAACATATCGGGTAGGGGCAATGGTGAAAATGTGTCGGTTAGGGGCAATGGTGAAAGTGTGTCGGTTAGGGGCAATGGTGAAAGTCTGTCGGGTAGGGGCAATGGTGAAAATAGGGTGGGTGGGGGCAATTGTGAAAATCGGGTGGGTGGGGACACTATGAACAATCGGAATAGTGACAGTGAAAACGAAAATATTCGAATCGAGGAAACTGTTGTAAGAAGGCGAAAAACTGATCGGAAACGGGCGACAATCAGAACTAAATTATGGAGGAGATCAATGATGGAGAGAAGTATTTTACCCCCACCGCCCCTTCCACCCGACCCCTCACACCCTGCCCCTGATGACAATAATACTACATCGTCTGACAATAATAGGGCATGCCCCAAAATGATATCAGTATCACCAAACGACAATACAGTATCACCGAGGGCTGATGAAACTGTGCTACCAACAAGTTCTATAGAGACCACACTCGATACACGTGTATCTCCTTCAAGAGTGGATACAGATACAATTACAAGCAAGTCTCATTCAATTTCCCAAGATTCTGACCTGATCTCAAGTAGCACAAGCACATCACCAAAAGATACTGAAATTTCAACAATTTCAGAACATAGTGGAATATCTCCAGGAGACCTGAATGTATCACCAATAGAACAGGAACTATCAGCCCGCCAAGGAATTAAACAATCACCTTCCAACGACAACAAGTGGATGAAAAGAAAACGTCTATCAATAATGATACGCAAGACTTTACCTCCTCCGCCAGTGCCGCCGAATTCAACTCATCATTAGACTAGTAGTGACGACATGTAGAAATGAATTGAATGGAGTTTTACGTTCTACTTTTCTGCACCTATATGGGCTAATTGAGGACAGGCAAACGCCATACAGTGTGCAATGAGGGAAATTTTGCCAGTACTGACGGACATATCGAGTTATATTTGGCACCATTGCTAGGGCTTGGTATGAATACAGGATATGCTTACTCTTATAGACACATTTGTATCAAACCAAGACCAATATGTTTTAGAAGTTATTAAAGTTGAGTATATGGATTGAAATATTTGATACCACTTTTCATTGTGTAATATTTACTCATTTATTGATATACTTCCTCAAAGGAAAAGTTCATTAGCTGCTACCAATGTATTTCCGAGATTCGTTTTACGGTCGGATTTATTTTTGTGTATGCGCTTTGAGCTAATGAAGACACACAACGTCGTGTAGTGTACAACTAGGGAAATTTAAAACGGTGTTGACCTGCCGAGGTTATTTTTGAAGGTAATCAATGAAATAAACTGGAGTTTTACGTCCTACTTTATGCACTTGATGAGGTTAAGGAAACAAAATTGAGTTTAAGATTCTATTTTTCTGTTCGTGATAAGGCTAATGAGGACAAACAACGTCAGGAAGTGTACAATAACGTTTACCAGGGACAGTGGTGTTAGCTTAAAGAGGATATTTTAAATGGAGATTATTTCAATGAAAAGGAAATAGAGTTTGACCCTCTGAAAGGAATACTACCTCTTAGAGAATATTCAAAAAAAAAAAAAAATACAATTACTACAAGATATACACAATATTGAGCGATTTATTAAGCGTTTTTCAATAATATGGATAATTTTTTAGATTTATGGTTTATTTGATTCTGTTTGTATACTTTGGACACTGCTGATGAATATATACTCTTATTGACCAAGTTTGAGGACTTAATTCTTTGTTCATTTTAAGAAATGGTATCGCTTTAAATTTTCTGCACTAGGCCTAATGGGATAATGACAATGAGGGATATATTGTCAACTGGAGTAGTGTGCTCCCTCCATTTCCTGTCAGTAAAAAACGAAACTGAAAATTATGAGTAATGATGAGTAATTCTGACAGCCTATTCTTGATTCAAAACAGAAATATTTCATTCATAAATTGTAAAAGTAGCCCTAGATTTCAGTCGTAAAGAAATATAAGACGCCGGAAATATTTTATCACAAGTTATTTAGTTTCAGTTATTGGACTATGGATGTATAACGTTGCCAAAATTGTCGATTGTGTTGCAACATTTGTCAATGCTACAAATTACAATTGTCGATGCAAAATGTATTAGTATACTCCAAAATGTTGTAATTATGACATTGGTGTTTCAACACAATCGTCAATTTTGGCAACGTTATAATTCTATAGAAATCTACTTTTATTCTCCAGTATTCAATTTGATTTCGTTGGATTTGGCCTCAGAACAACAATCGCAACCCCCTCTAATTATTACAGTCAACAAAAATAATTTTTGACAGAGTTCTCTCCCTTAATGTTAAATTTTATTAAATTAATTGCCTTGAAACAGAAATCAGAAATCAATAACCTATTGATGTAATATCATTGAGCAGCAGTGGCGAGTGTGGCGCCAAGCAGGGTATGCTTACTCTTTTAGACACCTTATAACACTTTTCAAATGAAAAGTTTATTAGCTGCTACCAATGTATTGCCAATGAGTTTACATGGATTTCAAGATTTGTTTTACGCCCGGTTGGGATCGTTCGTGTTTGGGTTTTATTCATTCACGCTATGTTTTCGGACATGATAAAGATTGCAGAGAAAACCATGATTCGATCAAGAAGTCTGAGAGGTTGTAAAGGAAGAACGTTACTCATGTATTTCCCCATCGTCAATTGTCCTATTATGTACAGCAACATTCCACATTCTCCAGCATATTGGGTACATCTACTGGTTCGATACGTTTTTTAAATACCACTTGATTAACAAGGGCGAGTGGACTGATTCTTTCAGCATTAAAATTCAAACCCTGAGTCGCAGGAATAGAATATTTGGCCGGTGAGGGTTACTAGATTGATAATTAGAGTTATTTCCCTTTATATAGGTATTGCCATTATATCGTATCACTCGTATCAACGTATTACAAGACAACTTTGTTAGATACACTTGTATATTATATTTTCATGTCCAAGGAAATGCAAACGTCATGCAGTGAGCAATGAGGGAAATTTTGTCAGGACAGCGACATTAGCCTTCTTCTATTTTCGATTTTCAACTGTCGAAATATCATAATCGTGCACAGCCTGTAGCAAACGGGTTTTTGATTTAAAGGGACAGTCTGAATTTGTTTTAGGTCAAAAACGTTTTTTACAAAAAATCTGTAACTGTGTGCCCTTTATTGTATCTGAAAGTTTGAACTAAAAAAAATCCAGCCGTTAATTTTTAAACGCTAAAAACATAAAAGCCTAATTGAAGAGAAATGTCCCTCTTGTGTATTTAAAAGGTTTCAGCTAGAAATATTGAGCCATTTAAAGGGCAAACAGCAAAACTAGGTCAAATTGCTTAATTAACAATAAGTACTCCGTGTTTGTAATTAACCCTTTAAGACCAAATTCAGTTTGATCAAGAAGGTATAGAGATACAATAAGCATACTTTAAAAATACTCTCAGGTAGCATTAGCGATTTTTTTTGACAATAGAAACTTTTTTCAAAAAAGCAGAATGGCCCTTTAATGTTTCGTTCGAACGAATCGACGCTTCTTTCCAAGTGGGCACCTGACCTGCATCACTGACAGTGGGAAACGGGTTGAAAATCCAAAATATGTCATTTCGAACCATGCTGGGATTGAAACTTGACCCCCAGGTAATGCTAGGTTTACACTATGTTCCCGGTAGCCACACGGCGCCCGAAACGTATTGCGCCGTGGATTTTTGGAATTTTTGTCTCCATATCCAAGTTTTGTTAAGTTGTTATAAAGTTTCCTCACGGTTTATTTCTGTGTCCTTGACAAGCCGATGGGGCGATGAAGCGGTTCCACCAGGATGCACCAAGGTTCGGGCCGCGTTCTACCACTGATGCATGTTTGTTGCTTCCCGGTCTGATGCGTGCTGATGGGATCTCTCACGTTGTTAACGTTTTCATCCAGGTCTATTGCGTCTGTCAAGGTCTCCTACGGATCAAACGTGGAAGTTGTGGTGCTTGTTACACTTTTATAGCCACGGTACAACGAAAACCCCCCAAACAATTTCAATCATTCTAAGCGTTTACACTATATTCCCGACGGCCACGGTAATCAAGCCTCGGGCCAACGTGGTGTAAACGGCGTGAACGTGGGACTTCGCTGGGGGACGGGATAGGCAAACCTGACAGATTGTGATTACCGTGGCTGCCGGGCTAGATTTTTAAACTGTCAAAAAATTTGCCATGGCAGCCACGGTGCAGAGAAACGTAACAGGCCGTATGAAACGGGGTAAACGCTATAGAACGTGACAGATCGTATGTTAGGTCGTTACAGAACTTGGTAATCGCTACAAAACGTGACAGGACGTGTATTAAGTCGTTACAAACATGGAAGTAGTCCATAGTGGAACGGGAACCATGCATATTCCACGGCGTCTAACGTTCCTTTCCAGTTTTGTCAACATGTGTCCCGTTTTGTGAACTGTTATCAGGGCAAGCTAGGGTGAACAAAACCGTTTCATTACGTTTTAATACGTTTCATTACCTTTCAATAAAGGTGCATCCCGATGTGTGGCGTTTTTGCAGATCAGAGCATCACGGTTCATTGATTTCTGATACCCGGTTTTATTAAGTGATATTACAGTTCTCAAACCCGCCGTGGCTGCCGTGGCAAAATTTTTGACAGTAAAAATTCTGGCCCGCATCCACGGCAGTCACGTTTTCCTATCGCGTTGTCTCGCGTTCTCCACGTTGACCATGAAACGTGATGACCGTGACTGCCGGGAACATAGTGTAAACCTAGCATAAGCCAGCAAGCGTCTAACTCACTGAGCTAACGCAGTCTAGTCATGCCCCACGGAATAAGAATTACAAATATCTAAATGTGTTTTAATTAAATAGATTATATATATTACACCAAGTTAACAGAATTAACATAATAACAAAAATATCTACCACAAATTCAAATTAACATTACAATTACAAATATCTAAATGTGTTTGTTATTAAAGAGATTATATATATTACACCAAGTTAACAGAATTAACATAATAACAAAAATATCTACCACAAAATAAAATGAACATTACAATTACAAATATCCAAATGTGTTTGTTATTAAAGAGATTATATATATTACACCAAGTTAACAGAATTAACATAATAACAAAAATATCTACCATAAATTAAAATTAACATTACAATTACAAATATCTAAATGTGTTTGATATTAAAGAGATTATATATATTACACCAAGTTAACAGTTGACAGGAAGTGATGTCATAATATCAGTAATCATACTCCACGGAAAATGTTACTATTTGACAGGAAGTGACGTCAATCTAAACTTTCCATCTATCACTTATCTTTCTGTTTTTTTAATTTCAATTGTGATTGAAAAATTACCATCTTTGTCTACAAAACCATTTTTAGGATTCTTTAAAGTCTCGAAATAAATTATAATAATAATAATAATAACTTTATTTTGGCAACCCATTTAGACCATAGTCCAATTTTCAATAGGTCCCACTAAACTACATAATTATATACAAAGTAACATATAGAAGAGAAATACAATATACATAATATACATTTACAAGAGTCATTGACTCTGAAAGAAATAGAAAATAATATATGAGATATAAGATATAAAATAATTTTTAAAACCAAATGAAAGAAATAAAAAACCAACAAAGTAGGGATGATTATAAATACTACTGCTCTTTTTTGTCAACAAGAACAAATTTCCGCAATTCTTTTTTAAATGTATATAAGGAAGGATTATGTTTCACAGTTTGTGGTAAGGAATTCCAAAGTAAAGAAGCGGTATATTGAAATGTTCTCATCATAGCAGTCTTATTACATTTCGGTATATCTAAAGTTCGGAGTGTTTCAGATCTCAGTGTCATTCTGGTTTCCGTTAATTTCGATCTTTCTGTAAATTTACTGTACAAATATTCAGGATTTCCAGTTTGAAATATTTTAAAAGTCAATATGCCACGATTATATGTAATACGTTGATACAATGTCAACCAATTTAGAATTTTGAATAAAGGTGCCGAAGGGGAATCATGTTTTTCATCTAATATACTCCTTGCAGCGCGTTTTTGTAATTTATAGAGAACCTCTAATTTACTTTTATTGGAATTACCCCAAACTGTAGAACAATAATCAAAAAATGGTAAAATATAACTATTATAATATAATTTACGTATGTCTAATGGAAGGCATTTTTTAATTTGGCTTAAAAGAAAGATTTTTGAACTTATAATATTTGAGAGTTTTTTTATTTGAAAATCCCATTCAAGATGGTGGTCAATAGTGAGGCCAAGTAAAACGGTGTTGGTAACATTTTGTAAAGGTACATTATTTATGGTCAATGATAATTGGTTATTTAATGTGTGCACATTGGAACCAATTAACAAAGCCTTTGTTTTTGTAGCATTTATAATCATCCCATTATCCTCACACCATGTTTTAATATTAACTAAATCATCTTGGAGGGTGGCATTAATAAGATTAATGTTATGGTGAGAAAAATGTAATGTACTGTCATCAGCAAACAAATCCGTGTCACAATTTTTAACGTGAAATGGCAAATCATTTATAAAAATTAGAAAAAGAAGATTAAACTTCCATCTCCATATCCACCACCACCTGCTTCTAACTCATAAGTATGGGTGCTTCCTGAACAAGATTTCACGGCGATTTTATTTAGAATAGTAAAACTATATTCAACTTTTACTTTCCCAATGACACTTGTCTTATAGAAATAAAGATAAACAGCAAGAGTTTTACCAGTTTCACTGTCCTCACAGCTTGCCACCACACTCCATTTCAAGTCACAAAAGTTAAAATATTCAACTTGTTCTTTGTAAAGATTTGAGGAAATTTTATTTATGTTGTACTTCAGTGTAAAATGTTGTTGTTTTAAATTTTTACATTCGCCAATCAATTTCTCGACCTCATATCTGACGTCATTTCCAGGAAGAAAACTAGGATATTGTAAATCAGGAACGACCAAATCTTTCTGTTTAACTTTCATTTCATTATTTCTATTTCTCTCATTTCTTTCTACAATTTTAACAACCGACTCTCCTTCTAGGGTCATCAGAGATTCCTTAATGTCGGATTTTAGCTCAGTGATGGAAATTTCCATTTCTTTCATCAAAATTTCCAACTTTTGTCTTTCTTCATGTCGAGTTTTGTTGATTTGAGTTTTAATTTGTTCAGCTCGAGATTGGACCAAGTTAGAAATGAGCTGGACTTGTTGATCCACCTTGTTACAAGCCTCCTCACTACAAATATCAATCTCACTCAGTTTAGATGTCAGGTTATCTGAAAATTTCTGTAAACGGTCGATCTGAGCCTGTAAATTAATATTTAAACATTTCAAATCATCTCGTAACTTGGTTTGGGTATCTTTATTGTCTAAATTCAATATCTGGTGTCCATTGTGCACACCTCTATTACTCTCATCAACATAACAGTGTACACAAACACAAGTTTTACATTCTACACAATAAATTTCAATCGGTTTGGATGTATGTAAAGAACACAGATCTACTGGGACATCATTTGTCTGTGGATTCTGGTTACCATGGTTACTTTCCTCTGATATTTCTTCTTCTTCTTGAATTCCATCAACAATCTCAACAATCACGTGATTTTTACTTAAAGAAAACTTGATGTGAATTTTCTTACAAACATCACACATATTCTGTTTACAATCTTTACATCGATATTTTACAATAGTTTGATTTTCACATACGTCACAGAGGCGTACGTCTGTTGGTAGGGCTGTTACGTCATTCATATTAGACACGTCATCAGTTTCTGCGCTGGTGTCCACTACATCATCGACACCACTGACGTCATCACCTTCAGAAAAATCCTGCAATTCCTCGACTCCACCAGAAGGAAGTTGAATTTGTACACGACAGAGAGGACACGGAAATTGTCCGTCTTGGAGAGATTTGTTGACGTAATCAGATAAACATTGACAACAATAAACATGTAAACAAGTCAATAATTTAGGTTGTTTACGATCATGTAAACAAATACTACAAGTTCTATCTGGGTTATCCATAGTAATTTTAGTTTAAAGTCAGGAATAAATAGTCCTCCCAATGTAAAAACAATCCTAGTTTCACTTTCAATTTAAAAACACCTTATTATCAAGTATCGAGTTCAAATACTTAGAATTCTACTTTTACTTTCTGTTTCTATTAATAAACTGAAAACACAGACTGAATGTTTGTTGTATGTATTTTAACTATATCAGAATGTCACCATAGTTAGTTTAACTCACTAATAATAAATTGATCACTATAATAATACTGATAATAACAGAATAACAGACAGAATCCTAGTTGTGTGTCGAACTAGAAATATATTTTACTTCCGCCTTCGTGGTTTATTCACTGAATAATATATCCATATACAGTTTATATATACTCGATTTACCAGTCGTTTAGTAGTAGTCGCGAACTTTAGGTTATCCTATATATTCTATATAATCATTTTAACAGTGAAATAAATTTTTTGCAGACCGAAGCTCTTTGGGAGTTACGTGCCCTTGCCGCTAGAGGACTCGTCCTCTCTCAGTTTGGCACCTTCAAGGTCTGTACTCCTTTTCGGCCCATAATGCCGGTATTATTAAAATCTATTATTCAGTCTTCATGCTTAAAACCATGTTTTTATTCCAGTCGGGATGGGGAGATAACTACTACTGGACAACAATACAAACATGTGTTGAAAATCCAAGACTTAACAATTATGTCTCATTTTAAACACAGTGGCGATAAGCCTGTTGTGATCTCTTTTAAGACGTCTTCAAAAGTACAATACTGCCCTGTTCGCACCACGTTGCAATATTTAGCTTTGAGAGGATCATGTCCCGGTCCATTATTCCAATTCCCAGATGGTCATGCAGTGTTTAGAAACTTCTTCACTAGCCATTTGCAGTCATCATTGACTCGATTTTCAGATTTCGAAAATTATAAAAAAATAATTATAGAAATTACAAAAATATTTTGACGAATAAAAAAATAAATTAAATGCCAAATAGTCGGGGGCCATGGTCACTCAGCCCCATCCCTCCCGCTCATCGACCCCTACAGTGTCTTTTATACTGATCACATATGATCGACAAAAATTTGCTCCATCTGCCCATTAGTAATGATGCTTGTGTTTGGAAACCGACTGCGGACATTTTCAGCCTCGCCTTCTCGCCCCCGACAAAGCGATGAAACTCGACTTCTCGAGGAAAAAGGCGAGGAAAAGGGCAAGAAAAAGGGCGAGGAAAAGGGCGAGAAAGCGAGAATTAAATGTCTGCAGTCGGCAATCAATTACACAAGTGTTGTAAAAACTTTATATTATACAAAAATAAAACTTTATATTATACAAAAATAAAAACTTTGTATTATAGAAAAATAAAACTTTATATTATACAAAAATAAAAACTTTATATTATACAAAAATACAAACTTTATATTATACAAAAATACAAACTTTATATTATACAAAAGTACAAACTTTATATTATACAAAAATAAAACACTATATTATACAAACATAAAACACTATATTATACAAAAATAAAACAGTATATTATACAAAAATAAAACTTTATACTATACAAAAATACAAACTTTATATTATACAAAGTACAAACTTTATATTATACAAAAATAAAACACTATATTATACAAAAATAAAACACTATATTATACAAAAATAAAACACTATATTATACAAAAATAAAACACTATATTATACAAAAATAAAACACTATATTATACAAAAATAAAACACTATATTATACAAAAATAAAACACTATATTATACAAAAATAAAAACTTTATATTATACAAAAGTACAAACTTTATATTATACAATAATAAAACACTATATTAAACAAAATTAAAACACTATATTATACAAAAATAAAACAGTATATTATACAAAAATAAAACTTTGTATTATACAAAAATAAAACTTTATATTATACAAAAATAAAAACTTTGTATTATAGAAAAATAAAACTTTATATTATACAAAAATAAAAACTTTATATTATACAAAAATAAAAACTTTATATTATACAAATATAAAACACTATATTATACAAAAATAAAAACTTTATATTATACAAATGTTATACAAAAACAAAATAAACATAGAGTCATACTATGGTATTCACTTTAAGTTGAAAAAAATGCACAAAAGCAACACAGCACAAGGCACTTAGAAATACTGGGGTAATACGTGGTAGAGCTCACCGAAATTATCTTTAACCTTTTTTATAGGAGTCGTACACGTATCCGTTTATTAGCAACGTCTCTGGCCCGGTCATCTGTTGGCCCGGAGTGTCGCGGACGCTTCCGTTTGTTGAAAAAATATGTATAGTTCTCCCGTAGGTTGCCCGTCTTTGGCCAGGAAGTCACCCGGAATAGAAATGACTCGCCGCACCAAAACCGGCCTTTTATATGCCCGGAGCTCGTTGGACGCTCTCCCGCTCGGCTGTTTCCGTGACACATCCGGCAGACTTCATGGCCACGTCCGGGCGAGGTTCGCCCGGTTTCTTATAAACGGACGAGATCAGAGCGAGATCCGAGCAAAGACCGGAAGACATCCGGAGCGGTCCAAGGTCCGCGTGACGTCAGGAACGGATTTGAAGCGGACTTGGCGCCACGCTCATGGGGACCTCTCGAGTACCTTCGACCGCCCCAGTTTTTTGAACATGTTCAAAACTCGCGCGGAAATGAAAATTCGGCTAATGACCGCTTGCGGACTTCTTGAGGATCTCCAGCGGACCCCTCACGGACCCCCCAAAAGTGACCGGGCGAGCTTTTTTGGGCAGAAACGGATACGTGTGCGACTCCTATTAGGTTCGATTTGAAATGATGAAAATATGGTCTGCATGCTTCGCAGTAAAATTGAAATTGATAGCATCCGTAATAATTTACTTTCCAAAGAATGTTACTATTTGGTAGGAAGTGACGTCATAGCATCAGTAATATCTTACATCCCGGAGAATGTTACTATTTTCCTGGAAGTGACGCCATAGCATCAATAATAACTTATTCCCAGAGAATGTTACTATTTTCCTGGAAGTGACGTCATTGCATCAGTAATAACTGACTTTCCGAAGATTATTATTATTTGCTAGGAAGTGACGTCATAACATCAGTAATATCTTACTTCCCGGAGAATGTTATTATTTGACAGGAAGTGACGTCATAGCATCAGTAATAACTAACTTCCAGGAGAATGTTATTATTTGACAGGAAGTGACGTCATAGCATCAGTAATAACTAACTTCCAGGAGAATGTTATTATTTGACAGGAAGTGACGTCATAGCATCAGTAATAACTAACTTCCCGGAGAATGTTACTATTTGACAGGAAGTGACGTCATAGCATCAGGAATAACTTACTCCCCGGAGAATGTTACTATTTGACAGGAAGTGACGTCATAGCATCAGTAATAACTTACTTCCCGGAGAATGCTACTATTTGACAGGAAGTGACGTCATAGCATCAGGAATAACTTACTTCCCGGAGAATATCACTCATCTTTCAGTTTGCTTATTAAAATTCTGACAAAGAAATTGCCACCTTTGTCTACAAAACCATTTTCAGGAATCTCTAATTCTCTGAGATCAACTAAACCGGCATGCCCGTATCCCTTTCCACCTAATTGAAACTCATAAATCGTGTTGGTACTAAATATAGATTCTCCAACGATTTTATTTAGAATAGTAAATCTATATTCAACTTTTACTTTTCCAATATCTCTTATCTCAGATAAAAAAAGATAAAAACCTAGTCTTTCATCACCCTCGTCGTCCTCACAGCGTGCCATCACAACCCATTTCAATTCACCAAAGTTAAAATATACAAATTGACTCTTTTCTTCATCATACAAAATTTTATCTATGTTGAATTCCAGTGTAAAATTTTGTTGTTTTAAATTTTTACATTCACCTATCAATTTCTCTACCTTATCTCTGACGTCATTTCCAGGAAGAAAACTCGGGAATTGTAAATCATGAACTACCAAATCTTTCTGTTTAACTTCCATTTCATTATTTCTATTTCTCTCATTTCTTTCTACAATTTTAACAACCGACTCTCCTTCTAGGGTCATCAGAGATTCTTTAATGTCGGATTTTAGCTCAGTGATGGAAATTTCCATTTCTTTCATCAAAATTTCCAACTTTTGTCTTTCTTTATGTCGAGTTTTGTTGATTTGAGTTTTAATTTGTTCAGCTCGAGATTGGACCAAGTTAGAAATGAGCTGGACTTGTTGATCCACCTTGTTACACGCCTCCTCACTACAAATATCAATCTCACTCAGTTTAGATGTCAGGTCATCTGAAAATTTCTGTAAACGGTCGATCTGAAACTGTAGATTAATATTTAAACGTTTCAAATCATCTCGTAACTTGGTTTGGGTATCTTTATTGTCTAAATTCAATATGCGGTGTCCATTGTGCACACCTCTATTACTCTCATCAACATAACATTGTAAACAAACACAGGTTTTACATTCTACACAATAAATTTCAATCGGTTTAGATGTATGTACAGGACACAGGTCTACTTGGATATCATTTGTCTGTGGATTCTGGTTACCATGGTTACTGTCCTCTGATATTTCTTCTTCTTGAATTCCGTCAATAAACTCTACGATCACGTGATTTTTATTTAAAGTAAATTTTCTGTGACTTTTCTTACAAACATCACAAATATTCTGTTTACAATCTTTACATCGATATTTTACAATGGTTTGACTTTCACAAACGTCACAGAGACCCTGGTATGCTGCTAGTGCTGCTACGTCATTCATTTTAGACACGTCATCAGTTTCTGTGTCAGTGTTCACTACGTCATCACTACCACTGACGTCATCACCTTCAGAATAATCCTGAAACTCCTCGACTCCACCAGAAGGAAGTTGAATTTGTACACGACAGAGAGGACATGGAAATTGTCCGTCTTGGAGAGATTTGTTGACGTAATAAGATATACATTGACAACAATAAACATGTAAACAAGTCAATAATTTAGGATGTTTACGATCATGTAAACAAATACTACAAGTTCTATCTGGGTTATCCATAGTAATTTTAGTTTAAAGTTATGAATAAATAGTTTTTATCACAGTTTATCTCAGTTATATAATCTTACAACATTGTCTTTATTTCGCTTTTTACGATCCTTCGTGTCCTTCTTTCAGTTTTGTTGGAACGATACAAAGGTTTACTGACTTGCCGCTTGATTTACTTTTACTTTCTGTTACTATTAATAAACTGAAAACACAGACTAAATGTTTGTTGTATGTATTTCAACTATATCAGAATGTCACCATAGTTAGTTTAACTCACTAATAATAAATTGATCACTATAATAATACTGATAATAACAGAATAACAGACAGAATCCTAGTTGTGTGTCGAACTAGAAATATATTTTACTTCCTCCTTCGTGGTTGATTCACTGAATAATATATCTATACACAGTTTATATATACTCGATTTACCAGTCGTTTAGTAGTAGTCGAGATCATTAGGTTGTCCTATATTTTAACCTGCAGGAAATATTTACCACGTGTGACAAATAGCCAAAAGCTATTCAAACGGCTAATTCCACTCGTGGTAAAAATTGAAATAATATAAAATGAATTCTTTTGAATTCAATGATTTTCGAGCATGGTTTTTGATGATTTTTTTTTTATCTAAAACACTAGTTATATATTTGGAGAAGCTTCGTCTTCAGAGTTGTCTTTTCTTGGCCATTTACCGAGCATGATTGCCGCCTATCTTGGCCGAGTTATAATGTAAATCTGAAACATTGACGCATGTTGAGACGAATGGTTTTCCTGCCATTTTGTCTGTAGTGTTGCTAAGGGTTCCTAAGAGGCTGCAATATAATCAAAACGATGCAGTGTACAACGACCAATATTCTTGGATTCCCTAATTAAAAAAAAACTAGGGGTGTCTTGTGAGTCGGGTACACGGATGTCATTAATTTTCACCATTCCTATTTTCAGTCAATCGTCTGTGGGTCTTGCAATTCCAATAAAACCAAGCGTTTTGTGACGTCATACTTCCACATAATGTATTATCAACTGTTAAATTATTGATTCTTAATCAATAATTTCGAGAAAAAGCACCAACAATTTGTATGATGTAAACATAAGTCATAGGTGGCTTTGAAAAAACACTTAACAATATACAAAAAATATCTTTACAATCCCTTTTACATCCTGATATATGTATCTCCGTCTCTTCAGGATCATTTCATGTCCCGGCTGTTCGAATTTGAATCACCAACATAGTGAATATATTGATACTTCCGCATTCGATATAATTATGTTGGTTTTTCCTTTTTTATTTCAATACAGTAGCCGGCATACAGCCAGTTTTTCTTTTGTATTTGAAATGATGTCACACCGCTTTACTAAAGCTTTAAACATTTGCCAAATATTTTCGTTATTAAAAATGATTTCTTTTATTATAAAAGTGTTTGAGTCAACTGTTTCTGTTTACTGTAGAGACAGTATAGTAACAGTTATAATACAGTTGGAGGTGTTAGTCACTTGTCCTAAACTAACTTTATAACGTACAGTTATATTACACCGGGCACCTGTCAACAGTCAACTATACATACAGAGATACAGTTTTATATTGTAAACACTGATTATACAGGTAAGTTATATTGACTGCTTTATAACTTATAAATTATACAGGTAAGTTATATTGACTGCTTTATAACTTATAATTTATACAGTTAAGTTATATTGACTGCTTTATAACTTATAATTTATACAGGTAAGTTATATTGACTGCTTTATAACTTATAAATTATACAGGTAAGTTATATTGACTGCTTTATTACTTATAAATTATACAGGTAAGTTATATTGACTGCTTTATAACTTATAATTTATACAGGTTAGTTATATTGACTGCTTTATAACTTATAATTTATACAGGTAAGTTATATTGACTGCTTTATAACTTATAATTTATACAGGTAAGTTATATTGACTGCTTTATAACTTATAATTTATACAGGTAAGTTATATTGACTGCTTTATAACTTATAATTTATACAGGTAAGTTATATTGATTGCTTTATAACTTATAAATTATACAGGTAGGTTATATTGACTGCTTTATAACTTATAATTTATACAGGTAAGTTATATTGACTGCTTTACAACTTATAATTTATACAGGTAAGTTATATTGACTGCTTTATAACTTATAATTTATACAGGTAAGTTATATTGACTGTTTTATAACTTATAATTTATACAGGTAAGTTATATTGACTGCTTTATAACTTATAAATTATACAGGTAAGTTATATTGACTGCTTTATAACTTATAATTTATACAGGTAAGTTATATTGACTGCTTTATAACTTATAATTTATACAGGTAGGTTATATTGACTGCTTTATAACTTATAAATTATACAGGTAAGTTATATTGACTGCTTTATAACTTATAATTTATACAGGTAAGTTATATTGACTGCTTTATAACTTATAATTTATACAGGTAAGTTATATTGACTGCTTTATAACTTATAAATTATACAGGTAAGTTATATTGACTGCTTTATAACTTATAATTTATACAGGTATGTTATATTGACTACTTTATAACTTATAATTTATACAGGTAAGTTACATTGACTGCTTTATAACTTATAATTTATACAGGTAAGTTATATTGACTGCTTTATAACTTATAATTTATACAGGTAAGTTATATTGACTGCTTTATAACTTATAATTTATCTCAGATAAAAAAAGATAAAAACCTAGTCTTTCATCACCCTCGTCGTCCTCACAGCGTGCCATCACAACCCATTTCAATTCACCAAAGTTAAAATATACAAATTGACTCTTTTCTTCATCATACAAAATTTTATCTATGTTGAATTCCAGTGTAAAATTTTGTTGTTTTAAATTTTTACATTCACCTATCAATTTCTCTACCTTATCTCTGACGTCATTTCCAGGAAGAAAACTCGGGAATTGTAAATCATGAACTACCAAATCTTTCTGTTTAACTTCCATTTCATTATTTCTATTTCTCTCATTTCTTTCTACAATTTTAACAACCGACTCTCCTTCTAGGGTCATCAGAGATTCTTTAATGTCGGATTTTAGCTCAGTGATGGAAATTTCCATTTCTTTCATCAAAATTTCCAACTTTTGTCTTTCTTTATGTCGAGTTTTGTTGATTTGAGTTTTAATTTGTTCAGCTCGAGATTGGACCAAGTTAGAAATGAGCTGGACTTGTTGATCCACCTTGTTACACGCCTCCTCACTACAAATATCAATCTCACTCAGTTTAGATGTCAGGTCATCTGAAAATTTCTGTAAACGGTCGATCTGAAACTGTAGATTAATATTTAAACATTTCAAATCATCTCGTAACTTGGTTTGGGTATCTTTATTGTCTAAATTCAATATGCGGTGTCCATTGTGCACACCTCTATTACTCTCATCAACATAACATTGTAAACAAACACAGGTTTTACATTCTACACAATAAATTTCAATCGGTTTAGATGTATGTACAGGACACAGGTCTACTTGGATATCATTTGTCTGTGGATTCTGGTTACCATGGTTACTGTCCTCTGATATTTCTTCTTCTTGAATTCCGTCAACAAACTCTACGATCACGTGATTTTTATTTAAAGTAAATTTTCTGTGACTTTTCTTACAAACATCACAAATATTCTGTTTACAATCTTTACATCGATATTTTACAATGGTTTGACTTTCACAAACGTCACAGAGACCCTGGTATGCTGCTAGTGCTGCTACGTCATTCATTTTAGACACGTCATCAGTTTCTGTGTCAGTGTTCACTACGTCATCACTACCACTGACGTCATCACCTTCAGAATAATCCTGAAACTCCTCGACTCCACCAGAAGGAAGTTGAATTTGTACACGACAGAGAGGACACGGAAATTGTCCGTCTTGGAGAGATTTGTTGACGTAATCAGATAAACATTGACAACAATAAACATGTAAACAAGTCAATAATTTAGGATGTTTACGATCATGTAAACAAATACTACAAGTTCTATCTGGGTTATCCATAGTAATTTTAGTTTAAAGTTAGAAATAAATAGTTTTTATCACAGTTTATCTCAGTTATATAATCTTACAACATTGTTTTTATTTCTCAACTTTTTACGATCCTTCGTGTCCTTCTTTCAGTTTTGTTGGAACGATACAAAGGTTTACTGACTTGCCGCTTGAAAAGTGCAAGGTAAGTTATATTGACTGCTTTATAACTTATAAATTATACAGGTAAGTTATATTGACAGCTTTATAACTTATAATTTATACAGGTAAGTTATATTGACTGCTTTATAACTTATAATTTATACAGGTTAGTTATATTGACTGCTTTATAACTTATAATTTATACAGGTAAGTTATATTGACTGCTTTATAACTTATAATTTATACAGGTAAGTTATATTGACTGCTTTATAACTTATAATTTATACAGGTAAGTTATATTGACTGCTTTATAACTTATAATTTATACAGGTAAGTTATATTGATTGCTTTATAACTTATAATTTATACAGGTAAGTTATATTGACTGCTTTATAACTTATAATTTATACAGGTAAGTTATATTGATTGCTTTATAACTTATAAATTATACAGGTAGGTTATATTGACTGCTTTATAACTTATAATTTATACAGGTAAGTTATATTGACTGCTTTACAACTTATAATTTATACAGGTAAGTTATATTGACTGCTTTATAACTTATAATTTATACAGGTAAGTTATATTGACTGTTTTATAACTTATAATTTATACAGGTAAGTTATATTGACTGCTTTATAACTTATAAATTATACAGGTAAGTTATATTGACTGCTTTATAACTTATAATTTATACAGGTAAGTTATATTGACTGCTTTATAACTTATAATTTATACAGGTAGGTTATATTGACTGCTTTATAACTTATAAATTATACAGGTAAGTTATATTGACTGCTTTATAACTTATAATTTATACAGGTAAGTTATATTGACTGCTTTATAACTTATAATTTATACAGGTAAGTTATATTGACTGCTTTATAACTTATAAATTATACAGGTAAGTTATATTGACTGCTTTATAACTTATAATTTATACAGGTATGTTATATTGACTACTTTATAACTTATAATTTATACAGGTAAGTTACATTGACTGCTTTATAACTTATAATTTATACAGGTAAGTTATATTGACTGCTTTATAACTTATAATTTATACAGGTAAGTTATATTGACTGCTTTATAACTTATAATTTATACAGGTAAGTTATATTGACTGCTTTATAACTTATAATTTATACAGGTAAGTTATATAGACTGCTTTATAAATTATACAGGTGAAGTTATATTGACTGCTTTATAACTGAAATATTACAGCTTACAGTTACATACACCGCCCACATAATAGTGAATAAATATATTTCACTTTAATTTCAAACTGTGTCAAATATAATTAATTTCAAATGTAAAAAATTGGTTTCAGGGCACTGAATACAACTTAAATCCCGACTACAGTGAGGTATATAACGTTGTGCAGCTGAAACTACGTAATTAGACAAATACCTTTAGATAATAAGGAAGTTGTCGAATTTAAACTACAGATCCGACTACCATCAACAACTACAACAAAAGTACCGATCCTACTACCAACAGCTACAACTATCAACAAAGCCAACAGAACTGAACCATCAAATTGATCCTTAATCTACTACCAACTAACGCGACTACCAAATTCCACAATCAACAACTATAAAGCTATTAGAACTGAACCATACATTTGATCCTACTACGATCTTTCTACTACCACGACTACCTAATGTATGGTTTCAGCTTCTGTTTGAAGCAGTAACGAAACGTTTCAAAACAACTTTCTCGGAATTATCCAGTGAGATTAGGATAGCATTATCATAAATTAGTGGAAATGTCTAAAACGGTTAAAGGGAATTCCAATATGTGTACAAACAGACATCTTTAAAGAAGCTGCCTACTAATGGTGTATACAAAAAATAACAAATACATGTAAAAGAGTTTTAGGTATCATGGGTCGTTTTGTTTCAAATTAAAATTCGGACGGATCGTTAGAAAATAAAAACTGTATACATTTTTGTATAACATCAAAACAAACAGGCCGATATCTCCAACTGTATACAATAATCTGTAGCTAAGAATATTATAATGTGCGTACATTTTGTTCCTAGGAAGCCAAGCTAGTGTCAGAAATTGTGATTTTGGACTGAGAGATTTTAGCAGATATCATGGATTCCCCTTGTGATGAAAACACTAACAATAACTTGGATGTTACTTTAAAAGAGGACACGTCAAATTATTTGGACAACGGTGAGAACCTCTCGGGTAGGGGAAATAGTGAAAGTCTGTCGGGTAGGGACCATGGTGAAAATCGGATGGGTAGGGGCAGTGATAAAAGTCTGTCGGGTAGGGGCAATGGTGAAAATAGGGTGGGTGGGGGCAATGGTGAAAATCGGGTGGGTGCTGACAATATGAACAATCAGAATAGTGACAGTGAAAACGAAAATATTCGAGTCGAGGAAACTGTTGTAAGAAGACGAAAAACTGATCGGAAACGGGCGACAATCAGAACTAAATTATGGAGGAGATCAATGATGGAGAGAAGTATTTTACCCCCACCGCCTCTTCCACCCGACCCCTCACACCCTGCCCCTGATGACAATAATACTACATCGTCTGACAATAATAGGGCATGCCCCAAAATGATACCAGTATCACCAAAAGACAATACAGTATCACCGAGGGCTGATAAAATCGTGCTACCAACAAGTTCTATAGAGACCACACTCGATACACGTGTATCTCCTTCAAGAGTGGATACAGATACAACTACAAGCAGTTCTCATTCAATTTCCCAAGATTCTGACCTGATCTCAAGTAGCACAATCACATCACCAAAGGACAGCGATATTGCAACAATTTCAGAACATAGTAGAATATCTCCAGGAGAACTGAATATATCACCAATAGAACAGGAACTATCAGCTCGACTTGGGATTAAACAATCACCTTCCAACGACAACAAGTGGATGAAAAGAAAACGTTTATCAATAATGATACGCAAGACTTTACCTCCTCCACCAGTGCCGCCGAATTCAACTCATTATTAGACTAGTAGTGACAGAGTTTTATTTGGCACCATTGGGTGACTGATACCTAGGGCTGATACGGGATATGCTTACTCTTAAAGACACATTTGTATCAAGTCAAGACACAATATGCTTTAGAAGTTATTAAAGTTGAGTATATGGATTGAAATATTTGATATCTCTTTTCATTGTGATACATTTACTCATTTATTGATATACTTCCTCATAGGAAAAGTTTATTAGCTGCTACCAATGTGTTTTCGAGATTCGTTTTACGGCCTTTTTTTTGTGTGCATGGGATTAGAACTAATGAGGATACACAACGTCATGTAGTGTACAACTAGGGAAATTATGTACGGTGTTGTTAAGGTAATCAAGACAATGAAATGAACTGGAGTTTTACGTCCTACTTTATACACGTTATGAGGTTAAGAAATCAAAATTGAGTTTAAGATTCTATTTTTCTGTTCCTGATAAGGCTAATGAGGACAGACAACCAGGCCCGTAGCCTGCCCAGTACTTTTAGGGGGGCAACCGTCCAATCAAGGGGGGCAGTTTAGGTAGCCACCCAAATACACCCCTACCCCCTTTTATGGAAAACTTTGTGTTATTGCAATGCAATGTTACGCCATTAAAGTGCCCTTTGTAGAGTTATTTCTACATTTATTGGTGCAATCGGAAGACTGGAAATGAGATTTTTTTTTAAATTTGGGGATCTCTAAAAAAAGTTGATTTTGACTCCTTAAAATGCGACTTCGTGACATTTCCTGAAAATTCCTGATATTTTCCAGCGAATTGAAGGTTCAAAATTATTTCTATAGGGTCCTTGTCTGAAAAAAAAAGAGATTTAGACGCCATTTCCCTGAAACGCGATTTCCTGACATTTCCTGGTGAATTTAAGGTTTACTTGCAAAGGGACTGTGTGACTAACACCTAGCAAAATCGAGAAAAGATGTTAAAATTTCTGATATTTAAGATACAAGATTATTTCTTTAGGGTCAAAGGGTTCATGTCTAAAAAAAAAATGAAATTTAGACGCGAATTCCAGATATTTTTAAGTGAATTTAGGGTTTAAGGTTATTTGAATAGGGTCTGAGGTATGTCACTATGAACATTTTGAGAATTACACACCCGTTTTTGCTGCCGAGAACGCAATTGGAAGCCTGGAAGTCTGGGGATCTCTTTTAGAAAATTTAGAGAATTGGACTCCCGGAAATGCGATTTTCTGATAAATTTAAGAGACGATCACTGGAAAATTTTGAGAATAAGATACTTGAGAACTCAAATTCTTAACATTTCCTGCTATAAAGACACCCCTCGACTTAAAATGAATTAATGTATATTTTTAAAAATAACACTTGAGATTTTTTTTTAGGGGGGCAAGATTTAAATTAGGGGGGGGGGCAAAGCCCCCCCAAGCCCCCCCTTGGCTACGGGCCTGCAGACAACGTCAGGAAGTGTATAATAACGTTTACCAGGGACAGTGGCGTTAGCTTAAAGAGGATATTTTAAATGGAGATTATTTCAATAAAAAGGAAAAATAGTTATACCCTCTGAAAGGAATACTACCTCTTAGAGAATATTCCAAAAAAAAAATTACAATTACTACAAGATATACACAATATTGAGTTTTTTATTAAGCGTTTTTCAATAATAACCTGTAATTTTATGGATAATATTTTAGTTTATGGATAATATTTTAGTTTTATGGTTTATTTGATCTGTTTGTATACTGCAAACCCTTTTGATGCATATTTACTCTTATTGGCAAAGTTTGAGGATTTAAATGTTTTATTCATTTTATGGTATCGTTTTAAATTTTCTGCACTAATGGCCAATGGGCTAACGAATAAGACAATGACAAAGATAGGAATATATTGTCAACTCGAGTAGTGTGCTCCCTCCATTTCCTGTCAGTAAAAAACGAAACTGAAAGTTATGAGTAATGATGAGTAATTCTGACTGGAAGTTGTGGTCTATTCTTGATTCAAAACAGAAATATTTCATTCATAATCTGTAAAGGTAGCCCCAGATTTCAGTCGTATAAAGATAGTGGACCACGGCCATATACGCCTAACGAAAAAGTCGAAAAAGAAAAAAATTTAATCAGGAGAAAACTAAACTTTCTCAAACCTTTCGATTTAGGTCCAATAACATCCATTTAAGTTTCATCAAAATCGGTTGAAAACTAAGAGAGTAATAGCATATTTAAGATTTGGGGCAAGGGCAATAACTCTGCTTGTAACAATCGAAAATAGCTCAAATTTGAACTTGATCTTCGTTTTCTGAATATATATACACATATCAAATTTCATTCGATTCCGTCAAAAACTCTAGGTTTTAGAGCGTTTACAAGGAAATGTTGATGGATAGACCGACAGATTTGGGGCAAGGGCAATGACTCTGCTTCTAACGATCAAAAAGAGCTCAAATTCGAACTTGATCTTGGGTTTTATGAATATGTATACACATATCAAATTTCATTTGAATCCGTCAAAAACTCTAGTTTTTAGAGCGTTTACAAGCAAATTTTGATGGACGGACCGACGGATTTGGGGCAAGGGCAATAACTCTGCTTCTAACGATCGAAAATAGCCCAAATTCGAACTTGATCTTCGTTTTATGAATATGTATACACATATCAAATTTCATTTGATTCCGTCAAAAACTCTAGTTTTTAGAGCGTTTACGAGCAAATGTTGACGGACGGACCGACGGACGGACCGACCGACGGACGGACAGGGGTGACAACAATATACGTCCTCATAGAGAGGGCGTATAAAAATATAAGACGCCGGAAATATTTTATCAAAAGTTATTTAGTTTCAGTTATTGAGACTATGGAGGTATAACGTTGCCAACAATGTCGATTGTGTTGCAACATTTGTCAATGCTACAAAATACAATTGTCGAGGCAAAATGTATCAGTATACTCAAAAATATTGTAATTATGACATTGGTATTTCAACACAATCGTCAATTTTGGCAACGTTATAATTCTATAGAAATCTACTTTCACTCCCCAGTATTCAACTTGATTTCGTTGGATTTGGCCTCAGATCAACAATCGCAAAACCCCCACTACCCTGCCCCTCACCCCTTAAAACTGTTGCCAAAAAATGTCCAACTCATTACTCATGACGTCATGCACACTCAGACCCTAAAAAAAATAATCTTGAATCTTCAATTGACTGAGAAATGTCAGGAAATTGCGTTTCTAATTCTTCAAATTTTCTACGCGACATACATCAGACCCGTCACTATACAGATAATTTAAAACCTTAATTCGGTAATGTCAGTAAAATACGTTTCCAGGCGTCTAATTCTCAAAATATTCTTGTGGTGGTTCCACAGTCACTGAACAAATAACCCTTAATTTGTCAGGAAATCGAGTTAGATTCTCTAAATTTTCTTCAGGAGGTCCTCCAACCTTCAAAATATTTTGTTTCAAGGCTTCCAATGGGCGTCTCCGTCCACTATAGAGAGTACTACTGTTATTCATAAAGTTGTCGAGGCAAGTTGGTAAAAAAGGGAAGTTGTTTGGCAGTGGATCTGTTTCAACCTGAGGGTAATTGTGATATTTCCGAGAGGTAAATAAATGTGTTTTCTAGAATAAGATATAATACAAGTTATGAGATTTAAGTTATTCTATTCAGTCACGCTATGTTATCGGACAGTAATTAAAAATAATTTTTGACGGAGTTCTCTCCCTTAATGTTAAATTTTATTAAATTAACTGCTCTGAAAGTAAAACTTTAAAATTCATTTTGACAGAAATCAGAAATCAATAACCTATTGATGATCATTGGGCAACAGTGGTGTGTATGCTAACTCTTCTAGACACCTGATACCACTTTTCATTATGAAATACTTACTCATTTATTGATATATTTCCTCATATGAAAAGTTTATTTACCAATGTCCAATGTGTTAACATGGATTCTGAGATTTGTTTTACACCTGGTTGGGATCGTTCGTGTTTGGGGTTTATTCAATCACGCTATGTTTTTGGACATGATAAAGATTGCAGAGAAAACCATGATTCGATCAAGAAGTCTGAAGGATGTAAAGGAAGAACGTTACTCATGTATTTTCCCATCGTCAATGTTCCTTTAATGTAGGCCTACGGCAACATTCCACATTCGCCAGCATATTGGGTACATCTACTGGTTCGATACGTTTTTTAAATACCACTTGATTAACAAGGCCGAGTGGACTGATTCTTTAATTATTAAAATTCAAACCCTTAGTCGCAGTAATAGAATTTTTGGCCTGTGAGGGTTACTAGATTGATAATTAGAGTTATTTCCCTTTATATAAGTATTGCCATTATAGTCGCAGAGCTAGAATTTTTAGCTTGGATTGTGACGATATATAAGTTCCACTATAATAAATGTTCCAAAGAACATTTGTTATGTAATAGTTGTTCCATTTGGAACTTTTATTATATATTACTAGCCCTAACCCTAACCCTGATATTATATGATAAGAGTTCCCGAGATCATTTATTATAATAATTTTTGTTCCAAAAGGAATATATATTATGAGGAACAAATATACAGTCACAGGGTTAGGGTTACTAGATTGATAATTAGAGTTATTTCCCTTTATATAAGTATTGCCATTATATCGTATCAACTTATTACAAGACAAGTTTGTTAGATAACCTTGTATATTATATTTTCATGTCCATTGAAATGCAAACGTCATGCAGTGTGCAATGAGGGGAATTTTGTCAGGAAACCGACATTAGCCTTCTTCTATTTTCGATTTTCAACTGTCGAAATATCTTAAACGTGCACTGTGCCTGTAGCAAACGGGTTTTTGATTTAATGTTTCGTTTGAACGAATCTACGCTTCTTTCCAAGTGGGCACCTGACCTGCATCACTGAGAAGGAAACTGGGTTGAAAATCAAAAATCTGTCATTTCGAACCATGCTGGGATTGAAACTTGACCCCCAGGTAAGCCAGTAAGCGTCTAACTTACTGAGCTAACGCAGTCTCATCATGCCTCACGGAATAAGACTTCTGCAAATATCTAAATGTGTTTTTATTAAAGAGATTGTATATATTACACCAAGTTAACAGAATAAACATGATAATAAAGTTATTATTATTATTATTATTATTATTATTATTATTATTATTATTATTATTATTTTAACATAAATACAAACAATACAAATAATATAGTTATATACAGTGATTCTAAAACTAACAATACTATTATAAAACAATGGACATTTCAAATTTCACACACGTTAACATTATAAACATTTCTCAAACATTTCTGATTCCAACATCATGTTGATTAAAATGTTGTTCAAGGGTAGACAGAGTTTGTTGGAGAAATGTTGATAGTGTCATCATTCCTTTTAACAAGAGCAGTAAACATCAGACAAAATACCAAAAGAGTGAAGATTTAAATTGTAATAGTGTCATCATACTTTTAAATAGTCGCAGTAAAATTAAATTTACAGAAAACATTTCGAAGATTTAAATTTTTTCTCTAGGTTTCCTGAACAATTTATGGAACCTACATAAAAATACAATGGAAGTTAAGACTATCAAAACATTCAGGGCGTTATCAAGATACATATCATACTACCTATGACGTCATTATATCAATAATTACCATTATCTTAAAAGAACACTACCTCGTAGAAAGATCAAAAATTCTAAATTCTCAAACTTGACCACTTGAGTATATAATGTTCAATGGTGTCAAAAGTTTCCAAACAGAATCCAATATATCAATAAAATTAAGTAATTATTAATAAAATTATCTGAAATATTGTATAGTTTGAGAATTAGGATTTTTGTTCATTCCAAAACCTAAGAGGTACTATTTCTTTAATAACAACCAGGAAATTGCGTCAGTGTAAAATTCTAAAGTTCTATCACTCATCTTTCAGTTTTCTTATTAAAATTCTGATAGAAAAATTACCATCTTTGTCTACAAAACCATTTTCAGGATTCTTTAATTCTTTGAGGTCAATAAAATTTCTTTTTCCATATTCTGAACCACCTGCTATAAACTCACGAGTGAAGATTAGTCTGGATCGAGATTCTCCTGCGATTTTATTTAGAACAGTAAAACTATATTCAACTTTTACTTTCCTTTTCTCACATGTCTCGTT
This sequence comes from Lottia scabra, assembly GCA_029955415.1. Classification (NCBI taxonomy): domain Eukaryota; kingdom Metazoa; phylum Mollusca; class Gastropoda; family Lottiidae; genus Lottia; species Lottia scabra. Next base: position 47,818,589 of record JARJEI010000001.1, read on the forward strand.
GTTGTCTTCAGATAAACCAAGATAGACACCAAGAGTTTTACCAGTCTTACTGTCCTCACAGCATGCCTGCACACCCCATTTCAATTCATCAAAGTTAAAATATACAAATTGACTTTTGGAAACATCTGAAGAAATTGTATTTATGTTGAATTCCAGTGTAAAATTTTTTTGTTTTAGATTTTTACATTCGCCGACCAGTTTCTCTACCTCATCTCTGACGTCATTTCCGCGAAGAAAACTCGGGAATTGTAAATCAGGAACGACCAAATCTTTCTGTTTAACTTCCATTTCATTATTTCTATTTCTCTCATTTCTTTCTACAATTTTAACAACCGACTGTCCTTCTAGGGTCATCAGAGATTCTTTAATGTCGGATTTTAGCTCAGTGATGGAAATTTCCATTTCTTTCATCAAAATTTCCAACTTTTGTCTTTCTTCATGTCGAGTTTTGTTGATTTGAGTTTTAATTTGTTCAGCTCGAGATTGGACCAAGTTAGAAATGAGCTGGACTTGTTGATCCACCTTGTTACACGCCTCCTCACTACAAATATCAATCTCACTCAGTTTAGATGTCAGGTCATCTGAAAATTTCTGTAAACGGTCGATCTGAGCCTGTAAATTAATATTTAAACATTTCAAATCATCTCGTATTTTGGTTTCAGTATCTTTATGGTCTAAATTCAACATCCGGTGTCCATTGTGCACATCAGCATAACATTGTAAACAAACACAAGTTTTACATTCTACACAATAAATTTCAATCGGTTTAGATGTACATGTATGTACAGAACACAATTCTACTGAGACATCATTTGTTTGTGGATTCTGGTTACCATGGTTACTGTCCTCTGATATTTCTTCTTCTTCTTGAATTCCATCAACAATCTCAACAATCACGTGATTTTTAGTAACGGAAATTTTCTTATGATTTTTCTTACAAACATCACAAATATTTTGTTTACAATCTTTACATCGATATTTTACAATAGTTTGACTTTCACATACGTCACAGAGACCTCGGTATGCTGTTAGTACTGCTACGTCATTCATATTAGACACGTCATCAGTTTCTGTGTTAGTGTCTACTACGTCATCGACACCACTGACGTCATCACCTTCAGAATAATCCTGAAACTCCTCGACTCCACCAGAAGGAAGTTGAATTTGTACACGACAGAGAGGACACGGAAATTGTCCGTCTTGGAGAGATTTGTTGACGTAATCAGATAAACATTGACAACAATAAACATGTAAACAAGTCAATAATTTAGGTTGTTTACGATCATGTAAACAAATACTACAAGTTCTATCTGGGTTATCCATAGTAATTTTAGTTGAAAGTCAGGAATAAATAGTCCTTCCAATGTAAAAACAATCCTAGTTTCACTTTCAATTTTAAAACACCTTATTATCAAGTATCGAGTTCAAATACTTAGAATTCTACTTTTACTTTCTGTTTCTATTAATAAACTGAAAACACAGACTGAATGTTTGTTGTATGTATTTTAACTATATCAGAATGTCACCATAGTTAGTTTAACTCACTAATAATAAATTGATCACTATAATAATACTGATAATAACAGAATAACAGACAGAATCCTAGTTGTATGTCGAACTAGAAATATATTTTACTTCCTCGTTTGTGAATCAATTCATTGAATAATCAAGTCTCTACCCTTTAGTTGATATTATATAGTCGACATTTCGGGCGGAAAATGTTGTGTAGATTACAAAAAGGGCCTGATATTGAATCCAAACTGTTCTCCAAATCAACAAATTATAAGTAAAGCTATGACACATACAGTCATCCGATCAAACACACACATCCTCACAATTCTGAATCCTGTAACGTATGATCTAATACACAAATCTTCACAATTCTGAATACTGTAACGTATGATCAAACACACAAATCCTCACAATTCTGAATACTGTAACGTATGATCTAATACACAAATCTTCACAATTCTGAATACTGTAACGTATGATCAAACACACAAATCTTCACAATTCAGAATCCTGTAACGTATGATCAAACACACAAATCATCACAATTCAGAATCCTGTAACGTATGATCTAATACACAAATCTTCACAGTTCAGAATCCTGTAACGTATGATCTAACACACAAATCTTCACAGTTCAGAATACTGTAACGTATGATCAAACACACAAATCTTCACAATTCAGAATACTGTAACGTATGATCAAACACACAAATCTTCACAATTCAGAATCCTGTAACGTATGATCAAACACACAAATCTTCACAATTCAGAATCCTGTAACGTATGATCAAACACACAAATCCTCACAATTCAGAATACTGTAACGTATGATCTAACACACAAATCCTCACAATTCAGAATACTGTAACGTATGATCTAACACACAAATCATCACAATTCAGAATACTGTAACGTATGATCTAACACACAAATCATCACAATTCAGAATACTGTAACGTATGATCTAACACACAAATCATCACAATTCAGAATACTGTAACGTATGATCTAACACACAAATCATCACAATTCAGAATACTGTAACGTATGATCTAACACACAAATCTTCACAATTCAGAATCCTGTAACGTATGATCAAACACACAAATCATCACAATTCAGAATACTGTAACGTATGATCTAACACACAAATCTTCACAATTCAGAATACTGTAACGTATGATCTAACACACAAATCTTCACAATTCAGAATCCTGTAACGTATGATCAAACACACAAATCATCACAATTCAGAATACTGTAACGTATGATCTAACACACAAATCTTCACAATTCAGAATACTGTAACGTATGATCTAACACACAAATCCTCACAGTTCAGAATACTGTAACGTATGATCTAACACACAAATCTTCACAATTCAGAATCCTGTAACGTATGATCAAACACACAAATCCTTACAACTCAGAATCCTGTAACGTATGATCTAACACACAAATCTTCACAATTCAGAATCCTGTAACGTATGATCTGGCAAATTCAGCCAATCTATGTTTTATATGTTACTCAGCAGTGACGCGAACAAGCAAACAGTTCAGAATCCTGTAACGTATTGTCTGACAAAATGAGCCGACCGATGCTCTACGTATATGTTACTCAGCAGCGACGTGAACAGTGACGTTAACAGTCAGAATGTTTCAGAACATTTCATAAACGATATATACTCGATTCACCAGTCGTTTGGTTTGATAGTAGTCGCGAACATTAGGTTTTCCTATAATCCAAAGGCTTTTTATCCAAGGGTAATCTGATCCCAATACATCTGAACACCGTTTATCTTAGCAGTTAATCGATCGAATCGATATACATTAATCGAACAAATCAATTCTGGACTGTGCTTGCTATCTAACTTTACCTTTTAGTAATGGCGTCTACAATGTTTATTCCGTTTCTAAGATATGAATAAAATGGGCTAACACCATTGTATTGTATTATTTGTCATTACGTTGTTTTGTATTTATACCTTTTTACCTTGTCTACAATTCTTACACTATGTATATAATGTGCCTATACTATTAGAGTGTTTTTATGTTATATTATTATTGTTGCTCTGTTATTGAATGAGTTTAAAAGCCTTTATGCCTAATTGTCAAATAAAGAATTTATTATTACGACACATTTCAGTCCAAATGTATACCCGAAAAGGCAATAGACACTCAATAGGGACATAAAATAATTATATTCATTATTTATTAGGATGAGGTAAGCCGCCAGCTTGAAAAATTCAAAATACGATACCATGTGTGACGCCATATTGATAAGGTAGTCGAATCAGATTTAACTATGTGTAAAAAGTCTACAGTCCTTATTCATTCAACAGATCACGTGGTTTGCCTTCAACATGCGAACATTTGCTCTCTATTACATTTATTTGTATTCGTAAATCTCACTATATGCCAAATTCTCAGCTGAGATGTAGAAGAAAACGCTGGGCCTAATTTGACGGGCTGTATCACAACTGTTATGCCCCTGTCACGCTGTCCTGAAGCCATCGTGTGACCATCGGTTGAGTTTCTTAGGCTCCGGGAACAACTTTGTGAGCTGTTGATAAATCTTGGGTATGCCAAAGAATTGTCGAAGGACCTGGCGAAGGTTTATATTCGTGTTGAATTTTGCCCATCGTGAAGGCATCTTATCAAATCGTATCACCTTCATCTTTACTGTAAAACAGTGTTTCCCAACCTTTTTGGCGGTTACCCCCCTTTGCAGACCTTGATTTTTCATTACACCCTTGAACTTTCTGGTGGTTCACTGACTGCGGTGTGCGAGCGCCACAGACCCGAAGCCGCTTGACAATTTTTGAAAAATAAGGATCAATTTCATCTGCATGTTCCTATAACAACGGCTATCATTTCATTTCTTTACATTAATCCGTTGCTATCATGATAAGATATTCTCGTCATTAATTTTGATTGGTCGAACGATTATTGTTCGACCAATTAGATTCCTTGTAACAAATCATTTCGGGGAAACTTTCGAATGACCAGACGTCAAATTTCTTGTAGCAAATTTACCTTGTGATAATCGAGTCTCAACGGTCATAAATTGAATGTGACGTAGTGTTTTTAAAACGAGGTTATAAGTTGTTAATGACGAGAAAACCCTGCCAATCCAGCAACGGTAGATAATGCCAATGTCTAACGTTTCTGAAGGAACATGGTGCATCTGAGGCCATTCCGGACAGCCATCTCCTTTCATTTGCTACCTAGCCCTCACTCTGCTCCGATAGGGGTGCGCTGGCGCCCCCTGTTCCTCTACCTCCAACAGTGAGAAGTATCCCGGAAAGTGAGCTTCTGAGGCAGCCTGCATGCATAATCATATAACCGGTCCGCACGCACTTCAATAACACAGCAACATATAACTTATTTAATATTCACAATACATTATCATTAGTGCAATTCAACATACACAGGACATTCACCACCTGAATTATCATTAAAATAACGATTACCCTCCCAGAAATAACATAACTCCCCAATTACTCCTTTTGCTTCCATGGCTCCCTTTAAGTCGCCCATTACCCCCCAGTGAGCCAAGTCGCTCCCGGTTGAGAAACACTGCGTAAAGATATTAAACTAATGCTTCGTTTATTGTTGTATGGTTACATACAAATATGTAAGGACAGGGTCCTATAAAAACGTGACAAAAAGCAGAACCCGATTTGTATTGCTTTTTATTTTCCAGGCAGGAACAAACCGAGACGAAAGAAGAAACCTAGGTCTTTGTGGGCCAGGATGACAAAAGAAGACAAAGCTATGGCCACTATAGCACTCTACTAAAGGATCTGAAGACAGAAGACGAGAAGGCCTTCTACAACTACACAAGACTTCTCAGAGGCCTTTACGATGACGTCTTGTGAAGAGTAGGAGACAGAATAGAGAAGAACACGTGGTACAGAAAATCTCTCCCTCCTGAACTCAAACTGTCTATCACTTTACCACACCTGGCCTACGGTGACAATTATCAAAGACTTCCTACAACTTCAGAGTTTCTCCTAACACCATCTCCCAGGTTATTAATGATGTCTGTGATGCCATCAAAGCCGAGTTTGCTGCTGAAAGGACTCAGTCTCCTACTACAACTGAGGTGTAGACCGCTATTGTCGAGCAGTTTGAGAAAAGATGGCAATGTCCACACTGCTGGTGCTCTTGATGGCAAGCATGTGGCGGTGACATGTCCTTAGAATACTGACTATGTGTAAAGATACTACAAGAGCTTCTTCTCTATTGTCCTCATCGCCCTGGTCAACGCAAATTACAGGTTTATCTGGATTGATGCAGGAACAATGATAGTATCTACAATCTACAACTGTTTAATAATTTAATTTCTGTTCGCAGCACTCTACATGTGCAAAAGTTCAAGTTACAAGTTAATAATGGCTACAGAACACAGTTAAAGCTTATTTTATACCCCACTGTATAGTATTTCTTTAAATGTTTTAAAATCAGGTCTATTTTAATGTGATATTATGACGTCATCAAAGTCCAAGGGAAATAACTCTTTGGTGAGTAGCTGGATATGTTAAATCGGTGTATTTTGGGTACTGATTGAAACATTTGGAAGGGGTTTTCAACTTTTCAAAGTGCTAATGGTGTTGTATTAGTTCTAACATGTACCTTATAGAATCGTATTAATCCTTTAACATAGAAAGTAAAATAACTTGCCTAAGAGATCTTTCAGACTGCTGAGGAGACCTTTCAAACTGCTGAAGAGACCTTTCAGATGCTGAAAAGACCTTTCAGACTGCTGAGAAGACCTTTCAGATGCTGAAAAGACCTTTCAGACTGCTGAGAAGACCTTTCATACTGTTGAGAAGTCCTTTCAGACTGTTGAGGAGATCTTTCAGATTGCTAAGGTGACCTTTCAGACTGCTGATGAGACCTTTCAAACTGCTGATGAGACTTTTCAGACTGTTGATGAGGCCTTTCAAACTGTTGGGGTGACCTTTCAGACTGCTGAGGAGATCATTCAAACTGTTGAGGATATCTTTCAGACTGCTGAGGAGACCTTTTAGACTGCTGAGGAGATATTTCAGACTGCTGAGGAGACCTTTCAGACTGTTGAGGAAACCTTTCAGACTGTTTAGGAGATGTTTCAGACTGCTGAGGAGATATTTCTGACTGTTGAGGAGACCTTTCAGACTGTTAAGGAAACCTTTCAGACTGCTGAGGAGACCTTTCAGACTGTTTAGGAGATCTTTCAGACTGCTGAGGAGATATTTCTGACTGTTGAGGAGACCTTTCAGACTGTTAAGGAAACCTTTCAGACTGGTGTGGAGACCTTTCAAACTGCTGAGGAGATCTAGGGTTAGACTGCTGAGGAGACCTTTCAGACTGCTGAGGAGACCTTTCAGACTGCTGAGGAGACCTTTCATACTGCTGAGGAGACCTTTCAGACTGCTGAGGAGACCTTTCAGACTGCTGAGGAGATCTTTCTGGTAATATACTATATTTGGGCTGCTCTTGAGCTTTTTTGGATAAGGACGGATATCTGTTGGATTTCCTCCTCCTTTTTTTCTCTGGTTTGAGACTAACTCGGTGCTTCCATCTAGGTCCTTTGGGTCCTCAGTTTCCTTTTCTTTCCTTTTCTGAGTTCTGAATTAACATTAAGTCTCTTCCCCCCGCCCCTCCCTACCTTGAGTGGTATGTTGAAGTTTAATATATAAATTTTTATTCACATTGAGTTCGGAATTACATTTTTATGAATTGAAATATTAGCTTCACAATAGTTCTGAGAGTCTTGGATTGTCTTTGGAATGATGAAATGACAACTGTTTTTTATTAATTTGGAAATATAATTTATTAGGAGAGGAATTTCGGTCCGAAATCGAAATGTGTCTTTTTAACATGACATTTCTGAGGGAAGCATGCTAATTTCATATTAAAACTTACACTTTCATGGACACAAAGGCGTCCTAAGACCGAGACATGAAAATGAAAACCACATTTTGAATATTTTAGACATAAGAGAGAATCAGAACTCGATATTGTTGTTGATTTTATAATGAAAGGGAACTAACTCTAGCTAAATATTATCTTACTAGACCACATTAATCTAGAGATAGAAAGAAACATCTATATTTTACAAGGATAACAACCTAGGTTTCGTGAGGATCCATTCTACCAACAGGTCTATGGGCAAAAGTTTGTATAGGACGACGCTCGAACTGACTGTGCTATAGACTCCAACTATTAAAGAGATATGTTCACTAACTGTTCGACCAATAATTTTTTTTGTCTCAGAATCTGGAATTTTTCAGCTTTTGTAATCCATAATAATGTTCACAACTCTCCCTCAAAACATAAGTCTTCAAATCCCCGTGTAACCATAATTATGAGCGTTTGAAAGTCAAAAATACGACTCGCCGTTCAGTAAGACTATGCCTTATATAGGAAACACATATACAGCAAACGAAAGATACATGTTCAGGAAGGGATAGAATTGAAGGGATTATGAGATTGCTGTTCAGTTCTAGTACTTCTGGAGGCTATTTACATATATTCCAGTCTCAAATCGACCCTCGAAAATGCTGAACATAACCCTTTAAATAGCTAAACTCTGAACCATAACAACCCCATTTCCTCGTCAATATGCAAATGACGTCATGTTTGTAAAGAACGACGCTCTAACCGACTAAACTATATAGAACCCCAATATTCAATACACATCAAATAATATTAAAACTTTAATATTCCAGTAAGTATATTTATTTTACAACAAGAAATATCTCAGATATAAAATAAATAAATACCACAAACAATAGAAACACTACTTTTAGTTCATTTTATTTTCATGTTTTAGTCTCCATTGATTTTCATATTAATTTATTTTTCTAATCTTTATATACATGTACATTTATTCATTGTCATCATCTTTATTTTGATCATTTTGTAAATATGTTATTGTAGTTTTATATGTAGTAAAATTTCAGGGAAAATTACAACTGGGTATTTTGTATATGTCTCTAGTTTTGTAAATATATTATTGTAGTTTTATATGTAGTAAAATTTTAGTGAAAATTACAACTGGGTATTTTGTATGTGACTCTAGTTTTGTAAATATATTATTGTAGTTTTATATGTAGTAAAATTTTAGTGAAAATTACAACTGGGTATTTTGTATGTGACTCTAGTTTTGTAAATATATTATTGTAATTTTATATGTAGTAAAATTTCAATGAAAATTACAACTGGGTATTTTGAATGTGGCTCTAGTTTTGTAAATATGTTATTGTAGTTTTATATGTAGTAAAATTTCAATGAAAATTACAACTGGGTATTTTGTATGTGACTCTAGTTTTGTAAATATGTTATTGTAGTTTTTATATGTAGTAAAATTTAGTGAAAATTACAACTGGGTATTTTGTATGTGGCTCTAGTTTTGTAAATATATTATTGTAGTTTTATATGTAGTAAGATCCCAGGGAAGATTTCCTTGTACAAGTTATTATCATTATTACTATTATTATTATATTATAACATAAATACAAACAATACAAATAATATAGTTATATACAGTGATTCTAAAACTAACAATACTATTATAAAACATTGGACATTTCAAATTTCACACACGTTAACATTATAAACATTTCTCAAACATTTCTGATTCCAACATCATGTTGATTAAAATGTTGTTCAAGTGTAGACAGAGTTTGTTGGAGAAATGTTGATAAAACATTAGTAAACATCAGAAAAAATACCAAAAGAGTGAAGATTTAAATTGTGATAGTGTCATCATACTTTTAAATAGTCGCAGTAAAATTAAATGTACAGAAAACATTTCGAAGATTTAAATTTTTGCTCTGGGTTTCCTGAACAATTTCTCTACCGTACATAAAAATACAGTGGAAGTTAAGACTATCAAAACATTCAGGGCGTTATCAAGATACATATCTTACTTATGACGTCATTATATCAATAATGACGATCATCTTAAAAGAACACTACCTCGTAGAAAGAGCAAAAATTCTAAATTCTCAAACTTGACCACTTGAGTATATAATGTTCAACAGTGTCAAAAGTTTACAAACAGAATCCAGTATATCAATAAAATTAAGTAATTATCCATAAAATTATCTGAAAAATTGTATAGTTTGAGAATTAGGATTTTTGTTCATTACAAGGGGTATTATTCCAGGAAATTGCGTCAGTGTAAAATTCTAAAGTTCTATCACTCATCTTCCAGTTTTCTTATTAAAATTCTGATAGAAAAATTACCATCTTTGTCTACAAAACCATTTTCAGGATTCTTTAATATATTGAAATCAATAAATCTTTCATCTCCATCTCCAAACCAACTTGCTTTAAACTCATCAGTGAAGTTGTGTCCTGATCGAGATTTCTCTGTGATATTATTTAGAATAGTACAACTATATTCAACTTTTACTTTCCTTTTCTCACTTGTCTTGTCTTCAGATAAAAAAAGATAGACACCAAGAGTTTCACCAGTCTTACTGTCCTCACAACGTACCACCACACCCCATTTCAATTCATCAAAGTTAAAATATGCAAATTGTTCTTTGAAACGATTTGAAGAAATTTTATTGATGTTGAATTCCAGTGTAAAATTTTGTTGTTTTAAATTTTTACATGCGCCAACCAATTTTTCAACTTCATCTCTGACGTGAGTTCCACGAAGAAAACCCGGGAATTGTAAATCAGGAACGACCAAATCTTTCTGTTTAACTTTTATTTCATTATTTCTATTTTTCTCATTTCTTTCTACAATTTTAACAACCGACTCTCTTTCTAGGGTCATCAGAGATTCTTTAATGTCGGATTTTAGCTCAGTGATGGAAATTTCCATTTCTTCCATCAAAATTTCCAACTTTTGTCTTTCTTCAAGTCGAGTTTTGTTGATTTGAGTTTTAATTTGTTCAGCTCGAGATTGGACCAAGTTAGAAATGAGCTGGACTTGTTGATCCACCTTGTTACACGCCTCCTCACTACAAATATCAATCTCACTCAGTTTAGATGTCAGGTCATCTGAAAATTTCTGTAAACGGTCGATCTGAGCCTGTAAATTAATATTTAAACATTTCAAATCATCTTGTAACTTGGTTTGGGTATCTTTATTGTCTAAATTCAATATCTGGTGTCCATTGTGCACACCTCTATTACAATCATCAATATAACATACACAAACATAAACAAACACAGGTTTTACATTCTACACAATGAATTTCAATCGGTTTAGATGTATGTACAGGACACAGGTCTACTGGGACACCATTTGTCTGTGGATTCTGGTTACCATGGTTACTGTCCTCTGATATTTCTTCTTTTTCTTCAATTCCGTCAACAATCTCAACAATCACGTGATTTTTAGTGATGGAAAGTTTGCCGTGATATGTTTTACAAACATCACAAATATTCTGTTTACAATCTTTACATCGATATTTTACAATAGTTTGACTTTCACATACGTCACAGAGGTCCCGGTATGCTGGTTGGACTGCTACGTTGTTCATATTAGACACGTCATCAGTTTCTGTGTTAGTGTCCACTACGTCATCAACACCACTGACGTCATCACCTTTAAAATCCTGAAATTGCTCGACTCCACCAGAAGGAAGTTGAATTTGTACACGACAGAGAGGACACGGAAATTGTCCGTCTTGGAGAGATTTGTTGACGTAATCAGATAAACATTGACAACAATAAACATGTAAACAAGTCAATAATTTAGGTTGTTTACGATCATGTAAACAAATACTACAAGTTCTATCTGAGTTATCCATAGTAATTTTAGTTTAAAGTTATAAATAAATAGTTTTTATCACAGTTTATCTCAGTTATATAATCTTACAACATAGTTTTTATCCTCAATTAGCCCATATAGGTGCAGTAAAGTAGGACGTAAAACTGCATTGATTTGTTACAGAATAGACTAGTTTATGGTCATTTATCTGCTATTCTAGCTGGTATAAAGACGGTATTATTAGAAGTTAACATAATGTACGCACTTAAATTAATTTTAGACATATCCCCATTTCTTAACAAGGCATAATAATTATCAACATGTTTTGAAAGAAGTGTCATAATAAAGAATAAATATTACATACTAGTAATTATTGCCAGTGGACATTTTGCTAACTTGAAGTGAAGACAGTTGAAGTATCACAAGCATTTATTCACATGAATTTATTCCCAGGGCTTGTCAGACAAGGTAAAATATACCCACTGGCAGTTGTTTGAAATGATTATATTTTCAATAACGTAAATACAAATTGTATTTTGTTAAAAAAGAATAAAATGTCAAGGGCAATAACTAAAAAGTTAGAACTCGTCTGAGATCTTATCAATTCCATTGATCACAATAGGTTTCATCAAAATATCTTGAAAATTGAATTCTACTTTTACTTTCTGTTTCTATTAATAAACTGAAAACACAGACTGAAAGTTTCTTGTATGTACTTCAACTATATCAGAATGTCACCATAGTTAGTTTAACTCACTAATAATAAATTGATCACTATAATAATACTGATAATAACAGAATAACAGACAGAATCCTAGTTGTGTGTCGAACTAGAAATATATTTTACTTCCTCCTTCGTGGTTGATTCACTGAATAAATATATCTATACACAGTTTATATGCTCGATTTACCAGTCGTTTAGTAGTCTCGAACATTAAGTCGTCCTATCTTCTATGCCCAGTCATTATTTATTCAACATTCAGCTTAACATTTGTAATATGAGTTAACTTTTTTTGAAACAGTAGTGAGTTTGTTTGATTCTGGTTACCATGGTTACTGTCCTCTGGTATTTCTTCTTCTTATTGAATTCCGTCAACAAACTCAACCATCACGTGATTTTTATTTAAAGAAAACTTGCTGTGACTTTTCTTACAAACATCACAAATATTCTGTTTACAATCTTTACATCGATATTTTACAATAGTTTGACTTTCACATACGTCACAGAGGCCCTTGTATACTGCTAGTGCTGCTACGTCATTCATATTAGACACGTCATCAGTTTCTGTGTTAGTATCCACTACGTCATCACTACCACTGACGTCATCGCCTTCAGAAAAATCCTGAAATTCCTCGACTCCATCAGAAATGACGTATCGCAGGTATACCCACTTTAAGGTTTCTACCATTTTCACCTCTGTTTGTTAACAGATTTTGATGGGATTTTTTGCAGTGCGTGCTTTTTTTAACCAGAAATAAAAAAAATCTGAATCGAAATTCAGAATCGGGGAATAATCTGATTTGAATACAAATGATGTCTATGGAATCTTTAGTCGATTGCTAACAAAACATGGGAAGCCGATTTTTGAATTTCGATTCAGATTTTTTTTTTTTTCCGAGTAAAAATTTTCAGTAATAGTCGAAACTTTTAAGGCTCATATCTTGTGACCCTGACCTTGAGTGACCTTGTGACCTGAACAAAAGTTGTTGCCCTTGACAAGATCCATCCAATGACATAATCATTTTAGATGTCCAATGTTTACTTCCGGTTTTATTGCCTTCTGAAAATTGCAATTTTTAACTTTAAACTGCACTGTCACGTGACATAATTTACATTAGTTACTATGTTCAATCTACTCTTTCCAATGATATATGACACAATGTATTTGAATCATAATTCCGCGTTTTGCTTAAATTTGTAAAAACTATACACTACAATCTTAATAGAAATGTGCTCTTTATTGTAGGTAACTAAAACATCTAGCTGTTCATTTCTAAACGCTAAAAATATTTGAACAATTTGAAAAACAGTACGTCAGGCTTTTATGTTCGCTATGCTTTTTGGACACTGTTAAAAAACTACTGTTACGCCTTATTGTAGAGAAATATTCTCCTGTGTATTCAAAAGGTTTCAGCTAGGTATGTCGAGCCAAACTGCTTAATTAACAATTAGTACCCTTAATTCAGTTTGATCAAGAAAATACACAGATATAATAAGCATTCTTTGGAAATATTTTCAGGTAATATTTTGATAATAAAAACTTTTTTCAAAAAAGCAGGATGGCCCTTTAAAACTAATTTTGCAATCAAAACTAACATACGCAGATGATATCTGTATAGGTCTAAGAGAGGTAGTTTATCAATAAACCAGTAGGTATTTAGGATAGTAATGAATATCTGTTTTTGTGTCACAGTCACCTCACATTTGAAGGTGACTTTGAAACATGTAAGCTACTGATATATGATATTTCTTCACTTCAAGTATGGCTGCATCTTTTGATATAGAGAACAAAGAAGATAGATAATATTACTATCCTAAATATCTACTGGTATGCAGATTTGAAAAAAATAAACTGTCGTTAACTGACGTTTAAACGATTGTTTACAAAATAGGAGTTTAAAAACGTGAATTTTTTAAACTTTGTAGCTGACTTTTTGAAGCACCTTTTTGACCGAATTTTATTTTGATTCATGTGAAAACTTACAGGTTTTGACGTCATTCGCATGTAAAGTTGAAATTTTAACTTCCGGAATAATGAAGATATTCCAAAAAATCTCTTTGCAATGTGCTAGAAATAAATTGCATATCTGTCGCCATTTTTCTTTAAATCAAAATTCAGAATTAGGGAAACATTCGATTTGAATAAAAATGATGTCTATGCAATCTACAGTCGATTGCTAACAAAACACGGGAAGCCTATTTTTGAATTTCGACTCATTTCGATTTTTTCCGGTTTAAGTTTTTCAGTAATAGTCAAAACTTTAAAGGCTCTTGTGACCTTGACCTTGAGTGACATTGTGTTCTGCACAAAATTTATTGCCGTTGATGAGATATATCTTCTGATATCTTTATATTTGTTGTGCTATTTTAACTGCCGGATCTACAGCCATTTGGAAATTGTATTTTTTAGCTTTAAACGGCTCTGTCACGTGACTTAATTTGCATACGACACAAATTCTTTCTGATGCTTACTATGATCGGTCTTCTCTTTCCAATGATATATAACACAATACATTTGAATAAAAAATGCGCATTTTGAAATTTGAAAATTGTGTACCCTTTTCCAACTTCTTGAAACTTTACGTTTTTTTCCAGTATAAGATAATGCACTAAAAACTAAAACAAAAGAACTAAATGTAGTATATAAAGATACCTTGCCAAAAGAAAAAGTGTTCTAAAAATTCAGTTTTGTAATTAATACGAATTCTTTTATAAAATAAAATGCGTTATATGTACGTTGTATATAACCGTTGACCAGTGTTTATAAGAAACATGAGGGTATATATTCTTGTAACAACATCATTCATTCAAAGAAGTTGAGAATTGTTAATTTAACTGCAAACAAACGTTGCAGTGCAATCATTCATGTTATATTATGAAGTACCCCTACATGACTAACACACCCGCTTTACCCTATTGTCATATGTTAATATGTTACGTTAACCTTACCCATTCATATCACATAGTGTATGTATTTTTACACTTTATTTACCTTTTCACTACCGAACATAGACTAGTTATTGCACTCTTCACTACCGACTGAATAAAAACAAGTTATTTAATTGTTTAATTTCATCTGTAAAACTCTTATCATTGATTGAAAATGCGACGTTTCATCGAAGTATGATGCGCACGGCCTCGGTACCGTCGTCACGGTTCTAGTTAAGGTTGTTTACGATCATGTAAACAAATACTACAAGTTCTATCTGGGTTATCCATAGTAATTTTAGTTTAAAGTTAGAAATAAATAGTTTTTATCACAGTTTATCTCAGTTATATAATCTTACAACATAGTTTTTATTTCTCAACTTTTTACGATCCTTCCCGTTTTCTTCTTTCAGTTTTGTTGAAGCAATACAAAGTTTTACTGACTTGCAACAATACGCTTGATTTATATATATATCAGCTTCCCCATTTGCCTTAGACAAAATGTTTGCTACAAATGGAATTGTTCACGAATGGACCCCCAATTAATGGTGCAGATTTTCAATTGTATGCTAAAACTGTTGGTTTTCATCATGCACGTGTAACTCCATACTGGCCTAAGGCAAATGGTGAAGCTGAAAGGTTTATGCGCACCATCGATAAGTACATTCGTTCATCTTTTGTTGAAAGGGGAGAATGGAAGAGATATCTTAATCAATTTTTACTCAACTATAGAGCAACGCCACATTCGACAACTGGTGTATCTCCAGCTCAACTGCTGTTTAATCGTCAAATCAAAACCAAACTACCAGAAAATTCATTAGAAACACCAAGTGAAGACAACCACCAGAAATTGGCTAGAATGAACGATAAAGCTGCCAGGATGAAATCATATGCAGATAAAAAATTCCATGCCAAATCATTTGATCTCATGCAAGGCGACTTGGTATTAGTGAAACAGAATAAAACTAATAAACTGTCAACTCCTTTTGATGCTGAACCATCCGTAGTATTAGATGTTAAAGGATCTATGATTACACTGAAACGACCTAATGGTAAGGTTTATGCCAGAAATAACTCGTTACTGAAAAGAGTACCAACTACATCAAATCAGCTCAATAATGCAGCATCGGATTCTGCAGATTGAGAGTTATGTCCCTTAGTTTAATATGGCTGCTCCCAGAACTCAGATGCACGCCGTCCAGTTTTATGATTAAAATGTAATTAAACAATATATCTCTTATCCACACCACCAAGATCCACCCTTAAACATTATAATACCTAGTCTCAAAAACAGTCTCAGTAAAATACAACTTTATATTATACAAAAAAAGCAACTTTATATAGAAAAGAACAAAATAAACAGAGCACAGCCTCATACACTAACACAACAAAATAGTATTTATTTTACTATGAAAACAATGCACAAAGGTCACACGGCACTAGAAATGAAAATGAAATGAAATGAATGGAGTTTTACGTCCTACTTTCTGCACCTAATATGGGCTAATTGAGGACGGGCAAACGCCATGCAGTGTGCAATGAGGGAAATTTTTGCCAGGACAGCGGCATTAGCCTGCTCTTATTTTCGATTTCCAACTGTCGAGGGATCTTTAACGTGCACAGCCAATAGCACACGGGGCCTCGGTTTATTGTCCCATCCGAACGACTAGACGCTTTTCCATGTCAGCCCCTCCGACCTGCATCACTGACAGGGGGAAACCGGGTTGAAAAATCCGAAGGTATCATCTCGACCCATGCCGGGATTGAACCCTGGACCTCCAGGTTAGCGAGCAAGCGTCTAACTCACTGAGCCACCGCGGCTCCCCACACGGCACTAGAGCAGAAATACTGGGGTAATACGATGTAGAGCTCACCCAGAAATATTTTAAAATATATATTACACCAAGCTAACAGAATTAACATAATAACAAAAATATCTATGCATATGCATTAGAAAATATATAGTTTATGATGGCAAGCTTTATATAGTATAAATTACTGCTGCTATAATATATATACAAACAAACAAATAATCAAATTGTATTCAACTTAACTATAATAATAATAATGATATTTATTTAATATTAAATCATCGGTTACAAAAAACTAAACAAGAATACATTCTTATGTATTTGTGAGAAAAGTAACACACTTTTAAAAATATCCAGTGTTTATGATAAAGATTCAACAATATCCTTAAATAAATATTCAAAATTATCTATTCAACTCAATTCAAGAAAAAATATACAGAATTATCTATCCTTAATAAATATCCAATATTTTCTATGCAATTATAAATATCCAGCATCTATTAGGCAATATCTTTTCATGAATATTCAAAATAATCTATCCATGACAAATTTTTTTTACAACTATCTATCCAGAAGTATTATTAATGATATAGATTGAGTTCTTTATCAATTAATAAATATATAATATATAAATATATTTTACCATGATAAATATCAAATTATCTATCCATAATATAACAAAAATATCAAGCACAAATTAAAATTAACATTACAATTACAAATATTTAAATATGTTTGTTATTAAAGAGATTATATATATTACGCCAAGTTAACAGAATTAACATTATAACAAAAATATCTACCACAAATTAAAATTAACATTACAATTACAAATATCTAAATATGTTTGTTATTAAAGAGATTATATATATTACACCAAGTTAACAGAATTAACATAATAACAAAAATATCAACCACAAATTAAAATTAACATTACAATTACAAATATCTAAATATGTTTGTTATTAAAGAGATTATATATATTACACCAAGTTAACAGAATTAACATAATAACAAAAATATCTACCACAAATTAAAATTAACATTACAATTACAAATATCTAAATATGTTTGTTATAAAGGGATTATATATTGTTTGTTATTATATATTACATAAAGTTAAAAGAATGAACAAATTTATAAAGTTATCATAACATAAATACAAAAAGTACAAATAATATAGTTATATACAGTGATTCTAAAACTAACAATACTATTATAAAACATTGGACATTCCAAATTTCACACACGTTAACAATATAAACATTTCTCAAACATTTCTGATTCCAACATCATGTTGATTAAAATGTTGTTCAAGTGTAGACAGAGTTTGTTGGAGAAATGTTGATAGTGTCATCATTCCTTTTAACAAGATCAGTAAACATCAGACAAAATACCAAAAGAGTGAAGATTTAAATTGTAATTGTGTCATCATACTTTTAAATAGTCGCAGTAAAAATTGAATTTACAGACAACATTTCGAAGATTTAAATTCTTGCTCTAGGTTTCCTGAACAATTTTTCTACCGTACATAAAAATACTGTGAAAGTTAAGACTACAAAACATTCAAAGCGTTATCAACCATTATCAAGATATATATCATACTACCTATGACGTCATTGTATCAATAATTACGATTATCTTTAAAGAACACTACCTCGTAGAAAGAGCAAAAATTCTAAATTCTCAAACTTGACCACTTGAGTATATAATGTTCAATGATGTCAAAAGTCAACAGAATCCAATATATCAATAAAATTAAGTCATTATCCATAGAATTATCTGAAAAATTGTATAGTTTGAGAATTAGGATTTTTGTTCATTCTAAAACCTAAGAGGTACTATTCCTTTAATAATAACCAGGAAATTGCGTCAGTGTAAAATTTTAAAGTTCTATCACTCATCTTTCAGCTTTCTTATTAAAATTCTGATAGAAAAATTACCATCTTTGTCTACAAAACCATTTTCAGGATTCTTTAATTCTCTGAGATCAACCAAACCGGCATGCCCGTATCCCTTTCCACCTGCTTGAAACTCATAAATCGTGTTGGTACTAAATATAGATTCTCCGACGATTTTATTTAGAATAGTAAATCTATATTCAACTTTTACTTTTCCAATGTCTCTTATCTCAGATAAAAAAAGATAAAAACCTAGTCTTTCATCACCCTCGTCGTCCTCACAGCGTACCTTTACATACCATTTCAATTCACCAAAGTTAAAATAAACAAGTTGACGTTTTTCTTTATGACACAAAATTGTGTTTATGTTGAATTCCAGTGTAAAATTTTGTTGTTGAAAATTTTTACATTCGCCAACCAATTTCTCGACCCAATTTCTGACGCCATTTCCGAGAAGAAAACCAGGGAATAGTAAATCAGGAACGACCAAATCTTTCTGTTTAACTTTCATTTCATTATTGCTATTTTTCTCATTTCTTTTTACAATTTTAACAACCGACTCTCCTTCTAGGGTCATCAGAGATTCTTTAATGTCTGATTTTAGCTCAGTGATGGAAATATCCATTTCTTCCATCAAAATTTCCAACTTTTGTCTTTCTTCATGTCGAGTTTTGTTGATTTGAGTTTTAATTTGTTCAGCTCGAGATTGGACCAAGTTAGAAATGAGCTGGACTTGTTGATCCACCTTGTTACACGCCTCCTCACTACAAATATCAATCTCACTCAGTTTAGATGTCAGGTCATCTGAAAATTTCTGTAAACGGTCAATCTGAGCCTGTAAATTAATATTTAAACATTTCAAATCATCTCGTAACTTGGTTTGGGCATCTTTATTGTCTAAATTCAATATCTGGTGTCCATTGTGCACATCAACATAACATTGTAAACAAACACAAGTTTTACATTCTACACAATAAATTTCAATCGGTTTAGATGTATGTACAGGACACAGGTCTACAGGGATATTATTTGTCTGTGGATTCTGGTTACCATGGTTACTGTCCTCTGATATTTCTTCTTCTTCTTCAATTCTATCATCTATCTCAACGATCACGTGATTTTTAGTGATGGAAATTTTGCCGTGATATGTTTTACAAACACCACAAATATTCTGTTTACAATCTTTACATCGATATTTTACAATAGTTTGACTTTCACATACGTCACAGAGGCCCCGGTATGCTGTTAGTGCTGCTACGTCATTCATATTAGACACGTCATCAGTTTCTGTGTTTGTGTCCACTACGTCATCAACACCACTGACGTCATCACCTTTAAAATCCTGAAATTCCTTGACTCCACCAGAAGGAAGTTGAATTTGTACACGACAGAGAGGACACGGAAATTGTCCGTCTTGGAGAGATTTGTTGACGTAATCAGATAAACATTGACAACAATAAACATGTAAACAAGTCAATAATTTAGGTTGTTTACGATCATGTAAACAAATACTACAAGTTCTATCTGGGTTATCCATAGTAATTTTATTTTAAAGTTAGAAATAAATAGTTTTTATCACAGTTTATCTCAGTTATATAATCTTACAACATAGTTTTTATTTCTCAACTTTTTACGATTCTTCCTGTTTTCTTCTTTCAGTTTTGTTGAAACAATACAAAATTTTACTGACTTGCTGCAAATACTTGATTTATATAATGTTACAGTTGATTGTCGCGGTAAACTCACAATTTTGAACACAAAGCGTCTCAGTTTCGCTTTCAATGCGACGAGTTGACCTAATTATCAAGTATCGAGTTCAAATACTTAAAATTCTACTTTTACTTTCTGTTTCTATTAATAAACTGAAAACACAGACTGAATGTTTGTTGTATGTATTTCAACTATATCAGAATGTCACCATAGTTAGTTTAACTCACTAATAATAAATTGATCACTATAATAATACTGATAATAACAGAATAACAGACAGAATCCTAGTTGTGTGTCGAACTAGAAATATATTTTACTTCCTCCTTCGTGGTTGATTCACTGAATAATATATCTATACACAGTTTATATATACTCGATTTACCAGTCGTTTAGTAGTCGCGAACATTAAGTTGTCCTATATTCTAACCTCACTGAGTTTACAGTCCTTATTCCTTCAACAAAGTGGGTTCGACTCCTAAAGAATGTCATACATTACCACATTTCAACTCCCGACTGAACTCTATATTCCTAGTAATGATTTTATGTTAATAAACATCTTTTCCTAGAAATCTACTTTCACTTTCCAGTATTCAATTAGATTTCGTTTTATTTGGACTCAGAAATATAAAAAGTTTTAGATTGTGAAGTATGAATGTGAAAATAATCATAAAGACATTTAGAAACAGAAAATGAGGTTTATTTTCAAATTTTAACACTGCAGTTCTGATGTTGTGAATTGAACTTTAATTGTTGTCTGTAGGGTACACGACTGATATAAAGAGTTATTTCCCTTCCTTTCTCTAGCTAGATATCTTGTATACTATAAGGAGATGGTCAAATTAAAAATCAAAACAGTTCAGCCAATTAATTTGTAAGATTTATATGAAGAAAGTATCAGAAAATAACAAATTTGAATTAAAAAAAAAATGTCCATACAATTACAGATTATTATTGATAAATCCCTTAATTTGGATTAAGGCATTTATTAATTATTGTATTAAAACATAGTTTTCTGGATTTATAAAATTATTTAGGTAATCTGTTTTATTGTTATGCCACTAGTTTTGTCCCCCGATGAATAATATACTCCTATTGACCAAGTTCAAAACATTCAACGCAGACAAAACTAATAGTGGGTACGAGACTACCTGCATACAACATCGTGTAACTATATTTTCTACGGTAGACCATATCTATAGTATTACACAAAAAATCACAATGTTCTTTCTTACGATGTAAACGTCTTTAGTTTGTTGGTGTACTCTTACACTTAGTGTACTAAATAGATCTCACAAACAATTAATTCATTTTCCTCAATATGATAAAGACACAGTTTGTTCACAAATTCAATTTACAGTGTTCAGAATGGATAATTTAGAATTTTTAAATAGTTTTCTACATATTCAAATAAATTGAAATATATTTTCCATCATTCTGAAGACTATAATACTTGTTATTGAATAAAAAATGAGATATCAACATACTGAATTGTAGAGAGCTGACTTCTCAACCTATCATATTATTGTAGTAAAATGTCACCTTTCCATTTCCCCATTTTGAGGAAAAATATTCCACCTGAAAACTTAATCTACAATGAAGGGAGCTTTAGAATTAGCTGAAATTAGAAGTGAACATCCAGGACACATAATAGTATCTTTCAGGTCAGGTTTCAAATAGATAGTTCAATGCGAAGGGTTTACTAATCATTAATGACAACAATATCTTATCATGGGAGCAACAGTTAAATCATTAAGATATTTATATACCGTTGCTGGTTCAGGAAATTATAAATTTTCTCACTATAATCTCTTTATCAGACACAATACCTCGTCTAGATACAGATACCAAAAGATAAAAAGAACTATATATGCATATATTTCGTTATACATTGTGATATAAAGGAAAGAACTGGACGTAAAAGCGATCATCTTTACGATAAGTTCGGTATTAGTTCAACATAAAACTATAAGCACGATTTGTAATTTGTTATCTGACAAATAGAAACCAGTCATACAGAGCGGAACTTGGTACACGAGGTTATAAATTTTTCTCAAGGTTTATTGTTATATTTCTGAAGTTCTGGTTCTATTCCTTGATATTATGCTGCAAGAAGAATCGGTCGGTTCAGATTTTCCGCATTTCTCTTTCCATTTGTTCCACACTGATCTATTTAAAACAAATGACCAGAGCAAAAAGACCCCCTGGGACCCATTCAAAATGACAGATATATAGTCTAGAACAATAGTATCAATAAAGTTAGACAGTATAGATATAGTCCAAAATACCCCAGTAACTACTGATAGTTTTAGATATATATAAACATTATTTCTTTCTCCGGTCTGTTTACCGACTTGTTTTACACGATGGATTTAAATAACAGTCCAAATAAAGAAAATAACATTACTCACAATAACAAAACATAGTGGGATAACAAATGAATACAGAACTAATAATTCACTTGATAAATAACAAATATTTCCGCCATATCCAAGTTGGTCGCCTGACGTAGGTATAACGTTAGCTACAATAGTTGTTATCATTATCAAAATCGGCGTACCGTAACCATATACAGAATAGATCATACTTTGTTTGACAGGTCTGGTTGATGAGTGAATGACAAATTTACTAAAAACAAAAACTTTAAACATATGAAAAGAACAGATATTCATCCAAAACAACATACTTAACCACAGGAAATGAATAACCATGCCTAAAACCTTACATAATGTTTCTTGATTAGTTTTATCAAAACCAACCATTAATATAAATTGTGCCAGGAATAGGTTACAAGAAAGGATGAGATTATTAAGTCCTGGTTGAGTTCTCATTTCACTAAATACAAGATAAGTAATAATAACAATTACTAGTGAGATCAAAGATAGTGAAATACATACAATAGTTACATGCCATAATATTACATCAAAACTACTAGTTTCATTAGAAATGTAAATAGTTTCATTTGTTCGTGAAAAATTTGTCTTTAAGAGAAACAACTCGAAACATACAGATAGTTTATTTTTGAAGACAGAAAACTCGCCATTGCTTTGATTCAGTGTTAAATTTAAATGGGGGACGACAGCATCTTTTTGAACCGTGAATTCTGATTGGTCAAACTGTATATACGAACACGACAGTTGATTGGATACTGGTTCATATTCTGATTTCTGGGAAACTTGTAACTTTTCCTCTTCTGTACAACATAAACCAGTTTCATGATCAGATTTGAGAAATGTATTTGTTTCTTGAGAATACTGCATTTTATGGAGAATCACTTTGAAATCGACTTCCAAATATGAAAATGCCCAAAATGTACTTAGTCCTTTAGCAAATATTTCTTCTATCTCATCTATAAGGATATCTTGATTTATCTCGAACCATATATGTAGATACAGTAGAGAATGAGTAGATTTTAGTATCTGGACTGATTCTGCAATATCATATTCTGAGAAAAACATATTGTCTGATACCCTATACATCACATGACCAACAATCTGTCTAATTATAGGTATTGGATGACGTGTTGTTATATGTAACTGAGCTAAAAGTTGATATTTATTACCAAGAGCTGATCTGTTGTTACTCAAACAATATCCATCGTCTAAAATCTTTTCACTGTAACATTTTACTGGTCTGCACTTATTCTGAAATTGATTACAAAATGTGAACGTAAATGTGAATGTAATAATAAATTAACCGATTTGATTACGATTCATAACTGTTTAAATTTTGAAAACGGTTTCCAAGGCAAGGTAAAATGGCCCACTGACAGCTTTGTTTCATAGTAGTTTGTCAAGAGCAAAAACTTGAATTTCAATGGGTTTGAAATAATCAATTTTAGAATTTCGTTAAAATCTGTGAAGAAATGTGCCCTGTTAAGTATTCAAAGCCAAAACTCGAAAGTGGTTTTTTTTTTTTTTTTTTTTTTTTTGTATAAACAATATCTATTTACATAATAGGATCAGGGAATTTAAATGACCAACCAGGAATGTATAAAAATAAAACAAAATGTGCGATTTTTGTGAAGATTACAGAGCACAAACTATATACTATAGTAGCAGCTTTTTCTCTTTAATTGCAAATTTTCATTAGGCACATTTTCTACTCAGATTTTGTTGAAATTTCGCTGGAATATCCGATATGAAAGCACACGTTTTTATTAGCCAAATTAGGCTAATTTTGACCATTTTTTTTATTTTCGTTGATTTGAAATTTCTGATGCCTAAACAGCTCGGAACAGAAAACAAATTGGCACATTCAATAATGTTATATCACTTCCGGTTTTTCACGACTAAGGGTCATATGCAGCGCTCGTACTTAACCTAAACTTTGACTAAAGTTAGACTTAAGTGATAAATGAATGATTTTACATTTAATGCAATTCACAATATCGTTTGTCTTGTCCTTTAAGAATGTGAAATACTTACAGCATACATGTCCATCCAAGCAATGTTTCCATCACATGGAGTTACAGCTTCATTGAATGCATCAGAAAAATCAGTCAAACTAATAAACCAATTTATTCCTTTATAGCCCTCGGTACTATAATCATTACCGTTACATAGATAACAAAAAATATTTCTGTAGACCCTACCATCTTTCCCGTATACTAAACTGTAATACATTTCACAGAGGCGAATCGATTCTCTGTCGTTTGTTGTGCATGTTGATATAATATCGAAAGATCTGTGAATGTCGCACAATCTTAGCTCCACAAACACTGGTGGTACATGGTAATATTTACATGTTACATATTTCCATTTCACATCCGTACAATCTGATTCTATTGTCCAATGAGTACAGTCTACAGCCTTGTTCATCAAGGCACATTCCATATTTACATACGACACACCATCACCACACGAAACTGGTAAAAATAGATAGTCACAGAATTCCTTATCAGTTCCAGACTTAAAATAATAATTTCTCATATAATATCCGAACTTGTCTGTGTTAACATGACGTAGCTTTATATCATCAGTCGAGTTAGGGACAACACAGTTCAGACCAGGATCAATTTGTTTAGTATGTAAATTATTGTCTATTAGTATATCAATACAGCAATCCCCATATTTAATACAGTCTAAATCACAGTAACATTCTGCGCACGATAAAGATTTCAATAACACACCTTGTTGAGGATCCGTGCACTCCCGACATTGTCTGAGGATATTTATATCGGAATTAGCATATGTGTCGTTATAACATAATACTGAAGCAACACATAATATGATCACCGCTATAACAAGTTGAAGACTCGCGATTGTTCTAACACTCTTCATTGTATACCAATGCATTCAGTTAACACAAATGCTAATCCCAAATCATCTATTTTTAAACATTATGTTAAGATTGTATTACTCCTGTCCGCGAGGTTTTATTCTCAGGATTTAAAGAACTGTTAAATATTTACTAAACTTACGATGTTAAATTAAGTTTTATTACTTTTTTAATATCTGGAATCTGTTTAAGTTACGTTCGTTGTTGTCATCGTGAACGTTGACTGCCTGATACACTAATGATATAATATATAAAAATTAACAGCAGACTGCCTGTAATTGATTGTAAAATTTCAGTCTATATAACTAACTTACCGTGAAATATAGCATAAAGGTATCTTGTAAAATATCACGTCCATTATTCATAAATCCAATTTCAATACAATATTATCAACTTTAGATTAATATATCATCAAATCTCCGTTCCTCCAAATATCCACAATATCGACCTGAATCGTTTTAAACACACTAAGTTCCATTGTGATCGGATAACAACTGTGACCGATATCGTGTCTACAATGAGCTCCACTAATGGTAATTGTTTTATTGTCCAGCAGTTTTTGGTACTTCTGAAGACTGTTTACATAGAATAAAGGTTCAAATCAACCCCCAAAATACTAAACATTCCCCTTTAAATGCAGTGAAATTAAATATCTGTATATCTCGAGTAATATTCACTCTCTAAATACTGTGCATGTTTTATATTCTATATGGCACACTGTCAACTTCCAAAATCACCATGGTAACCAAATCTAAAATTAAACAGCTAAAAATTTGAAGATTAGAAAATGTGAAAATAATCTGACCATTCTGATTCCAGTTTATCACTTTGAGTAGGTATGGTAAGGCTAAATCTGCTATACACATTATGGTGGTAAATATAATAATATTTCTACATTATATAATGTATTCTGTAATGTTAGTGACTTTTTTTTAGCGGCCATAACATAATTAAAGCGATACTACGTCTTAAAATAAACAAATAATTAAGATTTTCAAACTTGGCCAATAAAATTATATATTCATGAAGTCAGGCAGAATTTTCCCTAAACTTACAGACTATTATTGAAAAACGCTTAGATTATTTTTTCAGTGTTTTTCAATAATTACACAAGGTAATTTTCTGGATTATACAGTTTAGATTATACAGGTAATCTTTTGTATGTTCATGTTTCATGACACCAGATATTATGCCTTATAAATATAAAACTTATTGACCACAATGGAGAATTGTAAAGCAGTATTCTATCAAATATCGGAACATCAATTAGTAGTCAATCAAATTATTATCATTATATCTGACATTATATAATAATACTTTAAATTACTCTGACATTTTTAATATCGACGAAAATTAATTAATTGTTTGTGAGATCTATTTAGTACACCAACAAACTAAAGACGTTTACATCGTAAGAAATAATATTGTGATTGTTTGTGTAATACTATAGATAGGGTCTACCGTTGAAAATATACACGATGTTGTATGCAGGTAGTCTCGTACCCCCTATTAGTTTTGTCTACGTTGAATGTGTTTTCACTATTTATGACCAGAAACTGTTTTTTTCAGCCAAAATATGTCGTCAATTATTTTGAATTTAAATACATTAATGAAACTAGAGTTCTCGATGGAATTCGTACAGTTACGTACATGCGTACATTTAAATGGTAGAACGACCTGTTTAAAGGAATACAACCTCTTAGAATGAACACAAAAATTAAATTTTCAACTTGGTCAATAGGAGTATACATTCATCAGGGGACAAATCTAGTGGCATAACTATAAAGCAGATTACCTAAATAATTTTATAAATCCAGAAAAAACTATGTTTAAATACAATAATTAATAAATGCCTTAATCCAAATTAAGGGATTTATCAATAATAATCCGTAATTGTATGGACATTTTTTTTTAATTCAAATTTGTTAAATTTTCTGATACTTTCTTCATAAAAATCTTACAAATTAATTGGCTGAACTGTTTTGTTTTTAATTTGACCATCTCCCTATAATATACCAGGTTATCTAGCTAGAGATAGTCCAGTCCAGAAGTTGATACAGGTGGTATAATATGGTAATGACTATATGAAGGGAAATAACTCTTTATATCAATTTAGTACCCTACAGACAACAATTAAAGTTCAATTCACAACATCAGAACTGCAGTGTTAAAATTTGAAAATAAACCTCATTTTCTGTTTCTAAATGTCTTTAAGATTATTTTGACACTCGTACTTTTCTATTTCTAAAAATCTGAACGAAATGATAATTTCAAAAGTGAAATCTAAACTTAAACAGACATGAACAAAGACAGGAGAAAAGAAGTTGCTCATTGTTTTGTGGTCTGAATCCAAATATAACGAAATCACATTGAATACTGGAAAGTGAAAGTAAGTTTCTAAGAAGAAATCAAATTGAATACTGGAAAGTGAAAGTAGATTTCTAGGAAAAGATGTTTATTAACATAAAATCATTACTAGGAATAAAGAGTTCAGTCGGTAGTTGAAATGTGGTATTGTATGGCAATCTTTAGGAGTCGAACCCGCTTTGTTGAAGGAATAAGGACTGTAAACTCAGTGAGGTTAGAATATAGGACAGCCTAATGATCTCGACTACTACTAAACGACTGGTAAATCGAGTATATATAAACTGTGTATAGATATATTATTATTCAGTGAATCAACCACGAAGGAGGAAGTAAAATATATTTCAAGTTCGACACACAACTAGGATTCTGTCTGTTATTCTGTTATTATCAGTATTATTATAGTGATCAATTTATTATTAGTGAGTTAAACTAACTATGGTGACATTCTGATATAGTTAAAATACATACAACAAACATTCAGTCTGTGTTTTCAGTTTATTAATAGAAACAGAAAGTAAAAGTAGAATTCTAAGTATTTGAACTCGATACTTGATAATAAGGTGTTTTTAAATTGAAAGTGAAACTAGGATTGTTTTTACATTGGAAGGACTATTTATTCCTGACTTTAAACTAAAATTACTATGGATAACCCAGATAGAACTTGTAGTATTTGTTTACATGATCGTAAACAACCTAAATTATTGACTTGTTTACATGTTTATTGTTGTCAATGTTTATCTGATTACGTCAACAAATCTCTCCAAGACGGACAATTTCCGTGTCCTCTCTGTCGTATACAAATTCAACTTCCTTCTGGTGGAGTCGAGGAATTTCAGGATTATTCTGAAGGTGATGACGTCAGTGGTAGTGATGACGTAGTGGACACTAACACAGAAACTGATGACGTGTCTAATATGAATGACATAGCAGCACTAGCATCATACCGGGGCCTCTGTGACGTATGTGAAAGTCAAACTATTGTAAAATATCGATGTAAAGAGTGTAAACAGAATATTTGTGATGTTTGTAAGAAAAGTCATAGCAAGTTTTCTTTGAGTAAAAATCACGTGATTGTTGCGTTTGTTGACGGAATTGAAGAAGAAATATCGGAGGACAGTAACCATGGTAACCAGAATCCACAGACAAATGATGCCCCAGTAGACCTGTGTTCTGTACATACATCTAAACCGATTGAAATTTATTGTGTAAAATGTAAAACTTGTGTTTGTTTACAATGTTATGTTGATGTGCACAATGGACACCAGATATTGAATTTAGACAATAAAGATACCCAAACCAAGTTACGAGATGATTTGAAATGTTTAAATATTAATTTACAGGCTCAGATCGACCGTTTACAGAAATTTTCAGATGACCTGACATCTAAACTGAGTGAGATTGATATTTGTAGTGAAAAGGCGTGTAACAAGGTGGATCAACAAGTCCAGCTCATTTCTAACTTGGTCCAATCTCGAGCTGAACAAATTAAAACTCAAATCAACAAAACTCGACAAGAAGAAAGACAAAAGTTGGACATTCTGATGAAAGAAATGGAAATTTCCATCACTGAGCTAAAATCCGACATTAAAGAATCTCTGATGACCCTAGAAGGAGAGTCGGTTGTTAAAATTGTAGAAAGAAATGAGAGAAATAGAAATAATGAAATGAAAGTTAAACAGAAAGATTTGGTCGTTCCTGATTTACATTTCCCGGGTTTTGTTCGCGGAACTGATGTCAGAGATGAGATCGAGAAATTGGTTGGCGAATGTGAAAAATTTCAAAAATTAAATTTTACACTGGAATTCAACATAAATACAATTTTGTGTGATGAAGAAATAAGTGAACTTTCATATTTTAACTTTGGTGAATTGATATGGGGTGTGGCGGCAGGCTCTGAGGACAATAAGACTGGTAAAACTCTTGGTGTCTATCTCGGTTTACCGAAACAAAACGACGAGACAAGTGAGAAAAGGAAAGTAAAAGTTGAATTTAGTTTTACTATTCTAAATAAAATCGCAGGTAAATCTCGATCAGGACACAACATCACTCGTGAGTTAGAAGCAGGTAGTGGTGGATATGGAGATCCCAGTTTGATTGATTTCAAAGAATTAAAGAATCCTGAAAATGGTTTTGTAGACAAAGATGGTAATTTTTCTATCAGAATTTTAATAAACAAACTGAAAGATGAGTGATAGAACTTTAAAATTTTACACTGACGCAATACCCTGGTTATCATTAAAGGATTAATACGTCTTAGGTTTTGGAATAAACAAAATTCTTAATTCTCAAACTATACACTTTTTCAGATACTTTTATGGATAATTACTTAATTTTATTGATATATTGGATTATGTTTGTAAACTTTTGACACTGTTGAACATTATATACTTATTATATATTTGAGAAATTTTGCTCTTTCTACGAGGTAGTGTTCTTTAAAGATAATCGTAATTATTGATATAATGACGTCATAGGTAGTATGATATGTATCTTGATAACGCCCTGAATGTTGTGATAGTCTTAACTTCCACTGTATTTTTATGTAGGTTCCATAAATTGTTCAGGAAACCCAGAGCAAAAATTTAAATCTTCGAAATGTTTTCTGTAAACCCTTTTTTTACTGCGACTATTTAAAAGTATGATGACACTATTACAATTTAAATCTCCACTCTTTTGGTATTTTGTCTGATGTTTACTGCTCTTGTTAAAAAGTATGATAACACTATCAACATTTCTCCAACAAACTCTGTCTATACTTGAACAACATTTTAATCAACATGATGTTGGAATCAGAAATGTTTGAGAAATGTTTATAATGTTAACGTGTGTGAAATTTGAAATGTCCAATGTTTTATAATAGTATTGTTAGTTTTAGAATCACTGTATATAACTATATTCTTTATACCGTTTGTATTTATGTTATAATATAATATAAACCTCTTGTGACGTCATCCCATTGTTATGGCAGGTCTTCTTTGTGGTAGCTCAGTTAGACGCTAACTCGCTTACCTGGGGGTCAAGTTTCAATCCCAGCATGGTTCGAAATGACAGATTTTGCAGTGATGCCGGTCAGGTGCCCACTTGGAAAGAAGCGTCTTGTCGTTCGGACGGAACATTAAATCGAGAACCCGTTTGCCACAGGCTTTGCACGTTTAAGATATTTCGACAGTTGAAAATCATGAATAGGAGAAGGTCAATGTCGCTGTCCTGACAAAATTCCCCTCATTGCACACTGCATGATGTTTGCATTTCCTTGGACATGAAAATAGAATATACAAGGGTATAATAATAAAAATAAACTCTTAATTTTACATGGGTCAGAATTAGGCCCAATACCACGAGTGATAACGGTCCTGGGGACAAACATAGATACAATATACAACATATAGACACAAAAAAACAACCAAAAAACAATTAATGTACAGAGTTTGATGATTTAGAGATCAAGTACATGACCACAGGTTACTGGATATTTTTTAAGATATACAATATAGCAATATACACAAGTATAGTCAAACAGAGATATTTCGGCTCATCCGGGTACCGTCAAAACATATACACAACCAGTCCATTATATATTCAAGAGTATAAAAGTATCTTATATAGAGGGTTGTTTGTTTGGCAAGTTACAGCAACACCCTTTAAAATATAATGGACTGATTGTGTATATGTTTTGACGGTACCCGGATGAGCCGAAATATCTCAGTTTGACTATACATGTGTATTAAATGGACATATCATACTTAAGTACATTGCGACAAATTGTAAAAAAAAAAAATATTCATTAAATTTGTGAAGCCAAAGGTCAGTGCAAGTGCTGCAAGCGGGCTACCCAACCCTACTCCATTAATGTTCTTATTCTAAATTGGAGGGGGGAGGGTGGGATTTATCCATGCTCAAGACCAGCTTGAAGGATGTTTACTCATCCCCTGACAGTATGTTATGAATTTAGATTTGCCAAAAGTGTGAATTGTTTGCCAAAAATGATAATGCCAAATAGAAAACCTGGAATGAAATAATTAAATTATGTTATGTCAAACTGTAAAAACAATTCTAACAAACTTGACTTGTAATACGTTGATATAATGGCAATACTTATATAAAGGGAAATAATCTATCAATCTAGTAACCCTCACAGGTGTCTAAAAGAGTTAGCATACCCTGCTTGGCGCCACACCCGCCACTACTGCTTAATAATAATAACTTTATTTTGGCAACCCATTTAGACCAAAGCCCAATTTTCAATAGGTCCCACTAAACTAAATAATTATATACAAAGTAACATTTAGAAGAGAAATACAATATACATAATATACATTTACAAGAGTCATTGACTATGAAAGAAATAGAAAAATACATGCGCTAAATTATAAAATATCAAATGATTAAAAAAATAGAAAAAAAACAAAAGTAGGGATGATTATTTCCGAAATTCATTTTTTTAAGGAAGGATTATGTTTGTGGTAAAGAATTGCAAAGTAAAGAAGCGATATATTGAAATGTTCTCATCATATCAGTCTTATTACATTTCGGTATATCTATAGTCCGGAGGAAATACCGACTGTACCCCTTTAAAATGGAAGAATGTGCATTTAAAATATCTTAGATCCTGGTTTAAGTGATTTTCTCAAGTGTCCCCCGACTTCGCATGGGGAAATCAACATGCCCCCTGAACAGAAATTGTCTGCAGAGGTCATCAAAAACATGTAATTATTGCTGTTATTTTCTACTCTACCACTATAGTAGATTTTATAATGAGAGGGAACTAACTCTAGCTAAATATTATCTTACTAGACCACATTAATCTAAAGAAAGAAATAATTAGCTATATAAGGAAGGATAACAACTTCTACAAGCTGGTCCTTGGCCAAACCTCAAGAAATTGATCTTTCCCGGATTATCAGTACCCATTTACAGCTGGGTTGACTGGAAATGCGAATGAAGATGACTTATTCAAGATCATCGAACTTTAAAACCCCAATTGTTCGAACTCTCAACCACACCACAGAAACCTCCATTTGATCGTAAAAAGGCACAGAACGCCACTCTAACCGACTGTGCTATAAACCCCAACTATTATATAGCCGAACTCTTGACCATAACAACCATTTTTGCTCGTAAAAATCCTGGGCAAAAAAGCATATAATGTTCAATGGTGTCAAAAGTTTACAAACAGAATCCAATATTTTGATTCCTTCGTTACATTAAACGGATGCAATGCAGGGTGTTCAGCAAAGTACAATATGTAGAATATAAGGTTGGGAAGTTTATTGGCCAGCTTGCCAAAATTACAAAACAATTACATACATATACTAAAACATAATTACATAATCAATAATACCCCCCTCCCCTCTCCCCTCTCCCCTCACCCCTCCCTCCCCTTTCATTATGATAATATAAAATTATACATAAAACGAAACACAACAAT
Source organism: Lottia scabra (assembly GCA_029955415.1). NCBI lineage: Eukaryota > Metazoa > Mollusca > Gastropoda > Lottiidae > Lottia > Lottia scabra. The sequence goes on from JARJEI010000001.1 coordinate 47,851,968, forward strand.
ATACAAGGTATAGTCGGAGTGGCCAGTAATATGCAAGCTTCAAAGTAATACTACATGAGAAAGCTCTGAGCAAAAATTAACGCCTGGGATGGGTTGGGTGGGCGAAAGTCAGCGTGCACCAAGACCAGACAGAGGTCAAGGTCGAAGCCCCAGCAAGGGACCCTACTCCGATCAAAATATAATTTAATCCTGTCTCAGACAACAACCGAATTAACACATCAAAAAAATTAAGAAATTATCCAGGAAATTATCTGAAAAATTGTATAGTTTGAGAATTAGGATTTTTGTTCATTCTATGAGGTAATATTGCAGGAAATTGCGTCAGTGTAAAATTTTAAAGTTCTATCACTCATCTTTCAGTTTTCTTATTACAATTCTGATAGAAAAATTACCATCTTTGTCTACAAAACCATTTTCAGGATTCTTTAAATCTTTGAAATCAATTAAACTGTAATCTCCATATCCATCACCACCTGCTTCTAACTCATAAGTGATGTTGGTTCCTGATTGAGATTTCAAGGCGATTTTATTTAGAATAGTGAAACTATATTCAACTTTTACTTTCCTTTTCTCATTTGTCTCGTCGTTGTTTTCTCGAGATAAAAAAAGAATGGCAGCAAGAGTTTCACCATCCTGTCTGTCCAGACAGCATGCCTTCACATCCCATTTCAATTCATCAAAGTTAAAATATTCAAATTGACTTTTGAAAACATCTGAAGAAATTGTATTTATGTTGAATTCCAGTGTAAAATTTGATTTATGAAAATTTTTACTTTCGCCAATCAATTTCTCGACCTCATCTCTGACGTCATTTCCGGGAAGAAAACTCGGGAATTGTAAATCAGGAACGACCAAATCTTTCTGTTTAACTTTCATTTCATTATTTCTATTTCTCTCATTTCTTTCTACAATTTTAACAACCGACTCTCTTTCTAGGGTCATCAGAGATTCTTTAATGTCTGATTTTAGCTCAGTGATGGAAATTTCCATTTCTTTCAGCAAAATTTCCAACTTTTGTCTTTCTTCATGTCGAGTGTTGTTGATTTGAGTTTTAATTTGTTCAGCTCGAGATTGGACCAAGTTAGAAATGAGCTGGACTTGTTGATCCACCTTGTTACACGCCTCCTCACTACAAATATCAATCTCACTCAGTTTAGATGTCAGGTCATCTGAAAATTTCTGTAAACGGTCGATCTGAGCTTGTAAATTAATATTAAAACATTTCAAATCATCTCGTAACTTGGTTTGGATATCTTTATTGTCTAAATTCAATATCTGGTGTCCATTGTGCACACCTCTATTACTCTCATCAACATAACAGTGTACACAAACACAAGTTTTACATTCTACACAATAAATTTCAATCGCTTTAGATGTATGTACAGGACACAGGTCTACTGGGGCATCATTTGTCTGTGGATTCTGGTTACCATGGTTACTGTCCTCTTCAATTCCGTCAACAAAATCAACGATCACGTGATTTTTAGTAACGGAAATTTTCTTATGATTTTTCTTACAAACATCACAAATATTCTGTTTACAATCTTTACATCGATATTTTACAATAGTTTGACTTTCACATACGTCACAGGGACGTACGTCGGTTGGTAGGGCTGTTACGTCATTCATATTAGACACGTCATCAGTTTCTGTGTTAGTTTCCACTACGTCATTACTTTCAGAAAAATCCTGAAATTCCTCGACTCCACCAGAAGGAAGTTGAATTTGTACACGACAGAGAGGACACGGAAATTGTCCGTCTTGAAGAGATTTGTTGACGTAATCAGATAAACATTGACAACAATAAACATGTAAGCATGTCAATAATTTAGGTTGTTTACGATCATGTAAACAAATACTACAAGTTCTATCTGGGTTATCCATAGTAATTTTAGTTTAAAGTCAGGACTAAATATTCCATCCAATGTAAAAACAATCCTAGTTTTACTTTCAATTTAAAAACACCTTATTATCAAGTATCAAGTTCAAATACTTAGAATTCTACTTTTACTTTCTGTTTCTATTAATAAACTGAAAACACAGACTGAATGTTTGTTGTATGTGCTTCAACTATATCAGAATGTCACCATAGTTAGTTTAACTCACTAATAATAAATTGATCACTATAATAATACTGATAATAACAGAATAACAGACAGAATCCTAGTTGTGTGTCGAACTAGAAATATATTTTACTTCCTCGTTTGTGAATCAATTCATTGCATAATCAAGTCTCTACCCTTTAGTTGATATTATATAGTCGACACTTCGGGCGGAATATGTTGTGTAGATTACAAAAAGGGTCTGATATTGAATCCAAATTGTTCTCCAAATCAACAAATTATAAGTAAAGCTATGACATATACAGTCATCCGATCAAACACACAAATCATCACAATTCAGAATACTGTAACGTATGATCAAACACACAAATCTTCACAATTCAGAATACTGTAACGTATGATCAAACACACAAATCTTCACAATTCAGAATACTGTAACGTATGATCAAACACACAAATCTTCACAATTCAGAATACTGTAACGTATGATCAAACACACAAATCTTCACAATTCAGAATACTGTAACGTATGATCAAACACACAAATCTTCACAATTCAGAATACTGTAACGTATGACACAAATCTTCACAATTCAGAATACTGTAACGTATGATCAAACACACAAATCTTCACAGTTCAGAATACTGTAACGTATGATCAAACACACAAATCTTCACAATTCAGAATACTGTAACGTATGACACAAATCTTCACAATTCAGAATACTGTAACGTATGATCAAACACACAAATCTTCACAATTCAGAATACTGTAACGTATGATCAAACACACAAATCTTCACAATTCAGAATACTGTAACGTATGATCAAACACACAAATCTTCACAATTCAGAATACTGTAACGTATGACACAAATCTTCACAATTCAGAATACTGTAACGTATGATCAAACACACAAATCTTCACAGTTCAGAATACTGTAACGTATGATCAAACACACAAATCTTCACAATTCAGAATACTGTAACGTATGACACAAATCTTCACAATTCAGAATACTGTAACGTATGACACAAATCTTCACAATTCAGAATACTGTAACGTATGATCAAACACACAAATCTTCACAATTCAGAATCCTGTAACGTATGATCAAACTCACAAATCTTCACAATTCAGAATCCTGTAACGTATGATCAAACACACAAATCTTCACAATTCAGAATACTGTAACGTGTGATCAAACACACAAATCTTCACAATTCAGAATACTGTAACGTATGATCAAACACACAAATCTTCACAATTCAGAATACTGTAACGTATGATCAAACACACAAATCCTCACAGTTCAGAATACTGTAACGTATGATCAAACACACAAATCTTCACAATTCAGAATCCTGTAACGTATGATCTAACCCCCATAACCTCACAATTCAGAATACTGTAACGTATGATCAAACACACAAATCTTCACAATTCAGAATACTGTAACGTATGATCAAACACACAAATCTTCACAATTCAAAATACTGTAACGTATGATCAAACTCACAAATCTTCACAATTCAGAATACTGTAACGTATGATCTGACAAAATGAGCCGACCGATGCTCGACGTATATGTTACTCAGCAGCGACGTGAACAGTAATAATAATAATAATAATAATATCTTTATTACAAAAGGGTAGAAAATTAGGCCATACATTACCGATGAGCATCAAGATAATCCTGAATACCCAACGATAGGCCTGTCTTCCATTCTGCCCCTTATAGACAATACAAACATACACATATAAACAAAAAACACCACAATAACCAATTATTACAAGGATGACAAAATTATATGTACAGTTTATAGCTATAATGATGTATATCTTATTTATGAGAAGGAAAAAAAAAAAAAAAAAAATTATAAATGTACAAATTTTATCAAAAATGCAAACAAGTTTATAAGATTGAAAGTTTTAATACAAATTAATAGCCAAATTTGAAAGCCAAAATGGTCAGTTTATGTGCTGCGAGCGGGCTACCCAACCCCACTCCATTTTATAATCATTGGAGGGGGAGGTAGGATTTGTCCAGGCTCAAGACCAGCTTAAGGATGTTAACTCATCCTCTGACAGTATGATTTTTGAATTGCCAAATGGAACTAGTCAAAAACATGCACAAGACATAAAAAAGGAAAACAAAGTAAAATATTTTTTGAGTCGTCAGCTTCAGTGTAAAACATCTGTAAGAGATAAAAATACAAAAACACAAAATTATTGATAAAGGTGTGAAAAAAGTATAATAGATTTCACCATATACCATGAACTACAAGAAACATAATATTTAATTTAATATAAAACAACAAACAAAAGAATGAGAGAAAATATTGAAAAACCTGTATGTCAATCGTCTCTTACATGTAAGGATATTAGTTTCTTAAAATTAGACGCATTTATGGCATTTTTTATAGAGTCTGGAAGAGAGTTCCATAGAACAGCTCCAGAATATCTTAAACTGTTTTTAACAATTTCAAGGTTAGGTCTGTACACATTTAGTCTTTTATTGAGGGATTCATAATTAGTGTTGTTAAATAAAAATAAGTCATTAAGATACTTCGGACATTGTTTGTTTAGAATTTTGAAGATAAAAAAGGATTTGTTTCGAACAAATCTTTCTGAAATAGAAAAGAGATTTAACTGTCTCAATCCGGGGGCAAGGTTTTCTGTATGCTGAACGCCAAGGATAATTTTGAAAGCCCTATTTTGTTGTCTTACAAGTTTATTTATTGACAGCTTATCACAAGAGTCCCATATTGGAGAACAATAGTCGATATAAGATTGAAAATGAGCATTATAAAATAGAACCAAATATTTAGTTGGTATAAGGTATTTCAATTTTCGCAGTTGAAAAAGTTTCTGATTCAGAATTTTGGATACATGTATTGCATGATCGGTCCAGGTGAAGTTGTGATCAATAAAAATACCAAGAAGTTTAAAGGAAGAAACGGTCTCTATATCTACACTGTTTACAGTCAGTTTTATAGAATTAACCAGTAGCTGCCTTCTCTGGGGGGTTGTTATTAACATAGCTTTAGTTTTATTTACATTTATAATCATGGAATTAGCTTCGCACCATTTCACAACAGAATTAGTTTCAGATTGAAGTTTTAATTGTAGCTCATTAATTGATTTAGCAGCAGTGTAGACTGTTGTGTCATCAGCAAACAAGTCACAATTGGAGGCTATATGAAAGGAGAGATCATTTATAAACAAATTAAACAAAAGAGGTCCTAATATAGACCCCTGTGGTACACCATGGCTTATTTCTAACTGAGAAGACAAGATACCATTGGCAAAAGTAGATTGTTTCCTGTTTGATAAATATGATTTCAAAAATTTGCTGGCATTTGGAGAAAATTTATAGATATTGCATTTTTTAGTGAGTATTTCGTGATTTACCAAGTCGAAGGCCTTACGGAAATCGAAAAAAACCAAACCTGTTAGTAATCCTTCGTTAAGAGATTTATAAATATTATCTGTTATATTAGTTAAAGCTGTTAAACAAGAACTATTAGATCTAAAACCAGATTGATTAATATAAAGAAGATCATACCTATTCATGAAATTATTCAAATGACCGTGAATATGTCTTTCAAGTATTTTAGAAATAGTTGGTAATATTGAAATAGGTCGATAATTGTTTGGGTCTACTTTTGACCCTGATTTATGTAGCGGTAGTACTTTAGCAAGCTTGAAATTAGTTGGGAAAATGCATTGATCAATGCACAAATTAAATATATAAGTTAAGTGACCAGACACGATAGGGGAACCTATCCTTAAGAAAATGGGATTTATTAAGTCAAGACCAACGGCTTTAGTGATATCTAGATTTCTTAAAGATTTGTACACATCATAGGAACTTATAGGTGGAATATGAAAATATTTTTCAGGAGGAACATGACTATTAACAAAATTACGTATAATATTATCATTTTCGACTGATGGCTGGGATACATTGTGAGAAGTTGTAGAAGTTGAGAGTAGCTGATCAGCAATTTGAGTAAAATAAGAATTTAATTTGTCGGACTCTATCGGAATTTGTTCTAGTTCACTACTTTTGTTATTAGAGGCAGTATTTATAGCATTCCAGATTTGTTTAGAATTATTTTTATCGGTTACAAGGTTTTGAATATATTTTGCCTTTGATCTACGTATCATACATTTAACTTCCTTTCGGCATTCCCTGTAATCATTAATATTATTATTTTTCTTATGGAGATCGCGTCTTTTTATCATTTGCAAAATATCATCAGTTAACCAATCTGGTTTTACGGCATTTTTAACACGTTTGATTCTTATAGGGGCATGGATATCTAAAATTGGTGTCATTATTTCATACCACTTGTTCAAGGCAAGTTCAGGATCGGTTAATTTTAAAACTGGATCAAAATTAGTCAATTGCAAATGAGAAAGGAAATCTTGTTCTTTAAAATTTTTGAAAGACCTGTAGGTAATGGCGATATGTCTTGCCTTTGGTATTTTGACGCCTTTTTTAAACCACGTAAAACATGTGACGTTAACAGTGAGAATGTTTCAGAACATTCCATTAACGATATATACTCGATTCACCAGTCGTTTGGTTTGATAGTAGTCGCGAACATTAGGTTGTCCTATTATCCAAAGGCTTTTCATCCAAGGGTAATCTGATCCCAATACATCTGAAAACCATTTATCTTAGCAGTTAATCGATCGAATCGATATACGTTAATCGAGCAAATCAATTCTGGACTGTGCTTACTATCTTAACTTTACCTTTTAGTAATGGCGTCTACAATGTTTATTCCGTTTCTAAGATATGAATAAAATGGGCTAACACCATTGTATTGTATTATTTAGTATTAGCCAACAAGTCATATCATATTTATATAGTGAAAGAATGATTGTAAATATAGTGCTTATATCATTACAGTGTTTTCATGTTATATTATTATTGTTTCTCAGTTATTGTATGGTCTCAATAGTAAAAGGGCCTTTATACCTTATTGTTAGTCAAATAAAGAATTTATTAATACGACACATTTCAGTCCAAATGTATACACAAAAAGGCAATAGACACTAAATAGGGACATAAAATAATTATATTTATTATTTTTTAGGATGAGGTAAGCCGCCAGCTTGAAAAATTCAAAATACGATACCATGTGTGACGCCATATTGAGCATGGTAGTCGAATCAGATGTTAATGTGTAAAAAGTTCACAGTCCTTATTCATTCAACAGATCACATGGAGTGCCTTCAACATGCGAACATTTGCTCTCTATTACTTTTATTTGTATTCGTAAATCTCACTATATGCCAAATTCTCAGCTGAGATGTAGAAGAAAACGCTGGGCCTAATTTGACGGGCTGTATCACAACTGTTATGCCCCTGTCAACATCGTGTGACCATCGGTTGAGTTTCTTAGGCTCCGGGAACAACTTTGTGAGCTGTTGATAAATCTTGGGTATGCCAAAGAATTGTCGAAGGACCTGGCGAAGGTTTATATTCGTGTTGAATTTTGCCCATCGTGAAGGCATCTTATCAAATCGTATCACCTTCATCTTTACTGTAAAACAGTGTTTCTCAACCTTTTTGGCGGTTACCCCCCTTTGCAGACCTTGATTCTTCATTACACCCTTGAACTTTCTGGTGGTTCACTGACTGCGGTGTGCGAGCGCCACAGACCCGAAGCCGCTTGACAATTTTTGAAAAATAAGGATCAATTTCATCTGCATGTTCCTATAGCAACGGCTATCATTTCATTTCTTTACATTAATCCGTTGCTATCATGATAAGATATTTTCGTCATTAATTTTGATTGGTCGAACGATTATTGTTCGACCAATTAGATTCCTTGTAACAAATCATTTCGGGGAAACTTTCGAATGACCAGACGTCAAATTTCTTGTAGCAAATTTACCTTGTGATAATCGAGTCTCAACGGTCATAAATTGAATGTGACGTAGTGTTTTTAAAACGAGGTTATTAGTTGTTAATGACGAGAAAGCCCTGCCAATCCAGCAACGGTAGATAATGCCAATGTCTAACGTTTCTGAAGGAACATGGTGCATCTGAGGCCATTCCGGACAGCCATCTCCTTTCATTTGCTACCTATCCCTCACTCTGCTCCGATAGGGGTGCGCTGGCGCCCCCTGTTCCTCTACCTCCCACAGCGAGAAGTATTCCGGAAAGTGAGCTTCTGAGGCAGCCTGCATGCATAATCATATAACCGGTCCGCACGCACTTCAATAACACAGCAACATATAACTTATTTAATATTCACAATACATTATCATTAGTGCAATTCAACATACACAGGACATTCACCACCTGAATTATCATTAAAATAACGATTACCCTCCCAGAAATAACATGGCTCCCCAATTACCCCTTTTGCTTCCATGGCTCCCTTCAAGTCCCCCATTACCCCCCAGTGAGCCAAGTCGCTCCCGGTTGAGAAACACTGCGTAAAGATATTAAACTAATGCTTCGTTTATTGTTGTATGGTTACATACAAATATGTAAGGACAGGGTCCTATAAAAACGTGACAAAAAGCAGAACCCGATTTGTATTGCTTTTTATTTTCCAGGAACAAACCGAGACGAAAGAAGAAACCTAGGTCTTTGTGGGCCAGGATGACAAAAGAAGACAAAGCTATGGCCACTATAGCACTCTACTAAAGGATCTGAAGACAGAAGACGAGAAGGCCTTCTACAACTACACAAGACTTCTCAGAGGCCTTTACGATGACGTCTTGTGAAGAGTAGGAGACAGAATAGAGAAGAACACGTGGTACAGAAAATCTCTCCCTCCTGAACTCAAACTGTCTATCACTTTACCACACCTGGCCTACGGTGACAATTATCAAAGACTTCCTACAACTTCAGAGTTTCTCCTAACACCATCTCCCAGGTTATTAATGATGTCTGTGATGCCATCAAAGCCGAGTTTGCTGCTGAAAGGACTCAGTCTCCTACTACAACTGAGGTGTAGACCGCTATTGTCGAGCAGTTTGAGAAAAGATGGCAATGTCCACACTGCTGGTGCTCTTGATGGCAAGCATGTGGCGGTGACATGTCCTTAGAATACTGACTATGTGTAAAGATACTACAAGAGCTTCTTCTCTATTGTCCTCATCGCCCTGGTCAACGCAAATTACAGGTTTATCTGGATTGATTCAGCAACAACGATAGTATCTACAATCTACAACTGCTTAATAATTTAATTTCTGTTCGCAGCACTTTACAAGTACAAAAGTTCAAGTTACAAGTTAATTATGGCTACAGAACACAGTTAAAGCTTATTTTATACCCCACTGTATAGTATTTCTTTAAATGTTTTAAAATCAGGTCTATTTTAATGTGATATTATGACGTCATCAAAGTCCAAGGGAAATAACTCTTTGGTGAGTAGCTGGATATGTTAAATCGGTGTATATTGGGTACTGATTGGAATATTTGGATGGGGTTTTCAACTTTCCAAAGTACTTATGGTGTTGTATTAGCTCTCACATGTACTTTAAATAATCGTATTAATCCTTTAACATAGAAAGTAAAATAACTTGCTGAGAAGACCTTTCAGACTGCTGAGGAGACCTTTCAGACTGTTGAGGAGACCTTTCAGACTGTTGAGGAGACCTTTCAGACTGTTGAGGAGACCTTTCAGACTGTTGAGGAGACCTTTCAGACTGCTGAGTAGACCTTTCAGACTGTTGAGGAGACCTTTCAGACTGTTGAGGAGACCTTTCAGACTGTTGAGGAGACCTTTCAGACTGTTGAGGAGACCTTTCAGACTGTTGAGGAGACCTTTCAGACTGCTGATTAGGCCTTTCAGACTGCTGAGAAGACCTTTCAGACGGCTGATGAGACCTTTCAGACTGCTGATCAGGCATTTCAGACTCCTAAGGAGACTTTTCAGACTGCTGATGAGGCTTTCAGACTGCTGAGAAAACCTTTCAGACTGCTGAGGAGACCTTTCAGACTGCTGATGAGACCTTTCAGACTGCTGATGAGACTTTTCAGACTGCTGATGAGGCTTTCAGACTGCTGAGAAGACTTTTCAGACTACTGATGAGGCCTTTCAGACTGCTGAGGTGACCTTTCAGACTGCTGAGGAGACCTTTTAGACTGCTGAGGAGAACTTTCAGACTGCTGAGGAGACCTTTCAGACTGCTGATGAGACCTTTCAGACTGCTGAGGAGACCTTTCAGACTGCTGAGGAGACCTTTTAGACTGCTGAGGAGACCTTTTAGACTGCTGAGGAGACCTTTTAGACTGCTGAGGAGACCTTTCAGACTGCTGAGGAGACCTTTCAGGCTGCTGAGGAGACCTTTTAGACTGCTGAGGAGACCTTTTAGACTGCTGAGGAGACCTTTCAGACTGCTGAGGAGACCTTTCAGACTGCTGATGAGACCTTTCAGACTGCTGAGGAGACCTTTCAGACTGCTGAGGAGACCTTTTAGACTGCTGATCAGGCATTTCAGACTCCTAAGGAGACTTTTCAGACTGCTGATGAGGCTTTCAGACTGCTGAGAAAACCTTTCAGACTGCTGAGGAGACCTTTCAGACTGCTGATGAGACCTTTCAGACTGCTGATGAGACTTTTCAGACTGCTGATGAGGCTTTCAGACTGCTGAGAAGACCTTTCAGACTACTGATGAGGCCTTTCAGACTGCTGAGGAGACCTTTCAGACTGCTGATGAGGCCTTTCAGACTGCTGAAGAGACTTTTCAGACTACTGATGAGGCCTTTCAGACTGCTGAGGTGACCTTTCAGACTGCTGAGGAGACCTTTCAGACTGCTGAGGAGACCTTTTAGACTGCTGAGGAGACCTTTCAGACTGCTGATGAGACCTTTCAGACTGCTGAGGAGACCTTTCAGACTGCTGAGGAGACCTTTTAGACTGCTGAGGAGACCTTTTAGACTGCTGAGGAGACCTTTTAGACTGCTGAGGAGACCTTTCAGACTGCTGAGGAGACCTTTCAGGCTGCTGAGGAGACCTTTTAGACTGCTGAGGAGACCTTTCAGACTGCTGATGAGACCTTTTAGACTGCTGAGGAGACCTTTTAGACTGCTGAGGAGACCTTTCAGACTGCTGAGGAGACCTTTCAGACTGCTGAGGAGACCTTTCAGACTGCTGATGAGACCTTTCAGACTGATGAGACCTTTCAGACTGTTGAGACCTGGTACTAACGTGACTTTTTTTTGGACAAGGACAGACATCTTTCTTGGATTTCCTTCTCCTTCTCTCTCTGGTTGGTGCCTTCTTGGTCCTCAGTTTCCTCTTCTTTCCTTTTCTGAGTTCTGAATTTAACATTAAGCCTCTTCTCCCGCCCCTCCCTAGAGTCCCTACCTTGGGAGGCATGTTGAATTAGAAAATGTAAAACCATAATTATGAGCGTTTGAAAGTCAAAAATACGACTCGCCGTTTAGTAAGACTATACCTAATATAGAAAACACAAATACAGAAAATAAAATATAAATGTTTAGATATGGGTATGATTGAAGGGATTATGAGATTGCTGTGCAGTTCTATTTACATATATTCCAGTCTCAAATCGACCCTCGAAAATGCTGAACATTCCTCTTTAAATAGCCGAACTCTTGACCACAACAACCCCATTTGCTCGTCAATCTGCAAATGACGTCATGATTGTAGAGAACGACGCTCTAACCGACTGAACTATAGAACCCCACTATTCAATATACATCAAATAATATTAAAACTTTAATATTCCAGTAAGTATATTTATTTTACATCAAGAGATATCTCAGATATAAAATAAATAAATACCACAAACAATAGAAACACTACTTTTAGTTCATTTTATTTTCATGTTTTAGTCTCCATTGATTTTCATATTAATTTATTTTTCTAATCTTTATATACATGTACATTTATTCATTTTCATCATCTTTATTTTTATCATTTTGTAAATATGTAGTTTTAAATGTAGTAAAATTTTAGGGAAAATTACAACTGGGTATTTTGTATATGGCTCTAGTTTTGTAAATATATTATTGTATTTGTATATGTAGTAAGATCCCAGGGAAGATTGCCGTTTGCTACTGGGTATTTAATAAAGTTATTATTATTATTATTATTATTATGACATAAATACAAAAAGTACAAATAATATAGTTATATACAGTGATTCTAAAACTAACAATACTATTATAAAACATTGGACATTTCAAATTTCACACACGTTAACATTATAAACATTTCTCAAACATTTCTGATTCCAACATCATGTTGATTAAAATGTTGTTCAAGTGTAGACAGAGTTTGTTAGAGAAATGTTGATAGTGTCATCATTCTTTTTAACAAGGGCAGTAAACATCAGACAAAATACCACAAGAGTGAAGATTTAAATTGTAATAGTGTCATCATACTTTTAAATAGTCGCAGTAAAATTGAATTTACAGAAAACATTTCGAAGATTTAAATTTTTGCAACAATTTCTCTACCGTACATAAAAATACAGTGGAAGTTAAGACTATCAAAACATTCAGGCCGTTATCAAGATAATATCATACAACCTATGACGTCATTATATCAATAATTACAATCATCTACCTCGTAGAAAGAGCAAAAATTCTAAATTCTCAAACTTGACCACTTGAGTATATAATGTTCAATGATGTCAAAAGTTTACAAACAGAATCCAATATATCAATAAAATTAAGTAATTATCTGAAATATTGTATAGTTTGAGATTTCGGATTTTTGTTCATTCTAAAACCTAAGAGGTACTACTTCTTTAGTAATAACCAGGAAATTGCGTCAGTGTAAAAAATTCTATCACTCATCTTCCAGTTTTCTTATTAAAATTCTGATAGAAAAATTACCATCTTTGTCTACAAAACCATTTTCAGGATTCTTTAATACTTTGAAATCAATCAAACTGGGATCTCCATATCCTTTACCAACTGCTTTAAACTCATAGGTATTGTTGTCTCCTGAGCAAGATTTCACGGCGATTTTATTTAGAACAGTAAAACTATATTCAACTTTTACTTTCCTTTTCTCACTTGTCTCATCGTTTTCTTCAGATAAAAAAAGATAGACATCAAGAGTTTCACCAGTTAAACTGTCCTTACAACGTGCCTTTACAAACCATTTCAATTTACTAAAGTTAAAATAAACAAGTTGACGTTTTCCTTTATCACACGAAATTTCATCTATGTTGAATTCCAGTGTAAAATTTTGTTGTTTTAAATTTTTACATTCGCCAACCAATTTCTCGACCTCATCTCTGACGTCATTTCCACGAAGAAAACCCGGGAATTGTAAATCAGGAACCACCAAATCTTTCTGTTTAACTTTCATTTCATTATTTCTATTTCTTTCATTTCTTTCTACAATTTTAACAACCGACTCTCCTTCTAGGGTCATCTGAGATTCTTTAATGTCGGATTTTAGATCAGTGATGGAAATTTCCATTTCTTCCATCAAAATTTCCAACTTTTGTCTTTCTTCATGTCGAGTTTTGTTGATTTGAGTTTTAATTTGTTCAGCTCGAGATTGGACCAAGTTAGAAATGAGCTGGACTTGTTGATCCACCTTGTTACACGCCTCCTCACTACAAATATCAATCTCACTCAGTTTAGATGTCAGGTCATCTGAAAATTTCTGTAAACGGTCGATCTGAGCCTGTAAATTAATATTTAAACATTTTGAATCATCTCGTAACTTGGTTTGGGTATCTTTATTGTCTAAATTCAATATCTGGTGTCCATTGTGCACATCAACATAACATTGTAAACAAACACAAGTTTTACATTCTACACAATAAATTTCAATCGGTTTAGATGTATGTACAGGACACAAGTCTACTGGGACATCATTTGTCTGTGGATTCTGGTTACCATGGTTACTGTCGTCTGATATTTCTTCTTCTTCTTCTTCTTCTTCAATGACATCAACAAAATCAAACATCACGTGATTTTGATTTTTCTTTAGATAAAATTTGTTGTGAATTTTCTTACAAACATCACAAATATTTTGTTTACAATCTTTACATCGATATTTTACAATAGTTTGACTTTCACATACGTCACAGAGGCCCCGGTATGCTGTTAGTGCTGCTACGTCATTCATATTAGACACGTCATCAGTTTCTGTGTTAGTGTCTACTACGTCATCGACACCACTGACGTCATCATCTTCAGAATAATCCTGAAACTCCTCGACTCCACCAGAAGGAAGTTGAATTTGTACACGACAGAGAGGACACGGAAATTGTCCGTCTTGGAGAGATTTGTTGACGTAATCAGATAAACATTGACAACAATAAACATGTAAACAAGTCAATAATTTAGGTTGTTTACGATCATGTAAACAAATACTACAAGTTCTATCTGGGTTATCCATAGTAATTTTAGTTTAAATTTCGGTGGAGACTGAATGTTTGTTGTATGTATTTCAACTATATCAGAATGTCACCATAGTTAGTTTAACTCACTAATAATAAATTGATCACTATAATAATACTGATAATAACAGAATAACAGACAGAATCCTAGTTGTATGTCGAACAAGAAATATATTTTACTTCCTCCTTCGCGGTTGATTCACTGAATGATATATCTATACACAGTTTATATATACTCGATTTACCAGTCGTTTAGTAGTAGTCGAGATCATTAGGTTGTCCTATATTTTAACCTCACTGAGTTTACAGTCCTTATTCCTTCAACAAAGTGGGTTACTCCTAAAGATTGCCATACATTACCACATTTCAACTACCGACTGAACTCTATATTCCTAGTAATGATTTTATGTTAATAAACATCTCTTCCTAGAAATCTACTTTCACTTTCAAGTACCGTATTCAATTTGAGTTCGTTGTATTTGGACTCAGACCACAAAACAATCAGCAACTTCTCTTCTCCTGTCTTTGTTCATGTCTATTTAAGTTTAGATTTCACTTTTGAAATTTTCATTTCGTTAAGATTTTAAGAAATATGAAAAGTTTTAAAATGTGAAGTGTGAATGTGAAAATAATCATAAAGACATTTAGAAACAGAAAAATGAGGTTTATTTTAAAATTTTAACACTGCAGTTCTGATGTTGTGTATTGAACTTTAATTGTTGTCTGTAGGGTACTAAATTAATATAAAGAGTTATTTCCCTTCATATAGACATTACCATATTATACCACTTGTATTAACTTCTGGACAAGACTATCTCTAGCTAGATAACCTGGTATATTATAGAGAGATGGTCAAATTAAAAACAAAACAGTTCAGCCAAAGCATCAGAAAATCCAAAAAATTTTGAATTAAAAAAAAATTGAAACGTATCGTCATTGGTTTACAAGATATCTTTTCGGTACTTGATGACAAATCAGGAAAAACATCTGTAACATACTGATTGACCAACAATATAATGAAATGGAGTTTTACGTCTTGCTATTCTGAATTTGTTGGGCTAAAGAGGACGGGCTAACGTCATGCAGTATGCAATGAGGAAACATTTGCCAGGACAGCGGCATTAGCATTCTTTTAAAAATAAGAACTTCCAAAATCAATCAAAAAGAATAGATAATTACATCTATTGTCTCGTATTCGCATGTACAGTCTCTATTCTTAGTTAAATTCCAAATCAGGAGGTCTAATATTTGGCTCACCTTCGAAATTTTGTTCGAGATTATGTAATGACTCGGCCGTGATAGGCGGCCATCTTGCCAGGTAAATGGACAGGAAAAGATAACTCTTGTTCGGATATTGATTTTCATTGTCTGTTTTTACCGAGAAAGAAGAGCTTACTCTCTGAAAAATGTTTGTGATTGACTGAACTATAAATTATTTAATATGGCGACATCGTAAAGATACGAGGTTATCTAGACATTAGTCTGGTTCCGAAGTTGATACGAGTGGAGGTCTAAAAGTATTTTTGTTTACAATAGACTGTATAACATGTAAATACTGAAACAAATTACGTTACCATGGAAAGGTGACCCCAAAATCTTATAAAAACAATTGAAACAGAAGTAAATATAATGCAGTCTAATTAAAATCAGACCCTAATTTCGTTCGTTCGTTTTTTGTTAAATCCGGTTTTTTAACCACTACATTTGGGTCTGAGAACGTCGCGCTTTGCCAGCCGTTCAGGTTAACTTTGACCTTACCTTGATAAACATGACCTGATAAGCTAGTCTACAGCACTTAGGAATCCTAGAATGCACCTATTGTTCGCGAACAAAATCCCAGCGCGGGAGAGGGCAAAGATCTGATTGGTTAAAACAAAGGTCATTAAGGTTAGGTCAAAGTTAACCTGAACGGCTGGCAAAGCGCGACGTTCTCAGACCCAAATGTAGTGGTTAAAAAACCGGATTTAAAAAAAAAACAAACGAACGAAGGAAATTAGGGTCTGATTTTAATTAGACTGAAATATAATGGTAAACAATATAGTTGTCCCCTAGATTAACATTACAATTACAAAAATTTCTGTAAACAGTCGATCTGAACCTGTAAATTAATATTTAAACATTTCAAATCATCTCGTAACTTGGTTTGGGTATCTTTATTGTCTAAATTCAATATCTGATGTCCATTGTGCACACCTCTATTACTCTCATCAACATAACATTGTAAACAAACACAAGTTTTACATTCTACACAATGAATGGTTTGAGTATCTTTATTGTCTAAATTCAATATCTGGTGTCCATTGTGCACATCAACATAACATTGTAAACAAACACATTTAGATATTAAAAACTGGAATTATATTTCTTGGGATGGGGTTTTGCTTTTCAGCCCCAGAACCACCACGCAAAATCTCTCCGTTAACGTAAGTGACTAAATGATCTACCCCAAATGTAAGAACACCAAAAGACACGAATGAACAAAAAGGGCGATGTTGTTCTACTGCCAAGAACACACGAAAACCAATATCTCAATTCAAACAAACAAATGTTTTATAAACAAAACTTTATATATCAAAAATATCAATAATACACAATACACTATACACTTGTTAAAAGGGGTGAAAAATGAATAGGCGCTGCTACGAGACACAACGATATGTTGAGCCCCAAAAATGGAAATACGATATCGGGCCCCAAAACCAAAATGGGCAACACAAAAATGGGTAAGACGAACCAGAGCACAGTCCTATACACAAATTGATTATCACTTTTTAACACAAACCAGGGCACTGTCCTATACACAAAAGGCACAACATGATTTTCACACGTATAATTATTAAATGCACAAAAGCCCAAAATATTTGGGGCGGCACACACGTGGACAAATAAAACTCGATAGCCCCAAAATATTTGGGGCGGCACACACGAATCACAATAAAACACTGTATATTATAACATGCACAACACCGGTAACACAAATCACTGGGGATCGCCCGATTGAAAAAGGGTAATGAGGTACCGCCGACAACACTAGTCACATAGGACCTTCGGGGTAGAGCTCATTGAGAAAGATTCCTAACCTGTTGAGAGCACTATCTTTCTGAAGAATAATTCGTCTGCTCCTTGTTTATATAGCGACAAAATCTCGCGAGATATCAAAGCACTGTGATCTCGCAGCAGCGTGAAATAACGGGAAGATATAAAAATAATTACGGATTGAATAATGTTTATGTACAAATGATAACAATAATACGGATGATGATAAAAATAAGAAAATAAATAAGGGACGAAGACGGGAGCAATGTGAGAAGTGAGCCAAACGTTAATTGAATTTTTAAAAGTAAATAAAAGCCAAATATAGAAAAGTAAACAGATTAATTTTGATTCATCACATAGTGAATTATAATTTTATTGTTGTCTGTAGGTAACTAGATTTATTTATTTCCCTTTGTAATAGCACAGAAATTAAGATAATATAATAAAATAATCATAATATAATAATATAATATAAAATAAAATGATATATACATTTATATATAATACGATATAATCTTTAAATGACATTTAGAAGTAGGTAGAACATTAATTAAGAACCATTATTATGGATATATTACTCCTTTACTTTAATTTTTGAAACGTTTCAATTCACATACAGGAGTCTTTATCAAGCACAAACAAATAATAATGAAAATATAGAACAACAAAATATATATATAGTAAATACTGACGTCTATAACTCCTTAGGATTAGTGATAAATAAACAACAATAACAATAGATAAAAGATAACATACTCAGCACAAATAAAATATAAAAGATGAAACACTGCGATAAAAAAAAATCCGTACAATTGATAGAGCCACTTTGCTGAAACTATATACAGTCCTTCAAACAAATTGATAGAGCCACTTTGCTGAAACTATATACAGTCCTTCAAACAAATTGATAGGACCACTCTACTGAAACTATATACAGTCCTACAAACAAATTGATAGAGCCACTCTACTGAAACTATATACAGTCCTACAAACAAATTGACAGGACCACTCTACTGAAACTATATACAGTCCTACAAACAAATTGATAGGACCACTCTACTGAAACTATATACAGTCCTACAAACAAATTGATAGGGCCACTCTACTGAAACTATATACAGTCCTACAAACAAATTGAAAGGGCCACTCTACTGAAACTATATACAGTCCTTCAAACAAATTGATAGGACCACTCTACTGAAACTATATACAGTCCTACAAACAAATTGACAGGGCCACTCTACTGAAACTAAATATAGTCCTACAAACAAATTGATAGGGCCACTCTACTGAAACTATATACAGTCCAACAAACAAATTGAAAGGGCCACTCTACTGAAACTATATACAGTCCTACATACAAAGTGAAAGGGCCACTCTACTGAAACTATATACAGTCCTACAAACAAATTGATAGGGCCACTCTACTGAAACTATATACAGTCCTACAAACAAATTGATAGGGCCACTCTACTGAAACTATATACAGTCCTACAAACAAATTGACAGGGCCACTCTACTGAAACTAAATATAGTCCTACAAACAAATTGACAGGGCCACTCTACTGAAACTAAATATAGTCCTACAAACAAATTGATAGGGCCACTCTACTGAAACTATATACAGTCCAACAAACAAATTGATAGGGCCACTCTATTGAAACTATATACAGTCCTACATACAAATTGATAGAGCCACTCTACTGAAACTATATACAGTCCTACATACAAATTGATAGAGCCACTCTATTGAAACTATATACAGTCCAACAAACAAATTGATAGGGCCACTCTACTGAAACTATATACAGTCCAACAAACAAATTGATAGGGCCACTCTATTGAAACTATATACAGTCCTACATACAAATTGATAGAGCCACTCTACTGAAACTATATACAGTCCTACATACAAATTGATAGAGCCACTCTACTGAAACTATATACAGTCCAACAAACAAATTGATAGGGCCACTCTACTGAAACTATATACAGTCCAACAAACAAATTGATAGGGCCACTCTACTGAAACTATATACAGTCCTTCAAACAAATTGATAGGGCCACTCTACTGAAACTATATACAGTCCTACAAACAAATTGATAGGGCCACTGTACTGAAACTATATACAGTCCTACAAACAAATTGATAGGGCCACTCTACTGAAACTATATACAGTCCTACAAACAAATTGATAGGGCCACTCTACTGAAACTATATACAGTCCTACAAACAAATTGATAGGGCCACGTTCTTGTCTACTGAAACCCAGGAATCATATTACAAATAATTACTTTAACAAGAACAACTGATACCAAATTTTAAATCATTCTCTCTATGAATATATAGAATCTCTCTTCAGATTTTGTTTTAATGAAATTTTATTGTTGTGTCTTCATTTAAAGCAACTGAGCAGATTATTTGACGGTTCGCAACAATGGATAAATTTTATGGAATTTTATTTTTCCATGTTAAAGTATTTGAAGAAATTCCCAAAGTATCACTGTCTTTTGGAACTGGGTTTATAAAAAAGTTATTATTAACTGAAAATGATAAAGATACATTTTGTTCACAAATTCGATTTACAGTGTTCAGAATGGATAATTCAGAATTTTTATACGCCCTCATCTCTCTATGAGGACGTATATTGTAGTCACCCCTGTCCGTCCGTCCGTCCGTCCGTCGGTCCGTCCGTCAACATTTGCTCGTAAACGCTCTAAAAACTAGAGTTTTTGACGGAATCAAATGAAATTTGATATGTGTATACATATTCATAAAACGAAGATCAAGTTCGAATTTGAGCTATTTTCGATCATTAGAAGCAGAGTTATTGCCCTTGCCCCAAATCTGTCGGTCCGTCCGTCAACATTTGCTCGTAAACGCTCTAAAAACTAGAGTTTTTGACGGAATCAAATGAAATTTGATATGTGTATACATATTCATAAAACGAAGATCAAGTTCGAATTTGAGCTATTTTCGATCATTAGAAGCAGAGTTATTGCCCTTGCCCCAAATCTGTCGGTGCGACCATCAACATTTGCTCGTAAACGCTCTAAAAACTAGAGTTTTTGACGGAATCAAATGAAATTTGATATGTGTATACATATTCATAAAACGAAGATCAAGTTTGAATTTGAGCTATTTTCGATCATTAGAAGCAGAGTTATTGCCCTTGCCCCAAATCCGTCGGTCCGTCCATTAACATTTGCTTGTAAACGCTCTAAAAACTAGAGTTTTTGACGGAATCAAATGAAATTTGATATGTGTATATATATTCAGAAAACGAAGATCAAGTTCGAATTTGAGCTATTTTCGATCGTTACAAGCAGAGTTATTGCCCTTGCCCCAAATCTTCAATATGCTATTACTCTCTTAGTTTTCAACCGATTTTGATGAAACTTAAAATGGATGTTATTAGACCTAAATCAAAGGTTTGAGAAAGTTTAATTTTATCCCGATTAAATTTTTCGTTAGGCGTATATGGCCGTGGTCCACTATCTTTAAATAGTGTTTCTACATATTCAAATAAATTGAAATATATTTTCCATCATTCTGAAGACTATAATACTTGTTATTAAATAAAAAATGAGATATCAACATACTGAATTGTAGAGAGCTGACTTCTCAACCAATCATATTATTGTAGTAAAATGTCACCCTTCCATTTCCCCATTTTGAGGAAAAATATTCCACATGAAAACTTAATTCTACAATGAAGGGAGCTTTAGAATTAGCTGAAATTAGAAGTGAACATCCAGGACACATAATAGTATCTTTCTGTCAGGTTTCAAATCGATAGTTCTATGCGAAGGGTTTACTAATCATTAATGACAACAATATCTTATCATGGGAGCAACAGTTAAATCATTAAGATATTTATATACCGTTGCTGGTTCAGGAAATTATAAATTTTCTCACTATAATCTCGTTATCAGACACAATACCTCGTCTAGATACAGATACCAAAAAATAAAAATAACTATATATGCATATATTTCGTTATACATTGTGATATAAAGGAAAGAACTGGACGTAAAAGCGATCATCTTTACGATAAGTTCGGTATTAGTTCAACATAAAACTATAAGCACGATTTGTAATTTGTTATCTGACAAATAGAAACCAGTCATACAGAGTGGAACTTGGTACAGGAGGTTATAAATTTTTCTCAAGGTTTATTGTTATATTTCTGAAGTTCTGGTTCTATTCCTTGATATTATGCTGCAAGAAGAATCGGTCGGTTCAGATTTTCCGCATTTCTCTTTCCATTTGTTCCACACTGATCTATTTAAAACAAATGACCAGAGCAAAAAGACCCCCTGGGACCCATTCAAAATGACAGATATATAGTCTAGAACAATAGTATCAATAAAGTTAGACAGTATAGATATAGTCCAAAATATCCCAGTAACCACTGATAGTTTTAGATATATATAAACATTATTTCTTTCTCCGGTTTGTTTACCGACTTGTTTTACACGATGGATGGAAATAACAGTCCAAATAAAGAAAATAACATTACTCACAATAACAAAACATAGTGGGATAACAAATGAATACAGAACTAATAATTCACTTGATAAATAACAAATATTTCCGCCATATCCAAGTTGGTCGCCTGACGTAGGTATAACGTTAGCTACAATAGTTGTTATTACGATCAGAATAGGCGTACCGTAACCATATACAGAATAGATCATACTTTGTTTGACAGGTCTGGTTGATGAGTGAATGACAAATTTACTAAAAACAAAAACTTTAAACATATGAAAAGAACAGATATTTATCCAAAACAACATACTTAACCACAGGAAATGAATAACCATGCCTAAAACCTTACATAATGTTTCTTGATTAGTTTTATCAAAACCAACCATTAATATAAATTGTGCCAGGAATAGGTTACAAGAAAGGATGAGATTATTAAGTCCTGGTTGAGTTCTCATTTCACTAAATACAAGATAAGTAATAATAACAATTACTAGTGAGATCAAAGATAGTGAAATACATACAACAGTTACATGCCATAATATTACATCAAAACTACTAGTTTCATTAGAAATGTAAATAGTTTCATTTGTTCGTGAAAAATTTGTCTTTGAGAGAAACAACTGGAAACATACAGATAGTTTATTTTTGAAGACCGAAAACTCGCCATTGCTTTGATTCAGTGTTAAATTTAAATGGGGGACGACAGCATCTTTTTGAACCGTGAATTCTGATTGGTCAAACTGTATATACGAACACGATAGTTGATTGGATACTGGTTCATATTCTGATTTCTGAGAAACTTGTAACTTTTCCTCTTCTGTACAACATAAACCAGTTTCATGATCAGATTTGAGATATTTATTTGTTTCTTGAGAATATTGCATTTTATGGAGAATCACTTTGAAATCGACTTCCAAATATGAAAATGCCCAAAATGTACTTAGTCCATTAGCAAATATTTCTTCTATCTCATCTATAAGGATATCTTGATTTATCTCGAACCATATATGTAGATACAGTAGAGAATGAGTAGATTTTAGTATCTGGACTGATTCTGCAATATCATATTCTGAGAAAAACATATTGTCTGATACCCTATACATCACGTGACCAACAATCTGTCTAATTATAGGTATTGGATGACGTGTTGTTATATTTAACTGAGCTAAAAGTTGATATTTATTCCCAAGAGCTGATCTGTTGTTACTCAAACAATATCCATCTTCTAAAATCTTCTCACTGTAACATTTTACTGGTCTGCACTTATTCTGAAATTGATTACAAAATGTGAACATGTAATAATAAATTAACCGATTTGATTACGATTCATAACTGTTTAAATCTTAAAAACGGTTTCCAAGGCAAGGTGAAATAGCCCACTGACAGCTTTGTTTCATAGTTGGTCAAGAGCAAAAACTCAATTAATCCCTTTCTGGATTTTTTTAAATTTTCAATATGGCTCAGTGATAGTAAAGAGTTTCAGCAAATTTTGTCGAAATCTGTCAATAATCGTGAGGAAAGGTTTTGAAGAAGAAATTCAATAACTCAATTTGAATTTCAATGCACAGGCACACGTACCGCTGGTAAAAAAAATCGTATATATAAAGTATATAAAGAGTAAAAGACTTTCAAGGTGTGAAAGCAGCCATCATTTTGTTCTGTACGGCTTAATAATAATAATAATATCTTTATTAGGGTAAAAATTAGGCCTGGCCTTTTTACAATTTAGCCCTCTAAAACGAACATAACATATATATAATTTAAAGAAATTAAGATAAACAAAGCTACAATTACAACAGAAGTATAAACTACATGTATTTACAATTATTTACATTAATCATACTAAGTTATCATATACAAAGTTTTTTACTTAGCTACTTAATAAAGGAAAATAGTTCTTTTTTGAATTTGGGTAAAAACTTTATAACCTTTAAGGAATGAGGCATAGCGTTCCATAAACAAGGGCCTTTGTATTTCAGGCTATTCATATAGATGGATTTGGTAGGCTTTGGGACAAGAAATTTCTGATTAATGGATTCATAGGGGGTGTTTTTATATTGAAGAATATTTTGAAGATAATCCGGACAATTACAATTTGCTATTTTAAAGAGGAAAATGTATTTATTGAACGATTGACGCTTTTCTACTGTAAAAATATTTAACGATTTCGATCAAATTTCATGGGTAGATAACATAGGATTAACTTTCAAAATCGCTTCATTGTTGATAAGCTTAAAAGCTAATTTCTGTAGTCTATCGAGTGCCGTTGAATAATGTTTAGTACAGGTATCCCATATTGTGGAACAATAATCAATGTAGGGTTGAAAATGAGCAAAATAAAATAATTTCATTAGGTTAGGGGAAAGGAGCGGTTTAATCTTGCGCATTTGGAATAATTTCTGATTTAAAATTTTACAAATATAATCAACATGATTGCTCCAATTGAAATTGTGATTTATTATAACACCCAAAAGTTTAAATTCTGTGACATTTTCAATTTGAGTATTGGAAATATTTATTAAGAGATCATTTCCTGGAATTTTTAATTGATGATTTGACCCAATTAGCATAGATTTTGATTTCGATTGATTTATAACCATTGAATTATCACGGCACCATTGAACGTTTTATTAGTTTCTGATTGCAGAACAGAGTTTAACGAGAATATGTCTAAAGATGAAGAATATATCGTAGTATCATCAGCAAACAAATCACAATTACATGTAAGATGAAGTGGTAGATCATTTATAAATATATTGAAAAATAGAGGTCCTAGGATAGAACCTTGTGTTACACCAGAAGTAATACATTGCAGAGTTGATCGATTTTGCCCAATTGAAGTACATTGGTTTCTATTATCTAGATAGGATACAATAAATGCAAGTAGATTGTTTGAAAAATTGTAAAGATTTAATTTTTGTAAAAGTATATTATGATTAACCATATCAAAAGCCTTGCGAAAATCGAAAAATATTAAACCCGTGAGCTGGTTATTATTGAGAGCATCATATACATTTTCAGTTATATTTGTGAGTGCTGTGTGGCAAGAACTATTTGATCGAAATCCCGATTGCTTTGAATATAGAAGGTTATGACTAGTTAAATAATTATTCATATGGAAATAAAAATGTTTTTCAAGTGGTTTAGAAATAGTTTGTAATATTGATATAGGTCTATAGTTGCTCGCCAAAGTTTTATTGCCAGATTTAAAATGCTAGGCGATGTTTCTTGTTTTATCTTTTATATTCTTACCTCTTCTCACATGCTTTGACATTCAAACAGTATTGTGAAGTATTTCTTAAACAAAAATCATTTCTTTTACAGATTAACACAAGTATAACACGTCGTATTTTATCAAAATATGTTAAGTCGAGCTTCATAAAAAGTATCTAAAACGGATGTTGACAATTACATTTTTTTGATTGGTCATAATATATTGTATGGAGAATTTATCGCGTTCCAGGCACGTCATTGGTTACCAGAATTTAGTGCCTTTTGTTTCAATGAGGTTGAAATAATCAATGTCAGAATTTCGTTAAAATCTGTGAAGAAATGTGCCCTGTTGAGTATTCAAAGCCAAAACTCGAAAGTTTTTTTTTTTTGTTGTATAAACAATATCTATTTACATAATAGGATAAGGGAATTTATTTAAATGACCAACCAGGAATGTATAAAAATAAAACAAAATGTTTAATAGCTTGTTTTTGACAATTTTTTTTTTGCTTTTTCTGGCAAATACCATTTTAGATTTCCGACTGTCGAGGTAGCCTATCTCTGTCGTGCGCAACAGGGTTCAATTTAAGCCATATCGATTTTCTATTTGCGAGGGTTTTCCAATCGAATATTTCATTTGTTTACAATTTATCAGGATGATCTGCGTATAAAATTAATTTATATAATTTTGTAAGATTTTTCTACTGATGCATGCGGCAACTATTGTCAGATTATATAACCTTAAGAAACTTCGTCTACATCTTTCACATTGTTACTTCTGCATTTCAACGAAATAAAAATCAAAATTGCTAAAAATTAAAGTTAAGATTGAGTTTTTTTGTTTTTTTTTTTGACATTCATAAAATAATAATTCACATGGTATTAAATAAAGGTTAGGTGAGTTTTTGCCTTTACCAAAAAAAAAACCCCGAAAAAACACGAAACGTATTTTCATGACTAATATGTCGACACTACTCAGCAAAGGGTCCTATTAATCTATTACTTTTGTAACTTCATTCTTATTAGTGCTGGTGTCAACATTGATTTCCTTTAAAAAAAGATCGAGTATTAGCTAATTCGTTGTACATTATAAAGATTGTGTTATTATAATGATTTAAGAATGTGAAATACTTACACCATACATGTCCATCCAAGCAATGTTTCCATCACATGGAGTTACAGCTTCATTGAATGCATCAGAAAAATCAGTCAAACTAATAAACCCATTTTTTGGTAGATTGCCAGCGGTACCAAAATCATTACCGTTACATTTATAACAAAAAATATTTCTGTAGACCCTACCATCTTTCCCGTATACTAAACTGTAATACTTTTCACACAGGCGAATCGATTTTATGTCGTTTGTTGTGCATGTTGATATAATATCGAAAGATCTGTGAATGTCGCACAATCGTAATTCTACAAACAATGGTGGTACATGGTAATATCTACATGTCGGATTCCATTTCACATCCGTACAATCTGATTCTATTGTCCAATGAGTACAGTCTACAGCCTTGTTCATCAAGGCACATTCCATATTGATATACGTTATACCATCACCACACGAAACTGGCAAAAATAGATAGTCACAGAATTCCTTATCAGTTCCAGACTTAAAATAATAATTTCTCATATAATATCCGAACTTGTCTGTGTCAACATGTCGAAACGTAATATCATCAGTATAATGAGGGACAACACAGTTCAGACCAGGATCAATTTGTTTAGTGTGTAAATTATTGTCTATTAGTATATCTATACAACAATCTCCATATTTAATACAATCTAAATCACAGTAACATTCTGCGCACGATAGCAATTGCAATAATATACCTTGTTGAGGATCCGTACACTTTCGACATTGTGTGAGGACATTTAGATCGGAATTAACATATGTGTGGTTATAACATAATACTGAAGCAACACATAATATGATCACCGCTACAACAAGTTTAAGACTCGCGATTGTCCTAACACTCTTCATTATATACCAATGCATTCAGTTAACACAAATGCTATAAATCAAATACTAATCCCAAACCTTCTGTTTTTAAACACTATGTTAAGATTGTATTACTCCTGTCCGCGAGGTTTTATTCTCGGGATTTAAAGAACTGTTAAATATTTACTAAACTTACGATGTTAAATTAAGTTTTATTCCTTTTTTAATATCTGGAATCTGTTTAAGTTATGTTCGTTGTTGTCATCATGAACGTTGACTGCCTGATACACTAATGATATAATATATAAAAATTAACAGCAGACTGCCTGTAATTGATTGTAAAATTTCAGTCTATATAACTAACTTACCGTGAAATATAGCATAAAGGTATCTTGTAAAATATCACGTCCATTATTCATAAATCCAATTTCAATACAATATTATCAACTTTAGATTAATATATCATCAAATCTCTGTTCCTCCAAATAGCCACAATATCGACCTGAATCGTTATAAACACACTAAGTTCCATTGTGATCGGATAACAACTGTGACCGCTATCGTGTCTACAATGAGGTCCACTCATAATAATTGTTTTATTGTCCAGCAGTTTTTGGTACTTCTGAAGACTGTTTACGTGGAATAAAGGTTCAAATCAACCCCAAAATACTAAACATTCCCCTTTAAATACAGTGAAATTGAATATCTGTATATCTCGAGTAATATTCACTCTCTAAATACTGTGCATGTTTTATATTCTATATGGCACACTGTCAACTTCCAAAATCACCATAGTAACCAAATCTAAAATTAAACAGCTAAAAATTTGAAGATAAGAAAATGCGAAAAATAATCTGACCATTCTGATTCCAGTTTATCACTTTGAGTAGGTATGGTAAGGCTAAGTCTGCTATACACATTATGGTGGTAAATATAATAATATTTCTACATTATATAATGTATTCTGTAATATTAGTCTCTGGTGACTTTTTTTTAGCGGCCATAACATAATTAAAGCGATACCGCCTCTTAAAATAAACAAATAATTAAGATTTTCAAACTTGGCCAATAAGATTAAGAATTTTCCCTAAACTTACAGGCTATTATTGAAAAACGCTTAGATTATTTTTTCAGTGTTTTTCAATAATTACACATTAGGTTATTTTCTGGATTATACAGTTTAGATTATACAGGTAATCTTTTGTATGTTCATGACACCAGATATTATGCCTTATAAATATAAAACTTATTGACCACAATGGAGAATTGTAAAGCAGTATTCCTTTAAATATCGGACCATCAATTAGTAGTCAATGGAATTATTATCATTATATCTGACATTATATAATAATACTTTAAATTACTCTGACATTTTTAATATCGAGGAAAATTAATTAATTGTTTGTGAGATCTATTTAGTACACCAAGTGTAAGCGTACACCAACAAACTAAAGACGTTTACATCGTAAGAAAGAACATAGTGATTTTTTGTGTAATACTATAGATAGGGTCTACCGTTGAAAATATAGTTACACGATGTTGTATGCAGGTAGTCTCGTACCCACTATTAGTTTTGTCTATGTTGAATGTGTTTTCACTATTTTTGACCAGAAACTGTTTTTTACAGCCAAAATATGTCGTCAATTAGTTTGAATTTAAATACGTTAATAACTAGAGTTCTCGATGAAATTCGTACAGTTACGTACATGCGTACATTTAAATGGTAGAACGTCTTGTTTAAAAATAAAGAATACAACCTCTTAGAATGAACAAAAAATTAAATTTTCAACTTGGTCAATAGGAGTATATATTCATCAGGGGACAAACCTAGTGGTATAACAATAAAACAGATTACCTAAATAATTTTATAAATCCAGAAAACTATGTTTAAATACAATAATTAATAAATGCCTTAATCCAAATTAAGTGATTTATCAATAATAATCCGTAATTGTATGGACATTTTTTTTTAATTCAAATTTGTTTAATTTTCTGATACTTTCTTCATATAAATCTTACAAATTAATTGGCTGAACTGTTTTGTTTTTAATTTGACCATCTCCCTATAATATATCAGGTTATCTAACAAGCCAGTCTGCAGTCCAGTCCATTAGTTGATACAAGTGGTATAATATGGCAATGTTTATATAAAGGGAAATAACTCTTTATATCAATCGTGTACCCTACAGACAACAATTAAAGTTCAATTCACAACATCAGAACTGCAGTGTTAAAATTTGAAAATAAATCTCATTTTCTGTTTCTAAATGTCTTTATGATTATTTTCACATTCATACTTCACATTCTAAAACTTTTCATATTTCTTAAATTCTGAACGAAATGAAAATTTCAAAAGTGAAATCTAAACTTAAATAGACATGAACAAAGACAGGAGAAGAGAAGTTGTTGATTGTTTTGTGGTCTGAGTCCAAATACAACGAAATCAAATTGAATACTGGAAAGTGAAAGTAGATTTCTAGGAAGAGATGTTTATTAACATAAAATCATTACTAGGAATATAGAGTTCAGTCGGTAGTTGAAATGTCGTAGTGCTGGGCAATCTTTAGGAGTCGAACCCACTTTGTTGAAGGAATAAGGACTGTAAACTCAGTGAGGTTAGAATATAGGACAACTTAATGATCTCGACTACTACTAAACGACTGGTAAATCGAGTATATATAAACTGTGTATAGATATATTTTTCAGTGAATCAACCACGAAGGAGGAAGTAAAATATATTTCTTGTTCGACACACAACTAGGATTCTGTCTGTTATTCTGTTATTATCAGTATTATTATAGTGATCAATTTATTATTAGTGAGTTAAACTAACTATGGTGACATTCTGATATAGTTGAAATACATACAACAAACATTCAGTCTGTGTTTTCAGTTTATTAATAGTAACAGAAAGTAAAAGTAAATCAAGCGTATTGTGGCAAGTCAGTAAACCTTTGTATCGTTCCAACAAAACTGAAAGAAGGACACGAAGGATCGTAAACGTTGAGAAATATATGGGCTAGTTGAGGATACAGACAATGTTGTAAGATTATATAACTGAGATAAACTGTGATAAAAACTATTTATTTCTAACTTTAAACTAAAATTACTATGGATAACCCAGATAGAACTTGTAGTATTTGTTTACATGATCGTAGACAACCTAAATTATTGACTTGTTTACATGTTTATTGTAGTCAATGTCTATCTGATTACGTCAACAAATCTCTCCAAGACGGACAATTTCCGTGTCCTCTCTGTCGTGTACAAATTCAACTTCCTTCTGGTGGAGTCGAGGAATTTCAGGATTATTCTGAAGGTGATGACGTCAGTGGTAGTGATGACGTAGTGGACAGTAACACAGACACTGATGACGTGTCTAATATGAATGACGTAGCAGTCCAACCAGCATACCGGGGCCTCTGTGACGTATGTGAAAGTCAAACTATTGTAAAATATCGATGTAAAGATTGTAAACAGAATATTTGTGATGTTTGTAAGAAAAGTCACAGCAAATTTACTTTAAATAAAAATCACGTGATCGTAGAGTTTGTTGACGGAATTGAAGAAGAAGAAGAAATATCAGAGGACAGTAACCATGGTAACCAGAATCCACAGACAAATGATGTCCCAGTAGACCTGTGTCCTGTACATACATCTAAACCAATTGAAATTTATTGTGTAGAATGTAAAACTTGTGTTTGTTTACAATGTTATGTTGATGAGAGTAATAGAGGTGTGCACAATGGACACCAGATATTGAATTTAGACAATAAAGATACCAAAACCAAGTTACGAGATGATTTGAAATGTTTAAATATTAATTTACAGGCTCAGATCGACCGTTTACAGACATTTTCAGATGACCTGACATCTAAACTGAGTGAGATTGATATTTGTAGTGAGGAGGCGTGTAACAAGGTGGATCAACAAGTCCAGCTCATTTCTAACTTGGTCCAATCTCGAGCTGAACAAATTAAAACTCAAATCAACAAAACTCGACAAGAAGAAAGACAAAAGTTGGAAATTTTGATGAAAGAAATGGAAATTTCCATCACTGAGCTAAAATCCGACATTAAAGAATCTCTGATGACCCTAGAAGGAGAGTCGGTTGTTAAAATTGTAGAAAGAAATGAGATAAATAGAAATAATGAAATGAAAGTAAAACAGAAAGATTTGGTCGTTCCTGATTTACAATTCCCGGGTTTTCTTCGCGGAAACGACGTCAGTGATGAAGTGGAGAAACTGGTTGGCGAATGTAAACATTTAAAACAACAGCATTTTACACTGGATTTCAACATAAATACAATTTCTTATGATGAAGAACAATGTCAAAGAGTATATCTTAATTTTGTTGAATTGAAATGGTATGTGGTGGCACGCTGTGAGGACAATAAGACTGGTGAAACTCTTGGTGTCTATCTTTTTTTACCTAAACAAAACGACGAGACAAGTGAGAAAAGGAAAGTAAAAGTTGAATATAGTTTTACTATTCTAAATAAAATCACAGAGAAATCTCGATCACGACGCACCCACATTTTTGAGTTAGAAGCAGATGGTACAGGATATGGAGATCCAAGAATAATTAACCTCAAGGAATTGAAGAATCCTGAAAATGGTTTTGTAGACAAAGATGGTAATTTTTCTATCAGAATTTTAATAAGAAAGCTGAAAGATGAGTGATAGAACTTTAGAATTTTACACTGACGCAATTTCCTGCAATAATATCTCCTAGAATGAACAAAATTCCTAATTCTCAAACTATACAATTTTTCAGATAATTTTATGGATAATTACTTAATTTTATTGATATATTTGATTTTGTTTGAAAACTTTTGACACCATTATATATATATACATTATATACTCTATTTGCCCAAGTTTGAGAACTTGTTTGCTAGTGTTACTATAACACAGTCGGTTAGAGCGTCTCCCTATACAGACTTCACGTCATTTGCCTTTATACGAGCAAAAGTGGTTGTTATGTTCAAGAGTTCGGCTATATAATAGTTGGGGTCTATAGTACAGTCGGTTAGAGCGTCCATACTATACAAACTCAGTCTTTTTTACGATCAAATGAAGGTTGCTGTGGTGTAGTTGAGAGTTCGAACAATTGGGGTTATGAAGTTCGATGATCTTGAATAAGTCATCTTCATTCGTAATTCCAGTCAACCCAGCTGTAAATATTCCAGTATAGATCAATGTCAAGAGGTTTGACCAAGAACCAGCTGGTAGAAGTTATTATCTTTGTAAAATATGACTAATTCTTTCTTTCTTTAGATTAATGTGGTCTAGTAAGATAATATATACCAAGAGTTAGTTCCCTTTTATTATAAAATCAACAATACTGGTAGAGTAGTAAATAACAACAAGAATTATACATAACTTGTACAATGAGATAAAACGATTTTTAACCATATTGCATCTTCATACCATGACAGTCTAAGATATTTTATATGCACGTACTCCCATTTTAAAGGGGTACTGTCAGTATTTTCGAGGGAAGATTCTGGTCTTGTATATATAGTAGTCAACAAAGGTAGCTACCACTCAATGGCAGGTTTTATCTGACTACAAAGGTAACCTACTAGAACTCCACACCAATTACAGAATACAATAAACATCTATCTTTTATTTTCTGTATATATGTTTTCTATATAAGCCATAGTTCTACTAAACGAGTCGTATTTTTGACTGTCAAACGCTGATATTTATGGATACATGGGGATTTGAAGTCTTAAATTTTGTGGAAAAGTTTGGAACATTATAACGGATTTATGAAAGCCGGATCAGACTCTATTGCAACCTCCAATAGTTTTTTGGTCAGAGGTCGACTGGTATAGAGACAGAAAATCTCCGATATATTTAGGGAAAATGATGTTTTTGTAGTTCATCCCCTATCCTGTCATAAAAAATGGAAGAGACGCAGAAAGGGCGTTCTCTACACCAGGTGAGCAGACGAAGGAATAGAGACAGGCCAGGGTCATCTTAACTGCCCTTAAATGCCCACTTCCCACCGGTGTCGACCTTATGCCCCGGTTTCACATAGACGAATTTCTTACGAATTTCATCCGAATTTTGGTAGTTGGAAGAAATTCGTTTATGTGAAACCGGGGCATAAAACAACTACTACATTTGCCGGGAGAATGACGTAAATGTTGGAAGCGAAAAATACTTGGAAGTCAGAAGTCGAAAGCAAAATATAAAATTTTGGAAGTCGGAAGTCGGGAGTTAAAAAAACAACTGAAAGATCTCCAAAGCAGTCTGAAAGGTCTCCTCATCAATCTGAAAGGTTTCCTTAACAGTCTGAAAGTTCTCTTCAGCAGTTTGAAAGGTCTCCTCAGCAATCTGAAAGGTCTCCTCAACAGTCTGAAAGGTCTCCTCAACAGTCTGAAAGGTCTCCTCAGCAATCTGAAAGGTCTCCTCAACAGTCTGAAAGTTCTCTTCAGCAATTTGAAAGGTCTCCTCAGCAGTCTGAAAGGTCTCCTCACCAGTCTGAAAGGTCTCCCCAGCAGTCTGAAAGGTCTCCTCAACAGTCTGAAAGGTCTCCTCAACAGTCTGAAAGGTCTCCTAATCAGTCTGAAAGTTTTCCTCTACAGTCTGAAAGGTCTCCTCACCAATCTGAAAGGTATCCTCAGCAGTCTGAAAGGTCTCCTCAACAGTTTGAAAGGTCTCCTCAACAGTCTGAAAGGTCTCCTCAACAGTCTGAAAGGTCTCCTCAGCAATCTGAAAGGTCTCCTCAGCAGTCTGAAAGGTCTCCTAATCAGTCTGAAAGGTCTCCTCAGCAGTCTGAAAGGTCTCCTCAGCAATCTAAAAGGTCTCCTAATCAGTCTGAAAGGTCTCCTTCACAGTCTAAAAGGTCTCCTCAGCAGTTTGAAAAGGTATGTTAAAAAGTCAGAAAGGTGTGTAGCGGGGCTTAAGTCTAAATTCAATCTAAATTAATCATTTCGGGCAAACTAAGAATTCGCATAATATTTTAAGAGTTTTATTTTATCAGGGGATAGTTAGAATTGGATAGTTTAAATTGGGATAAATAAAAAGAGATTTAGAAGTAGGTTATAATTAGGCCAACGTGGGAGATTAAAAGTGTCAATAGATTAGGTCATCTGAATGTTAACTATGACAATAGGGAGTTACGGACAAAGCATGTCACAGACAATAGGGAGTTCAATTAAAGGGTTTGCAGAAAGGGTTTGGATAACAAAGCATTTCATGGACAATAGGTTATAATAAATTTGAATGACCAATAAGAAATAAGGGCTAGTAACTGAAAATATTTGAATTGACCAATGGGAGACAGGGGTTTGAAAATCAAATATTTAAATAAACCAATGGGAAGGTAGGAGTTCAAAAACAATGCTTTTGGGATTAGGAATTGGGGAAAGAAATAGGACCGGGAAAGGGAAGAGGGTCACTCATTCTTTAGCTTAGAGGAGAGAAGGCTGTAGTCGTATCTAGCACTTGGGTAGTGATTAGGATATTCAGTTTTAGGTTTAGGCTAAGTTTAGAAAATACATGGTTAGTTAGAAATATTTTAGTAGAATTGTACATGCAGCAAAATAAAGGACTTTGTGTATATATTTAAATCCGTGTCCAGTTTATTGTGTTTAAGAGGAGAAAACCTCAGTCCGAAGTCAGTCGGTCTGATAATCTGATACCCCGATAGAGCTTACATCATACAACCCTAGCAGATAGCTTACAGCTCGGTTGCAGCTGTTGATCAGAATTGTCACTAAAACGAGCCATCAAAATCTCTTTTAGAGCACGCCAAGACATATCAGGGGTGGCTTTAATGTGCCGTAAAACAAAATTGCCTGCTAATCCGATAGAGGTCTGTAAGGCAAGTCCAAGGAACCTAGAATCAGTTGCACTGACTGAAACTCCAGCTTTTTCAATGTCCCTTATCCATTCCAAAAATCGGTTACCTCCCTCGCCCGAAAAATTGCGAATCTTTTGTGTACAATTCTTGAGTAATTGTTGTATAGAGTTCTATTGTTCCTTGATCAGGTTGATGTTAGTGATGTTTATGTTATGTTGATGTATCCGTTTTGTATAAATCGCCCTTAGTTATCAATGGTTCACGTTTAAGCTTATTTAAGTTTACTTCATTGTGTAGTACAACTATTTATATCGACATAGTTTCGATGCTGCGTGTTTCCATAGAAAAATTTGGGTATTGTAGTATTATCCTTTTGTGTAAATAGTTCAATGTATATAAGTAGTCCACTATAGGAGTCTTCATAGGAAATGTTTCCAGGTGTCTAAGTCGATAATGACAGTTATCTACTCAAAATACATTTTTAAATGCTAATCTTTTTTCATAGCAAACTGAAAATAATCCGTACATAACAGGTACTATACTCTTCGCCCATTGGGCGATATATTTTTCTATTTCAGATCGGAACAGCAGAAAAATAACTAACAGATTCTCGTTCACGAACCAACATAAAGACCAAGAAGTAGACGAACCAGAAGACACCGACATTGTGTATATTTTTCATTCGGAAATCGGAAATCATCTTGCTGTGTACATTATTCTTTGGGAATCAGTGATGCGTTATCATCACGTGTTTTGTTTCAGACGCAGGACAATACAGTGACATTTTTTTTTTGGAACATTTCTTTCTTTCATACGTTTTAATTCCTCTTTGATTATTGTGCATGTTTATTTGGTTTTTTTATTATTATTATTCAAGAAAATCATCATGATGGATTTTCTACGGATAGCGGATAACTAATGTAATGATGTTTAGTTTTCACAAGTTATAAATGTTAGGATTTCAGAGACAAGGAAAACGGAAACAGTCATTCACATGTAATAGTATTTTAATAGATAGTTGCGCAATAGGGTTTATAAGGGTAGATTGAATGAAGGGGTATATCAAAGGAGTCTTTCAAATGTCAAGCCAAGCATGGCTGGTTAGAGTTAAGGATTATAAGCTGGTCAACAAAGAAGTCATTGAATTACGCAATATAATTAGGTTGAGAAGACAACAGGGGTTTTGCACAAAGAGGTATTCAGAGATAAATAGGGGTAGAGAGTATAGGAAAGGGGCAGTCATTCCTACACATTCTTTTAGCAAGGGACAGAGGAGGATATCCATTCTTTAGCCAGTGTGATTATGGGCGAACGTATCGCGTAGTTAGGACAGATACAGTATTATGTTTATAGTTTAGGACAGATATGTTTAGAGAATGTTTTATAGTTTAGAGAATGTTTATAGTTTAAATGTAAAGTAAAATGTATGTATGTTGAGTCAGTCTCCAGTCCTTCAACCAACAGGGTTTACGATTAGACCCAACCTCAAGTACCTTACAATGAATGGTCTATAGCTCCCGTACAGTTCCAGTCTAATAAATAAGCGTCGGCTAACAGCTATGCTGCAGTCAATTGGGGATACAACAACAACCCCAGAAGATAGCTAAGAGCCACGTTGCAGGTGTCTTAAAAACTCAAAAATGTAGAAGGCCTTCTCATCGTCTGTTTTTCGTTTCTTTAGTGCTTTAGAGTGCTATAGGCCATAGCTTTGTCTTCTTTTCGTCAGACGGAGGCCGTAGTGGCTCAGTGAGTTAGACGCTTGCTCGCTAACCTGAAGGTCCAGGGTTCAATCCCGCATGGGTCGAGATAATACCTTCGGAGTTTTCAACCCGGTTTCCCCCTGTCAGTGATGCAGGTCGGAGGGGCGTCTAGTCGTTCGGATGGGACTATAAACCGTGGTCCCGTGTGCTATTGGCTGTGCACGTTAAAGATCCATCGACAGTTGAAAAATCGAAAATAAGAGCAGGCTAATGCCGCTGTCCTGGCAAAATTTCCCTCATTGCACACTGCATGGCGTTTCCCCGTCCTCAATTAGCCCATATAGGAGCAGAATAGTAGGACGTAAAATTCCATTCATTTCATTTTTCTTTTGTCAGACATCCATTTCCTGGCCTCCAAAGACCTTGGTTTCTTCCTTCGTCTCGGTTTGTTCCTGCTCTGGAAAATAAAAAAGCAAAACAAGATAGATTGTTATTAATTGCTCTGTAGAGTTACCCAGGACTGACTGAGGAACATGCTTTCAGGCTGGCCTGTTATATATCCACGTCACCATCACACATTTCAAACGTTTGAGCTACACAAATTTGATTTTGCAACAGCTCACGAAATTGCTTCGAAATTGGTCACATGATGGCTTCAGATGCCCTCACGATCAGACCCGAATTTGAACATTTTCGTGTGTCCATCTGCTGTCAAATTCGGGACAGTGTGACAGGTACATTAGGATTTTGAAAAAAGATTGCTTGACCAACAGTTCAGATACATCCCTTCAAACTTGGGGACTGGTTTTTTTTTGTGACTTGAGATACCCGTTATGGCCCTAAGGTTTCTTCCACGTCTCCACTGAGAATTAGACATATATTTGCGAGATTTACACAAAAAAAAACAATTTTATAGATAAAATGTTAGCATGTTGAAGTCACTCCACGTGATCTGTTGAATGAATTAGGATTGTAGACTGTTTGCACATTTACATCTGATTCGACTATGGCGTCACACATGGAATCGGATTTTGTCTTCAGGATGAATATAAACTGAATATTTTTCAAGCTCCTAAAAAAAAAAAAATATAATTTTCTTATAACCCTATTGAGAGTCTATGGCCTTTTCGGGTATCCATTTGGACTGAAATGTGTCGTAATAATAAATTCTTTATTTGACTAACAATTAGGTATAAAGGCCTTTTTAACTATTGAGTCCAAACAATAACTGAGCAACAATAAATCTAAACATGAAAACACTGTACTAGTATAGGCACATTATATACATAGTGTAAGAATTGTAGACAAGGTAAAAGGTATAAACACAAAACAACGTAATGACAAATAATACAATACAAGGGTGTTAGCCAATATATTCATATCTTAGAAACGGAATAAACATTGTAGACGCCATTACTAAAAGGTAAAGTTAAGATAGTAATCACAGTCCAGAATTGATTTGCTTGATTAACGTATATCGATTCGATTTACTGCTGTGATAAATTTACTGATTACTATACATGGATTCGATTTACAGTCAGGATGAATGGTTTTCAGATGTATTGGGATCAGATTACCCTTAGATTAAAGGACAACCTAATGTTCGCGACTACTATCAAACCAAACGACTAGTGAATCGATTGCAATGTTCTGAAACATTCTCACTGTTCACGTCGCTGTTCACGTCGCTGCTGAGTAACATATACGTAGAGAATCGGTCGGCTCATTTTGTCAGACAATACGTTACAGGATTCTGAATTGTGATGATTTGTGTATTAGATCATACGTTACAGTATTCTGAATTGTGAGGATTTGTGTGTTTGATCATACGTTACCGTATTCTGAATTGTGATGATTTATGTGTTAGATCATACGTTACAGTATCCTGAATTGTGAAGATTTGTGTGTTTGATCATACGTTACAGTATTCTGAATTGTGAAGATTTGTGTGTTTGATCATACGTTACAGTATCCTGAATTGTGAAGATTTGTGTGTTTGATCATACGTTACAGTATCCTGAATTGTGAAGATTTGTGTGTTTGATCATACGTTACAGTATCCTGAATTGTGAAGATTTGTGTGTTTGATCATACGTTACAGTATTCTGAATTGTGAAGATTTGTGTGTTTGATCATACGTTACAGTATCCTGAATTGTGATGATTTATGTGTTAGATCATACGTTACAGTATTCTGAATTGTGAGGATTTGTGTGTTTGATCATACGTTACAGTATTCTGAATTGTGAGGATTTGTGTGTTTGATCATACGTTACAGTATTCTGAATTGTGATGATTTGTGTGTTAGATCATACGTTACAGTATTCTGAGTTGTGATGATTTGTGTGTTAGATCATACGTTACAGTATTCTGAATTGTGAAGATTTGTGTGTTAGATCATACGTTACAGTATTCTGAATTGTGAAGATTTGTGTGTTTGATCATACGTTACAGTATTCTGAATTGTGAAGATTTGTGTGTTTGATCATACGTTACAGGATTCTGAATTGTGAAGATTTGTGTGTTTGATCATACGTTACAGTATTCTGAATTGTGAGGATTTGTGTGTTAGATCATACGTTACAGGATTCTGAATTGTGAAGATTTGTGTGTTTGATCATACGTTACAGTATTCTGAATTGTGAAGATTTGCGTGTTAGATCATACGTTACAGTATTCTGAGTTGTGAGGATTTGTGAGTTTGATCATACGTTACAGTATTCTGAATTGTGAGGATTTGTGTGTTTGATCATACGTTACAGGATTCTGAATTGTGAAGATTTGCGTGTTTGATCATACGTTACAGTATTCTGAATTGTGAAGATTTGTGTGTTTGATCATACGTTACAGTATTCTGAATTGTGAAGATTTGTGTGTTTGATCATACGTTACAGTATTCTGAATTGTGAGGATTTGTGTATTAGATCATACGTTACAGGATTCTGAATTGTGAGGATTTGTGTGTTTGATCGGATGACTGTATGTGTCATAACTATACTTATATTTTGTTGATTTAGAGAACAATTTGGATTCAATACCAGGCCCTTTTTGTAATCTACACAACATATTCCGCCCGAAGTGTCGACTATATAATATCAACTAAAGGGTAGAGACTTGATTATTCAATGAATTGATTCACAAACCAGGAAGTAAAATATATTTCTAGTTCGACACACAACTAGGATTCTGTCTGTTATTCTGTTATATCAGTATTATTATAGTGATCAATTTATTATTAGTGAGTTAAACTAACTATAGTGACATTCTGATATAGTTGAAATACATACAACAAACATTCAGTCTGTGTTTTTAGTTTATTAATAGAAACAGAAAGTAAAAGTAGAATTCTAAGTATTTGAACTCGATACTTGATAATAAGGTGTTTTTAAATTGAAAGTGAAACTAGGATTGTTTTTACATTGGATGAACTATTTATTCCTGACTTTAAACTAAAATTACTATGGATAACCCAGATAGAACTTGTAGTATTTGTTTACATGATCGTAAACAACCTAAAGTATTGACTTGTTTACATGTTTATTGTTGTCAATGTTTATCTGATTACGTCAACAAATCTCTCCAAGACGGACAATTTCCGTGTCCTCTCTGTCGTGTACAAATTCAACTTCCTTCTGGTGGAGTCGAGGAATTTCAGGATTATTCTGAAGGTGATGACGTCAGTGGTAGTGATGACGTAGGGAACACTAACACAGAAACTGATGACGTGTCTAATATGAATGACGTAGCAGCACTAGCATCATACCGGGGCCTCTGTGACGTATGTGAAAGTCAAACCATTGTAAAATATCGATGTAAAGATTGTAAACAGAATATTTGTGATGTTTGTAAAACATATCACGGCAAAATTTCCATCACTAAAAATCATGTGATCGTTGAGATTGTTGACGGAATTAAAGAAGAAGAAGAAATATCAGAGGACAGTAACCATGGTAACCAGAATTCACAGACAAATGATGTCCCAGTAGACCTGTGTCCTGTACATACATCTAAACCGATTGAAATTTATTGTGTAGAATGTAAAACCTGTGTTTGTTTACAATGTTATGTTGATGAGAGTAATAGAGGTGTGCACAATGGACACCAGATATTGAATTTAGACAATAAAGATACCCAAACCAAGTTTCGAGATGATTTGAAATGTTTAAATATTAATTTACAGGCTCAGATCGACCGTTTACAGAAATTTTCAGATGACCTGACATCTGAACTGAGTGAGATTGATATTTGTAGTGAGGAGGCGTGTAACAAGGTGGATCAACAAGTCCAGCTCATTTCTAACTTGGTCCAATCTCGAGCTGAACAAATTAAAACTCAAATCAACAAAACTCGACATGAAGAAAGACAAAAGTTGGAAATGTTGATGAAAGAAATGGAAATTTCCATTACTGAGCTAAAATCAGACATTAAAGAATCTCTGATGACCCTAGAAGGAGAGTCGGTTGTTAAAATTGTAGAAAGAAATGAGAGAAATAAAAATAATGAATTGAAAGTTAAACAGAAAGATTTGGTCGTTCCTGATTTACAATTTCCGGGTTTTCTTCCTGTAAATGACGTCAGCAATGATGTTGAGAAATTGGTAGGCGAATGTGAAAAATTCAAAAAACCAAATTTTTACACTGGAATTCAACATTAACACAATTTTGTCTGATGAAGAAAAATGTCAAAGAGAATACTTTAACTTTGGTGAATTGAAATGGTATGTGAAGGTACGCTGTAAGAACAGTAAGACTGGTGAAACACTTTGTGTCTTTCTTTTTGTATCTGAAGACAACGACAAAACAAGTGAGAAAAGGAAAGTAAAAGTTGAATATAGTTTTACTGTTCTAAATAAAATCACAGAGAAATCTCGATTAGGACACAACACACTTTATGAGTTTGAAGCAGGTTGTTTGGGAGATGGAGATGGAAGTTTAATTAATTTCAAAGAATTAAAGAATCCTGAAAATGGTTTTGTAGACAAAGATGGTAATTTTTCTATCAGAATTTTAATAAGTGAACTGAAAGATGAGTGATAGAACTTTAAAATTTTACACTGACGCAATTTCCTGGTTGTTAGTAAAGGAATAATACCTCTTAAGTTTTGGAATGAACAAAAATCTTAATTCTCAAACTATACAATTTTTCAGATAATTTTATGGATAATTACTTAATTTTATTGATATATTCTGTTTGTAAACTTTTGACACCATTGAACATTATATACTCAAGTGGTCAAGTTTGAGAATTTAGAATTTTTTCTCTTTCTACGAGGTAGTGTTCTTTAAAGATAATGGTAATTATTGATATAATGACGTCATAGGTAGTATGATATGTATCTTGAGAATGGTTGATAACGCTTTGAATGTTTTGATATTCCACTGTATTTTTATGTACGGTAGAGAAATTGTTCAGGAAACCCAGAGCAAACATTTAAATCTTCGAAATGTTGTCTGTAAATTTAATTTTACTGCGACTATTTAAAGGCATGATGGCACTATTACAATTTAAATCTTCAGTCTTTTGGTATTTTGTCTGATGTTTACTGATCTTGTTAAAAAGTATGATGACACTATCAACATTTCTCCAACAAACTCTGTCTACACTTGAACAACATTTTAATCAACATGATGTTGGAATCAGAAATGTTTGAGAAATGTTTATAATGTCAACGTGTGTGAAATTTGAAATGTCCAATGTTTTATAATAGTATTGTTAGTTTTAGAATCACTGTATATAACTATATTATTTGTACCGTTAGTTATTTATAATAACTTTATTATGATGTTCATTCTTTTAACTTTATGTAATATATAATAAAAAAACAATATATAATCTCTTTAATATAAAACATATTTAGATATTTGTAATTATAAATATATATTGTATATTAGAAAATCTCCTAAAGAAGCACTGGCGTGTAATATATGTATTATCTTTAATAACAAAAATATTTAGATATT
The DNA here is from genome assembly GCA_029955415.1 of Lottia scabra. Classification (NCBI taxonomy): domain Eukaryota; kingdom Metazoa; phylum Mollusca; class Gastropoda; family Lottiidae; genus Lottia; species Lottia scabra. Next base: position 47,894,568 of record JARJEI010000001.1, read on the forward strand.
TGTAATTGTAATGTTAATTTTAATTTGTGGTAGATATTTTTGTTATTATGTTAATTCTGTTAACTTGGTGTAATATATACAATCTCTTTAATAACAAACATATTTAGATATTTGTAATTGTAATGTTAATTTTAATTTGTGGTAGATATTTTTGTTATTATGTTAATTCTGTTAACTTGATGTAATATATATAATCTCTTTAATAACAAACATATTTAGATATTTGTAATTGTAATGTTAATTTTAATTTGTGGTTGATATTTTTGTTATTATGTTAATTCTGTTAACTTGGTGTAAAATATATAATCTCTTTAATAACAAACATATTTAGATATTTGTAATTGTAATGTTAATTTTAATTTGTGGTTGATATTTTTGTTATTATGTTAATTCTGTTAACTTGGTGTAATATATATAATCTCTTTAATAACAAACATATTTAGATATTTGTAATTGTAATGTTAATTTTAATTTGTAGTTGATGTTTTTGTTAATATGTTAATTCTGTTAACTTGGTGTAATATATATAATCTCTTTAATAACAAACATATTTAGATATTTGTAATTGTAATGTTAATTTTAATTTGTGGTCGATATTTTTGTTATTATGTTAATTCTGTTAACTTGGTGTAATATATATAATCTCTTTAATAACAAACACATTTGGATATTTGTAATTGTAATGTTAATTTTATTTTGTGGTAGATATTTTTATTATAATGTTAATTCTGTTAACTTGGTGTAATATATATAATCTCTTTAATAACAAACATATTTAGATATTTGTAATTGTAATGTTAATTTTAATTTGTGTTGGATATTTTTGTTATTATGTTAATTCTGTTAACTTGGTGTAATATATATAATCTCTTTAATAACAAACATATTTAGATATTTGTAATTGTAATGTTAATTTTAATTTGTGTTGGATATTTTTGTTATTATGTTAATTCTGTTAACTTGGTGTAATATATATAATCTCTTTAATAACAAACATATTTAGATATTTGTAATTGTAATGTTAATTTTAATTTGTGGTAGATATTTTTGTTATTATGTTAATTCTATTAACTTGGTGTAATATATACAATCTCTTTAATAACAAACATATTTAGATATTTGTAATTATAATGTTAATTTTAATTTGTGGTAGATATTTTTGTTATTATGTTAATTCTTTTAACTTGGTGTAATATATACAATCTCTTTAATAACAAACATATTTAGATATTTGTAATTGTAATGTTAATTTTAATTTGTGGTAGATATTTTTGTCATTATGTTAATTCTGTTAACTTGATGTAATATATACAATCTCTTTAATAAAAAACATATTTAGATATTTGTAATTGTAATGTTAATTTTAATTTGTGGTAGATATTTTTGTTATTATGTTAATTCTGTTAACTTGGTGTAATATATATAATCTCTTTAAAAACAAACATATTTAGATATTTGTAATTGTAATGTTAATTTTAATTTGTGGTAAATATTTTTGTTATTATGTTAATTCTGTTAACTTGGTTGTTGATGTGAGTGTTATATTTTTATAGTCATAATTCAATCTGTAATATTTAACATTTATAGGTCACGTTATTTCTAACGCGATTCTGTGAGAGTTTGGTTTGTTCAAAACAGCATGCAGACAATATTTTTATCATAAAGAGGCCAAAATCGAACCTAAAAAGAAGTTGAAAATATTTCTGGATGAGCTCTACACCGTAGTACCCCAGTATTTCTGCTCTAGTGCCTCTGCTCGTGTGCCGTGCGGCTTTTTATGTATTATTTCATTGTAAAGTGGATACTATTTTGTTCTTCTAGTGTATAAGACTGTGCTCTGTTTATTTTGTTTTTTTCTATAAAATTTTTTATTTTTGTATAATATAATTTTTTATTTTTGTATAATATAATTTTTTATTTTTTCCAGTCGTCGGTTTATGAGTTATTGCCCTTGACTTAGTGAAAAAACGTTAAAATTAACTTGTGTATGTGATAGAGGCAAGAGTTTTTATTCGATTTGAATGAAACTTGGTATGTGTATTCATCTTGATAATATCTAAAATTATTTCGAAATTGGCTCGAAGTCGTCGGTATATGAGTTATTGCCCTTGACTTAGTGAAACAAATTAAAATTAGATAGAGTTTTCATTTGATTGGGATCATCGCCCTTTAATTAGTGAAAAAAACGTTAAAATCAACTTGTGTACACGATAGTGAGTTTTCATTCGATTCAATTTATCTAAATATCAGCTCAAATAAGTGCGATGGTGCAATCGATTTGGAATATTCAAATTTGCTGAAATGGGCGTATGTTACCATGCCTGGCAAGCTATCTTTGTATAATATAAAGTTTTTATTTTTGTATAATATAAAGGTTTTATTTTTGCATAATATAAAGGTTTTATTTTTGTATAATATAAAGGTTTTATTTTTGTATAATATAAAGGTTTTATTTTTGCATAATATAAAGTTTTTATTATTATATGATATAAAGTTTTTGAAACACTTTTTGATTGAGTACATTGAGATTTTGTTGTTGTTTTTTTTTTTTTGCATCAGAATATAACTGGCCCCGTTTGCCATTTCGAGACTTTGGGTGTTCTCAACCTGGGAGTCAACTACGTCACTTTTCAGCAGACCCTCACTCTCTGACCACATTGAGTTCTGAATGACATAATCCCTTCAAATAAACCTCTAACTAAACATCTGTCTTTCAATTTCTATATAGGGCATAGACTCTTTAAAATACGAGTCGTATTGTTTACTTTCAAACGCTAATAGTTATTGATACGCATGGATCTGACTTTCGAAGGAGAATTGAGAACATTTTTACTGAGACTGTTTTTGAGACTAGGTATGTTTAGAGGAACTGATGGTGAACATTCTCTTTTAAATAGGAAACAAAACATAGGACAGGCATCCCGCAACAATCAGAAATATTTTCAGGACATTTGTTTAAGGTCAACTGCTCCCGATTGATCACATGCTCCTGTACATTACGGTGTTTATTTTCAGCAGTATACTTTCGATTTGCTGAACTAAAAAAATCATAGTCATAATAAGGTAAATTGTTGAGGAGACAATAATTATTGGTCAGGGTTTCATGTGATATATTGGGAGATTTTCAACAAAATTTCAGAAAAAGTTATAAAAGATATATTTCCGTAACTAAACATGGAAAGGTATGATACCAGTGGTATGATATAATGATAATGTGTATATGAAGGGAAATAACTCTTTATATCAATTGAGTACCATACAGACAACAATTAAAGTTCAATACTCAACATCAGACATGCAGTGTTTGAATTTGAAAATAAACCCAATTTCTGTTCCTAAATCATTACTGTAGTGTAACTGTATACAGAGTTCAGTCGGTAGTTGAAATGTGGTAGTGTACGGCAATCTTTAGGAGTCGAACCCACTTTGTTGAAGGAATAAGGACTGTAAACTCAGTGAGGTTAGAATATAGGACAACTTACTGTTCGCGACTACTTCTAAACGACTGGTAAATCGTGTATATATAAACTGTGTATAGATATATTATTCAGTGAATCAACCACGAAGGAGGAAGTAAAATATATTTCTAGTTCGACACACAACTAGGATTCTGTCTGTTATTCTGTTATTATCAATATTATTATAGTGATCAATTATTAGTGAGTTAAACTGACTATGGTGACATTCTGATATAGTTAAAATAGATACAACAAACATTCAGTCTGTGTTTTCAGTTTATTAATAGAAACAGAAAGTAAAAGTAAAATTCTATGTATTTGAACTCGATACTTGATAATATGGTGTTTTTAAATTGAAAGTGAAACTAGGATTGTTTTTACATTGGAAGGACTATTTATTCCTGACTTTAAACTAAAATTACTATGGATAACCCAGATAGAACTTGTAGTATTTGTTTACATGATCGTAAACAACCTAAATTATTGACTTGTTTACATGTTTATTGTTGTCAATGTTTATCTGATTACGTCAACAAATCTCTCCAAGACGGACAATTTCCGTGTCCTCTCTGTCGTGTACAAATTCAACTTCCTTCTGGTGGAGTGGAGGAATTGCAGGATTTTTCTGAAGGTGATGACGTCAGTTGTGTCGATGACGTAGTGGACACCAGCGCAGAAACTGATGACGTGTCTAATATGAATGACGTAACAGCCCTACCAACAGACGTACGTCTCTGTGACGTATGTGAAAATCAAACTATTGTAAAATATCGATGTAAAGATTGTAAACAGAATATGTGTGATGTTTGTAAGAAAATTCACATCAAGTTTTCTTTAAATAAAAATCACGTGATTGTTGAGATTGTTGATGGAATTCAAGAAGAAGAAGAAATATCAGAGGACAGTAACCATGGTAACCAGAATTCACAGACAAATGATGCCCCAGTAGACCTGTGTCCTGTACATACATCTAAACCGATTGAAATTCATTGTGTAGATTGTAAAACCTGTGTTTGTTTACAATGTTATGTTGATGAGAGTAATAGAGGTGTGCACAATGGACACCAGATATTGAATTTAGACAATAAAGATACCCAAACCAAGTTACGAGATGATTTAAAATGTTTAAATATTAATTTACAGGCTCAGATCGACCGTTTCCAAAAATTTTCAGATGACCTGACATCTAAACTGAGTGAGATTGATATTTGTAGTGAGGAGGCGTGTAACAAGGTGGATCAACAAGTCCAGCTCATTTCTAACTTGGTCCAATCTCGAGCTGAACAAATTAAAACTAAAATCAACAAAACTCGACATGAAGAAAGACAAAAGTTGGAAATTTTGATGGAAGAAATGGAAATTTCCATCACTGAGCTAAAATCCGATATTAAAGAATCTCTGATGACCCTAGAAGGAGAGTCGGTTGTTAAAATTGTAGAAAGAAATGAGAGAAATAGAAATAATGAGATGAAAGTTAAACAGAAAGATTTGGTCGTTCCTAATTTACAATTTCCGGGTTTTCTTCCTAGAAATGACGTCAGCGATGAAGTCGAGAAACTGGTAGGCGAATGTAACAATTTAAAACAACAAAATTTTACACTGAAATTCAACATAAATTCAATTGCTTCCAATTATTATAAAAGACAAGTTGTATATTTTAACTTTTGTGACTTGGAATGGGGTGTGGTGGTATGCTGTGAGGACAGTAAGACTGGTGAAACTCTTGGTGTCTATCTTTTTTTACCTAAACAAAACAACGAGACAAATGAGAAAAGGAAAGTAAAAGTTGAATATAGTTTTACTATTCTAAATAAAATCGCTTGGAAGTCTAAATTAGGACACACCCATACTTGTGAGTTTAAAGTAGGTTGGTTTAGAGATGGAGATCTCAGTTTAATTAATTTAAAAGAATTAAAGAATCCTGAAAATGGTTTTGTAGACAAAGATGGTAATTTTTCTATCAGAATTTTAATAAGTGAACTGAAAGATGAGTGATAGAACTTTAAAATTTTACACTGATGCAATTTCCTGGCTCCCTATTCTCGAAACGATCCTAACGCTAGGATGTCCTAGAAACAGCCTTAAAAGTTAGTTAGAACTGAAATCGATGTGAATTTTACAAATAGGAAGGGGACATAACTCTATTGTTAAGACATACTTTCTTTGTCAAATCATAAATGTGTGGACATACTTTCTTTGTCAAATCATAAATGTAGGAGTTCATTTGACCTCATTCATTATTTTGAAGCAGCATAATGGCTTCAGAAGCAATTATTTTCATTCATTCGCTGAAAACTATCGTCATTAATGTCTGTTTCCATGATAAGAGCGGTCTAACCTAAGTTAGGATAAGACCATCAAGTTAGAGGGTAGTAAGGCGTTACACACCAAGATAATTCCCGTCCGGACAATTCCCGCCCGGCCAATTCATATCAGGACATTTCGCACCAGGATGATTTGCATCAGGACAACTTTCACCCGAGACATTTCACACCCAGGACGATTCACATCCAGGAAAACTGACACCCGGAAATTTCACACCCGGGCAATTCGCACCCATGAGTATTTCTATCCATAAGAATCGCATTCCTGTCTCTTACACATACAACAATCTACAAGGGGTCCATTCCAATAAAATTCGTAAGTACAAAATCATGCGTAGTTGGCATGGTAGACTATGGTATCTATGGAAGTTCGGCATAATTTTGTATTTACGAATTTTACTGGAACTGGCCTCAGGGTATAAGTGTCGCTAGGTGACGCTCCAATATTTCTTACACTAAATGTATGCAATGGGATTTTAACGGACAAGTATTAAAATGGGCCATAATCTGCCTCAAAGTATGACCGGCTGCCGTTTGGGACTTTTTGGGAGAATTTATCTACAATCATAAGTTACTTCTTTTTCTATCAATTAATGCATTCCGTTTTAAATTTTATAATGGGAGCAAAAATGGGTGCGAATTGCCCGGGTGTGAAATTTCCGGGTGGCAGTTTTCCTGGATGGTAATCGTCCTGGGTGTGAAGTGCCAGGGTGTGAAATGTCTCGGGTGGAAGAACCGTTTTGAGAATAGGAACTGTCTTTAATTTAGGACGTCCTAAAACCTGGATCGATCCTAGCTCAAGTCTAGTTCTATTTCGATAATAGGGGGCCTAGTTATTATTAAAAGGAATAATACCCCTTGGAATGAACAAAAATCCTTATTCTCAAACTATACTATTTTTCAGATAATTTTATGGATAATTACTTAATTTTATTGATATTTTGAATTCTGTTTGTAAACTTTTGACACCATTGAACATTATATACTCAAGTGGTCAAGTTTGAGAATTTAGAATTTTTGCTCTTTCTACGAGGTAGTGTTCTTTTAAGATGATCGTCATTATTGATATAATGACGTCATAAGTAAGATATGTATCTTGATAACGCCCTGAATGTTTTGATAGTCTTAACTTCCACTGTATTTTTATGTAGGTTCCATAAATTGTTCAGGAAACCTAGAGCAAAAATTTAAATCTTTGAAATGTTTTCTGTAAATTCAACTACGACTGCGACTATTTAAAAGTATGATGACACTATCACAATTTAAATCTTCACTCTTTTGGTATTTTGTCTGATGTTTACTGATCTTGTTAAAAAGAATGATGACACTATCAACATTTCTCCAACAAACTCTGTCTACACTTAAACAACATTTTAATCAACATGATGTTGGAATCAGAAATGTTTGAGAAATGTTTATAATGTTAACGTGTGTGAAATTTGAAATGTCCAATGTTTTATAATAGTATTGTTAGTTTTAGAATCACTGTATATAACTATATTATTTGTATTGTTTGTATTTATGTTATGATAATAATAATAATAATAATAATAATAAGTTTATTATCATGTTTATTCTGTTAACTTGATGTAATATATCATATTTACATTTGCTATGATGTTTTCCCTTTGACCTAATGCTAATTCGTATGGCGATTATCATGCAATAAATAACTTGACGTCATATTTACAAAATGGCGGCGTAATCTTTGATAAAAAAATAATTCTCGGAAAATCTGTTATTGTTATTATGTTAATTCTATTAACTTGGTGTAATATATATAATCTCTTTAATATCAAACATATTTAGATATTTGTAATTGTAATGTTAATTTTAATTTGTGGTTGATATTTTTGTTATTATGTTAATTCTGTTAACTTGGTGTAAAATATATAATCTCTTTAATAACAAACATATTTAGATATTTGTAATTGTAATGTTAATTTTCATTTGTGGTAGATATTTTTGTTATTATGTTAATTCTATTAACTTGGTGTAATATATATAATCTCTTTAATAACAAACATATTTAGATATTTGTAATTGTAATGTTAATTTTAATTTGTGGTAGACATTTTTGTTATTACGTTAATTCTGTTTACTTGGTGTAATATATATAATCTCTTTAATAACAAGCACATTTGAATATTTGTAATTCTTATTCCGTGAGGCATGACTAGACTGCGTTAGCTCAGTGAGTTAGACGCTTACTGGCTTACCTGGAGGTCAAGTTTCAATCCCAGCATGGTTCCAAATGACAGATTTTGTATAATCAACCCTTTGTCAGGTGTCGACTTGGAAAGAAGCGTCTAGTCGTTCGGACGGAACATGAAATCGAGAACCCGTGTGCTAGAGGCTTTGCACTTTAAAGATATTTCGACAGTTGAAAATCGAAACAAAGAGAAGGCTAATGTCGCTGTCCTGACAAAATTCCCCCTATTGCACACTGCATGACGTTTGCATTCTCCTGGACATGAAAATATAATATACAAGGTTATCTAACAAGGTTGTCTCGTAATACGTTTATACGATATAATGACAATACCTATATAAAAGGGAAATAACTCTAGTTATCAATCTAGTAACCTTAACTTGAACCAAAAATTCTAATTCTGCGACTCAGGGTTAGAATTTTAATGCTGAAAGAATCAGTCCACTCGGCCTTGTTAATCAAGTGCTATTTAAAACCCATATATTATGCTGGAGAATGTAGAATGTGGCTGTACATAATACGAACATTGACGATGCGAAAATAAATGAGTAACGTTCTTCCTTTACAACCTCTCAGACTTCTTGATCGAATCATTTCGATTTTGTTCTGATGCCAAATCCAACGAAATCAAAATGATTACTGGAGAATGAAAGTAGACTTCTATAGAATTATAACGTTGCCAAAATTGACGATTGTGTTGAAACTTTAAAATACATGTACCAGTGTCATAATTACAACATTTTGGAGTATACTGATACATTTTGCATCGACAATTGTATTTTTTAGCATTGACAAATATTGCAGCACAATCGACAATTTTGGCATCTTGATACCTCCATAGTTCAATAACTGAAAATAAATAACTTTAGATAAAATATTTCCAGCGTCTTATATTTTTTTACTACTGAAATCTGGGGCTACCTTTACAATTTATGAATGAAATATTTCTGTTTTGATTCAAGAATAGACCACAACTTCCTGTCAGAATTACTCATCATTACTCATAATTTTCAGTTTCGTTTTTTATTGACAATAAATGGAGGGAGCACACTACTCCAGCTGACAATATATTCCTCATTGTCATTATCCTATTCGTTAGCCCATTGGCCATTACTACTGAAAATTTAAAGCGATAAGATAAAATGAACAAAAAACATCATGAGATACAATACCATTTAAAGAGATACCACCTCTGAGAATGAACACACAAAAAAAAAATCTCAAACTTGGCCAATAAAAGTATATATTCATCAGCAGTGTCTACAGTATACAAACAGAAACAAACAAACCCAAATAAAACTGCAGGTAATTATAGAAAAACGCTTAATAAAACGCTCAATATTGTGTATATCTTGTAGTAATTGTATTTTTTTGGAATATTCTCTAAGTGGAAGTATTCCTTTCAGAGGGTCAAACTCTTTTTCCTTTTCACTTAATTAATTTCATAAAAATATCCTCTTTAAGCTAACGCCACTGTCCCTGGTAAACGTTATTATACACATCCTGACATCCTGATGGTGCCAAATAAAACCACTACTAGTCTAACAATGAGTTGAATAGAAAGAAACTATGGTACAAGTGAGATACGTGTTTAAAATCTTGACCTTTGAATACTCCGTCACTCTCCGGCAAATTTTTATGGTCCCTATGCATTTCGGATTACACAGAGTACACTGTACTGATCTAATAAGGAGCTGTAATTATTTGTTTATTTTTTGTATACACCAATAGTAGGCAGCTTCTTTAAAGATGTCGGATTGTACAGATGTTGGACTTACCTTTAACCGTTTTAGATATTTCCACTACTTTATGATAATGCTATCCTCATCTCACTCGAAAATGTTATCGGAAAATTCCGAGAAAGTTGTTTTGAAACGTTTCGTTACTGCGTCAAGCAGAAGCTGAAACCACACATTAGGTAGTCGTGGTAGTAGAAGGATCAGGATTAAATATATGGTTCAGTTCTGTTGGCTTTATAGTTGTTGATTGCGGAATTTAATAGTCCCGTTAGTTGGTAGTAGATTAAGGATCAGGTGGACGGCTCGGTACTAATGGTTTAGTAGTTGATGGTAGTCGTGGTAATTGGTAGAAGGATTAATTGGATGGTTCAGTACTAATGGCTTTGATAGTTGTTGGTAGTAGGATCAGGATCAATTGAATGGTTTGGTACTGTTGGTTAAGTTGTTGATGTACAAGATCTGGAAGTGAAAGATTTGCTACTTTTGACTTTGTAGTTGAGTACATCAGCAAATAGTCTTTATATAAAGGTACTTGTACTTGTCTAAATACGAAGCTTCGCTGCACAACGTTATATACCTGACTGTAGTCGTGATTTAAGTTGTATTCAGTGCCCTGAAACCAAATTTGTGCATTTGAAATTAATTATATTTGACACAGTTTATAATTAAAGTAAAATATATTTATTTACTATTGTGTGGGCGGTGTATGTTTAACATAACGACTAATTTTAATATAATTTTCATTTAATATACAAACTATCCTAGTTATGTACCAAAACACAAGATAATAGTATGGAATATAACACACTTATTTAATAAAGTTAGGCACATAACGTTTCAACACATCTGATGACGAAACATGTATCTGTGTTGAAACGTTATGTGCCTAACTGTATTAAAGAAGTGTGTTATATTCCATCATATTGGTTGTGTTTTGTTATATGTGCTCCTCGCTTCTACATGTCGTTCAAATCTTAAATCTTAGTTCGGAGTCGTTATTTAAAAATCAAAATAGGGTCAATGGATATAGATACATAAACAATAAGCATTTGAATACCTTCCTTACTCTGGCAGTTATGATAACTACTAAATACTTAGATTAATGCCTTTGCAACGACGAAAGCTTCAAAATAATGTGAGAGAGGGTGAAAGTCTGTGGATTTAAACAATACTTTGAAGAAACGAGAATAGAGTTGTAACCGCGAGGGAAACCTACAGAATCAAATTAAGGTTGTATTTACGGACAATTGACTCCAGGTTCTCAATTATAGAACGTACGACAGGGTAAGTGGCTTAACCCCTGTCCCTATGCGTTCACTTTCAAATCTATTATCTTTTGAAATACGGAAAGAAAAGCCCATGAGTGTCCCCTTGGCATCGTTGTGGCCTCAGACCCGCCTTATAGAAACTTCAGTGAGCTGTAAGCTGTAATATTTTAGTTATAAAGCAGACAAGAGCCCAATTTATAAAAAAAAGTGTCAATCTGGCCCAACTCTCCCTACTGATACATTTTGCATCGACAATTGTATTTTGTAGCATTGACAAATGTTGCAACACAATCGACACTTTTGGCAACGTTATACCTCCATAGTTCAATAACTGAAACTAAATAACTTTAGATAAAATATTTCCGGCGTCTTATATTTTTTTTACGACTGAAATCTGGAGCGAGTTTTACAATTTATGAATGAAATATTTCTGTTTTGAATCAAAAATAGGCCACAACTTCCTGTCAGAATTACTCATCATTACTCATAATTTTCAGTTTCGTTTTTTACTGACAGGAAATGGAGGGAGCACACTACTCCAGCTGACAATATATTCCTATCATTGGCATTGTCTTATTCGTTAGCCCATTAGGCCTAGTGCGGAAAATTTAAAGGGATACCACCTCTTAATATGAACAACAAAAAAGTGCTCAAACTTGTCCAATAAGAGTATATATTCATCAAAGGTGTCTACAGTATACAAACAGAATCAAATAAACCAAAAAACTTAAAGAATATCCATAAAACTACAGGTTTATTATTGAAAAACGCTTAATAAAACACTCAATATTTTGTATCTTGTAGTTATTTGGATCATTCTAAGAGAGTATAACTCTATTTCCTTTTCATTGAATTAATCTCTATTTAAAATATCATTTATAAGTTAATGCCACTGTGCCACGTTATCGTTGTCTGTCCTCAATAGCCTTATCAGGAACAGAAAAATAGAATCTTAAACTCAATTTTGTTTCCTTAACCCCATCAAGTGTATAAAGTAGGACGTAAAACTCCAGTTCATTTCACTGTCTTGATTACCTTTAAAAATAACCTCGGCAGGTTAACACCGTACTTTCCCTAGTTGTACACTACACGACGTTGTGTGTCTTCATTAGCTCAAATCTAATACACAAAAATAATTTCTACCGTAAAACGAATCTCGGAACACATTGGTAGCAACTAATGAACATTTCCTTTGATGATGTCTATCAATAAATGAGTAAATATTTCACAATGAAAAGAGATATCAAATATTTAATTCCATATACTCAACTTTAATAACTTCTAAAACATATTGTGTCTTGGCTTGATACAAATGTGTCTATAAGAGTAAGCATATCCTGTATTCATACCAAGCCCTAGGTATCAGTCACCCAATGGTGCCAAATAAAACTCGACATGTCCGTCACTACTAATCTAATAATGAGTTGAATTCGGCGGCACTGGCGGAGGAGGTAAAGTCTTGCGTATCATAAATGATAAACGTTTTCTCTTCATCCACTTGTCGTTGGAAGGTGATTGTTTGATTCCTAGTCGAGCTGATAGTTCCTGTTCTATTGGTGATACATTCAGTTCTCCTGGAGATATTCCACTATTTTCTGAAATTGTTGAAATTTCAGTATCTTTTGGTGGTGTGCTTGTGCTACTTAAGATCAGGTCAGAATCTTGGGAAATTGAAGGAGACCTGCTTGTAATTGTATCTGTATTCACTCTTGAAGGAGATACACGTGTATGGAGTGTGGTCTCTATAGAACTTGTTGGTAACACAGTTTCATCAGCCCTCGGTGATACTGTATTGTGTTTTGGTGATACTGGTGTCATTTTGGGGCACGCCCTATTATTACTAGACGATGTAGTATTATTTTCATCAGGGGCGGGGTGTGAGGGGTCGGGTGGAAGAGGCGGTGGGGGTAAAATACTTCTCTCCATCATTGATCTCCTCCATAATTTAGTTCTGATTGTCGCCCGTTTCCGATCAGTTTTTCGTCTTCTTACCACAGTTTCCTCGACTCGAATATTTTCGTTTTCAATGTCACTATTCTGATGGCTCCCCTTCTCGTGTCCACCCACCCGATTTTAACAAATGCCCCTACCCGACTGATTTTCACCATTGCCCCTACTCGACACACTTTCACCATTGCCCCTACCCGACACACTTTCATCATTGCCTCTACCCACCCGATTTTCACCAATGCCCCAACCCGACAGACTTTCATCATTGCCTCTGCCCACCCTATTTTCACAAATGCCCCTACCCGACATGTTCTCACCGTTGTCCAAATAATTTGACGTGTCTTCTCTTAAAGTAACATCCATATTATTGTTTTTGATGTCGGTGTTTTCATCACAAGGGGAATCCATGATATCTGCTAAATTCTCTCAGTCCAAAATCACAATTTCTAGCACTAGCTTGTCTTCCTAGGAACAAAATGTACACACATTATAATATTCTTAGCTACAGATTATTATTTTACAGTTGGAGATATCGGCCTGTTTATTTTGATGTAATACAAAAATGTATACAGTTTTTAATCTCTAACGATCCATCCGAATTTCAATTAGAAACAAAACGAACTTTTGAAACCTGCGACTACCTTTGTACACACAAGCATGAGGCAGCTTCATTAAAGATGTCGGATTGTACAGATATTGGAATTCTCTTTCACCGTTTTAAATATTTCCACTAGTATTTGAGAATAGTATTCTCATCTCACTTGAAAATGTTATCTGATAATTCCGTGGAAGTTGTTTTGAAACGTTTCGTTACTGCGTCAAACAGAAGCTGAAACCACACATTAGGTAGTCGTGGTAGTAGTAGGATCAAATGATCGGTTCAGTTCTGTTGGCTTTACAGTTGTTGATAGTTGTAGTTTTGGTAGCAGGATCAGAATCAGAATCTGTACTGTTGGTTAGATAGTTGTTGGTAGTCGTGGTAGTAGAAGGATCTATTGGATGGCTTGGTAGTTGTTGGTAGTTGGTAGTAGGGTCGGTACTTTTGTTGTAGTTGTTGATCGTAATAGGATCTGTAAGTGAAAGATTTGCTACTTTTGACTCTGTGGTTGATCAAATTAGCAATTTCTAAATACGAAGCTTCGCTGCACAACGTTATATACCTCACTGTAGTCGTGATTAAAGTTGTATTCAGTGCCCTGAAACCAAATTTGTGCATTTGAAATTAATTATATTTGACACAGTTTATAATTAAAGTAAAATATATTTATTCACTATTGTGTGGGCGGTGTATGTTTAGCATAACGACTAATTTTAATATAATATCATTTAATATACAAACTATCTTAGTTATTTAGATAGATGTAAATAAAAACAATAAGCACCGCAACACTACCAAATACTAAATACTGTGCAAATTTGCAACGAAGAAAACATCAAAATAATGTGAGAGGGTGAAAGTCCGTGGATTTAAACAATACTTTGAAGAAACGAAAATAGAGTTGTAACCGCGAGGGAAAACCTACAGAATCAAATTAAGGTTGTATTTACGGACAACCGATTTACCCCAGGTTCTCATTTATAGCACGTACGACGGGATAAGTGACTCCAACCTCGTCCCTATGCGCTCACGAACTTTTAAATCTCTTATCTTTTGAAATACGGAAAGAAAAGCCCATGGCATCGTTGTGGCCTCAGACCCGCCTTATAGAAACTTCAGTGAGCTTTAAGCTGTAATATTTCAGTTATAAAGCAGACAATATAACTTACCTGTATAAATTATAAGTTATAAAGCAGTCAATATAACTTACCTGTATAAATTATAAGTTATAAAGCAGTCAATATAACTTACCTGTATAAATTATAAGTTATAAAGCAGTCAATATAACTAACCTGTATAAATTATAAGTTACAGAGCAGTCATTATAACTTACCTGTATAAATTATAAGTTATAAAGCTGTCAATATAACTTAACTGTATAAATTATAAGTTATAAAGCAGTCAATATAACTTACCTGTATAAATTATAAGTTATAAAGCAGTCAATATAACTTACCTGTATAAATTATAAGTTATAAAGCAGTCAATATAACTTACCTGTATAAATTATAAGTTATGAAGCAGTCAATATAACTTACCTGTATAAATTATAAGTTATAAAGCAGTCAATATAACTTACATGTATAATTATAAGTTATAAAGCAGTCAATATAACTTACCTGTATAAATTACAAGTTATAAAGCAGTCAATATAACTTACCTGTATAATTTATATGTTATAAAGCAGTCAATATAACTTACCTGTATAAATTATAAGATATAAAGCAGTCAATATAACTTACCTGTATAAATTATAAGTTATAAAGCAGTCAATATAACTTCACCTGTATAATTTATAAGTTATGAAGCAGTCAATATAACTTACCTGTATAATTTATAAGTTATAAAGCAGTCAATATAACTTACCTGTATAAATTATAAGTTATAAAGCAGTCAATATAACTTACCTGTATAAATTATAAGTTATAAAGCAGTCAATATAACTTACCTGTATTAATTATAAGTTATAAAGCAGTCAATATAACTTACCTGTATAAATTATAAGTTATAAAGCAGTCAATATAACTTACCTGTATAAATTATAAGTTATAAAGCAGTCAATATAACTTACCTGTATAATTATAAGTTATAAAACAGTCAATATAACTTACCTGTATAAATTATAAGTTATAAAGCAGTCAATATAACTTAACTGTATAAATTATAAGTTATAAAGCAGTCAATATAACTTCACCTGTATAAATTATAAGTTATAAAGCAGTCAATATAACTTACCTGTATAAATTATAAGTTATAAAGCAGTCAATATAACTTACCTGTATAAATTATAAATTATAAAGCAGTCAATATAACTTACCTGTATAAATTATAAGTTATAAAGCAGTCAATATAACTTACCTGTATAATTGATAAGTTATAAAGTAGTCAATATAACTTACCTGTATAATTTATAAGTTATAAAGTAGTCAATATAACTTACCTGTATAAATTATAAGTTATAAAGCAGTCAATATAACTTACCTGTATAATTGATAAGTTATAAAGTAGTCAATATAACTTACCTGTATAATTTATAAGTTATAAAGCAGTCAATATAACTTACCTGTATAAATTATAAGTTATAAAGCAGTCAATATAACTTCACCTGTATAATTTATAAGTTATAAAGCAGTCAATATTACTTACCTGTATAAATTATAAGTTATAAAGCAGTCAATATTACTTACCTGTATAAATTATAAGTTATAAAGCAGTAAATATAACTTACGTCTATAAATTATAAGTTATAAAGCAGTCAAAATAACTTACCTGTATAATTTATAAGTTATAAAGCAGTCAATATAACTAACCTGTATAAATTAAAAGTTATAAAGCAGTCAATATAACTTACCTGCATAAATTATAAGTTATAAAGCAGTCAATATAACTTACCTGTATAAATTATAAGTTATAAAGCAGTCAATGTAACTTACCTGTATAAATTATAAGTTATAAAGCAGTCAATATAACTAACCTGTATAAATTATAAGTTATAAAGCAGTCAATATAACTTACCTGTATAAATTATAAGTTATAAAACAGTCAATATAACTTACCTGTATAAATTATAAGTTATAAAGCAGTCAATATAACTTACCTGTATAAATTATAAGTTATAAAGCAGTCAATATAACTTACCTGTATAAATTATAAGTTATAAAGCAGTCAATACAACTTACCTGTATAAATTATAAGTTATAAAGCAGTCAATATAACTTACCTGTATAATTTATAAGTTATAAAGCAGTCAATATAACTTACCTGTATAAATTATAAGTTATAAAGCAGTCAATATAACTTACCTGTATAAATTATAAGTTATAAAGCAGTCAATATAACTTACCTGTATAAATTATAAGTTATAAAGCAGTCAATATAACTTACCTGTATAATTTACAAGTTATAAAGCAGTCAATATAACTTACCTGTATAAATTATAAGTTATAAAGCAGTCAATATAACTTACCTGTATAAATTATAAGTTATAAAGCAGTCAATATAACTTACCTGTATAATCAGTGTTTACAATATAAAACTGTATCTCTGTATGTATAGTTGACTGTTGACAGGTGCCCGGTGTGATATAACTCTACGTTATAAAGTTAGTTTAGGACAAGTGACTAACACCTCCAACTGTATTATAACTGTTACTATACTGTCTCTACACTAAACAGAAACAGTTGACTCAAACACTTTTATAATAAAAGAAATCATTTTAATAAAGAAAATATTTGGCAAACGTTTAAAGCTTTAGTAAAGCGGTGTGACATTTCAAATACAAAAGAAAAACTGGCTGTATGCCGGCTACTGTAGTGAAATAAAAAAGGAAAAACCAACATAATTATATCGAATGCGGAAGTATCAATATATTCACTATGTCGGTGATGAAAATTCGAACAGCCGGGACATGAAATGATCCTGAAGAGACGGAAATACATATATCAGGATGTAAAAGTGATTGTAAAGATATTTTTCCAAACTTTGTATTTTTTAAACCGAACTATGCCTTATATTCGCATGATACAATTTTTGGTGCTCTTTCTCGTATTTATAGAAATGCTTGATCGTTTTATGAAATCATTAATATGCAAAAAATAAAAAACCGTACAAGTTAAACAATTCCGTTAATCAAAAATCTCGTCCAGAGCATGACAAAATCTGGTGCAAAAATTATGTAGAAGTGCTTGATAATACATTATTAGCAGATTGTGTGGAAGTATGACGTCACAAAACGCTTTGTTTTATAGGAATCGCAAGACCCACAGACGTTTGACTGGAAATTGGAATGGTGATAATTAATGATATTAGGCATGTTCCTTCAGCAACGTTAGACATTTGCATTATCTACCGTTGCTGGATTGACGGGGTTTTCTCGTCATTATCAACTAATAACCTCGTTTAAAAAACACTATACGTCACATTCAATTTATGACCGTTGAGACTCGATTATCACAAGGTAAATTTGCTACAAGAAATTTGACGTCTGGTCATTCGAAAGTTTTCCCGCAATAATTTGTTACAAGGAATATAACTGGTCGACCATAATCGTTCGACCAATCAAAGTTAATGACGAGAAAAGCTTATCATGATAGCAACGGATTAATGTAATGAAATGAAATGATAGCCGTTGCTAAAGAAACATGGATATTAGTATACCTAACCCGACTCACAAAACACCCCTACTGTCTGTGCAAGTTGAAATTTTGTTTGAATTTTTGCGATTATTATTTTTATGAGAATTGGAATATCAGCCTGACAATGCTACTGTTAGTCTTAGAATGTCTTTGTTTTGAAAAAAAATATAATTTTTGTAAGTTTACATTAAATGGAAATACATTTCTCTCCTAGAAATTTCAACCAAAAAAAGTCACTAATTTTGACTGAAAATTGTCCTCTGTAAAAAAAATATTGAAGACATAAATTGTGTTCTTACTTATATTTTCATCAAAGCAAAGACATTCTAAGGCTAACAATACTAATTTGAAACTTCTATTCCAGTTCTCATAAAAATGATAGCAAAAAATCAAAAAAAATTATCAAGTTTCACAGACAGTAGTTTTTTTTTAATTAGGGAATCCCAGAAAATTGGTCGTTGGTATTTCTCCGTGTTGTACACTGCATGGTTTTGATTATATTGTATGCAGCCTCTTAGGAACCTGTAGCAACACTACAAACACAATGGCAGTAAAAACATTCGTCTCAACATGCGTCAATGTTTCAGATTTACATTATAACTCGGCCAAGATAGGCGGCAATCATGCTCGAGAAATGGGCAAGAAAAGACAACTCTGAAGACGAAGCTTCTCCAAATATATCGGGTGGGCCAAAAGTAATGTCCCAACTTTTGACCTTCACTATTTTCCAAAGCATTTACTCAAATGGACTGAAATTTTGCATATGATTAGTTTATGATATTATCTACCTTTGGTTCGAGTTTGAGTGATATCGCATCATTAACCTTTAAATGGCATACAAAACTAAATCGGAGGTCGAAAAATTTAATGCCGGAATGTTGTCATACCATTTGTTTCCTATAAGAGGTGATCATTATGACCTCCATCTTCATTCTGTACATCTCTCGGTCGCTTTTTCCACGATAGGCAATACATTTTCTGACTTCAGCAGTTGAAATGTGATCCCAGCATGTTCGAATTTTTTACCTTGAATTCTGTCTATGTGAATAAAGTGCAACCTTAATAGACCTTTTCCGAGAGTGAGTCCCAGATGTTGTTAGTTAGGGGTATTAAATCTAACTGGGCAGTTTATGTTTTAACATCATCTAGGCCCTCTGTTTAGACATTTTGGCACCTCAAACCCAGGAACATCCCATATGAATCTTGATTGGCTGGTGACACCATGCCACCATGCATATGGGGGGATAATTTCAGAAGACTCCGGCATTAAATTTTTCGGCCTCTAATTTAGTTTTGTATGCCATTTAAAGATTAATGAAGCGATATCACTCAAACTCGAACCAAAGGTAGATAATATCATAAACTAATCATATGCAAAATTTCAGTCCATTTGAGTAAATGCTTTGGAAAATAGTGAAGGTCAAAAGTTGGGACATTACTTTTGGCCCACCCTATATAACTAGTGTTTTAGATAAAAAAAAATCATCAAAAACCATGCTCGAAAATCATTGAATTCAAAAGAATTCATTTTATATTATTTCAATTTTTACCACGAGTGGAATTAGCCGTTTGAATAGCTTTTGGCTATTTGTCACACGTGGTAAATATTTCCTGCAGGTTTAAATATAGGACAACCTAATGATCTCGACTATTATTAAACGACTGGTAAATCGAGTATATATAAACTGTATATAGATATATTATTCAGTGAATCAACCACGAAGGAGGAAGTAAAATATATTTCTAGTTCGACATACAACTAGGATTCTGTCTGTTATTCTGTTATTATCAGTATTATTATAGTGATCAATTTATTATTAGTGAGTTAAACTAACTATGGTGACATTCTGATATAGTTGAAATACATACAACAGACATTTAGTCTGTGTTTTCAGTTTATTAATAGTAACAGAAAGTAAAAGTAAATCAAGCGGCAAGTCAGTAAACCTTTGTATCGTTCCAACAAAACTGAAAGAAGAAGGACAGGAAGGATCGTAAAAAGTTGAGAAATAAAGACAATGTTGTAAGATTATATAACTGAGATAAACTGTGATAAAAACTATTTATTCCTAACTTTAAACTAAAATTACTATGGATAACCCAGATAGAACTTGTAGTATTTGTTTACATGATCGTAAACAACCTAAATTATTGACATGTTTACATGTTTATTGTTGTCAATGTTTATCTGATTACGTCAACAAATCTCTCCAAAACGGACAATTTCCGTGTCCTCTCTGTCGTTTACAAATTCAACTTCCTTCTGGTGGAGTCGAGGAGTTTCAGGATTATTCTGAAGGTGATGACGTCAGTGGTAGTGATGACGTAGTGAACACTGACACAGAAACTGATGACGTGTCTAAAATGAATGACGTAGCAGCACTAGCAGCATACCAGGGTCTCTGTGACGTTTGTGAAAGTCAAACCATTGTAAAATATCGATGTAAAGATTGTAAACAGAATATTTGTGATGTTTGTAAGAAAAGTCACAGAAAATTTACTTTAAATAAAAATCACGTGATCGTAGAGTTTGTTGACGGAATTCAAGAAGAAGAAATATCAGAGGACAGTAACCATGGTAACCAGAATCCACAGACAAATGATATCCAAGTAGACCTGTGTTCTGTACATACATCTAAACCGATTGAAATTTATTGTGTAGAATGTAAAACCTGTGTTTGTTTACAATGTTATGTTGATGAGAGTAATAGAGGTGTGCACAATGGACACCGCATATTGAATTTAGACAATAAAGATACCCAAACCAAGTTACGAGATGATTTAAAATGTTTTAATATTAATTTACAGGCTCAGATCGACCGTTTACAGAAATTTTCAGATGACCTGACATCTAAACTGAGTGAGATTGATATTTGTAGTGAGGAGGCGTGTAACAAGGTGGATCAACAAGTCCAGCTCATTTCTAACTTGGTCCAATCTCGAGCTGAACAAATTAAAACTCAAATCAACAAAACTCGACATAAAGAAAGACAAAAGTTGGAAATTTTGATGAAAAAAATGGAAATTTCCATCACTGAGCTAAAATCCGACATTAAAGAATCTCTGATGACCCTAGAAGGAGAGTCGGTTGTTAAAATTGTAGAAAGAAATGAGAGAAATAGAAATAATGAAATGGAAGTTAAACAGAAAGATTTGGTAGTTCATGATTTACAATTCCCGAGTTTTCTTCCTGGAAATGACGTCAGAGATAAGGTAGAGAAATTGATAGGTGAATGTAAAAATTTAAAACAACAAAATTTTACACTGGAATTCAACATAGATAAAATTTTGTATGATGAAGAAAAGAGTCAATTTGTATATTTTAACTTTGGTGAATTGAAATGGGTTGTGATGGCACGCTGTGAGGACGACGAGGGTGATGAAAGACTAGGTTTTTATCTTTTTTTATCTGAGATAAGAGATATTGGAAAAGTAAAAGTTGAATATAGATTTACTATTCTAAATAAAATCGTCGGAGAATCTATATTTAGTACCAACACGATTTATGAGTTTCAATTAGGTGGAAAGGGATACGGGCATGCCGGTTTAGTTGATCTCAGAGAATTAGAGATTCCTGAAAATGGTTTTGTAGACAAAGGTGGCAATTTCTTTGTCAGAATTTTAATAAGCAAACTGAAAGATGAGTGATATTCTCCGGGAAGTAAGTTATTACTGATGCTATGACGTCACTTCCTGTCAAATAGTAACATTCTCCGGGGAGTAAGTTATTCCTGATGCTATGACGTCACTTCCTGTCAAATAGTAGCATTCTCCGGGAAGTAAGTTATTACTGATGCTATGACGTCACTTCCTGTCAAATAGTAACATTCTCCGGGAAGTAAGATATTACTGATGCTATGACATCACTTCCTGTCAAATAATAACATTCTCCTGGAAGTTAGTTATTACTGATGCTATGACGTCACTTCCTGTCAAATAATAACATTCTCCGGGAAGTAAGATATTACTGATGTTATGACGTCACTTCCTAGCAAATAATAATAATCTTCGGAAAGTCAGTTATTACTGATGCAATGACGTCACTTCCAGGAAAATAGTAACATTCTCTGGGAAGTAAGTTATTACTGATGCTATGACGTCACTTCCTAGAAAATAGTAACATTCTCTGGGAAGTAAGTTATTACTGATGCTATGGCGTCACTTCCAGGAAAATAGTAACATTCTCCGGGATGTAAGATATTACTGATGCTATCAATTTCAATTTTACTGCGAAGCATGCAGACCATATTTTCATCATTTCAAATCGAACCTAATAGGAGTCGCACACGTATCCGTTTCTGCCCAAAAAAGCTCGCCCGGTCACTTTTGGGGGGGTCCGTGAGGGGTCCGCTGGAGATCCTCAAGAAGTCCGCAAGCGGTCATTAGCCGAATTTTCATTTCCGCGCGAGTTTTGAACATGTTCAAAAAACTGGGGCGGTCGAAGGTACTCGAGAGGTCCCCATGAGCGTGGCGCCAAGTCCGCTTCAAATCCGTTCCTGACGTCACGCGGACCTTGGACCGCTCCGGATGTCTTCCGGTCTTTGCTCGGATCTCGCTCTGATCTCGTCCGTTTATAAGAAACCGGGCGAACCTCGCCCGGACGTGGCCATGAAGTCTGCCGGATGTGTCACGGAAACAGCCGAGCGGGAGAGCGTCCAACGAGCTCCGGGCATATAAAAGGCCGGTTGTGGTGCAGCGAGTCATTTCTATTCCGGGTGACTTCCTGGCCAAAGACGGACAACCTACGGGAGAACTATACATATTTTTTCAACAAACGGAAGCGTCCGCGACACTCCGGGCCAACAGATGACCGGGCCAGAGACGTTGCTAATAAACGGATACGTGTGCGACTCCTATAAAAAAGGTTAAAGATAATTTCGGTGAGCTCTACCACGTATTACCCCAGTATTTCTAAGTGCCTTGTGCTGTGTTGCTTTTGTGCATTTTTTTCAACTTAAAGTGAATACCATAGTATGACTCTATGTTTATTTTGTTTTTGTATAACATTTGTATAATATAAAGTTTTTATTTTTGTATAATATAGTGTTTTATTTTTGTATAATATAGTGTTTTATATTTGTATAATATAAAGTTTTTATTTTTGTATAATATAAAGTTTTTATTTTTGTATAATATAAAGTTTTATTTTTCTATAATACAAAGTTTTTATTTTTGTATAATATAAAGTTTTATTTTTGTATAATACAAAGTTTTATTTTTGTATATTATACTGTTTTATTTTTGTATAATATAGTGTTTTAATTTTGTTTAATATAGTGTTTTATTATTGTATAATATAAAGTTTGTACTTTTGTATAATATAAAGTTTTTATTTTTGTATAATATAGTGTTTTATTTTTGTATAATATAGTGTTTTATTTTTGTATAATATAGTGTTTTATTTTTGTATAATATAGTGTTTTATTTCTGTATAATATAGTGTTTTATTTTTGTATAATATAAAGTTTGTACTTTGTATAATATAAAGTTTGTACTTTGTATAATATAAAGTTTGTATTTTTGTATAATATAAAGTTTTATTTTTGTATAATATACTGTTTTATTTTTGTATAATATAGTGTTTTATGTTTGTATAATATAGTGTTTTATTTTTGTATAATATAAAGTTTGTATTTTTGTATAATATAAAGTTTGTATTTTTGTATAATATAAAGTTTTTATTTTTGTATAATATAAAGTTTTATTTTTCTATAATACAAAGTTTTTATTTTTGTATAATATAAAGTTTTATTTTTGTATAATATAAAGTTTTTACAACACTTGTGTAATTGATTGCCGACTGCAGACATTTAATTCTCGCTTTCTCGCCTTTTTCCTCGCCCTTTTCCTCGCCCTTTTCCTCGCCCTTTTTCTTGCCCTTTTCCTCGCCCTTTTTCTTGCCCTTTTCCTCGCCTTTTTCCTCGAGAAGTCGAGTTTCATCGCTTTGTCGGGGGCGAGAAGGCGAGGCTGAAAATGTCCGCAGTCGGTTTCCAAACACAAGCATCATTACTAATGGGCAGATGCAGCAAATTTTTGTCGATCATATGTGATCAGTATAAAAGACACTGTAGGGGTCGATGAGCGGGAGGGATGGGGCTGAGTGACCATGGCCCCCGACTATTTGGCATTTAATTTATTTTTTTATTCGTCAAAATATTTTTGAAATTTCTATAATTATTTTTTTATAATTTTCGAAATCTGAAAATCGAGTCAATGATGACTGCAAATGGCTAGTGAAGAAGTTTCTAAACACTGCATGACCATCTGGGAATTGGAATAATGGACCGGGACATGGTCCTCTCAAAGCTAAATATTGCAACGTGATGCGAACAGGGCAGTATTCTACGTTTGAAGACGTCTTAAAAGAGATCACAACAGGCTTATCGCCACTGTGTTTAAAATGAGACATAATTGTTAAGTCTTGGATTTTCAACACATGTTTGTGTTGTCCAGTAGTAGTTATCTCCCCATCCCCGACTGGAATGCTATTAAAAACATGGTTTTAAGCATGAAGACTGAATAATAGATTTTAATAATAATGGGCCGGAAAGGAGTACAGACCTTGAAGGTGCCAAACTGAGAGAGGACGAGTCCTCTAGCGGCAAGGGCACGTAACTCCCAAAGAGCTTCGGTCTGCAAAAAATTTATTTCACTGTTAAAATGATTATATAGAATATATAGAATAACCTAAAGTTCGCGACTACTACTTAACGACTGGTAAATCGAGTATTTAAACTGTGGATAGATATTTTATTCAGCGAATCAACCACGAAGGAGGAAGTAAAATATATTTGTTGTTCGACACACAACTAGGATTCTGTCTGTTATTCTGTTATTATCAGTATTATTATAGTGATCAATTTATTATTAGTGAGTTAAACTAACTATGGTGACATTCTGATATAGTTGAAATACATAAAACAAACATTCAGTCTGTGTTTTCAGTTTATTAATAGAAACAGAAAGTAAAAATAGAATTCTAAGTATTTGAACTCGATACTTGATAATAAGGTGTTTTTAAATTGAAAGTGAAACTAGGATTGTTTTTACATTGGAAGGACTATTTATTCCTGACTTTAAACTAAAATTCCTATGGATAACCCAGATAGAACTTGTAGTATTTGTTTACATGATCGTAAACAACCTAAATTATTGACTTGTTTACATGTTTATTGTTGTCAATGTTTATCTGATTACGTCAACAAATCTCTCCAAGACGGACAATTTCCGTGTCCTCTCTGCCGCGTACAAATTCAACTTCCTTCTGGTGGAGTCCAGGAATTTCAGGATTTTAAAGGTGATGACGTCGGTGGTAGTGATGACGTAGTGGACACAAACACAAAAACGGATGACGTGTCTAATATGAATGACGTAGCAGCACTAACAGCATACCGGGGCCTCTGTGACGTATGTGAAAGTCAAACTATTGTAAAATATCGATGTAAAGATTGTAAACAGAATATTTGTGATGTTTGTAAGAAAATTCACAACAAATTTTTTCTAAAGAAAAATCAAAATCACGTGATGTTTGATTTTGTTGATGGAATTCAAGAAGAAGAAGAAGAAATATCAGACGACAGTAACCATGGTAACCAGAATCCACACACAAATGATGCCCCAGTAGATCTGTGTCCTGTACATACATCTAAACCGATTGAAATTTATTGTGTAGAATGTAAAACTTGTGTTTGTTTACAATGTTATGCTGATGTGCACAATGGACACCAAATGTTGAATTTAGACAATAAAGATACCCAAACAAAGTTTCGAGATGATTTGAAATGTTTAAATATTAATTTACAGGCTCAGATCGACCGTTTACAGAAATTTTCAGATGACCTGACATCTAAACTGAGTGAGATTGATATTTGTAGTGAGGAGGCGTGTAACAAGGTGGATCAACAAGTCCAGCTCATTTCTAACTTGGTCCAATCTCGAGCTGAACAAATTAAAACTCAAATCAACAAAACTCGACTTGATGAAAGACAAAAGTTGGAAATTTTGATGGAAGAAATGGAAATTTCCATCACTGAGCTAAAATCCGACATTAAAGAATCTCTGATGACCCTAGAAGGAGAGTCGGTTGTTAAAATTGTAGAAAGAAATGAGAGAAATAGAAGTAATGAAATGAAAGTTAAACAGAAAGATTTGGTCGTTCCTGATTTACAATTCCCGGGTTTTCTTCCTGGAAATGACGTCAGCGATGAAGTCGAGAAACTGGTAGGCGAATGTAACAATTTAAAACAACAAAATTTTACACTGGAATTCAACATAAATACAATTTCTTCAGGTGTTTTGAAAAGACAGTGTGCATATTTTAACTTTGGTGAATTGAAATGGGATGTGGTGGCAAGCTGTGAGGACAGTGAGACTGGTGAAACTCTTGGTGTCTATCTTTATTTACCTCAACAAAACGAAGAAACAAGTGAGGAAAGGAAAGTAAAAGTTGAATATAGTTTTACTATTCTAAATAAAATCGCAGGAAAATCTCGATCGACACACAGTTTCACTTTCACGTTTAAAGCAGGTGGTGGTGGATATGGAAATGGAAGTTTGATTAAGTTTAAAGAATTAAAGCATCCTGAAAATGGTTTTGTAGACAAAAATGGTAATTTTTCTATCAGAAGTTCAATAAGAGAACTGAAAGAAGAGTGATAGAAGTCTAGATTAACATCACTTCACATACTGATGACGTCACTTCCCGGTAATAGTAGCATTCTCCGAGAAGTAAGTTATTACTGATGCTATGACGTCACTTCCTGGTAATAATAGCATTCTCCGCGAAGTAAATTATTACTGACGCTATGACGCCACTAACTAGCAAATAGTAACATTCTCGAGGGAGTAAGTTATTACTGATGTTATGACGTCACTTCCTGGCAAATAGTAATATTCTCCAGGGAGTAAGTTATTACTGATGCTATGACGTCATTTCCCGACAAATAGTAACATTCTCTGAGAAGTAAGTTAATACTGATGCTATGACGTCACTTTCTAGCAAATAGTAACATTCTCTGGGAAGTAAGTTATTACTGATGCTATGGCGTCACTTCCTGGCAAATAGTAACATTCTCTAGGGAGTAAGTTATTACTGATGCTATGGCGTCACTTCCTGTCAAATAGTAGCATTCTCTGGGAAGTAAGTTATTACTGATGCTATGGCGTCACTTCCAGGAAAATAGTAACATTCTCCGGGAAGTAAGTTATAACTGATGCTATGGCGTCACTTCCTGTCAAATAGTAGCATTCTCTGGGAAGTAAGTTATTACTGATGCTATGACGTCACTTCCTGGCAAATAGTAACATTCTCCGGGAAGTAAGTTATTACTGATGCTATGACGTCACTTCCTGTCAAATAGTAGCATTCTCCGGGAAGTAAGTTATATCTGATGCTATGGCGTCACTTCCTGGCAAATATTATTATTCTCTGGGAAGTAAGTTATTACTGATGCTATGACGTCACTTCCTAGAAAATAGTAACATTCTCTGAGAAGTAAGTTAATACTGATGCTATGACGTCACTTCCTAGAAAATAGTAACATTCTCCTGGGAAGTAAGTTATTACTGATGCTATGACGTCACTTCCTGGCAAATAGTAACATTCTCTGGGAAGTAAGTTATTACTGATGCTATGGCGTCACTTCCTAGAAAATAGTAACATTCTCTAGGTTTTGGTTTTGATCCATGTTGTTTGTTCCTGGTAATTGTTTTTCCAGTATTTCTAAGTGCTTCTCCACGTGTGTGCTGGTGGCTTTTGAGCATTAATTTGAACTTAAAATAAATACTATTTTTTTAAATTAGTATATAGGATTGTGCTCTGTTTATTTTTGGGCCAATTTTTGTTACCCAGTCTGGGGCCCAATTTATGAAAATATTATGTCACGTGTCATCTATATTATAAATGTGTATTGTTTTGTGATTGTTTATTTTTTCTATGTAAAGTTTTTATTATTGCATAATATAAAGTTTTTAAAACACTTGTGTAATTGATTGAGTACATTGAGATTTTGTTGTTTTTTTTTTGCATCAGAATATAACGGCCCCGTTTGCCATTTCGAGATTTTGGGTGTTCTCAACCTGGGAGTCAACTATGTCACTTTTCAGCAGACACTCACTCTCTGACCACATTGAGTTCTAAATGACATAATCCCTTCAAATAAACCTCTAACTAAACATCTGTCTTTCACTTTCTATATAGGGCATGAACTCTCTAAAATACGAGTCGTATTTTTAACTTTCAAACGCTAATAGTTATTGATACGCATGGATCTGACTTTCGAAGGAGAATTGAGAACATTTTTACTGAGACTGTTTTTGAGACTAGGTATGTTTAGAGGAACTGATGGTGAACATTCTCTTTTAAATAGGAAACAAAACATAGGACAGGCATCCCGCAACAGATGATTATGGTGAGCCTAAGCGGAAATATTTTCAGGACATTGGTTTTAGGTCAACTGCACCCGATTGATCACGTGCTCCAGTACATTACGGTGTTTATTTCTGTATACTTTCGATTTGCTGAACTAAAAAAATTATTGGTCGTCATTGAATTGTTGAGGAGACAATAAATATTGGTCAGGCTGTCATGTGACATATTGGGAGATTTTCAACGAGATTTCTGGAAAAGTTATAGAAGATAGATTTCCGTAACTTAACATGGAAAGGTATGATACCAGTGGTATGATATAATGATAATGTTATATGAAGGGAAATAACTCTTTATATCAATTTAGTACCATACAGACAACAATTAAAGTTCAATACTCAACATCAGACATGCAGTGTTTGAATTTGAAAATAAACCCAATTTCTGTTCCTAAATCATTACTATAGTGTAACTGTATACAGAGTTCAGTCGGTAGTTGAAATGTGGTATTGTATGGCAATCTTTAGGAGTCGAACCCACTTTGTTGAAGGAATAAGGACTGTCAACTCAGTGAGGTTAAAATATAGGACAACTTAATGATCTCGACTACTACTAAACGACTGGTAAATCGAGTATATATTAAGATATATTATTCAGTGAATCGACCATGAAGGAGGAAGTCAAATATATTTCTAGTTCGACACACAACTAGGATTCTGTCTGTTATTCTGTTATTATCAATATTATTATAGTGATCAATTTATTATTAGTGAGTTAAACTAACTATGGTAATATTCTGATATAGTTAAAATACATACAACAAACATTCAGTCTGTGTGTTCAGTTTATTAATAGAAACAGAAAGTAAAAGTAAAATTCTAAGTATTTGAACTCGATACTTGATAATATGGTGTTTTTAAATTGAAAGTGAAACTAGGATTGTTTTTACATTGGAAGGACTATTTATTCCTGACTTTAAACTAAAATTACTATGGATAACCCAGATAGAACTTGTAGTATTTGTTTACATGATCGTAAACAACCTAAATTATTGACTTGTTTACATGTTTATTGTTGTCAATGTTTATCTGATTACGTCAACAAATCTCTCCAAGACGGACAATTTCCGTGTCCTCTCTGTCGTGTACAAATTCAACTTCCTTCTGGTGGAGTGGAGGAATTGCAGGATTTTTCTGAAGGTGATGACGTCAGTTGTGTCGATGACGTAGTGGACACCAGCGCAGAAACTGATGACGTGTCTAATATGAATGACGTAACAGCACTACAAACAGACGTACGTCTCTGTGACGTATGTGAAAATCAAACTATTGTAAAATATCGATGTAAAGATTGTAAACAGAATATATGTGATGTTTGTAAGAAAATTCACATCAAGTTTTCTTTAAATAAAAATCACGTGATTGTTGAGATTGTTGATGGAATTCAAGAAGAAGAAGAAATATCAGAGGACAGTAACCATGGTAACCAGAATTCACAGACAAATGATGCCCCAGTAGACCTGTGTCCTGTACATACATCTAAACAAATTGAAATTTATTGTGTAGAATGTAAAACTTGTGTTTGTTTACAATGTTATGTTGATGAGAGTAATAGAGGTGTGCACAATGGACACCAGATATTGAATTTAGACAATAAAGATACCCAAACCAAGTTACGAGATGATTTGAAATGTTTAAATATTAATTTACAGGCTCAGATCGACCGTTTCCAAAAATTTTCAGATGACCTGACATCTAAACTGAGTGAGATTGATATTTGTAGTGAGGAGGCGTGTAACAAGGTGGATCAACAAGTCCAGCTCATTTCTAACTTGGTCCAATCTCGAGCTGAACAAATTAAAACTAAAATCAACAAAACTCGACATGAAGAAAGACAAAAGTTGGAAATTTTGATGGAAGAAATGGAAATTTCCATCACTGAGCTAAAATCCGACATTAAAGAATCTCTGATGACCCTAGAAGGAGAGTCGGTTGTTAAAATTGTAGAAAGAAATGAGAGAAATAGAAATAATGAGATGAAAGTTAAACAGAAAGATTTGGTCGTTCCTAATTTACAATTTCCGGGTTTTCTTCCTAGAAATGACGACAGCGATGAAGTCGAGAAACTGGTAGGCGAATGTAACAATTTAAAACAACAAAATTTTACACTGAAATTCAACATAAATTCAATTGCTTCCAATTATTATAAAAGACAAGTTGTATATTTTAATTTTGGTGACTTGGAATGGGGTGTGGTGGTATACTGTGAGGACAGTAAGACTGGTGAAACTCTTGGTGTCCATCTTAGTTTACCTAAACTAAACAACGAGACAAGTGAGAAAAGGAAAGTAAAAGTTGAATATAGTTTTACTATTCTAAATAAAATCGCTTGGAAATCTTGTTCAGGAAACACTTATACTTGTGAGTTTGAAGTAGGTTGGTTTGGAGATGGAGATCTCAGTTTAATTAATTTAAAAGAATTAAAGAATCCTGAAAATGGTTTTGTAGACAAAGGTGGTAATTTTTCTATCAGAATTTTAATAAGAGAACTGAAAGATGAGTGATAGAACTTTAGAATTTTACACTGACGCAATTTCCTGGTTATTATTATAGGAATAGTACCTCTTAGGTTTTAGAATGAACAAAAATCCGAATCCTCAAACTATACAATTTTTCAGATACTTTTATGGATAATTACTTAATTTTATTGATATATTGGATTCTGTTTGGAAACTTTTGACATCATTGAACATTATATACTCAAGTGGTCAAGTTTGAGAATTTAGAATTTTTGCTCTTTCTACGAGGTAGTGTTCTTTTAAGATGATGGTAATTATTGATATAATGACGTCATAGGTAGTATGATATGTATCTTGATAACACCTTGAATGTTTTGATAGTCTTAACTTCAACTGTATTTTTATGTAGGGTCTAAGAAAACCTAAAACAAGAATTAAAATCTTCGAAATGTTTTCTGTAAATTCAATTTTACTGCGACTATTTAAAAGTATGATGACACTATCAACATTTGATAAAAAGTTTTCGGAAAATCTGATGACTGTGAGTTCAATCCAATAATAATCCTATGTTTTCAAAACGTAAATATAAGCAATAAACCGTTACCCTATGGCGTGTATTCATTCAATTTTGCAGCCAACCTGTGTCCTGATATACGACTATACACGCCATAGGGTAACAGTTTATTGCTTAAATGTGAAACATATTTAGCTTTTTGTGATCATAATGTTGATTTTAATTTGTGGTAGATATTTTTGTTATTATGTTAATTCTGTTAACTTGGTGTAATATATATAATTTCTTTAATAACAAACATATTTAGATATTTGTAATTGTAATTTTGATTTTAATTTGTGGTAGATATTTTTGTTATTTTGTTAATTCTGTTAACTTGGTGTAATATATATATTCTCTTTAATAACAAACATATTTAGATATTTGTAATTGTACTGTTAATTTTAATTTGTGGTCGATATTTTTGTTATTATGTTAATTCTGTTAACTTGGTGTAATATATATAATCTCTTTAATAACAGACATATTTAGATATTTGTAATTGTAATGTTAATTTTAATTTGTGGTAGATATTTTTGTTGTTATGTTAATTCTGTTAACTTGGTGTAATATATATAATCTTTTTAATAACAAACATATTTAGATATTTGTAATTGTACTGTTAATTTTAATTTGTGGTCGATATTTTTGTTATTATGTTAATTCTGTTAACTTGGTGTAATATATATAATCTCTTTAATAACAGACATATTTAGATATTTGTAATTGTACTGTTAATTTTAATTTGTGGTCGATATTTTTGTTATTATGTTAATTCTGTTAACTTGGTGTAATATATAAAATCTCTTTAATAACAAACATATTTAGATATTTGTAATTATAATGTTAATTTTAATTTGTGGTTGATATTTTTGTTATTATGTCAATTCTGTTAACTTGATGTAATATATATAATCTCTTTAATAACAAACATATTAAGATATTTGTAATTGTAATGTTAATTTGTGGTAGATATTTTTGTTATTATGTCAATTCTGTTAACTTGATGTAATATATATAATCTCTTTAATAACAAACATATTAAGATATTTGTAATTGTAATGTTAATTTGTGGTAGATATTTTTGTTATTATGTCAATTCTGTTAACTTGATGTAATATATATAATCTCTTTAATAACAGACATATTTAAATATTTGTAATTGTAATTGTAATGTTAATTTGTGGTTGATATTGTTGTTATTATGTTAATTCTGTTAAAATGGTGTAATATATATAATCTCTTTAATAACAAACATATTTAGATATTTGTAATTGTAATGTTAATTTTAATTTGTGGTAGATATTTTTGTTATTATGTTAATTCTGTTAACTTGGTGTAATATATATAATCTCTTTAATAACAAACATATTAAGATATTTGTAATTGTAATGTTAATTTTAATTTGTGGTAGATACTTTTGTTATTATGTTAATTCTGTTAACTTGGTGTAATATATATAATCTCTTTAATAACAAACACATTAAGATATTTGTAATTGTAATGTTAATTTTAATTTGTGGTAGATATTTTTGTTATTATGTTAATTCTGTTAACTTGGTGTAATATATATAATATTTTTAATAACAAACATATTTAGAAATTTTTAATTGTAATGTTAATTTTAATTTGTGGTAGATATTTTTGTTATTATGCTAATTCTGTTACTTGGTGTAATATATATAATCTCTTTAATAACAAACACATTTAGATATTTGTAATTGTATTGTTAATTTTGATTTGTGGTAGATATTTTTGTTATTTTGTTAATTCTGTTAACTTGGTGTAATGTATATAATCTCTTTAATAACAAACATATTTAGATATTTGTAATTGTAATGTTAATTTTAATTTGTGGTAGATATTTTTGTTATTTTGTTAATTCTGTTTACTTGGTTGTTGATGTTAGTGTTATATTTTTATAGTCATAATTCAATCTGTAATATTTAACATTTATAAGTCACGTTATTTCTCACGAGATTCTGTGAGAGTTTGGTTTGTTCAAAAACGCATGCAGACAGTATTTCCATCACAAAGAGCCTAAAATCTATCCTTGTCTTCTGTGACTAGTTTTATCGGTGGCACGTCATTCTTGGTTTTGATCCATGTTTTTTCGTGGTAATTGTTCTTCCAGTATTTCTAAGTGCTTCTCCACGTGTGTGCTGTGTGGGCGGCTGGCTTTTATGTATTATTTCAATGTAAAAAGGATACTATTTTGTTTTTCTAGTGCACCAGACTATGCTCTGTTTACTTTGTTTTTTTTCTATATAAAGTTTTTATTTTTGTATAATATGAAGTTTTCATTTTTTCCCAGTCATCGGTTTATGAGTTATTGCCCTTGACTTAGTGAAAAAACGTTAAAATTAACTTGTGTATACGATTGAAGCTAGAGGTTCCATCCGATTTGAATGAAACTTGGTATATGTATTCATCTTGTATCTACATATTACATATTGGAATATTCAAATCTGCTGAAGTGGGCGTAAGCCTGGCAAGCTATTTTTGTATAATATAAAGTTTTTATTTTTGTATAATATAATGTTTTATATTTGTATAATATCATGTTTTTATTTTTCTATAATATAAAGATTTATTTTTTTATAATATAAAGTTTTTAAAACACTTGTATAATTGATTGAGTACATTGAGATTTTGGTTCCAGTGTTTGTTTTTTAATCAGAATATAACAGACCCGTTTGCCATTTCGAGACTTTGGGTGTTCTCAACCTGGGAGTCAACTACGTCACTTTTCAGCAGACACTAACTCTCTGACTACATTGAGTTCTGAATGACATAATCCCTTCAAATAAATCTCTAACTAAACATTTGTCTTTCAATTTCTATATAGGGCATGAACTCTCTAAAATACGAGTCGTATTTTTATCTTTCAACGCTAATAGGTATTGATACACATCGATCTGAATGTCGAAGGAGAATTGAGAACATTTTTACTGAGACTGTTTTTGAGACTAGGTATGATTAGAGGAACTGATGGTGAACATTCTCTTTCCTACATGAATATAACACACAAGGACATAATTCAAATAAAGGCTTAGAAATATGATCTCAATCTTTGTTAAAATACGATAGCTTTTCTCAAATGAATGATTTTTATTACATGTACATTTTCAAAGTAAAAAAAAAAGCGTAATGAATATGCATAAATCACATTATTTTTTATGACTAATCAAAATCCGATTAGGTTATTGAATATTTCACTATCGAATCCACTATTAAATAACCTATTTAATTATCTAATTTAGTAATTATGGAAAAGACAAACTGATATTTCTCAAAATTTTGACAACACCTTTACTTTCTATTTATATAAGTATTAGTATTTTCATAAATTAATACAAGGGAACCAATCCCCTCGATCTATCCTACTGTAGTTCATTCCATATTTCTCTGACATCATTACAAACAGAGGGGAAGGACATGGCTAGCTCACAGTTTCCAGTATCAAATGGTAATAATTCATTCTGGTTACCTTCAATAATTCCCTTTAAATTGTGTTGCAGTGTTTTAAAAACTTTTCGTTGTGTTTCAAGTAATCTTTCTTTCTCTGCCTTTTTGGTTACGACAAATTTTTCAATTTATTCCTTAGATTTAATATTGGGTATAATGGACATCAAATTAACCATATCATCAAGATGAAATAAGAAATTGTTATCAATTAGTAGAAGTGTTTCTGCAGTCTTAAGAATTACATTGATTTCGTCGATTTTCAGGCACCCTTTAACTACGACTTCTTCCAGTTTCAATAACCAATCTTTGACAACCACTTTTACATCTTCTTTACTGTTAAATTCGTGGTCTTTAAACCAATTGTTCATGGCAACACACCACAATTTCCCTGCATCAGCCTTTTTCCTTTTGGCAATTCCCTGTTACCATCTCGATAGAACGTAGTCTTCTTGTATAGTTTCAAGCTTCAACTGAGGGGGAATTGGGTAATCCGGAAATGCCATTTTCAGTCTAACGTTAGTTCTTTACTTTTTCTGAAAATTAAACATATATTCAAATGTGTTTTATTAATAGTCTTTTGCTATTTGCAACCTGTTTTATAGAGTTTGATCAGTAAGAAACCAGGTAGGGTTTTTAAATGGAAATAACACACACGATCTTAGTGGACAACCATTTTCATTTACATTAGTAACATAACAATACGAAGTTTCACATGGGTGTCACCTATGTATTGTTGATAAAAAGAAAATAGGAAATATTTTATATTTTAGAAATTTTGATACTATAAAGGGAACTTTTCGATTTTGAACGTAACTATTAAAATGCCATTCTGCTTTTTTGAAAAAAAGTTTCCATTATCAAAAAACATCGCAAATGTTACCTGAGAGTATTTCTAAAATATGCTCATTATACCTATGCATCTTCTTGATCAAACTGAATTGGTTTTCAAAGGGTTAATTACAAACAGGGAGTACTTAATGTTAATTTAGCAGTTTGACCTAGCTTTTGTGTTTGACTCAATAATGGCTCAATATTTCTAACTGAAACCTTTACAATATATAGTCAAGACATTTCTCTACAATTAGGCGTTTATTTTACTCAAATCCGTTCAATAGTTTTCTATCAGCGTCCAAAAACATAACAAACTTGAAAACTTTACGTTAGGTTTTTTAAACATTTTAGCATGTTTTTAGCGTTTAAAAATTAACGGCTGGATTTTTTTATTTGAAACTTTCAGATACATTAAAGGACACATAGTTAAAGATTTTGGTGTATATTTTTTACAAATTTGAGTGTCCCTTTAAGGTGTATGTAAATAACAATACAAGTTAAATAGATTATATTAATTGCTGTCACGAAATCTATACCCAGAAATTAAAGCCTCATATCTGATTGTATGCACAGATTGAGCTCATTCAGGGACAAAGGCAGTGTAAATCAGGTCTTCTTGATCACATTTTGAAAAGGGCCAAATGCATTTTATGAATGAAATTTTTAACTATTGCGATCTAGTAATGTCTTCGGATCACTCACGAGGGCGTCACAGGAATACAGACCTGAAACTATGATAGCAATGACCCCCCCCCCCCCCCCTAAAATATTTATAACCCTTTCTATTTAGTCCTTAGACTTATTTTCGGGAGTGTTTTAGAACGTGAATTTACATTAACGCAAATAAACTTCTCAAGTACTAGCACTGCACATAGATCTAGAAAATCCTTGCAAATGTACCCTAGACTATGAATTTCTCTTTGTATTTCTATAAAATGCATAATCCCACTACAATACGAGTTGCACTTTTCATTTTCAAAAGCAAATATTTATTGGATTTAAATGCAAGTGAAATCTTTTTATTTTGTCAGTGAGCTGTGAACATTATTTCTGGATTAGCTTAACTAAAAAAATTGCCGTTTCCGACAGCAGAATGATATTGGTTGAACGGATAGTGAACGTATCTGTAACGAAAACTATAATTTACAACACCAGCTTACCTTCGGTATGTAGTAGAGCAGCATCCAATTGACTTATACTGCGTTCACACGACTAAAGTTAAGCCAGCTTAACTTCTAACCGTTCTTCGAGCCTGTTTTTTTTGTCGTCTGAACGCGACCGGTTGAACTTAAGCTGCCTTAACTTGCACCTACTTCGGAGGTGGCTTGAAACCTGGCTTGAAAACTTAAGCTGGCTTGGATATTGCCGTCTGAACCAGGGCGGACTGGGGCCGTGAAGCGGCCATGGTTTTGTTTCCATTGACCGGCCTACTTAAGTGTGGCGGGCAAAGCATCAACCCAGAGCGTAGGGGTCTTAACAGGGGCGGATGCATGTTTGTGCAAAGGGGGGGCGTAGATACAAATTTTAGCCGAGCGAAGCGAGGTGAAATTTTTTTTGACCTTTTTTTTTGGCTTAAAAACATAGAATAAGTGTAAATTGTACTAATTTAACGGTTTTGGACGTGGACCATGCATGTTTTATAGTAAAAGTTAATGGGTTAGACATTTTTGATTTCGTATTCTCCCCATTCTTAAAAAAGAAAACGCCCCCCTGGATCAGCCACTGCTTAAGGGGTCCTCCCCAAAATTTTTTTGAAAAATGCCTGCCATAAAGATGATTTCCGAGCGCATCCAACGGATTTCGGCCACTTTCTTTTGAAACTTTGAGTAGACCTATAATTCCAATTTTTTTTTTTTTTTTCAAAATATAAATATTTTTTTTTTTGTCATTTTTCACAAACCGGCCCCGTGCACACCGGCCCGCATGGCTTTAGCCATGTAGCCATGTGGCCCAGTCCGCCCCTGACTGAACGCTCCTGGCTAACAAAGCATTTTCCGCGCATGCGCAGTCCTGTTACCGGATACCCGCCATTACCTATTCATTTGTAAACAAACTCCATTCTCTGTTGTTGTAGCTTTATACGACGTCTCTCGCGTTTTTATTCCAAATATGCCATTCTCTTTCGGCGTAAAAATGAAAGTTGAAGAAGTTTATAAATTAAAATAATAATAGTAAACAATACACGCGCATGCGCCATGGTATCTTGACCTCTGAACTTCCAGATAAATTCCGAGGTCATGTCCAAGCTGGCTTAACTTTTATGTCCGTCTGAACGCTCATGGAAAAAACGTAAACCAGGCTCGAAGAACGGTTAGAAGTTAAGCTGGCTTAACTTTAGTCGTGTGAACGCAGTATTAGAGAAGTATGGGAATCACCGAAATCCTTCCATATAAACTTTCTTCATATAAATCTTACAAATTAGTCGGCTGAACTGTTCTGTTTTTAAAGGGGACCAGTCTTCATTTTTTATTGGTTGATTTGGGTCTTGAATATATTTAAGTATCCTTCAGAAGCACTAGAAATGTACGAAAATTGCGTATTTCCTTCAAATATATCTTAAATTAGGCATTTCTTCTTCTATTTCTATAGATGACTTTTCTATATATTGCATAGTATCGCAATGCTTTCAAATGCTAATAATTATGGATGCACATGGATTTGAAGACTCAAATTTCAATGATGAGTTGTGATAACCAGTACTAAATTGCTGAGCTAAAAAATCCCCGTTTCTGAGACATCCAAATCGACCCGCGAAAATGAAGCCTGTGCCCCTTTAATTTGACCATCTCCCTATAATATACAAGGTTATCTAGCTAGAGATAGTCTTGTCCAGAAGTTGATACAAGTGATATAATATGGTAATGTCTATATAAAGGGAAATAACTCTTTATATCAATTTAGTACCCTACAGACAACAATTAAAGTTTAATTCACAACATCAGAACTGCAGTGTTC
Source organism: Lottia scabra (assembly GCA_029955415.1). Classification (NCBI taxonomy): domain Eukaryota; kingdom Metazoa; phylum Mollusca; class Gastropoda; family Lottiidae; genus Lottia; species Lottia scabra. Next base: position 47,933,442 of record JARJEI010000001.1, read on the forward strand.
AAATTTTAAAATAAACCTCATTTTCTGTTTCTAAATATCTTTATGATTATTTTCACATTCATACTTTACATTCTAAAACTTTTCATATTTCTTAAATTCTGAACGAAATGAAAATTTCAAAAGTGAAATCTAACCTAATAGACATGAACAAAGACAGGAGAAGAGAAGTTGCTGATTGTGTTGTGGTCTGAGTCCAAATAAAACGAAATCAAATTGAATACTGGAAAGTGAAAGTAGATTTCTAGGAAGAAATCATTACTAGGAATATAGAGTTCAGTCGGGAGTTGAAATGTGGTAATGTATGGCAATCTTTAGGAGTCGAACCCACTTTGTTGAAGGAATAAGGACTGTCAACTCAGTGAGGTTAGAATATAGGACAAGTTACTGATCTCGACTACTACTAAACGACTGGTAAATCGAGTATATAAACTGTATATAGATATATTATTCAGTGAATCAACCACGAAGGAGGAAGTAAAATATATTTCTTGTTCGACACACAACTAAAATTATGTCTGTTATTCTGTTATTATCAGTATTATTATAGTGATCAATTTATTATTAGTGAGTTAAACTAACTATAGTGACATTCTGATATAGTTGAAACACAAACAACAAACATTCAGTCTGTGTTTTCAGTTTATTAATAGTAACAGAAAGTAAAAGTAAATCAAGCGTATTGTGGCAAGTCAGTAAACCTTTGTATCGTTCCAACAAAACTGAAAGAAGGATACGAAGGATCGTAAACGTTGAGAAATAAAGACAATGTTGTAAGATTATATAACTGAGATAAACTGTGATAAAAACTATTTATTTCTAACTTTAAACTAAAATTACTATGGATAACCCAGATAGAACTTGTAGTATTTGTTTACATGATCGTAAACAACCTAAATTATTGACTTGTTTACATGTTTATTGTTGTCAATGTTTATCTGATTACGTCAACAAATCTCTCCAAGACGGACAATTTCCGTGTCCTCTCTGTCGTGTACAAATTCAACTTCCTTCTGGTGGAGTCGAGGAATTTCAGGATTATTCTGAAGGTGATGACGTCAGTGGTGTTGATGACGTAGTGGACAGTAACACAGAAACTGATGACGTGTCTAATATGAATGACGTAGCAGTCCAACCAGCATACCGGGGCGTCTGTGACGTATGTGAAAGTCAAACTATTGTAAAATATCGATGTAAAGATTGTAAACAGAATATTTGTGATGTTTGTAAGAAAAGTCACAGCAAATTTACTTTAAATAAAAATCACGTGATCGTAGAGTTTGTTGACGGAATTGAAGAAGAAGAAGAAATATCAGAGGACAGTAACCATGGTAACCAGAATCCACAGACAAATGATGTCCCAGTAGACCTGTGTCCTGTACATACATCTAAACCGATTGAAATTTATTGTGTAGAATGTAAAACTTGTGTTTGTTTACAATGTTATGTTGATGTGCACAATGGACACCAGATATTGAATTTAGACAATAAAGATACCCAAACCAAGTTACGAGATGATTTGAAATGTTTAAATATTAATTTACAGGCTCAGATCGACCGTTTACAGACATTTTCAGATGACCTGACATCTAAACTGAGTGAGATTGATATTTGTAGTGAGGAGGCGTGTAACAAGGTGGATCAACAAGTCCAGCTCATTTCTAACTTGGTCCAATCTCGAGCTGAGCAAATTAAAACTCAAATCAACAAAACTCGACATGAAGAAAGACAAAAGTTGGAAATTTTGATGGAAGAAATGGAAATTTCCATCACTGAGCTAAAATCCGATATTAAAGAATCTCTGATGACCCTAGAAGGAGAGTCGGTTGTTAAAATTGTAGAAAGAAATGAGAGAAATAGAAATAATGAAACGAAAGTTAAACAAAAAGATTTGGTCGTTCCTGATTTACAATTCCCGGGTTTTCTTCGCGGAACTGACGTCAGCGATGAAGTCGAGAAACTAGTAGGCGAATGTGAAAATTTTCAAAAACCAAATTTTACACTGGAATTTAACATAAATACAATTTCGTGTGATGAAGACAAAAGACAGTATCTATATTTTAACTTTGTTAAATTGGAATGGGGTGTGTCGGTACGTTGTAATGACAGTAAGTATGGTGAAAATCTTGGTGTCTATCTTTTTTTATATAAACTAAACGACGAGACAAGTGAGAAAAGGAAAGTAAAAGTTGAATATAGTTTTACTATTCTAAATAAAATCGCTTGGAAATCTCAATCAGGAACCAACATCACTTATGAGTTTGAAGCAGGTGGTCGAAATGGTCATGGCAATCACAGTTTAATTCATTTCGAGAAATTGAAACATCCTGAAAATGGTTTTGTAGACAAAGATGGTAATTTTTCTATCAGAATTGTAATAAGAAAGCTGAAAGATGAGTGATAGAACTTTAGAATTTTACACTGACGCAATTTCCTAGAATAATACCCCTTTGAATGAACAAAAATCCTAATTCTCAAACTATACAATTTTTCAGATACTTTTATGGATAATTACTTAATTTTATTGATATATTGGATTCTGTTTGTAAACTTTTGACACTATTGAACATTATATACTCAAGTGGTCAAGTTTGAGAATGTAGAATTTTTGCTCTTTCTACGAGGTAGTGTTCTTTAAGATAATCGTAATTATTGATATAATGACGTCATAGGTAGTATGTTTCTTGAATATTTTGATAGTCCTTCCACTGTATTTTTATGTAGGGTCTAAGAAAACCTAGGGCAAGAATTAAAATCTTCGAAATGTTTTCTGTAAATTCAATTTTACTGCGACTATTTAAAAGTATGATGACACTATCAACATTTCTCCAACAAACCGGCGGCGTAATCTTTGATAAAAAGTTTTCGGAAAATATGATGACTGTGAGTTGAATGTTTTCAAAACGTAAATATAAGCAATAAACCGTTACCCTATGGCGTGTATTCATTCAATTTTGCAGCCAACCTGTGTCCTGATATACGACTATACACGCCATAGCAACAGTTTATTGCTTAAATGTGAAACATATTTAGTTTTTGTGATCATAATGTTAATTTTAATTTGTGGTAGATATTTTTGTTATTATGTTAATTCTGTTAACTTGGTGAAATATATGTAATCTCTTTAATAACAAACATATTTAGATATTTGTAATTGTAATGTTAATTTTAATTTGTGGTAGATATTTTTGTTATTATGTTAATTCTGTTAACTTGGTGTAATATATATAATCTCTTTTAATAACAAACATATTTAGATATTTGTAATTATAATGTTAATTTTAATTTGTGGTTGATATTTTTGTTATTATGTTAATTCTGTTAACTTGGTGAAATATATGTAATCTCTTTAATAACAAACATATTTAGATATTTGTAATTGTAATGTTAATTTTAATTTGTGGTAGATATTTTTGTTATTATGTTAATTCTGTTAACTTGGTGTAATATATATAATCTCTTTTAATAACAAACATATTTAGATATTTGTAATTATAATGTTAATTTTAATTTGTGGTAGATATTTTTGTTATTATGTTAATTCTGTTAAGTTGGTGTAATATATATAATCTCTTTAATAACAAACATATTTAGATATTTGTAATTATAATGTTAATTTTAATTTGTGGTAGATATTTTTGTTATTATGTTAATTCTGTTAACTTGGTGTAATATATATAATCTCTTTAATAACAAACATATTTAGATATTTGTAATTATAATGTTAATTATAATTCGTGGTAGATATTTTTGTTATTTTGTTAATTCTGTTAACTTGGTGTAATATATATAATCTCTTTAATAACAAACATATTTTATTTAGATATTTGTAATTGTAATGTTAATTTTAACTTGTGGTAGATATTTTTGGTATTATGTTAATTCTGTTAACTTGGTTGTTGATGTGAATGTTATATTTTTATAGTCATAATTCAATCTGTTATATCTAACATTTATAAGTCACGTTATTTCTCACGAGATTCTGTGAGAGTTTGGTTTATTCAAAACAGCATGCAGACAAAATTTCCATTGTCCAAAATCTATCCTAAATGTTTTTTTAATATTTTTGCGGTGTCATCTGTGATTAGTTTTATCGGTGACACGTCATTCTTGGTTTTGATCCATGTTTGTTCCTGGTAATTGTTCTTCCAGTATTTCTAAGTGCTTCTCCACGTGTGTGCTGGTGGCTTTTGAGCATTATTTTCAACTTAAAATGAATACTATTTTGTGAACTTAGTATATAGGATTGTGCTCTGTTTATTTTTGGGCCAATTTGTGTTACCCAGTCTGGGGTCAAATTTATGAAAATATTATGTCACGTGGCATCTGTATTATAAATGTTTATTGAGTAGATTTTGGTTCCAGTGTTTTTTTGTTTTGTGTTACAATCGAGACTTTGGGTGTTCTCAACCTGGGAGTCAACGATGTCACTTTTCAGCAGACACTCACTCTCTGACCACATTGAGTTCTGAATGACATAATCCCTTCAAATAAACCTCTACCTAAACATTTGTCTTTCAATTTCTACATGTATTTACTTCTGTTTCAATTGTTTTTATAAGATTTAGGGTCACCTTTCCATGGTAACTTAAAGGGACAGTCTAAATCTTTTTTAAGTCAAAAAAATTTCTGCTCAAATTTGAGAAAACTTTACACCTAAATCTGTAACTATGTGCCCTTTAATGTATCTGAAACTTTTAACTAAATATCTAGCAGTTTTTACGAAGGTTTTGTAATTTACCCCTTAAAACCAAATTCAGTTTGTTCAAGAAGGTATAGAGATACAATAAGCATACTTTAGAAATACTCTCAGGTAGCATTTGCGATTTTTTTTATCTGATAAACATCATCTGTTTCAGTATTTACATGCTATACAGTCTATTGTAAACAAAAATACTTTCTAGACCTCCACTCGTATCAACTTCGGAACAAGACTAGATAACCTCGTATCTTTACGATAGTCGCCATATTGAATAATTTATAGTTCAGCCAATCACAAACATTTTTTAGAGAGTAAGCTCTTCTTTCTCGGTAAAAACAGACAATGAAAATCAATATCCGAACAAGAGTTATCTTTACCTGGCAAGATGGCCGCCTATCACGGCCGAGTCATTTCGAAGGTGAGCCAAATATTAGACCTCCTGATTTGGAATTTAACTAAGAATAGAGACTGTACATGTGAATACGAGACAATAGATGTAATTATCTATTCTTTTTGATTGATTTTGGAAGTTCTTATTTTTAAAAGAATGCTAATGCCGCTGTCCTGGCAAATTTTTCCTCATTTCAAAATGCATGACGTTAGCCCGTCCTCTTTAGCCCAACAAATTCAGAATAGCAAGACGTAAAACTCCATTTCATTATATTGTTGGTCAATCAGTATGTTACAGATGTTTTTCCTGATTTGTCATCAAGTACCATAAAGATATCTTGTAAACCCATGACGATACGTTTCATTTTTTTTTAATTCCAAATTTGTTAAATTTTCTGATGCTTTGTAGCTGGTTTAGGTCAAAGAATGAGTCTTTATTTACTGATAATGGTTTTATTCGTTGGACATCAACGTAAGAACTGTAATTAAACAAATACAAAATACATCAGTAACTATATGATAATAAACATATTAAGAAAAATAAAGTAAACACAGTGACAAGCATGACGAGCATGCAACAGACCGTTGACAATGCAATATTCACAATAACCCCACACTCAATCAATACATGTCCCAATCGGAAAAAGCAGTAGCCTAACCTAAATGTAAACAAACTTGGTACCGTTGCGTTCATTAATGTACAAAGAGAGATAACTCTAGCTTTCACAAAGTCAGTATGATAGGCCTATGCTTGTTCACATATTAACAATCCCGTTTGCAAATAGTATTTTAACTAAGGAAATAGTACCGGGGTATTAACTAAAAATAAACAATAAGAAATATCAATTACAACTTGCATACAGACTCATGTAAAGTAATATTAACATTAAACTTAAACCGGTCTACACGTGGGTGGGTCGATAATGGCTTCAATGAATGTACGAACCCAGTTCTAGCATTGCTTATGCCACAAGTTCAGGGTTTAAATGTTACAACTACATCTATAATCAAATCAGATACAATAAATGCTACAAAAGACAATATAAAGACATATGTATAATCGTTAAATACCTTGTTCTCCTAACCATAGGCCGCTATAAGTCGTGATAAAGATGTGTGACCAGTACATTTTCGTTTGTTTATGCTGAGCGGAAGTCAAGGTCTCTTGGGTAATTAACAAGGCAAATCGGACACAAGTAATCGAAATTATCCATCCCGAAATATTGAAAACGTGTAATCAAGGTATAAAAATAAAATTACTGGTATTGTTGATAATTGCAGCAAAAATAGAAAACAATAGAAAAATAGCCTACTGACATTTACATGCTTTCTTCATATAAATCTTACAAATTAATTGGCTGAACTGTTTTGTTTTTAATTTGACCATCTCCCTATAATATATCAGGTTATCTAACAAGCCAGTCTGCAGTCCAGTCCAGAAGTTGATACAAGTGGTATAATATGGTAATGTCTATATGAAGGGAAATAACTCTTTATATCAATTTAGTATCCTACGGACAACAATTAAAGTTTAATTCACAACATCAGAACTGCAGAGTTAAAATTTTAAAATAAACCTCATTTTCTGTTTCTAAATGTCTTTATGATTATTTTCACATTCATACTTCACATTCTAAAACTTTTCATATTTCTGAGTCCAAATATAACGAAATCACATTGAATACTGGAAAGTGAAAGTAGATTTCTAGGAAAAGATGTTCATTAACATAAAATCATTACTAGGAATAAAGAGTTCAGTCGGGAGTTGAAATGTGGTAATAAGGCGTTTTTGAATTGAATGCGAAACTAGGATAGTTTTTACATTGGATGGACTATTTATTCCTGACTTTAAACTAAAATTACTATGGATAACCCAGATAAAACTTGTAGTATTTGTTTACATGATCGTAAACAACCTAAATTATTGACTTGTTTACATGTTTATTGTTGTCAATGTTTATCTGATTACGTCAACAAATCTCTCCAAGACGGACAATTTCCTTGTCCACTCTGTCGTGTACAAATTCAACTTCCTTCCGGTGGAGTCCAGGAATTTCAGGATTTTTCTGAAGGTGATGACGTCAGTGGTAGTGATGACGTAGTGGACACCAGCACAGAAACTGATGACGTGTCTAATATGAATGACGTAGCAGCCCAACCATCAGACGTACGTCTCTGTAACGTATGTGAAAGTCAAACTATTGTAAAATATCGATGTAAAGATTGTAAACAGAATATGTGTGATGTGTGTAAGAAAATTCACAGCAAGTTTTTTTTTGATAAAAATCACGTGATCGTTGAGTTTGTTGGCGGAATTGAAGAAGAAGAAGAAATATCAGAGGACAGTAACCATGGTAATCAGAATCCACAGACAAATGATGTCCCAATAGACCTGTGTCCTGTACATACATCTAAACCGATTGAAATTTATTGTGTAGAATGTAAAACTTGTGTTTGTTTACAATGTTATGTTGATGTGCACAATGGACACCAGATATTGAATTTAGACAATAAAGATACCCAAACCAAGTTACGAGATGATTTGAAATGTTTAAATATTAATTTACAGGCTCAGATCGACCGTTTACAGAAATTTTCAGATGACCTGACATCTAAACTGAGTGAGATTGATATTTGTAGTGAGGAGGCGTGTAACAAGGTGGATCAACAAGTCCAGCTCATTTCTAACTTGGTCCAATTTCGAGCTGAACAAATTAAAACTCAAATCAACCAAACTCGACAGGAAGAAAGACAAAAGTTGGAAATTTTGATGGAAGAAATGGAAATTTCCATCACTGAGCTAAAATCCGACATTAAAGAATCTTTGATGACCCTAGAAGGAGAGTCGGTTGTTAAAATTGTAGAAAGAAATGAGAGAAATAGAAATAGTGAAATGAAAGTTAAACAGAAAGATTTGGTCGTTCCTGATTTACAATTCCCGGGTTTTGTTTCCGGAACTGACGTCAGAGATAAAATCGAGAAACTGGTAGGCGAATGTGAAAAATTTCATAAATCAAATTTTACAATGGAATTCAACATAAATACAATTTCTTCAGATGTTTTCAAAAGTCAATTTGTATATTTTAACTTTGATGAATTGAAATGGGATGTGAAGGCATGCTGTCTGGACAGACAGGATGGTAAAACTCTTGCTGCCATTCTTTTTTTATCTCGAGAAAACAACGACGAGACAAGTGAGAAAAGGAAAGTAAAAGTTGAATATAGTTTTACTATTCTAAATAAAATCGCCTTGAAATCTCAATCAGGAACCAACATCACTTATAAGTTTGAAGCAGGTGGTCGAAATGGTCATGGCAATCACAGTTTAATTCCTCTCGAGAAATTGAAACATCCTGAAAATGGTTTTGTAGACAAAGATGGTAATTTTTCTATCAGAATTTTAATAAGAAAGCTGAAAGATGAGTGATAGAACTTTAAAATTTTACACTGACGCAATACCCTGGTTGTTATTAAAGAAATAGTACCTCTTAGGTCTTAGAATGAACAAAAATCCTAATTCTCAAACTATACACTTTTTCAGATACTTTTATGGATAATTACTTAATTTTATTGATATTTTGGATTATGTTTGTAAACTTTTGACACCATTGCACATTATATACTCAAGTGGTCAAGTTTGAGAATTTAGAATTTTTGCTCTTTCTACGAGGTAGATGATTGTAATTATTGATATAATGACGTCATAGGTAGTTTGATATGTATCTTGATAACGCCCTGAATGTTTTGATAGTCTTAACTTCCACTGTATTTTTATGTAGGTTCCATAAATTGTTCAGGAAACCTAGAGCAAAAATTTAAATCTTCGAAATGTTTTCTGTAAATTTAATTTTGCTGCGACTATTTAAAAGTATGATGACACTTTTACAATTTAAATCTTCACTCTTTTGGTATTTTGTCTGATGTTTACTGATCTTGTTAAAAAGAATGATGACACTATCAACATTTCTCCAACAAACTCTGTCTACACTTGAACAACATTTTAATCAACATGATGTTGGAATCAGAAATGTTTGAGAAATGTTTATAATGTTAACGTGTGTGAAATTTGAAATGTCCAATGTTTTATAATAGTATTGTTAGTTTTAGAATCACTGTATATAACTATATTATTTGTATTGTTTGTATTTATGTTATAATAATAATAATAATAATAATAATAATAACTTTATTAAATACCCAGTAGCAAACGGCAATCTTCCCTGAAATAATATTACATATAAAATTACAATAACATATTTACAAAACTAGAGTCACATACAAAATACCAAGTTGTAATTTTACCTGAAATTTTACTACATATAAAAATACAATAATATATTTACAAAACTAGAGCCACACAAAATACCCAGTTGTAATTTTCCCTGAAATTTTACTACATATAAAACTACAATAACATATTTACAAAACTAGAGCCACATACAAAATACCCAGTTGTAATTTTCACTAAAATTTTACTACATATAAAACTACAATAATATATTTACAAAACTAGAGCCACATACAAAATACCCAGTTGTAATTTTTCCTGAATTTTTACTACATATAAAACTACAATAACATATTTACAAAACTATACCCACATACAAAATACCCAGTTGTAATTTTCCCTTAAATTTTACTACATATAAAACTACAATAACATATTTACAAAACTATACCCACATACAAAATACCCAGTTGTAATTTTCCCTTAAATTTTACTACATATAAAACTACAATAATATATTTACAAAACTAGAGCCACATACAAAATACCCAGTTGTAATTTTCCCTGAAATTTTACTACATTTATAACTACAATAACATATTTACAAAACTAGAGTCACATACAAAATACCCAGTTGTAATTTTTCTGAATTTTTACAACATTTATGACTACAATAACATATTTACAAAACTAGAGTCACATACAAAATACCCAGTTGTAATTTTCATTGAAATTTTACTACATATAAAACTACAATAACATATTTACAAAACTATACCCACATACAAAATACCCAGTTGTAATTTTCCCTTAAATTTTACTACATAAATAACTACAATAATATATTTACAAAACTAGAGCCACATACAAAATACCCAGTTGTAATTTTCCCTGAAATTTTACTACATATAAAACTACAATAATATATTTACAAAACTAGAGCCATATATAAAATACCCAGTTGTAATTTTCCCTGAAATTTTACTACATTTATAACTACAATAATATATTTACAAAACTAGAGCCACATACAAAATACCCAGTTGTAATTTTCCCTGAAATTTTACTACATTTATAACTACAATAACATATTTACAAAACTAGAACCACATACAAAATACCCAGTTGTAATTTACTACATATATAACTACAATAATATATTTATAAAATCTTGGATGGTCCCGATAAGTTTTCGATGTTAATGTTTCGCCACCATTTTGCGTTCAAAAGATAGACCAGCAAATTCTAATTTGTTTCATATGCGAAAACCCCATTTTTGACTAAGCTATGACAATTTTTTGTGCTAAAACATGGTTGGCTTTCGGAAGAAAAAGCGTTTACCCCCTTCCGGGGTTAGGGTTACGGCTATGGCGGAGTGGTTAGCGCGCTAGAGCCACACCCAAGGAGCCCGGGTTTTTTCAAAACAAATATTTATGTCAACAATATGACCCCGCAAATTCACTTTGAACAAATTTTAACCCCTTAGACACTGTAACGTACTACACAAGATAGATAGGCATGGAATGCTGTTTATTATAATCGGCCATTAAACATATGACGTAAGCCACTGGGTCACATGACATTATATAGACCACAGGGGCACGATACATTACATCTTCTTTTCTTTATACAAAAGAATGTGAACACAAATTTTGTTAATTTAAAATAATGAAATAAAAATAAAAGAGTTAACCCTTTAAAGTCCTATGGGTTCTTTTTAAGACAGTCACTTTAGCTGCAACATAAGTCAAACACAAATTAATTGGAATCAATCACAAAGGAATAAAAGTTATTATGAACCGATTGAAAATCTTTGTATTATTGTTCATAACGTGCAGGACGCTTTATTACACGACCACTTCTGGTTGTCACTGGAGTATTATGACTGGATGGTTTTGAATCAGGTAAGGATGGTTTTTCGTTTTGATGTGGACTGTTTGTTGATGATTCTACAGGTTTATACTGGGGCTGCTTGACCGTGGTAGGTATATTTCTTTCAGGTTGATTAGTTTGAGGAGAGGTAGGTATTGGATCTGGAAACACATGGAAATCATTGGTAGTTGTATGGGAAGAACTGTCATGCGCTTTGTGAGTTGATAAACGCAGGTGCTTTCGGTTCCTTCTGTACTTCCTACCATTGTACTCAACAACATATGATCTTGGTGAACTATGATGACATAGTATTTTAGCAGGAATCCAATTCTTTGTTCCAGGTAAGGGTGACATTCTGACTGGATCACCAGGTAGCAATACAGGTAAGTCTTTTGATGATCTATTATTGTAATATTCACTTTGTCTTTGTTTTTCACTATTTAATCTGTTCTTTACTTCACTGTGATCAATGGCTAATGGTTTTAACAGGTCTCTAGAGATTGGCAACATGTTTCGAAGTCGTCGATTCATTGATAAGTGAGATGGAGATAATCCACAGCTCTCGAGGGGAGTCGTTCTGTAGTCTAACAGAGCAAGTTGAAAGTCTGAACATTTGGACCATAATCTTTTGACTGTTTGAACAGCTCTCTCAGCTTCACCATTCGCTTGAGCATAAGTTGGAGATGATGTATTATGACGAATACCATACTCCTTGGTAAAGTTTTCAAATTCTCGAGATGCAAATTGAGGACCATTATCGCTTCTAAGTATTTCTGGAATACCATGGCGACAAATCTGTTGCTTTAGCACGTTGATGGTCTGGGTACTGGAGAGATCTGACAGATGATCTACTTCAATGTACTTTGAATAATAGTCAACTGTTACCAAGCAGTGTATCCCTTTGAATTCAAAAATGTCTGAAGCTATTTCACACCAGGGGTAGTCAGGAGTTGGTGTTAATTTCATTGGTTCAGATGGTTGCTTATTTTGGTAAGTATTACATAAGTTACAATCGTTGACTAAATCTTCAATCTGCTGGGACATTCTTGGCCAGAACAGAGCTTCCCGTGCTCTCTGTTTACATTTGGTGATTCCCATATGCGTTGCATGAATTTTCTTAAGCATATCAGCTCTCATACTGGGCGGTACAACTATTTTCCGTGCCTTGTATATGATTCCATCAGAGACTGAGAGTTCATCTCTGACATTCCAAAACTCTCTTATTGAATGAGGAGTTTCTTGTCGTGTATCTGGCCATCCTTTCATGATGATTGAGTGTAATTCATTGAGTTCTTCTGCTGTACATTTCTGAAATTCTGCATAACGTTCAGGAGTGATGGAGATGTACTCTATCATATTGACTAGAATTGGAGGCATGTCCGGCTCTGTAACAGGTAAGTTAGCTCTACTTAATGCATCACCAATAGGAATGTCTTTACCAGGTTTGTATGTAACTTTTAAGTCATAAGCTTGTAGTTTCAGCATCATACTTTGAAGTCTCATTGGTGCTGACAACAAAGGCTTTGAAAATATAGACTGCAATGGCTTATGATCGCTCTCTACTGTAACATGCTTCCCAAATATGTAGTAATGAAACTTCTTACAGCAGTGGACAATGGCAAGTGTCTCTTTCTCAATTTGTGCATACCTCATTTCAGTTTGAGTTAGTGCTCTGGATATGTATGCTATCGGGCGACCATTTTGAAGGAGGACACCACCCAGTGCATAGCTGCTGGCATCACACTGTATTATGGTATCTTTGTTGACATCATATGCTGCCAGAACTGGTGCACTTGAACATAGTTTCTTGAGTTTTGTAAAACTTCTTTGCTGGGGGTTGTCCCAATGAAAGTCTGTGTCCTTTTTCGTGACTTCTCTTAAAGGTGCATCTATTTCACTTAGGTTTGGCAGGAACTTAGACAAATACTGTATCAGTCCAAGAAATCTTCTTATGTCTTCTTTTGATTTTGGTGCCGGCATTTCTGTCAATGCTTTGACTTTATCTGGATCAGGTTTGAGTCCATTTCTGGTTACGATATGGCCCGAATATTTGACTTCACTTTTTCTTATTTGACACTTGTCAAAATTAAGGCGCAAATTATATTCCATTGCTCGTCGTACCACTTTTCTCAATATCATATCATGCTCCTGTTCATCCTTTCCACCAATAAGGATGTCATCCATGATAGCTCTTGCACCAGTAATTCCATCTAGCATTTTGTCCATGATTCTTTGGAAAACTTCTGGAGCTGACTTTACTCCAAAGGGTAATCTAAGCCATCTATATCTGCCTATAGGTGTGTTAAACGTAGTCAGTAAGCTTGATTCATAAGTAAGCTTAATTTGAAGAAATCCTGTTTTGGCATCAAGTACAGACATCACTTTCGCCTTCGGGAAGGATGACAAAACTTCCTCAACTGTTGGTATGGGGTAGTGTTCTCTGCGGATAGCTGTATTTAGATCTTTAGGATCCAAACAAAGACGAATGGAATTCTTCTTTGTGTTTACGACTACCACCATAGAGCTCACCCAATCTGTTGGTTCTGTTACTTTGGTTATCTGACCAGCTTCTTCCATTTCTTTCAATTTCTCAGCTATACGAGATGCAAGTGCCTTGGGCTGTCTTCTTGGTCCATGTACTACAGGAGGTACAGTCGGATCAATCTTTAAACTGATTGTGCCAGGTAGGGTGCCAGTTGTTGTCTTAAGCTCTGGAAATGTTTCTATGCCTACAATTGTGTTGATTCTTTCAATTACCCCAAGTTGTTTGCTGATATCTCCAGATAACAGGATACCTCTGTTCGACCTCACCACTGTATAAGGAACATTTACAGCCTTATCTTTGTATTCAGTCCTTAATGTTACACAACCATCAACCGGCAATTCATGGCCAGTGTAAGACTTGAACTTTTTTGTTGTTGGGTCCAGTTGTTTGAGTTTACCAATCTGTTTAAAAACTGAATATGGCATTATTGATGTAGCAGCTCCTGTGTCAATCTGTGATCTATGTTGAACACCATTGATTGTTATATTCAGCCACCATTCATTCTCGTTTCCACCACCAATCTCATTAATAGTGTGAAGGAATTCTTCATCGCTGTCGTCGGTGTATTCAGAGTCTTGAACCACATTAACAACTTTTCGGCCTGAATGGCACACTTTGGCAAAGTGTCCGAGTTTGTGGCACTTGTTGCACTTGTTGGATATTGCTGGACATGTCTTATGAGATTTTAGGTAACCACATCTGCCACAGTTTCTATCTTCATCTGTTCTGTTTCTAACAAATTTCTGATGACCTTTTTCATAATTCTTCTTAGGTTTCTTGTCACTGGCCCTTTTCTGTCATCAGGCCCGTAGCCAAGGGGGGGCTTGGGGGGGCTTTGCCCCCCCTAATTTAAATCTTACCCCCCTAAAAAAAATCTCAAATGTAATTTTTAAAAAATACATTAATTCATTTTACTTAGTCAAGAGGTGTCTTTATAGCAGGAAATGTTAAGAATTTGTTTTTTCAGGTATCTAATTCTATTTTCCAGTGTTCGTCCTGCAGTCCCTCAATACTTAAATTCATCAGGATATCACGTTTCCGAAAGTCAAATTCTCTCAATTTTCTAGAACAGATCCCCCGACTTCAGGTAGTCGTGTTTCGAGGCTTCCAATTTGCGTTCTCGGCTGCTCAGCCCGGTTGTACAAATAACCTTCAACCCTATGAGAATTCGCATCTAAATCTCTTCTTTTTTTTAGACAGGATCTCTTTAACCCTAGAGATATATTCTTGAACCTTAAATTCGTTGGGAATTATCAGAAATTTTTATATCTTTTTCTTGATTTTGCTGTTTTAGTCACACAGTTCCTCTACATGTAAACCTTAAATTCATCAGGAAATGTCAGGAAATCACGTTTCAGAGAGTCAAATTCTCAAAATTTTCTAGAAGAGAGTTTAGGAAATCGTGTTTCCAGACTTCTGAGTGGCGTTCTCGGCAGCAAATAAGGTGTGTAATTCTCAAAATTTTGTTAATGGCATACCTCAGACCCTATTCAAATAACCGTAAACCCAAAATTCACGAGGAAATGTCTTTAAGTAGCGTCTAAATCTCAAAATCTTTTCAGAAAAGGATCATTTGAACCTATAGAAATAATCTTGAACCTTAAATTCGCTGGAAAATATCAGGAAATGTCAGGATATCGCGTTTCGGCGAGTCAAATTATCCAAATTTTCTAGGGGTCTCCAAACTTCCGAAAATAAATCTCATTTCAAGGCTTCCGACTGCACCAATACATCATAGAAAATGTATTTCTATGAATACATGTAGAAACAACTCTACAGATGGCACTGTAATGGCGTAACAATGTATTGCAATAACTCTAAGTTTTCCATAAAAGGGGGGGGGGGGTGTTTTTGGGTGGATACATAAACTGCCCCCCTTGATTGGACGTTTGCCCCCCTAAAAGTACTTGGCAGGCTACGGGCCTGTCTGTGATCTGTCTTTACCTTTCTTGTAGACAAGGTTGACCTTTGGATCCTCATCTGTTATTGCTTTCATGTTTTCTTTGGAAGCTTCATAGGATTGACCAACATTAATTGCGTTCGCTAGAGTTAAGTTTTTACTCTTTTCTATACACTTTTCACAAATTGCAGGCAGAGACCGAAGAATAATAGCATCTCTTAATTGCCTATCCGGATCGGTATACCCACAATCTGCTACTAATAATCGCAAATCCGTCACAAAATTGTCGAATTTTTCTGTTTCCCGTTGTCTTCTTTTATTAAAGTTAACAGTAGCCCTTATTTTATCTTCATTTTCACCTTCAAGAGTTTCGTTTTCTGCAGGTTGGTCCCCGTCTCTAGGTGCCCATGTGAAAGTACTGTATATTTCACGACCCTTGTCGCCGATGTAAGATAATTGACTTTTTCCAGCTCAGTTTTAGACGCGAGGGGGCCTTTAAACGTAAATTCACAGTGCTGTTTAAAACGCTTCCATTCTTTATTTAAGTCTTTCATTTCCCAGTTCATTGAGGGTTTATTGGTCTTGTCTGACATGATTAATTTTCAGAAGTTATTGAGGTGCTTAGCGAGAACGTGGCTTTGTTTACGTTAAGTCAATAGTGGGGTTCACAGGAAATGCTTCACGGGCTTTCCTTCCACGTTTATAAATACAAGTTTGTTATTTATAACTCACGTTAACGTTATGGTATTTAAAATGTCCTAAACTGTTACTCGAAATAACAATAGAAACGAAAGAGTCCGTTTCCGCCACTTCTGACACCATGTAACGTACTACACAAGATAGATAGGCATGGAATGCTGTTTATTATAATCGGCCATTAAACATATGACGTAAGCCACTGGGTCACATGACATTATATAGACCACAGGGGCACGATACATTACAGACACAATCGGTTAGAGCGTCTCCCTATACAGACTTAACGTCATTTGCCTTTTTACGAGCAAAAGTGGTTGTTATGGTCAAGAGAGCGGCTATTTAATAGTTGGGGTCTATAGCACAGTCGGTTAGTCCTATACAGACTTAGCGTCATTAGCATTTTATGAGCAAATGGAGGTCGATGGGCTGTGATTTAGAGTTAGAATTAATTAGGGTTTTGAAGTCCGATGATCTTGAATAAGTCATCTTCATTCGTAATTCCAGTCAACCCAACTGTAAATGGGTACGGATAATCCGGGAAAGATCAATGCCAAGAGGTTTGGCCAAGGACCAGCTTGTAGAAGTTGTTATCTTTGTAAAATATAGCTAATTCTTTCATTCTTAAGATTAATGTGGTCTAGTAAGATAATATTTAGCTAGAGTTAGTTCCCTTTTATTATAAAATCAACAACAATATCGAGTTCTGATTGTCTCTCTTATGTCTCAAATATTCAAAATGTGGTTTTCATTTGCATGTCTCGGTCTAAGAACGCCTTTGGGTTCATGAAAGTGTAAGTTTTGATATGAAATTAGCACACTTCCCTCAGAAATGTCATGTTAAAAAGACACATTTCGATTTCGGACCGAAATTCCTCTCCTAATAAATTATATTTCCAAATAAATCAAAACAGTTGTCATTTCATCATTCCAAAGACAATCCAAGACTCTCAGAACTATTGTGAAGCTCACATTTCAATTCATAAAAATATAATAGGCAAAATGTGATTCAGAACTTAATGTAAACAAAGAGTAGTTCCCAAAGTTTTACATTTTACATTTTCAAATTCAACATGCCACCCAAGGTAGGGACTCTAGGGAGGGGCGGGGGAATAGGCTTGATGTTAATTCAGAAAGAAAGAAGAGGAAACTGAGGACCTATAGGACCAAGAAGCAAGCACCGAGTTAGTCTCAAACCAGAGAAAAAAGGAAAAGGAAATCCAAGACAGATGTACGTCCTTATCAAAAAAAGAGCAGCCCAAAGATAGCATATTACGAGGTCTCCTCAACAAGTTGAAATGTCTCTTCAACAGTCTGAAAGGTCTCCTCAGCAGTCTGAAACATCTCCTCGGCAGTCTGAAAGATCTCCTCAGCAGTCTTAAAGGTCTCCTCAGCAGTCTGAAAGGTCTCTTCAACAGTCTGAAATGTCTCCTCAGCAGTCTAAAAAGTCTCCTCAGCAGACTAAAAGGTCTCCTCAACAGTCTGAAAGGTCTCCTCACCAGTCTGAAAGGTCTCCTCAACAGTTGGAAAGGTCTTCTCAAGAGTCTGAAAAGTCTCCTCAGCAGTCTGAAAGTCTCCTCAGTAGTCTGAAAGGTCTCCTCACCAGTCTGAAAGGTTTCCTCAACAGTCTGAAAGGTCATCTCAGTAGTCTGAATGAGAAGAAATAAACCTTCAATTAGTCAGAAAGGGGGGGGGGGGGGGTAATGGGCGACTTGAAGCAAGCCATGGAAGCAAAAAGGGTAATTGGGGAGTTATGGTATTTCTGGGAGGGTAATCGTTATTTTAATGATAATTCAGTTGTTGAATGTCCCCTGTATGTTAAATTGTACTAATGATAATGTATTGCGAATATTAAATAAGTTATATGTTGTTGTATTATGCATACAGGTTGCCTCACAAGCTCGCTTTCCGGTAAAATTCTAGCTGCGGGAGGTAGAGGGGCAGGGGGCGCCAGCGCACTCCTATCGGAGCAGGTTGAGGGATAGCTAGCAAATGAAAGGAGATGGCTTCCCGGAATGGCCTCAGATAAACGGAAATTGATCCTTATTTTTAATATGTTCAAGCGGCTTCGGGTCTGTGGAGCTCGCACACACCGCAGTCAGTGAACCACCAGCAAGTTCAAGGGGGTAATGAAGAATCAAGGTCTGCAAAGGGGTGTTACCACCAAAAAGGTTGAGAAACACTGTTTTACAGTAAAGATGAAGGTGATACGATTTGATAAGATACCCCCACGATGGGCAAAATGGATATCCGAATTCAACACGAATATAAACCTTCGCGAGGTCCTTCGACAATTCTTTGGCATGCCACAGATTTATCAACAGCTCACAAAGTTGTTTCCGGAGCCTAAGAAACTCAACAGATGGTCACACGATGGCTTAAGGACAGTGTGACAGGGAAATAAAAGTTGTGATACAGCCCGTCAAATGAGGCCCAGCGTTTTCTTCTAAATCTCAGTTGAGAATTTGGCTATTGTGAGATTTAGGAATACAAACAAATAGAGAGCAAATGTTAGAATGTTGAAGTCAAACCATGTGGTTTGTTGAATGAATAAGGACTGTAGACTTTTTACACATAGTTAAATCTGATTCGACTACCATAATCAATATGGCGTCACACATGGTATCGTATTTTGAATTTTTCTAGCTGGCGGCTTACCTCATCCTAAAAAAATAATAAATATAATTTTCTTATAACCCTATTGAGTGTCTATTGCCTTTTTTGTTTATTCATTTGGACTGAAATGTGTCGTATTAATACATTATTTATTTGATTAACAATAAGGTATAAAGTCCTTTTTACTATTGAGTTAATACAATAACAGAGCAACAATAAATCTTAACATGAAAATACTGTAATGATATAAGCACTATATTTACAAGCATTTTTTCACTATATAAATATGATATGACTTGTTGACTAATACTTAAATAATACAATACAAGGGTGGTAGCCCATTTTATTCATATCTTAGAAACGGAATAAACATTGTAGACGCCATTACTAAAAGGTAAAGTTAAGATGGTAATCACAGTCCAGAATTGATTTGCTCGATTAATGTACATCGATTCGATTAACTGTTGGGATAAATTTACTGATTACTATAACTAGAATCAATTTACTGCTGTGATAAATGTACTGATTACTATAACTAGAATCGATTTACTGCTGTGATAAATGTGCTGATTACTATAACTAGAATTGATTTACTGCTGTGATAAATGTGCTGATTACTATAACTAGATTCGATTTACTGCTGTGATAAATTTACTTATTACTATAATTATAATCGATTTACTGCTGTGATAAATTTACTTATTACTATAATTATAATCGATTTACTGCTGTGATAAATGTGCTGATTACTATAACTAGAATTGATTTACTGCTGTGATAAATTTACTGATTATTATAACTAGAATCGATTTACTGCTGTGATAAATTTACTGATTACTATAACTAGAATTGATTTACTGCTGTGATATATGTGCTGATTACTATAATTATAATCGATTTACTGCTGTGATAAATGTGCTGATTACTATAACTAGAATCGATTTACTGCTGGGATAAATGTACTGATTACTATAACTAGAATTGATTTACTGCTGTGATAAATTTACTTATTACTATAATTATAATCGATTTACTGCTGTGATAAATGTACTGATTACTATAACTAGTTAAACTAACTATGGTGACATTCTGATATAGTTGAAACACAAACAACAAACATTCAGTCTGTGTTTTCAGTTTATTAATAGAAACAGAAAGTAAAAGTAGAATTCTAAGTATTTGAACTCGATACTTGATAATAAGGTGTTTTTAAATTGAAAGTGAAACAAGGATTGTTTTTTACATTGGATGAACTATTTATTCCTGACTTAAAACTAAAATTACTATGGATAACCCAGATAGAACTTGTAGTATTTGTTTACATGATCGTAAACAACCTAAATTATTGACTTGTTTACATGTTTATTGTTGTCAATGTTTATCTGATTACGTCAACAAATCTCTCCAAGACGGACAATTTCCGTGTCCTCTCTGTCGTGTACAAATTCAACTTCCTTCTGGTGGAGTCGAGGAATTTCAGGATTTTTCTGCAGGTGATGACGTCAGTGGTAGTGATGACGTAGTGGACACCAACACAGAAACTGATGACGTGTCTAATATGAATGACGTAACAGCCCTACCAACAGACGTACGCCTCTGTGACGTATGTGAAAGTCAAACTATTGTAAAATATCGATGTAAAGATTGTAAAAAGAATATGTGTGATGTGTGTAAGAAAATTCACAGCAAGTTTTTTTTTGATAAAAATCACGTGATCGTTGAGTTTGTTGGCGGAATTGAAGAAGAAGAAGAAATATCAGAGGACAGTAACCATGGTAACCAGAATCCACGGACAAATGATGCCCCAGTAGAACTGTGTCCTGTACATACATCTAAACCGATTGAAATACATTGTGTAGAATGTAAAACTTGTGTTTGTTTACAATGTTATGTTGATGAGAGTAATAGAGGTGTGCACAATGGACACCAGATGTTGAATTTAGACAATAAAGATACCCAAACCAAGTTACGAGATGATTTGAAATGTTTAAATATTAATTTACAGGCTCAGATCGACCGTTTACAAAAATTTTCAGATGACCTGACATCTAAACTGAGTGAGATTGATATTTGTAGTGAGGAGGCGTGTAACAAGGTGGATCAACAAGTCCAGCTTATTTCTAACTTGGTCCAATCTCGAGCTGAACAAATTAAAACTCAAATCAACAAAACTCGACATGAAGAAAGACAAAAGTTGGAAATTTTGATGAAAGAAATGGACATTTCCATCACTGAGCTAAAATCAGACATTAAAGAATCTCTGATGACCCTAGAAGGAGAGTCGGTTGTTAAAATTGTAGAAAGAAATGAGAGAAATAGAAATAATGAAATGGAAGTTAAACAGAAAGATTTGGTCGTTCCTGATTTACGATTCCCGTGTTTTCTTCCTGGGAATGACGTCAGAGATGAGGTCGAGAATTTGGTTGGAGAATGTGAAAAATTTAAAAAACCAAGTATTACACTGGAATTCAACATACATACAATTTATTCAGATGTTTTCAAAAAACAGTGTGCCTATTTTAACTTTGGTGAATTGAAATGGTATGTGGCGGCATGCAGTAAGACTGGTGAAGAAACTCTTGCTGTCTTTCTGTTTTTACCTAAACTAAACAACAAGACAAATGAGAAAAGGAAAGTAAAAGTTGAATATAGTATAACTATTCTAAATAAAATCGCCTTGAAATCTCAATCAGGAACCAACATCACTTATGAGTTTGAAGCAGGTGGTCGAAATGGTCATGGCAATCACAGTTTAATTCCTCTCGAGAAATTGAAACATCCTGAAAATGGTTTTGTAGACAAAGATGGTAATTTTTCTATCAGAATTGTAATAAGAAAGCTGAAAGATGAGTGATAGAACTTTAGAATTTTACACTGACGCAATTTCCTGCAATAATACCTCCTAGAATGAACAAAATTCCTAATTCTCAAACTATACAGTTTTTCAGATAATTTTATGGATAATTTCTTAATTTTATTGATGTGTTAATTTGGTTGTTGTCTGAGACAGGATTAAATTATATTTTGATCGGAGTAGGGTCCCTTGCTGGGGCTTCGATCTTGACCTTTGATCTTGGTGCACGCTGACTTTCGCCCACCCAACCCATCCCATGCCTTAATTTTTGCTCAGAGCTTTTTCATGTACATGTAGTATTACTTTTAAGCTTGCATATTACTGGCCACTCCGACTATACCATATATATTTTTGTGTTTCGTTTTATGTATGTATAAGTTTACATTATCATAATGTGAGGGGGGGGGGTGGAGGGGAGGGGGTTTATTATTGATTATGTAATTATGTTTTAGTATATGTATGTAATTGTTTTGTAATTTTGGCAAGCTGGCCAATAAACTTCCCAACCTTATATTATTCATATTGTACTTTACTGAACACCCCGCATTGCATCCGTTTAATGTGACGAAGGAATCAAAATATTGGATTCTGTTTGTAAACTTTTGACACCATTGAACATTATATGCTTTTTGCCCAGGATTTTTACGAGCAAAAATGGTTGTTATGGTCAAGAGTTCGGCTATATAATACATGTAGTTATAGTTGGGGTCTATAGCACAGTCGGTTAGAGCGTCCGTTCTGTACAAACTCTGTCTTTTTACGATCAAATGGAGGTTGCTGTGGTGTTGGGGTTTTAAAGTCTGATGACCTTGAATAAGTCATATTCATTCGTAATTCCAGTCAACCCAGCTGGTAATGGGTTCGGATTATCCAGAAAAGATCAATGTCAAGAGATTTGACCGATAACCAACTGGGAGAAGATATTATCTTTGTAAAATATAGCTAATTCTTTCTTTCTTTAGATTAATATGGTCTATTAAGATGATATATACCAAGAGTTAGTTCCCTTCATTGTCATATGTAAAATGAGATAAAACGATTGTGTGCTATATTGCATATTCATAGCATGACGGTCTAAAATATTATATATGCACATACTCCCATTTTTAAAGGGGTACAGTCGGTATTTTCGAGGGAAGATTCTGGTCTTGTATATATGTAAGTAGTCAACAAAGGTAGCTACCACTAACGGCAGGTTTTGTCTGACTACAAAGGTAGCCTATACTAGAACTGCACAAAAATTACAGAATGCCATAATAAACATCCACCTTTTATTTTCTGTGTTTTCGTATTTTTGACTTTCAAACACTGATAATTATGGATACACGGGGATTTGGGGAAGAGTTAATAATAATAATAATAAACTCTTTATTTTACATGGGTCAGAATTAGGCCCAATACCACGAGTGGTAACGGTCCTGTCTCACACCCAGCCCATGGGGACAAACAAAGATACAATATACAACATATAGACACCAAAAAAAAAAAAAAAAATTGTACAGAGTTTGATGATTTAGAGATCAAGTACATGACCACAGGCTACTGGATATTTTTTTTAGATATACAATATAGCAATATACACAAGTACATGTGTATTAAATGGACATATCATCCTCAAGCGATTAAATACATGATCACAGACTACTGGATATTGGAACATTATGACGGATTAGATTAGCTAAACAATTCAAGGTTCTGAGACTAAAACGTTTTTAGGTCGAACGGTTAATGAACATATCCCTCTAAAGCAAGAAGTTTTGTATGTTTATAGGAGACACTGATAGCATCAATTCTATTTTAAGTGAAGATTTTGACCAATCAACTCTCTAGTTTGTAGTCAACCTTCAGAAAAATTAAACGTACAAACGTCGGAATTATAAAATCTAAGGTCAATGTCACTCTTCAATGTACTTCATGACACCCGTTACAATAAAGGATTCCCATTTGGAACAGTATGAGCAACCCCCCCATCTTTAGAAAACCCAACTGTGATCCCAATTCCAAACGAGAACACATCTGACTAAGTTAACTAGAATCAGGACACGAGGATAATTAGGAGACAAGATGCGACCTCGACAAACTACTTTTTCAAACTGGAAACTGATGACGTTGCGATGTAAATTCGACTGATTACGTCAGAGATTAAGAGACTGCAGTTAGATTCGGGTATGTTATTTCCATAACGTAAGAACGACGCGATAGTTTCGGACAGCCCAACTCGGCCTTCGACGGCCTCCATCGAACAATCCGTAGGACCACCACTGAATGATTTAGTTTATTCTAGTAATGAGAGAGAGGGAGAGAGAGAGGGAGAATACTAGGTACAGGTGTCAACACTAGAACCAGGGTGAATCAGTAACAAACTCTTAACTCATTACAACATTCCTCCACTCCTTTTATACATTGCCTCGAGAGAATACAGGCTATTTATAGAAACATGTGCGTTTTGCACTCGCATTATTATATGCATTACAAGTGGGTGAAGTGGTGGGTTATAGAAAATTATAAGTAAAAATAAAGAAACCAAGTACTAACGATCCGAACCGCAAAACGAAACTCGAAATCCAAAAAGACATTTTGACGAAACATAGGTAACAGCTTATGAACTTTTCACACGAGGAATTATATTAATCATACATGAGTAAGTATATCATAATAAAAAGTGGTATCAGGTGTCTAGAAGAGTAAGTATACCCTACACCCGTCCTAGCTGTTAAACATACACGAAACAAACTATTAGTGGTCAATAGTACTGGGGCCTTATTCTTAAAAACTTAACTTAAGATGATTTTAGTGATGCAGTAATCTTATTAGTCAGTTACTAAAATTGATTTTAAATTAAGTTTTCTTATCCAATCAAATTACTGGAATTTCTTAAAATCTTGATTTTATCTAAGTTAGGTTTTCGAGAATAAGGCCCCTGTTTGATTGGCGTAGTTGTACCTGTGAGTGTTCTGGGGTTTATCTAAGAACAATAATCAAGCTGTAGTAAACAAGACGATTGTTTTATCTCCAGATCAGATGGCTTGAAAACATCACTATTAAGATTTCCAGGGGAGATAACTCGACCCCAGCCTTCCTGTAATCTCTTTTGTTTATAATAGTTCAATTGATTAGTGCTCTTTATTATATTAACTAAATCTAAAGACTTTCAAAACAAAAAACAAACGAAAGTAGCTGGCAAATAAATTTAATTTTTTATCTAAAATGATAAGTTTACTTGTTTTTGTATAAAATAATTAGTTTACTTGTTTTTATCTGAAACGATTAGTTTACTTGTTTTTATCTCAAATGATTAGTTTACTTGTTTTTATCTAACACGATTAGTTTACTTGTTTTTATCTAAAATAATTAGTTTACTTGTTTTTATCTCAAATGATTAGTTTACTTGTTTTTATATAAAATGATTAGTTTACTTGTTTTTATCTGAAACGATTAGTTTACTTGTTTTTATCTAAAATGATTAGTTTACTTGTTTTTATATAAAATAATTAGTTTACTTGTTTTTATCTGAAACGATTAGTTTACTTGTTTTTATCTCAAATAATTAGTTTACTTGTTTTTATCTAAAACGATTAGTTTACTTGTTTTTATCTAAAATGATTAGTTTACTTGTTTTTATCTGAAACGATTAGTTTACTTGTTTTTATCTCAAATAATTAGTTTACTTGTTTTTATCTAAAACGATTAGTTTACTTGTTTTTATCTGAAACGATTAGTTTACTTGTTTTTATCTCAAATGATTAGTTTACTTGTTTTTATATAAAATGATTAGTTTACTTGTTTTTATCTGAAACGATAAGTTTACTTGTTTCTATCTCAAATAATAAGTTTAATTGTTTTTTTTTATCTAAAATGATTAGTTTACTTGTTTTTATCTGAAACGATTAGTTTACTTGTTTTTATCTGAAACGATTAGTTTACTTGTTTTTATCTGAAACGATTAGTTTACTTGTTTTTATCTCAAATGATTAGTTTACTTGTTTTTATATAAAATAATTAGTTTTCTTGTTTTTATCTAAAATGATTAGTTTACTTGTTTCTATCTCAAATAATTAGTTTACTTGTTTTTATCTAAAATGATTAGTTTACTTGTTTTTATCTGAAACGATAAGTTTACTTGTTTCTATCTGAAACGATAAGTTTACTTGTTTCTATCTCAAATAATAAGTTTAACTGTTTTTTTTTATCTAAAACGATTAGATTACTTGTTTTTATCTAAAATGATTAGTTTACTTATATTTTTTTTATCTAAAACAATTAGTTTACTTATTTTTTTCTATCTAAAACGATTAGTTTACTTGTTTTTATCTAAAATAATTAGTTTACTTGTTTTTATCTAAAACGATTAGTTTACTTGTTTTTATCTAAAATGATTAGTTTACTTGTTTTTATCTAAAATGATTAGTTTACTTGTTTTTATCTAAAATGATTAGTTTACTTGTTTTTATCTAAAATGATTAGTTTACTTATATTTTTTTTTATCTAAAACAATTAGTTTACTTATTTTTTTTCTATCTAAAACGATTAGTTTACTTGTTTTTATCTAAAACGATTAGTTTACTTGTTTTTATCTAAAACGATTAGTTTACTTGTTTTTATCTAAAATGATTAGTTTACTTGTTTTTATCTAAAATGATTAGTTTACTTGTTTTTTTATCTAAAATGATTAGTTTACTTGTTTTTATCTGAAACGATAAGTTTACTTGTTTCTATCTCAAATAATAAGTTTAATTGTTTTTTTTTATCTAAAATGATTAGTTTACTTGTTTTTATCTGAAACGATTAGTTTACTTGTTTTTATCTGAAACGATTAGTTTACTTGTTTTTATCTCAAATGATTAGTTTACTTGTTTTTATATAAAATAATTAGTTTTCTTGTTTTTATCTAAAATGATTAGTTTAATTGGGTTTTTTTTTTATCTAAAACGATTAGTTTACTTGTTTCTATCTCAAATAATTAGTTTACTTGTTTTTATCTAAAATGATTAGTTTATTTGTTTTTATCTGAAACGATAAGTTTACTTGTTTCTATCTGAAACGATAAGTTTACTTGTTTCTATCTCAAATAATAAGTTTAATTGTTTTTATCTAAAACGATTAGATTACTTGTTTTTATCTAAAATGATTAGTTTACTTATATTTTTTTTATCTAAAACAATTAGTTTACTTATTTTTTTCTATCTAAAACGATTAGTTTACTTGTTTTTATCTAAAATAATTAGTTTACTTGTTTTTATCTAAAACGATTAGTTTACTTGTTTTTATCTAAAATGATTAGTTTACTTGTTTTTATCTAAAATGATTAGTTTACTTGTTTTTATCTAAAATGATTAGTTTACTTGTTTTTTATCTAAAACGATTAGTTTACTTGTTTTAATCTAAAACGATTAGTTTACTTGTTTTTATCTAAAATGATTAGTTTACTTATATTTTTTTTTATCTAAAACAATTAGTTTACTTATTTTTTTTCTATCTAAAACGATTAGTTTACTTGTTTTTATCTAAAACGATTAGTTTACTTGTTTTTATCTAAAACGATTAGTTTACTTGTTTTTATCTAAAATGATTAGTTTACTTGTTTTTATCTAAAATGATTAGTTTACTTGTTTTTTTTTTTTATCTAAAATGATTAGTTTACTTGTTTTTATCTAAAACGATTAGTTTACTTGTTTTTATCTAAAATGATTAGTTTACTTGTTTTTATCTAAAACGATTAGTTTACTTGTTTTTATCTAAAATGATTAGTTTACTTTTTTTTTTATCTAAAATGATAAGTTTACTTGTTTTTATCTAATCGACTTCTCTACTTACGCATACATACGTTTTAGATAAAAAAACAAGTAAACTAATTATTTTAGATAAAAACAAGTAAACTTGTGTATAATCAGATTTGAAATTTCATGGACATATTGAATTTGTGTAGTGCGCATGCGCATTAACAACTTTCTTATTTCTCAACCGATTTGCATGAAACTTGGTATGCATACGTATAGACTGATTCGGGATTTCATAGAAATATAGAATTTGTTCAGTGCACGTGCATGTATGTCTATAATCGTAGTTTCAATTGCATCACCCTGTTGAAATTTAATTCTCGCGCATTGAATTATCAGTACAGTGCATGCGCAATCGAATATTGCCGCACCGTCGTACATGTATGTCGTAACACGCCCTGCACAAGTACTGTTAACTGTACAGTTCTAGTTGCGTTTTTTTTTCAAATGGAGTTTTACACCCGACTTCTCTACTTACGCATACATACGTTTTAGATAAAAAAACAAGTAAACTAATTATTTTAGATAAAAACAAGTAAACTTGTGTATAATCAGATTTGAAATTTCATGGACATATTGAATTTGTGTAGTGCGCATGCGCATTAACAACTTTCTTATTTCTCAACCGATTTGCATGAAACTTGGTATGCATAGAAATATAGAATTTGTTCAGTGCACGTGCATGTATGTCTATAATCGACTTATGCCAATTTTAAAGAAATTCTGATGACAAATAAGAAAGTTGGCAATGTGTTCGGTTATTTAATGTTTATTATGATGACAATGTAGATTGTTGAAACGTTGTATGTAATAAAACTAAGGAGTAGTATACCATAAAATTGTGTTCGGTGTTTATTTATGATAATTTAACTCTAGGTCGAATATCAAGTCTATATTTTCTTAATCCTGGTCTGAGATAACGACACTCCTGTAGTTCACTCCAATCACGATCTGTTATAGGCCGCGGAAACCGAGCGGGTTTATCCAACACTTCTTCTAAACATTCTGGAGTTTTGGGTAGAATTGTGTAAATAGGTGGGAGTAAAACTGGTGGTAAACGTAATTTCTTCTTTCTAATCCAATATTCACCAGTATTATCAGGATCATACAGCGATAACCTCGATAAAACATCTCGATCTGCTGTTGAAGCTCTGGAAGCACACGATGTTTTCTTGTCTGATAAATTCGACTCGAAACTATCTCCTTCAGATCGCTTAATATTACTTCCCAGTGAACTCTTAGCTGCAACTTTTCCCGAGGCAAAATATGATGTTGGAATGGATTTTAAGCTGATACGATTCGGTCGCCTGGTAGTTTTATTTGTGGTATATGATTTTCTTAATGTTAAAATATCATCTAAATATCGGTCATCAAACGATACACGCTGTGAGATGCTGGTACGGCGGTTAACATCAGGGTATATTGCTGTTTCATTTACATGTCCAGACGAAACACTAATTCTCTGATTCCGATTGTTGCCCGGCATCTTCTCAGTAATCTAGGTATAAACCGTCCACAAAATGATTGAAATATATTTAATCGGAGACCACAATTATGAATTGTTTAGAACACTTCTCAATAAGCCTACACAATATTATTTAAGTTGCTGCTTGTCTTCTCGGTCATCTAAGTTTTAGTCGTCCACAATTTTATTGAAATATATTTAATCGGAGAGTGTCAGACCACAATTATGAATTGTTTAGAACACTTCTCAATAAGCCTACACAAAAATATTTAAGTTAATATCTTGCCCGAATCTTTCTGCTTGTCTTCTCGGTCATTTAAGTTTTAGTCGTCCACAATACTATTGAAATATATTTTATCTATTTATCGGAGAGTGTCAGACCACAATTATGAATTGTTTAGAACACTTCTCAATAAGCGTATACACAATATTATTTAAGTTAATATCTTGCCCGGAATCTTTCTGTTTGTTTTCTCGGTCATCTAAGTTTTAGTCGTCCACAATTTTATTGAAATATATTTAATCGGAGAGTGTCAGACCACAATTATGAATTGTTTAGAACACTTCTCAATAAGACTACACAATATTATTTAAGTTATTAAGTTGCCCGGAATCTTTCTGCTTGTCTTCTCGGTCATCTAAGTTTTAAGCGTCCACAATATTATTGAAATATATTTTGTTTATATATCGAGATTGTCAGACCATACCATCCACATGTAAAATTCACCACAACTACGAATTGTTTGAGTCCACAAACACGCCTCAATACGAGTCCACAATATTGTTGAAATAATGGTCAAAGAATAACGTCTCGTTCTCTAAGTTTTTAAATCATTCTTATGAAAAATCCATTTGGTGCTATTAATGTATTGGTAACTGTTTGTTTTGGTACTTTATAAAGTTTTCTTTTTTTTAAATGAGGTTAACAAACTGCTCATACCCACGTACAATTGTTTCTTAAAAATGGTTGTCTTTCACACGAATTGAACAAAACTAAGTAGGAACTGTTCTGAACTGTCACAAGTACCTATCCATCATGATTGTTTATTATATACATGTATATAGATTTCGTGTGCTACTAATTTCCGTTGAATATCACATAGTCTATCATATCACAGATTACAATGTCTTTGAGAACGAATTGTGGACAATGATAATGCCAAGAGTTCATCAAATATTTTGAATCAAGAAATTCCGCTGTGACCTAGGCCAGTGCTTCTCTAGGAGAGTATCTTCTATAACACCTAAAACTTGTGACCTAGACCAGTGCTTCTATAGGAGAGTATCTTCTATAACACTTAATACTTGTGACCTAGGCCAGTACTTCTATAGGAGAGTATCTTCTATAACACCTAATACTACATAATCCACTGATAAATTTTAATAAACCCAGACTTTCCTTCACAATCCGATTAATAACTTGGTAAACTGTAAAATGTGTGTAAATCGAATCAGTTCATAGATTTATAGCACTATAGTATAAAATATGTTCACGTGTTTAAACTGTTAAAGGGATGTAGTCGATTAATTTGTAAAAACTGACCTGGATTCAATCAGAAATTATTTTTGTTGTTTTTATTTAAGGGTATTGTTTCCTAAACGGTGTTAAGCTAAGATTCCATATACGCGCCATGCGTTAAAAATCGAAATGGTTGTTTTTTGACGCATGACGGAGACCATTTGACGGATACCACTACCGCATGTATGGAATCATACCCTCTAAAACCAACCATTTCCATTATTAACTCATAACGCATGACGCGTATATGGAATCTCAGCTTTATGAAAGAGAACAATCTGTTATCACAGCACTGAAATCATCAAACTGTGGAAGTGAAACATCATTTCTGGAAATCAGGTTCGAATAACGGAACAATTAAAGGGGGAATGCTCAGCATTTTCGAGGATCGATTTGGACCTTGAATTTATGTAAATAGCCTTCAGATTTACCGGAACTGCCAAAAAATCGCACAATCCATTTTCTTATACCAGTAACGTAACAGTTATCACAGAACCACAGCCGTCGGAATGGAAATTGGAATGGTGTCAATTGATGCTATCAGTGTCCCCGATACACATACAAAGTTTAGAAATACATTTTACAATCCCTTTAACGTCCATACCAAAATCAAATACGATAATGCCTATATTTGAGACAAATTAAAACTAGGGGATTGTATACCTTTATCGTAGGCTGTATGATGACCCCCTGACCCGACAGTTGAGAGGGTAATAAATATATCAATAATCAAGAAAAGTGTTGATCTAGTGGATATAAAATCAACCCTCGACTATTGACTCGTTTATTAATCTCGGGTTTGTATTTTTGTTTAAAGTTGGGACAGGACCAACTCGCAGGTTAAGTTAATGAAAAGGTGTTTCGAAAAAAGTAAGCATGTTTTGGTTTCGCGTGCGACAGGAGCAACTACTATAAAGGTCAAAATAAGGAGGTGAAACGAGATCAATTCATGCCAAACTAAACAAATCTGCCAAAATGCAAGCAACAGATTTGTTGTATTTGACAAGGAGTTTTTTTTTTAAAGAGTTTTCAAGTTTGTGTGTCAAGTAACCCTGTTTCAGTAATTTCACGGATAATATTCGACCTCTTGCCAGAAAGTTCTTATAAAGAGAACAATTCCTTATATTGTATATTTCTTTAAGATCAGACATTATCCATACAAGACCCTGCTATCTACACTTGACATTTGGAAATAGAAAAAAAGGTAGGCAAAGCCACTGTTCTGGAAATTTTTCTTCATTGAAAAAATGCGATTGTCCGACCTTATTAACCCAACAAGTGCAGAAAGCACAACGTAAAACTCTGTTTTAGGTACAGAAAAGTTTGACATCAACAATCTGAAGATTAACTTGGCCTGTATTTTAATATGGTATCTGATATATTTGCCGTATTTGAGCTTCTTTAGATATAGGAACTATTTAATCGCGGAGTAATTATTTCGATAATATCGATAATGTAATGAGGTTGTAAAGATTTATTATGTTGTTGATAACTAGGTGTGACCACGTGAAATTTATAATATCAAATTTTATAATGGTGTATCATATCTTGAAATGTTATCTGTATTATTATTAAATATATAAAATCTATGTAGAGAGTAATAAATTCACACACCCATGGGCTGAGTGTGAGACAGGACCGTATCACTCGTGGTATTGGGCCTAATTCTGACCCATGTAAAATAAAGAGTCTATGTTTGTCCCCATGGGCTGAGTGGGTGACAGGACCGTATCACTCGTGGTATTGGGCCTAATTCTGACCCATGTAAAATAAAGAGTCTATGTTTGTCCCCATGGGCTGAGTGTGAGACAGGACCGTATCACTCGTGGTATTGGGCCTAATTTTGACCCATGTAAAATAAAGAGTCTATGTTTGTCCCCATGGGCTGAGTGTGAGACAGGACCGTATCACTCGTGGTATTGGGCCTAATTTTGACCCATGTAAAATAAAGAGTCTATGTTTGTCCCCATGGGCTGAGTGTGAGACAGGACCGTATCACTCGTGGTATTGGGCCTAATTTTGACCCATGTAAAATAAAGAGTCTATGTTTGTCCCCATGGGCTGAGTGGGTGACAGGACCGTATCACTCGTGGTATTGGGCCTAATTCTGACCCATGTAAAATAAAGAGTCTATGTTTGTCCCCATGGGCTGAGTGGGTGACAGGACCGTATCACTCGTGGTATTGGGCCTAATTCTGACCCATGTAAAATAAAGAGTCTATGTTTGTCCCCATGGGCTGAGTGTGAGACAGGACCGTATCACTCGTGGTATTGGGCCTAATTTTGACCCATGTAAAATAAAGAGTCTATGTTTGTCCCCATGGGCTGAGTGTGAGACAGGACCGTATCACTCGTGGTATTGGGCCTAATTTTGACCCATGTAAAATAA
This sequence comes from Lottia scabra, assembly GCA_029955415.1. NCBI lineage: Eukaryota > Metazoa > Mollusca > Gastropoda > Lottiidae > Lottia > Lottia scabra. The sequence continues at coordinate 47,966,392 of JARJEI010000001.1, forward strand.
AGAGTCTATGTTTGTCCCCATGGGCTGAGTGGGTGACAGGACCGTATCACTCGTGGTATTGGGCCTAATTCTGACCCATGTAAAATAAAGAGTCTATGTTTGTCCCCATGGGCTGAGTGGGTGACAGGACCGTATCACTCGTGGTATTGGGCCTAATTCTGACCCATGTAAAATAAAGAGTCTATGTTTGTCCCCATGGGCTGAGTGTGAGACAGGACCGTATCACTCGTGGTATTGGGCCTAATTCTGACCCATGTAAAATAAAGAGTTTATTATAGTAATAATAAAGCTATACAACATTCACTTTATCAATTTGAAACTTTAATTTATTCCCACATTTAATTTTTAAAGAAGATAACCCAGTTTTCGGCACCTAATAATACCAAGAACCAAAATAAATGGGATATCAATAAATAAATATCAACCATTTTCCATCCTGATAAACTCTCACGGATCTCATCTAAAGGTACGACAAGAGAAGCGACCATCTTGCCTTTCATTTCCTGTTCAGTCAGTATGTTCCTCTAACCCTACATAAAGAGAATCCAATACTGCCCGGAGTCCAACAACTACCATTCAACTACCACCATCAAGAAGAATAACCATGATCACAACGAGTTTGGAAGAATGAAGAAAGATCGAGTAACTCACGCCACACCACCCAGGGCCGAGTTTCACTGCCATGTCATTCGACCGACCAGATCTTACGAATTCTCCAATTACCAAACCAACAGCACAGTGCCATCCTATTGAACCAATCGACTACCAACTACCACCAACTACCTAGTTTGTGATATCAGCTGCTGTTGGAAGCGAACGTTAACTTGTCATCTACCAACAACTACCTAGTTTGTGATATCAGCTGCTGTTGGAAGCGAACGTTAACTTGTCATCTACCAACCAACCAACCTGCCCGGAGTCATTACCGACACCCGTGGAACCAAACTGGCTTACTGAACAGTAACTGAAAGGCAGGATGGTGTTTGGATGAGTCTGACAAGGACATGTTGAAGTAAATCTGTGAGAATTTTGAAAGAGATCAGTTCACCAACAGCTGAGATACTTACCGTCAAACTTGGGGACGTTTTTATTGGGATTCCCTATCACTTGTATTATTGTCGACGGTGATTGTTGTTTCATATAGCTGTGTCTATGTATTGTGCTTGCAATTGCTAAATGCCATTTTAAGTTTTTAACGCATTTTGTCTTTTAATAAATATTGTTTTTAGTTGAATTTAATTTCAAACTTGAGACGGTATACAGATAAGACGCTTACTCTGATCGTGATAAGGAAATCTTAACCGGATTCACATTGACTAAAACGGTGGATAAATTGTTATAAATTAATACTCTAAAAGTATTGGTTGACATGCTGGCGAATTGGAGCCCGTCTGTCTGTCTGGCTTTAAACTACACCCATTCATTTAAAGTATTAATAAGCTCCAAGTAGAGCAATATATTGAGATCATCTCAGAAAACAGCGTGTCGTGGAAACAATCTACAATATTTAAGATTTAATTAAATTATGTTACACAATGCATTTCACACCCTAGGAAAAACAATGTATACTTGTAAATACAAAAAGGAATGAAACTGAACACAATATAAATATTTCCCATTAGAAACCCAAGAAATGTTGGTTACTTTTGGTTACTTAAAGGGCCATTCTGCTTTTTTGAAAAAAGTTTCCAATATCAAAAATATCGCAAATGCTACCTGAGAGTATTTTTTAAGTATGCTTATTATATCTCTATATCTTCTTGATCAAACTGAATTTGGTTTTAAACGGTTAATTACAAACAGGGAGTACTTATTGTTAATTAATAAAATTTGACCTTGTTTTGGTGTCCTATCAACGTCGAAAAAACATAACACGTAAGGTTTTCAAAGATTTTAGCATGTTTTTAGCGTTTAAAAATTAACGGCTGGATTTTTTTAGTTAAAACTTTCATATACATTAAAGGGCACATAGTTACAGATTTTGATGTAAAGTTTTCACAAATTTGAGCAAAATAAATTCAGACTGTCCCTTTAACAGCTAGCTCCTACACACTCTTAAACATCCCCCAAAACTCCTAAAAATGTAGACGTAAAAATATTGACATGAAGTTGAATATTTGATTTTGAGGATTAATATTAATATATTATTATCTGACGTTTATACTGGGGTCAACTATGGACTTATTTATACTACTTGATCTTTTAATTAAACAAAGGCACATGATATTGGCCTATCTTTTACTCTAATGTCAATGATGCAGGTCTTAAAGCCATAAAGCCCCAAGAATACGATAGAGTTCATAAAGTAAAAGAGTAAAAACACGTGTCAGAAAAAATAGCAAGAAAATAAGACGATAAAAACGCATGTAGGAACGAAGTATTTAGTCGTGTACTCGTGAGAGAGAATCAAATCTGCCACATAACAAAGGTAGATATTTGAAACCAATAAATTATGGACTTGACTTTAAGATGCCATCAAGCTATACTTGTCCTTGACCGATTGGACCTATAAGATATGTTTCTTAATTCCCTTTTTAATTCATACAGATTTATTCATTAACTGTATCTGTTGTTAATTCTACCGAGTTCCTCAAATTAATTTATTACATCGTTACATTACGAGGAAATGGTGGTCGTTACATTGTAGCTGAGAGTTCGGATCACGATCAGGGTGTGGAAGTCTGAAAGTCATCTTCAATCATAATTCCAGTCAACCCAGCTGTAAATGGGTACGTATAATCCGGGAGAAATCAATGCCAAGAGGTTTAGCCAAGGACCAACTGGGAGAAAGGATTAAATTTTATGTTGAATTTAATTCAGATGGGATTTTGATTAATGGAATTGCTTTGCTTGTACGGATTTTTATTTAGAGACAAGATTATCATATCAAAGTTTACTGTGGTTTGAGTTGCATTGTGATGCTGGAATTACTCAGTCATCTCCCTTATATCAGTATGATTTTCAGGTAACATAGGTTCTGTTGTGTCTGTTATTCGAGTGTTTGTCTGGTTGAGGACGGGGTACAGGAATTTAGATATGCCATGGATCGATAAATCCATTTTGTAACTTATTTACTTATAAATGATATGTTGAAAACTTACGTTGCAAGTTACATATTCACCAGATCAGGGAAACTATATCGTAATTGCAAACAATAATTCATGTGATAAGTTACCTCCCTTGAACTTGTACAAATAAAAATAATACCTTGATATATAATATAAACTTCAACTCCAGTATCAACACTGCACTATACTGTTTGCAGTTATATATCGGGTGTCCCAATAAAAACGTCCCCCAGTTTGACGGTAATTATCTCAGCTGTTGGTTAACCGATCTCTTTTAAAATTCTTACAGATTTACTTCAACATGTCCTAGTTAGACCCTGAAAATATGAAATTCATCGAATAAAAATTGTACAAGAACTGCCTCGAACAAAATAGCATGTAAAAAATTCAATATCAGAGCAAACTACACATTTCAACCTGTGTCTAATGTGCTTTCACCACATCGACCACCGATATCATTCATTTTCCATCCCGAAACGCACACACCGATCTCATCTTAAGATATTTTCTCCCAAATACCAACCTTCCTGCCTTTCAGTTCCTGTTCATCCAGTTTGTTCCACTGTTGATGGTAATGACTGCGGGCAATATGGGATTGTCTTAAGAAACAGGTGTACTGCACTTGGGTTAGAGGGACACACTGGTTAAACAGAAACTGAAATGCAGGATGGTAGCTTCTCGAGTGGTACCTATAGATGAGATCCGTGAGAGTTTATCAGGATGGAAAATATTGGTGGTTGATGTGGTGAAGGCACAATGAACACAAATTCAAATATGTAATATGCTCTGATATTGAATTTTTTGACATGCCATTTTGTTCGATGCAGTTCTTGTACAATTTTTGTTCGATGACTTTCATATTTTCAGGGTCTGTCAAGGACATGTTGAAGTAAATCTGTGAGAATTTTGAAAGAGATCGGCTCATCAGCAGCTGAGATACTTTTCGTCAAAGTTGGGGACGTTTTTTGGGAACACCTGATATATATATGATTTTTACTTCTCTAAATGCCGACTACAATCGATAAAATGAGGAGTACAACAAAACTAAAAGCTAAACCATACAGGACTCCCTCCACCAAATCATTTGCCGTACCTTTCATGTTAATCGCGATATTCAACCAATCCCATTGAAAACTTTGTAATATGTCACGTAAAAGTCTGACCAATATTCAGTGTCTGCTCAAAAACTCAACTTATTCTACAGCATCAAATTTCATTTTATTTACCAATATCTAAAAGATATGACAATTTCACACATCAAAATCCAAATCCAGATAAAAAAAAAAAATGGCATGCAAAAACGAAAAAAGGGGAGAAGGAGATTTCGAAAAATGCGAGGGACTATATTCGTATGGAATCATTCATTCATTTGCATGAGATATAATGAGGGAGTGAGTCCAACAAAATCTAACAACAAACACAAATATTATAGAGTTAATTCCCTTCACCTAGTCTAGATCAAATTTAAATAAATAAATGTTATCTTATATGGCAAACAATAAATCGTATTCTCATACAATCTGCTACATAACCGGCAACATTTGTCATCATTACCCCTCGGTGGTAGGTAAAAGTATGTATAACACGACAAACAAATTATAATGGAGCTTTACCTCCTACTCTTATAAATCTTTTTGGGCATGCATTGTGCAACGAGGAAATTTTGCCCGGCCAGTCACAATAGCGTATTCCTTTTCTCGATTTCACACTGTTGAGGAACCTAAAACACATGGGGCCTCAATATCCCTTTAATATAGATAAGGACAGCGGCATTAACCTGCTCTTATTTTCGATTTCCTATTGTCGGGGGATCTTTAACGTAGCACACGGGACCTCGGTTTATGTCCTATACGAATGACTAGACGTTTTTTCCATTTCAGCCCCTCCGACCCATCACTGACAGGGGGAAGATATCGTAACAGATCTTTCCATGATTCACATAAAAAATATTTTTCCTTGTTCAAGAATCAAAATTAACAATTTTTTTTATTCAACGTTCCAATCTTATCTTGTCTGTACGAGTTTAATTAGATGCTGAAATGGCGGTGTAAAACTCGACAATATCAGTTAATATTAATCTGTACTATAATACCCAAGTTATAGCCTACAACCAATCGTAGAAATGAGGGTATTTAAAATCACAACTAAACGACGGCTGATAAAAAGGAAGTGTGCTCGTCAGATTTATAAAATATCATGATAAAATAGCCTCCAACTCTCCAAGGGACTTAACTCTCATAATGTTTGCTAATTCTAACACCGGATGATGTCCATTTGACTCGAGGCTATTTCCTCGAAATGATTTCTCGCTTTACTTCATGCTTAATGAAACAGTCATTAAAGATTAAGTCGGCCATTAGATGCGAAACTACGGCTTACTTTCCAGTTAATGCCATTAAATACGAAACTTGGACGATCTTTAACTTTTACGACTTCATTTGAAAGAGATGAGAGGTTTCTCTAATAATTACCTTTATTAATCTCTAATGAGGAATAAAGAGATGAAGCTTTAAACCCTTCATGTTGATATGGCCAGCAAATTATCGACTTCTTCTACTCAACAAAAGTCGATAGACTGATAGACACAATCATGGGGGCAATTTGTCTGTGGCAGTCTTAGTCTGGTTATGTAGGACCAGATATTCTTAAAAGTAATTTCAATCACATCTAAATGAATAATTCAGTTGAAGACACAAACGACAATTAGTTATGTATAGATAAATAATAAAACCCAAGCACAAATCTTGAAATCCATGTAAACATATAGGCATTAAATTGGTTTAGTTTAAACATATTTTATTGAGATTCTCAAAAGGATTGGTAGCAGTTAATGGACTTTCATTTGAGGAAGTATATCAATAATTGAGTAAATATTTCATAATGAAAAGTGGTACCAGGTGTCTAGAGTTAGCATACCCTTCTTGGTGCCACCCCACCCAATGATATGACTTTAAGAGCCTAATGATTTATGTCAATTTTAATGTTTATCAAAATCAAGAGAACTCTTCTCAAATTCTAACTGTAATAATTAGGTCAATACAGGTTATTGTAAAGCTGCACTACACGAATAAGAAACAGAAGGCCGAAGCCGTTCTTTCTGCCTTTAAAAAATATGTTGTATATAATACAGCGCTGCTAGTTAGTTTAAAATTCCTTGAAATTTAGAAATGTGCAAATATGAGGTACAATAATAAAAATCCGTACAAGCAAAACAATTCCGTTAATCAGAAATCTCGTCCAGACAAAATCGGGTGCAATACTTATATAGTAGTGGTATACGAGCAGTACCATCAGGTGTTTCGAAAAGAGTAAGCATGGTTACAAGCTAGGTTCCTTGGGAGGAATCTTCCTTCCTACATACGCCTCTGATATAGATTCTGGAACAAAATCGTTTTAACCAGACAGGGTATGCTTACTCTTCTGGACACCTGATACCACTGATAATTACTCATGTATGATTTAACTGCAAACAGTAGTGTTTCGGCCTTCTGGGCCTCATCAGTGCAGTGCTGATACTGGAGTTGAAGTTTGTTTCGGCCTCCTGGGCCTCATCAGTGCAGTGCTGATACTGGAGTTGAAGTTTGTTCCGGCCTTCTGGGCCTCATCAGTGCAGTGCTGATACTGAAGTTGAGGTTTGTTTCGGCCTTCTGGGCCTCATCAGTGCAGTGCTGATACTGGAGTTGAGGTTTGTTTCGGCCTTCTGGGCCTCATCAGTGCAGTGCTGATACTGGAGTTGAGGTTTGTTTCGGCCTTCTGGGCCTCATCAGTGCAGTGATGATACTGGAGTTGAGGTTTGTTTCGGCCTTCTGGGCCTCATCAGTGCAGTGCTGATACTGGAGTTGAGGTTTGTTTCGGCCTTCTGGGCCTCATCAGTGCAGTGCTGATACTGGAGTTGAAGTTTGTTTCGGCCTTCTGGGCCTCATCAGTGCAGTGCTGATACTCGAGTTGAGGTTTGGTTATATAGCCATATGTAAGATTTATATAATTTTACATGTGAAAAGTTCATAAGCTGTTACCTATGTTTCGTCAAATTGCTTTTTGAATTTCGGGTTTGCGGTTTGGATCGTAAGTACTTGGTTTCTTTATTAAACAATGTCCTAGCACTTGGTCTCTTTGAACTTCACCATTTATTCGATTCGGATGTTGTTTTGTTTAAATGAAGTAATGTATAATACAATTTGCAAAAGCAATTAAAAGAATTCGTCCAAAGAAAAATAAAAGCAACTGCCTTCCAAAACTAAGAGATGAGATAACTTCCAATAAATTAATGAATCTACCAATCGTAGGTGGTAAAGTTATCACGACTGTTACAAATTTCAATGCTTCTATGTCTTTCCATTGAGAATAAAACTTTTTAGAAAACTGAAATCAGTGATTAGAGTTAGATTAAGGTATGTCAGTATGTAACGAATGTTTTATTGTCGTTTAAAGTTAAAATGAAGCTAGAAAGCTTTGTCAAAGATCGGCCGATACATCATTCAAAACGCTGACATTTACTGAGAGCTTTAAGGCGTTGAAACCTTTTCATTAAATACTGCTGACAAATTGAATACTATTCCTGAAGACTTTACTTTCGATAAAATGTACCATTTACTTTTAATTTGTGATTTTATAGACCGTTAAAGAAATTACTAGTTTGTCAATTCTGGAGAATATGTAGGATGCTTACATTGATTAACAAATCAGCTAATTGGCACTTTTCAGTCTGCAATGAGAGTGATGTTTTTTTTAAAGACGAAGTTGTCATGTTAATATAATTCTATAATTCTCGACTATTATTCTGTAGACCAAATCAATGTCAGGTTAAAAGCCTTCATTTACTCGTAAATAACCACACAATCATTACAGCCTTCAAGTCAACAGAGTTTCCGGTTTGGCATCCTGATGTTCCTCGACTCGGAAACCTCGAACAATACTCAAACATCTTTTCATCTGAGTTCGGTTTCAATTAACACGTCGCTTTCCATTAGAACTGTTTCAGACAGGAGAGAACTGACATTAAAATTTAACAATGAAATCTAATAAACAAAGAAAGATTTTCACTTTTGAAAAACTTTGTCAGTAAAATCTTTATTTCAACAGACAAAGATCACGCTGTGATAAAATGTCAAGTTAATGTACACGGCAACAGATTACAAAAGACTAACATTTTACTTTAATTCACTCCGTGGAAATCAAAGTGTGCAGTTAATACGACATAAATACTCCTTCACGATCACAAACACTCGGGGATTTTAATCAGTTGATTGAAAAAGCTTGGATTAAAACTTTCAAATTGTAAAATTCTTATCGCAATGACGACTCGTGTTTGACCACAAGATAAAGGTCAGCTCAATCCGTATTCCAACAAGCATGCAAAAATACACGACTGCAGACCATATTCTTATTGTCATTACTTCCACAAGACAGAAGACAGCAATTAACATTCCAACAAGCATAAACAAAAATACACAGCTAAGGATGTATGAATCGTTCGTTATGTTTGCCATCAACACGGATCATTGGGAAATTACGGTCCCAATGCACACCACAGAAGTGTCGAGTTTGATTTCTGTCAATGTAAAATTCCAGATCTATGACAACTATCGTAAGAATTTTAGAGAAAGATCCCAGAAAACAGAATCAGCACACCCCTGTCTCTTTTCAAATATTTTTTATTTGCTATTTTTGTATCTTTATAAATATTAAGAGCATCAGGGCGACAACATACCTAGCTTCCCCCTTATTACCGTCTTCAGAGAAGGTTTCAGCACTTATCATACGTCTCGGCATGTTCCTTCAGCAACGTTAGACATTGGCATTATCTACCGTTGCTGGATTGACGGGGTTTTCTCGTCATTAACAACTAATAACCTCGTTTTAAAAACACTACGTCACGTTCATTTTATGACCGTTGAGACTCGATTATCACAAGGTAAATTTTCTACAAGAAAGACAAGACAGTCATTCGAAAGTTTTCCCGCAATAATTTGTTACAAGGAATATAACTGGTCGAACAATAATCGTTCGACCAATCAAAATTAATGACGAGAATGTCTTATCATGATAGCAACGGATTAATGTAATGAAATGAAATGATAGCCGTTGCTAAAGGAACATGACGTCTCGGAAGCATTCTTAAAGTGTAAGAAAGGAGCACTACGATGACAATACTCAGGTTAAGGGTTAGATAAAAGTGCTTGGAATGGTAATAAATACAAATCCGTGCAAACAGGACAAGCAAACAATATCACGTAAAAAGGACTGGCAAAATCTAGTGCAATAGTTGTAACTTAGTGGACTCCTCCAAAGAGAAGTACCATCAGGTGTTTTGAAAGACTATAAGTATGGTCTGCTTCGAGCCCAACACTCGCTCTATTATTAAAGTCCAGAATGATTTCGGTCATTATTTCGAGTGCAGAGATTATTTAGCAGTGGATTCCTCCAAGGAGGTGTACCATCAGTTTTTGAAAAGACTAAGCTCTGCTTTGCGTGCGAGACCTGCCATACTATTTAATTCAAAATGCATTTGGTTATAATTGTCACAGATTAACGATATTCTGTTATATTGTTATTAAAATAAAGAAGTAAATTTCAATGACTGGACGGTCGTTATTCTATTTCATCCTGGACAATCTCATTACTTGCTCCAGAAACCTTAACAATTACCCAGTATTCTCAAGGCATCCAGTTAGTTCTGCTACTGGCGACACTCTGACCTCTAACATAACTTGCTGTTGGTAAAAACAAAATAAAGACAATGACGTTGTTTCTAGGCCTCGTGGCAGGTGTATTTCTGTCCACACACACTAGAAACATCTCGTAATTGACGTAGTATTTGTAATTGGAAGATGATATTTCATTTTGTCCTTTATATTATTTGGTTTATTATGTCACACCTTCGTCAACTGAGTTTAGTTAAATGTCAACTCAGATCTGTTTTGATTGTTATAATGTAACAGGAATTATTTTTGTATTTTAAAATCTGGGCCATGACGTTAATAATGTGCTCTGATGGTACGGGAATCCATACAAATTTATTTGAGAGTTTTAATTGTCAACCTTTTACAGAAGTAAATGTTTGGTAACAATGAATTGTTTCGGTTCCCATTGCTCCTTTATACAATCAAATACATCTGAACCTGGTTCTTCAGTTTGACGTTATGTTAACATTGGCGGCACAGGGCTGTCAACATTAGGAGGCTGCACCAGCATTAGCAGCAGGGCGCACCTGATTGCGGCTGACTCTTAAACTGTTGCGGTTCCCATATGGAAGGTAATGAAATAATGCTAGTGTATAGTATTCTTCAATTTTAGAGACAGACCTGGCGCTATATTCAACCATTGGTGATCTATTTAACGACAAGATATAGAACCGGGTCCCGGGCCCAGTTTCACAAAATTTTAACTAAGATAAAATCCATATTTTAAGAAATACAATAATCTGATTGGATAATAAAACAACATTTAAAATCGATTTTAGTGATTGACCAATCAGAAGACTGGAACACTAAAATTATCCTAAGTTAGGATTTTGTGAAACTGGCCCCTGGTCGTTCGGATAGGAATTTACATTTTGCTACAGGCTGTACTTCCTTAAGAACCCTCCACAATCGAATTAAAAAAAAAATATAGGCGAACGCTGCATTGGTAGTAATATTTAGTTATGATACATGTATATCATGGTCGACGACAGTAAAATCAGGCGAAAATTGGTCGGACTAAAATTATTTTCGTTACTCATTGTTTTATGCATTTGTGAATTTCCTTTCAATGAGCCCAAAACATCAAAAATATAACCCATGTCTAAATGAATATCGTTGAGTTGTGTTTTATTTCGAGATTGATAATGATTAAACAAACTGAATATAAATCTCCAATAATTCAGCTCAATTCGTCGTCTAATTGTTAATAATTATATTATATATTGTAAGATGAGATCTCATTAAAATATGATTCCATTTTTTACAAGAATTAACAGCCTATCATTTATTACTGATATAGAATTGATTGAACATAATTTCATGGCGTCCTCAACAAAAGATGTCTTAATGATGATAAATGTCTGATGTAAGCCGCCATCTTGGAAGCACCTGTTCAAGCAGAGCTAATCATATACATTAGAATTAGTTTCGTAATTTTATATCTTGAGAATTGTGGTTGAATATAAACGTGTATTGTTTATAGTAATTAACATGTAAGACTTCACCTGAGACGGAAATTATGTTATTATCTCCACTTAACAAGCTCTTCAAATTAAAGATAAAGACGTTCACAGTTTAATTGAAGTGGCTATGGAGAGTAGATAATGACAATGGATGTGTCGAGATTTTATAATGGGTAATTTAACAATATGTATACCTAAATATAGAAAACAACATTGTTACAACTATACTATTGTGTGAAATTCATTGTTACTGACTGACTTCTCTTACACCTGATGCTAATCTGTTTGTCATTTAGATCTTCGCCTTATCTCTGCTTCTTAGTGTCCATATAGGTAATAAGTTTCTCTATCCCTGGTTCTCTGTATCCACATGGCAGTTCATTAACAGTTAGTGAACATATCCCTTTAAAGTAATACAACCACTTAGGATGAACAAAAAAATAAAGTTCTCAAACTTGGTCAATAAGGGTATTTATTACATACATGTGTAATACTATGACAGCCAATCATTGAATACAAGCCCATGTAATAATTGAATCCATATTCAACGGTCATTGAATACGGTCGGAACTATTTTTCTACTGACTCGCGAATGACGCCATCTTGTTTCTTTTTATCTCACTTAGAATATTCCCAGTTGCATTACAAGTTTCAATTAAAACAAATGATGATGAATTAAAATAAATTCTTAATTTAAAACATGTCCTAACAAAAATAGTCTACAAAACCCATAAAGAACACCGTAATTAATGTTTTTGAAAGCAAAATAGCCTTGGTTACGTGTTGAACGGCATTGGGAATAGCCTATTTATAGCCGGAAATTTCTGAGTCTAATAATAATTTTGGAAATCCCCTTTTTAGGCTAGTAGTCTCTATCACCTAGGCGTAAGACTACTTCTCTCATAACCTTATCGCACAATTTTTGTTGTACGTTTTTTAGTGTACATGAAAAACCTACACTCCATTCAAAACAATCAACGATAGTGTATGTAATAAAAGTAGAACTGCACACGAGTCTATAGGAATTCAATATTGCACTCGGGGCTTGGCGGCGGGATATCACTCGTGTGCTACGCACACTCGTGATATCCCTACGCCAAGCCCCTCATGCAATATTGAATTCCTATAGACACGTATGTGCAGTTCTACTATTATATTCATGAACAGTGTTTACAGTATACAAATAGAATCCAATAAACCCGTAAAACGTAAATTTCAATAACAGGTTATACTAAAAAAAAAACTTGAAATTTGATTAAGCGTTTAAAAACTACTGTATATAAACATAGTTTTCTGGATTTATCAGATTATTTAGGTAATCTGTTTTATAGTTATGCCACCACGTAAGTCCCCTGATGAGTAAATACTCTTATTCAACAAGTTTGAAAATTTAGATTTTTGTATTATTCTAACTTTAAATATATCTATAAGTTCAAATTTATATTGTTAAAACCATTAGTTGGTCTTCAATATTTATTATGTAACATTTTATGTATCTTGTATTTTTCAATCTGTATTTAATGCAGTATAAATTTGCTACATATGTTCAGATTTGCTATTTGATGGTTTGCTATCGTAATGAGGTGGTGTCAAAAGTTGTGAATTAAGATCAATAAATATTATTTTCATATCATATACTAGAGTTTTTAGTATTCAAACTATTAAGATCTGTTCTTTTTTTCCTTTTAAAATTGTTACTTTCCATTTGGTATATTATTTGTTTTTGTATTATTAGTGAATGTATGTAAATTGTATGCTGTAATACAAATACAATAAATATCTTATCTTATTTTAATGGAAGAATTGCCACCAATACTGTTCATAATATCGGGTTGAAGAAATCAATGGAACACAGAAGAAAAACAAAATGCTGACAATCAAATTTGTCTTTTCCCATGTACACCATGGTTCGACATCATACATATGCATCTGGGTACGAGGCAATAAATTGATGAAAACGAAATGAAATGGAGTTTTACGTTCTGTTTCTTCTTGTATTGGCTAATAAGAATTGGCAAACGCCGGGAAATGTTGTAAGAAAAGAGGCATTAGCCTACTCGTGTTTTCGATTTCCAACTACCTGTAACACACGGGGCCTCGGTTTATTGTCCCAGCCGAACGACAAGATGCTCTTTCCGTATCAGCCCCTTCAACCTGCATCACTGACATGGGGGGACATAAATTAATGAAAAAGATAGTTTATGTAAGAAAGTATTGAATTTAAGAAGAGAGTGAAGGTCTAGTTGAAATTGAGTCGATAAAGCGATAAATGAACAATTTGACGGTGTATTCCTGCCGGTCTGGTGTGTTGAATAGACCTACAAACCCCGGGAGTATTCACTCACTGGAGCGATAAATATATATCGACAGTAATGATACCAATGGCGCCCTCTAGTTTTCTTTCATGGTGGATAACAAATGTTTAAGAACTCATTAAAATCTCCAACTTGACAAATAAATTGACTTGAAATTAGTTTTTATCATTTGTATCAACTGTTGATATTGTTGTGAGATGTTACGGGTTATTAAACATCAGTTCGACGTTTATAGTCGTTATTCTGGGTATAGTGTAACCTGGTCGCCCACCCTCGTTTTATTTATCAGTCACCCCAGGAACTCGAGTGTCGCTTTATTAGCTAAGTATGCTAAAGCATCATTAGTAGGCTTATAGTATTTAATATTTGATATATTTTGTAACTTTCTTCAATAATATATAAGAAGAAATGACTCGTGTAGATCAAAATTCGTCCCGATTCCAATTTATAATTCATACAATGTCGTTCAAGCTAAGTCTGTAGTAAAAATCCGTACAAGCAAAACAATTCCGTTAATCAATATCGCATTCAAAAACCTGGCAAAATCGAGAGTAATAGTTATATAGTAGTGGACTACCTCGAAGAGAAGTACCATCGGGTGAAGCATCATTTTCTTTTATCTTAAGTAGACTTACAGCATTAAATATTTGATGTATTCAATATATTGCCAATGTGTTTACGTGGATTTGTTGTACGGTTGGGATCGTTCGCGCTTACCGGTTTGAATATTATATAAAATGAAATAACTCGTATATACCAAAATTCATCATTAATCCAAACCCAATGAAGTTTAAATTTGGTTTGAAAGCTTAGCTGCTACCAGTAGATTGTTACAGATTTCAAGTTTCCCTTTGTTCGGAATGTTAGTACCTTTATTTTATTATAAATAAAAGTTTAGTCCTATTTAATTGAGATATTGAGATATCTTTTCTGTTGTATGTGCTCGCTTAAATCTTAGCTGATCTAAATCTTTCAAAAATTAACTAACATTTTATTAATTTACTTATTTATTAATTTTATTAATATCAATCACTTGATAACGTTACCTGTATGTGTAATGAAACGTTGTGTTCAATAATAAAATAGAAGTCTATATCCATAAAAACTGTTATTTCTTAATTTTATTAATTGTTACTAATTAGAAAGGTGTATTATGGTCACGTCTATTGTCAGATATTACATGGCTACTTTCAGTTTGTTTACCATAAGGTACAGCTGATAATATTCTCGCTAGCTATAGGTATACACAAGGTGTAAGTGATAAATTAGCCGTCTAATGAGTCTATCCCCTTCATAATCCCAGCATGGAACATCATCTTTTATCATTCGTCTTTTGATGTGGAAACTTTCTTTATAGTCTGTAGTGAGTAGTACCCTTTAAACTAGCAGTATCATTATCACTTATATTCAAACAAAGAAAAAGAAGAACTAATTTAACGAATATTGCTACAAACTGTGATTTTAACTTGGTATTGATCATTTCCGATGAAGATAGAGACGTAAAGATGAGATGTAGGCGTCACGTGACGTCGGTAATAAAATAAAAGTAGAGACTTGTTCTGACAATATACCACCCCAGCATGACGTCACTAGAGTTATTTCAGGGTAATTATTGCCGGTGTTCTGTCGTCAATCTCCAGACTTCAAACTGCCTGATTTCTTCTATTCATAACGATACGATCAGATCTTTCTCCTTTCTACAACATAATAGTCTAATCAGTCGGACATCTAGTCCCTGTGTAACAATCAGCTGGATGTCGGACCCCTGTGGAACTTCTTCAATTTCCGTTCTAGACACGATGTATGGAAAACGCCAAGCAGCTATTAATACCTGGTGAATTTTCTCAGAGTAAAAAAATAAAAAAGATGGCCATCTAAATAATTTCAGCAATTAATTTACGATCGACTTATTAACTTTAAAACCAGCCAGAGGCTTCTTGGTTGTAATAGGTTCAATTTAGAAAACGGACAAAGTTTACTTTGTTTATGTATAGTACATTAAGAATAATAAAACCCAAACCGTTAAACAAACCTCAAAATGCATGTAAAGATTTGAAATACAGTGGTTGAATTGAAACTAAACGAGTAAATATTTTAAATGTATAATTTAAACACATTTTAAAGTTTCAAAATGTTCATTACTACAATGTTTTCTGCCTGTCGGGACCAATTATTAGTGTCGTAATTCGGAATACATAGATTGTCGGAATACTAAGAGTTTTTTAAACTGACATAAGAAGGAATTCAATCGGGACCAGATATTGATGTCGGATTATGCAGAATGTCGTAGTACTCAGATGTCGGAAATGACAGAGTACACTGTACTTGGAATATGTAAACTAGCCACAGGCCACTTGGTCGTATTATTTTCAACCTAACATCATTATGTTTTATTGTATATATTATGTACAGTGTATTGGGGGAACCAGGATACTTTATACAATTGATAAACCTACATATGGACAATGGTGAAGATTGCAGTCAGGCTCTGCATGATTCGATGCTTTGAACGTTTACATTTGTAGAATTTGACCTTATTACTTTATTATTACAGTTATCATAATTTTGACAGAGTTATGTCCCTTAATGTTGAATTTTATGTTTATAAATATAAAATAACCTCTCTTTAAAGTTAAACATTGAGTTTGTGACGTAATTCATTAACCTATTGACGCCATTGAACAGCAGTTGCGGATGTTGCGCTTACTCTTCTAGGTAGATGACAAGTTAACGTTCGCTTTCAGTGGATGCCGATATCGCAAACAAGGTAGATGACAAGATAACGTTCGCTTCCAGTGGATGCTGATATCACAGACTAGGTAGTCGTTGGTAGATGACAAGTTAACGTTCGCTTCCAGTGGATGCTGATATCACAGACTAGGTAGTTGTTGGTAGATGACAAGATAACGTTCGCTTCCAGTGGATGCTGATATCACAGACTAGGTAGTTGTTGGTAGATGACAAGTTAACGTTCACTTCCAGTGGATGCTGATATCACAGACCAGGTAGTTGTTGGTGGATGACAAGTTAACGTTCGCTTCCAGTGGATGCTGATATCACAGACTAGGTAGTTGTTGCTAGATGAGAAGTTAATGCTCTCTTCCAGTGGAAGCTGATATCACAGACTAGGTAGTTGTTGGTGGATGACAAGTTAACGTTCGCTTCCAGTGGATGCTGATATCTCAAACTAGGTAGTTGTTGGTAGATGACAAGTTAACGTTCGCTTCCAGTGGATGCTGATATCGCAAACAAGGTAGATGACAAGATAACGTTTGCTTTCGGTTAACTGATATCACAGACTAGGTAGTTGTTGGTGGATGACAAGTTAACGTTCACTTCCAGTGGATGCTGATATCACAGACTAGGTAGTTGTTGGTAGATGACAAGTTAACGTTTGCTTTCGGTTAACTGATATCACAGACTAGGTAGTTGTTGGTGGATGACAAGTTAACGTTCGCTTCAAGTGGATGCTGATATCACAAGAGTAGGTAGTTGTTGGTGGATGACAAGTTAACGTTCGCTTCCGAAGGATGCTGATATCGTAACAGTCGATGCCATGGAAATATGACATTTAAACCCAACAGGTAATTATAAGAACATGTCAACAAGTCTAGTTACTGTAAACAGTTGATTATTACAACTACCCACTCTAATTATCTCCCTTGAACTGGCTCTAGTGATGTAATATAATTAGCTAAATGAGAGAAATGGTTGACGTGGATTGGAAACAGTGATGATAATAATAATACTGTAATATTTATAATGAGATCGTTTAGTTGATTGAAATCTCATAAATAATAATTCTAGTTCTACACCTGTATTAATTTTATATTTTCCTACCTGCCTGAAACACTGTCAACACCTGAAGATGACAATGTAGATTGTTGAAACGTTGTTTTATAAAACTAAGGAGTATCCTTGTGTTTGTTATTTAAGATGTTAGTTATTATCCGTTTTTAAAATGTCGTTCATTTCGTTTGTTACCTTCCGTTTTAATAAGTATTTCCAATAACATGTTGTTGTATGTTTCCTTGTTTTTTCCAAACTAAGACTCTTGCTACTTTATTATTTTCGTTTCACCATTAGTGCTATTGTTATACATTATACCATGTTTACTCTTTTCAAATCGCCTGATGGTATCTCTCTTTGTAAGAGTCCACTTCTGTACAAATTGCTTTCGATTTTACCATGTCTTGGATGCGATTTTAATATTCGGAATTGTCTTGCTTGTCCGGATTTTTATAATACATTATTTGAGTTTATGTGGACTTAGTTTAAACAATTGTTTTTTTTTCTTATATCAGTATTTTATTCGTTTTGTTTGATAACCTCGTCAGTAAATTTCAATCTTGATAAAACCACTAGAATGCCAGGATATTTTGTAAAATGGAAAATGATTGAAAGAAGATAAAAGATGGAAGAATAAGCTTGGAGAAGAAATACGCGGCTAATCTTCTAAGCTTGCTTTTAGTGTAAATTATATCGGATTGTCCTGTCACAAGTAATTCATTATAATTTTCTTATTAAATGGTTTTCTTCCAGTTGTTATATTCCCTTAGCTGGCCTCAATCACATGATCTGACAAATTTTCAAACAACTCAGTCCTTATAGTTCAGACCCAAAACTTTAACTCAAAAGACATTATCTGTGCAATTCCAGTGATGTTACATACCAATATTAAAATGCAGTTTTAAGCCTAACAGTTCTGAATGTCCAAAATATCGTTTGTAGTATTGTTTTGCTATCTCGTATTTACCATGATGTTACGTCTTCAGTCTTAGATGTAAATGTCCGTTACATCAGAAATAACTCTAATCAGACAGAAGTATGAATACATATCACTTGTATCTTGATTTAGTTTTATATGACAAACAATAATGTAACTTTGAGATGATAATGAGTTTTTAGAATAAAGTATTGTACACATTGACAACAACATTCCACAACATGTTGCCGAAATACCAAGTTGTCGAAAATGTTGTCAGTGTGTACAGTTCGGAAACATTCGGCAACATGTTGTCCAATTGTTGCCCAACATGTTGTTGAATTTATCCAATTAGAAATTGCCTATAAATCCCATGATGTAAATGGAATCGGAGCGACCACCAATGAATAGTAAGAATTTGCGAAACATATTATAGATGAATGGGTGTTATACGTAATATTCCTTGGTCATTGAGTAGTATAACATCCCGAGACCAGAGAGGGGCAATCACAGAAACTTTAAAAGATGTTTAATATTTTATCTAAACTGGTATGCTCTTCAGTGAAAATCCAAGGATTACCAAATATCTTAAAATCGAGTAGAACATTTTGGAAAATTCAAGAACTTTGAAATGTATTGCCCATTATGAGGTCTATTTGGGTGTATAACGGAACTTAGGGTCATTGAATTGTTCAAAAACTTTTGAGCATCAAGAGTGGATGAACATCATTTAACTTAAGGGTACAGTGACGAACATTTTTATATCACCGAGAGTGGTTGAACATTTTTTGATCGAAGGGTACAGTGACGAACATTTTTATATCACCGAGAGTGGTTGAACATTTTTTGATCAAAGGGTACAGTAACGAACATTTTTATATCACCCAGAGTGGTTGAACATTTTTTTTATCTGAGGGCCCAGTAAAGAACATTTTTATATCACCGAGAGTGGGTGAACATTTTTTTGATCGAAGGGTACAGTAACGAACATTTTTAAATCACCCAGAGTGGTTGAACATTTTTTTGATCGAAGTACAGTAACGAACATTTTTAAATCACCCAGAGTGGTTGAACATTTTTTTGATCGAAGGGTACAGTAACGAACATTTTTATGTCACCGAGAGTGGTTGAAAATTTTTTTTTATCTGAGGGCCCAGTAAAGAACATTTTTATATCACCGAGAGTGGTTGAACATTTTTTAATCGAAGGGTACAGTAACGAACATTTTTAAATCACCCAGAGTGGTTGAACATCATTTGATCGAAGGGTACAGTAAAGAACATTTTTATATCACCGAGAGTGGTTGAACATTTTTTTGATCGAAGGGTACAGTAACGAACATTTTTATATCACCGAGAGTGGTTGAACATTTTTTAATCAAAGGGTACAGTAAAGAACAAATTTACATTGACGAGAGTGGTTGAACATTTTTTGATTGAAGGGTACAGTAACGAACATTTTTATATCACCGAGAGTGGTTGAACATTTTTTGATCGAAGGGTACAGTAACGAACATTTTTATATCATCGAGAGTGTTGCACATTTTTTTGATCGAAGGGTACAGTAACGAACATTTTTATATCATCGAGAGTGTTGCACATTTTTTTGATCGAAGGGTACAGTAACGAACATTTTTATATCATCGAGAGTGTTGCACATTTTTTTGATCGAAGGGTACAGTAACGAACATTTTTATATCATCGAGAGTGGTTGAACATTTTTTAATCAAAGGGTACAGTAAAGAACAAATTTACATCGACGAGAGTGGTTGAACATTTTTTGATCGAAGGGTACAGTAAAGAACAAATTTACATCGACGAGAGTGGTTGCACATTTTTTAATAATCGAAGGGTACAGTAACGAACAAATTTACATCGACGAGAGTGGTTGCACATTTTTTAATAATCGAAGAGTACAGTAACGAACATTGTTAAATCACCCAGAGTGGTTGAACATTTTTTGATTGAAGGGTACAGTAACGAACATTTTTAAATCACCCAGAGTGGTTGAACATTTTTTTGATCGAAGGGTACAGTAACGAACATTTTTAAATCACCCAGAGTGGTTGAACATTTTTTTGATCGAAGGGTACAGTAACGAACATTTTTATATCACCGAGAGTGGTTGAACATTTTTTGATTGAAGGGTACAGTAACGAACATTTTTATATCACCGAGAGTGGTTGAACATTTTTTGATTGAAGGGTACAGTAACGAACATTTTTAAATCACCCAGAGTGGTTGAACATTTTTTGATTGAAGGGTACAGTAACGAACATTTTTATATCACCGAGAGTGGTTGAACATTTTTTGATTGAAGGGTACAGTAACGAACATTTTTAAATCACCCAGAGTGGTTGAACATTTTTTTGATCGAAGGGTACAGTAAAGAACATTTTTAAATCACCGAGAGTGGTTAAACATTTTTTAATAATCGAAGGGTACAGTAACGAACATCTTTAAATCACCAAGAGTGGTTGAACATTTTTTGATCGAAGGGTACAGTAAAGAACATTTTTATATCACTGAGAGTGGTTGAACATTTTTTGATCGAAGGGTACAGTAAAGAACAAATTTACATCGACGAGAGTGGTTGCACATTTTTTAATAATCGAAGGGTACAGTAACGGCAGGGGCGGACTGGGCCGCATGGCTACATGGCTAAAGCCATGCGGGCCGGTGTGCACGGGGCCGGTTTGTGAAAAATGACAAAAAAAAATATTTATATTTTGAAAAAAAAAATGGGTATACTCAAAATTTTAAAAGAAAGTGGCCGAAATCCGCTGGAGGCGCTCGGAAATCACCTTTATGGCAGTCATTTTTCAAATTTTGTTTTAGGAGAACCCCTTAAGCAGTGGCGGATCCAGGGGGGGTGGGCGTAGAGGGCGTACTTTAACTTTGTCTTTTTTTTCTTTTTTTTCGTTAAGAATGGGGAGAATACGAAATCAAAAATGTCTAACCCATTACCGTTTACAATAAAACATACATGGTCCACGTCAGAAACCGTTAAATTAGTACAATTTATACTTATTCTATGTTTTTAAGCCAAAAAAAAGGTAAAAAAAAATTTCGCCTCGCTTCACTCGGCCAAAAATTGGATCATCGCCCTCCCCCCTTTGCAAAAACGTGCAAACGCCCCTATTAAGACCCTTACGCTCTGGATTGGTGCTTTGCCCGCCACACTTAAGTGGGCCGGTTAATGGAAAAAAACCATGGCCGCGTCACGGCCCCAGTCCGCCCCTGAGTAACGGACATTTTTATATCACCGAGAGTGGTTGAACATTTTTTAATCGAAGGTACAGTGACGAACATTTTTATGTCACCGAGAGTGGTTGAACGTTTTTTGATCGAAGGGTATAGTAAAGAACAAATTTACATCGACGAGAGTGGTTGAACATTTTTTGATCGAAGGGTTCAGTAACGAACATTTTTATATCATCGAGAGTGGTTGAACATTTTTTAATAATCGAAGGGTACAGTAAAGAACAAATTTACATCGACGAGAGTGGTTGAACATTTTTTGATCGAAGGGTACAGTAACGAACATTTTTAAATCACCCAGAGTGGTTGAACATTTTTTGATCGAAGGGTACAGTAAAGAACAAATTTACATCGACGAGAGTGGTTGAACATTTTTTAATCAAAGGGTACAGTAAAGAACAAATTTACATTGACGAGAGTGGTTGAACATTTTTTGATTGAAGGGTACAGTAACGAACATTTTTATATCACCGAGAGTGGTTGAACATTTTTTGATCGAAGGGTACAGTAACGAACATTTTTATATCATCGAGAGTGTTGCACATTTTTTTGATCGAAGGGTACAGTAACGAACATTTTTATATCACCGAGAGTGGTTGAACATTTTTTGATCGAAGGGTACAGTAACGAACATTTTTATATCATCGAGAGTGTTGCACATTTTTTTGATCGAAGGGTACAGTAACGAACATTTTTATATCACCGAGAGTGGTTGAACATTTTTTGATCGAAGGGTACAGTAACGAACATTTTTATATCATCGAGAGTGTTGCACATTTTTTTGATCGAAGGGTACAGTAACGAACATTTTTATATCATCGAGAGTGTTGCACATTTTTTTGATCGAAGGGTACAGTAACGAACATTTTTATATCATCGAGAGTGGTTGAACATTTTTTAATCAAAGGGTACAGTAAAGAACAAATTTACATCGACGAGAGTGGTTGCACATTTTTTAATAATCGAAGGGTACAGTAACGAACAAATTTACATCGACGAGAGTGGTTGAACATTTTTTGATTGAAGGGTACAGTAACGAACATTTTTATATCACCGAGAGTGGTTGAACATTTTTTGATCGAAGGGTACAGTAACGAACATTTTTATATCACCGAGAGTGGTTGAACATTTTTTAATAATCGAAGGGTACAGTAACGAACATTTTTAAATCACCCAGAGTGGTTGCACATTTTTTAATAATCGAAGGGTACAGTAACGAACATTTTTATGTCACTGAGAGTGGTTGAACATTTTTTGATCGAAAGGTACAGTAACGAACATTTTTATATCGACGAGAGTGGTTGAACATTTTTTTGATCGAAGGGTACAGTAAAGAACAAATTTACATCGACGAGAGTGGTTGCACATTTTTTAATCGATGGGTACAGTAACGAACATTTTTATATCATCGAGAGTGGTTGAGCATTTTTTGATCAAAGGGTACAGTAACGAACATTTTTATGTCACCGTGAGTGGTTGAGCATTTTTTGATCGAAGGGTACAGTAACGAACATTTTTATATCATCGAGAGTGGTTGAACACCTTTAGATCAAAGGATTTTTTATTTCGACGGGAGAAGTTCAACATCTTTATATATAAGAGGTTTAATAACTCAAGACCTATTGTGTTTATCACGGAATATTCCACGATCACCGAGTGGCTGAACATCGCAGCTCCTAGACGTATTATTGATTTAAATGAACAAGTATTTTGTTTGCATTTTTCCTTAATGTGAAGTTAAAATCAAGTTGAGACGAGATTTCTATTTGATAGGCGAGTAATGAAGGAATCGATTTCACGCAGCTTTTTTATAATGAAATTAATTGAGTATTTAAATTAGAACCAACGCAAGAGATCCGTTGTTGATAATTCAATAAAGAAACCCAGTACTAACGATCCGAACCGCAAAACGAAACTCGAAATCAAAAAAGATATTCCGACGCAACAGGTAACAGCTTATGAACTTTTCACATGATGTAATCGTATTCTTTTAAACAACCAGCTAACAGAGAATTCCACAATAGCGCAAGGATAAGCCAGAAAAGATGCCGAGGTGTCAAACCCAACTTAAAACAGCTATAATACATGGATGAAAAGATGCTTCTGTAGTTGTAATTGTGACGGACTTATATAAGCTTTATGCTTGTTTCTGGAATAACTATTTATTGTATATTTGTACTTTATATAATGAACTTAGTAAAGAAAGAAATACATGTATTGTTTTAAGGAAAGAAAGGTATCGTACTTTGTATGGCGAAATAACCCTCCAAGTATCACATAAAGGTCATATATATTGAGCAAACTGATGGTTTTGATCGCCTCAATTGTTGATCAATTATTGCTAGTTTGAGCACTCTGGCATGGTACGATGGTATCACATATGTGGGATCAGCTGACGTGGCTATATAGTCAAACCTCAACTCCAGTGTCAGCACTGCACTGATGAGGCCCCGAAGGCCCCGAAACAGAATGTTTGCATTTAGATAAGCTCCTTGGTTCATACCTTGTTAAGCACTCTATCTGGAGTGTACCAGTGTCGTTAGCGTTATGCGTACCTCACTAGCTTGCTAGTTTGAGCATTCTGGCTGGCATGGTACCACGCACGTGGGATCATCTGAGGTGGCTATATAATCAAATCTCCAGTATCAGCACTGCACTGACGAGGCCCAAAAGGCCAAAACAGTGCTGTTTGCAGTTAAAATAATCTTCGATGATTAACAATACTAACAGCAACGTAGTTCAAATTCCAAAATAACTGTTTTGTAATACAGCAATATACATTGTCATCAGCGTATGTAATCTGTACAAAACAAAACAAAGCAAAACAAGCAAAACAATTCCGTTAATCAACAATCTCGTCCAAAATCATGGCAAAATCGAGAAAAATAGTTTTATAGTAGTGGACTACTCCAAAAAGAAGTACCATCAGAGTAGGGTTATTAAATGTTAGAAGGAAATAGATGTTAATATTATGTATATAATATTTATAGTGTCTCGTAAGTCGATATCGGCTGGCATCTTTCATTCAATGTACTTATTTTATGTTTTTAAATGTACAAGATGGTGACACTGAAATAAAATAAATTATTATTATTATTAGTATTATGTCTATCTAATAGGCTATCACAGATTACCTTGGATGTTATAGGAAACTTTAATAACACGATCTATTTTAATGATAAAACAATAACTCATTAATTTCTAATGATGACAATAATCTATCTCGTTATAGATAAACACTGTTCTTCTCGGCTTCATGTAGGAGTTTTATATAATACCTAATTACCTCTAATTATACAGACACTTGTCATGTCCGCCATTGTTTTAAATGGTGACATCAGTGTTGGGAAAATTGAAGGGAAAATAACCATTTTGCTGCTGACGCCCCATTAATTTGTTTGATATACTTACATTATTGCTAACCGAGGCTAGGAACATTACGTGTTGACTTTCGTTATATTTTGTTGAATCTGAAGCACATTCAGTGCTTACAACAAAACTACTGTTGGTGAATTGGGTCTCATCTCATTTTGAAATGCACTGTTAGAACAACCTTATCATTTGAACTGACATTAGAAACCTTTTAAGATCATAACATGTTTTTCAAAGAAAGAGTTTAGATTACGGCTCTCGAAAATTGATATATACCAGTTTCTAGTCCCGATGCATATTTTGGTTATTTTTTGTAAAAAATAGTCCATTACTACCCTAAACCTTCGGCGAGGATCTGCAGCGATTGCTTCGTTCCCCAGAAAGTCAGGAATCAACCAGTTTCATGTACTGCTGATCATAAACATTTTCTTCGATGTTGTCTTGAGGTACATCTTTGGTTATAAGTCCTTACTTCGTACTGGCATTGAAACCCTGAGCACAGAGACAAAGCATGCTACAGAACCATGTAACAATACAATACACGTAGTTACTATTAATGTAACCTGGATGTCATGTTGTCGTATCCAGACCCATTTAATAATACAATCTTAAAGCTAGTGGGATAATAATAATGAGATCGTGATCTGGGATTATCTCTCCCTCTCTCTCTCAGGTGCGACTAGTAATTATAGTTGATGATGTCAAGTAATTATCTCGAGTAGTTTAAATTAAGTACTAGAGCCAGTTGAAATTTTCTACGTTTTATAACTACCCAAATTTACCCTTGGTGTTTATCTAGAAAGTTGGGAGTCGCGTTGGCCCAGTGAGTTAGACACTCTTCCGAATAGCATATAGTAGGCTAAAGATTTAAATTGCAATTCAGGCATAAGTCTATATGATGCATTCAGTTTTGTCAACCCGGTTTGGTCTGTCGAAGTGGTGGACATGAAAAGAAACATTCAATGCCCAATGTGCTACAGGCCGTGCTCGTTAACGATCCCTTGACAGCTGGAGAAAGTAGATACCAGTAGTTTGACTAAGCTGCCCTCATTTTACATCGGCTGGCATAGGCCTTCTTACGTGCTACGTAAATATTCATATAGACTGTTTGCTCAAAATCTACTTTCAACTTTATGTCTCAATGTGATGGTTGAGTCGACGAATGTCTTGGATTCGTTGACTGTGACATCACAACTACATTTCAAATGGTGAATGGTGATTCTGCAAAAGAAGAGATACCTGTGTTAGGGTTTTCAACTCCCTAAAGAACATGACAAACCGAGCAACAAAATCACAAAGTAATTTCTAGAAGGTTAAGAGTGTTTTGCAAATTCAATATTGTTTACTTGAACTATACAATTCTAAAGGTTTAAATACAGGTTGAAAGTCGCTGTCCTGTAAGGTGATATTTTAGATTGTCCTGAAATTAGTCCAACACTTTCAAAACACATCCTGATGTACATCAACAATAACAGCATTGTATTCATTTGAAAATGTTTATGAGGAAATACAGGTTGAAAGTCGCTGTCCTGTATGGTGATATTTTAGTTTGTCCTGGAATTAGTCCAAAACTTTCAAAACACAACCTGATGTAAATCAACAATAACAGAACATTGTATTTATTTGATTTAGTTTAGTATTTATAAAGAAAGATTTTTTATACTCTGTATAAAGTTGTTTTTAAACAAAGGGTGATAAATCGTGAATCGTGTGAAGAATTATCAATGAAATCCAAGGAGACATCACAAATCATAATTATAATTTTTATGTCGAATAAATACGATTATTTACCTTACAAATGCGAAGTGAACAAAATATATAAATATTATTGCCATATCGGAGTGAAAGGGGAAGAAATGTTTTAAGGGTTTTGATCCTGAATACATTGGTTTTCATATAATTATTCCTATAGATTTCGAGATTCGTTTTACGGTTAGGATCGTTTCTGCTTGGAATAAAAGAAACCAAGTACTAACGATCCGAACCGCAAAACGAAACCCGAAATCTAAATTGGACATTTTGACGAAACATAGGTAACAGCTTTTGAACTTTTCACATGAGGAATTATATCAATCATACATGATTAAAAAATACAAGTATATCGTACAGACTTCATTCTCTGTTCTTCTGTAGCACAGTGGTTAGCGCGTCGTTCTTTACAAACATGACGTCATTTGCTTGGATACGAGGAAATGGTGGTCGTTATGTTTGAGAGTTCGGTCCCTGACCAGGGTGTGAAAGTCCGATGGCCTTGAATAAGTCATCTTCACTCATAATTCCAGTCCACCCAGCTGTAAATGGGTACGGATAATCCGGGAAAGGTCAATGCCAAGAGGTTTTGGCCAAGGACCAGCTGGGAGAAAGGATCCGCACGGAACCTAAGTTGTTATCCTTGTAAAATATAGATGTTTCTTTCTTTCTTTCTACGGGAAGAAAGACGGTTCAACCTTGTCCCAGATTTCAGACATATTTATTAAACAAGGGAAATAATCCAGGGTGATTACTTGACGAGGAACTGATAAATACAATACAAGTAATCAAATATGAAAATTCTATTATGTTCACGTGTTCACCTTCTAATAACAATGTTCATCTTCATGACTGGCGTATTAAATAATAAAACGTGTTCAATTTGATGTTTTAGAAAGTCTAATCTGTTAAAATATTAAAATGTTAAAATGTTACTGGGTTGACGCAGAAAGAAGTTTCATAACAGACTCTTTTCATGGATTTCTTTTTAATAATGCCTTATATTGTAGTTTTGGAGCCGTAATGTATTGTAGAATTATTTGAAAACGTCCTACTTCTGTGCACCTTGCTGACCTTTTAAAATGACAAAAAAAAATAAGTTCTTAAGCTTAGTCAATAAGAGTACATGTGTCCAAAGTATACAAACAGAATCCAATAAACCCATAAAACTATGTAATGTTCCATGCAATTATAGGTTATAATTGAAAAAGGCTTTAAATTCGAGTAAGCGTTTTTCAGTTATTTCTATATAAATATAGTTTTCTGGATTTATCAGATTATTTAGGTAATCTGTTGTATAGTTATGCCACCAGGTAAGTCCACGGATGAATATAAACTCCTATTGACCAAGTTTGAAAATTTAGATTTTCTGTTTATATACTGGAGGGTGGTAGAAGTCTACCTGTTAAATACAGTAAATTAAATGCTCCATACATTAATTGTAAAGCATAGCGTACAAAATCTTGTTTACATGTTTGAGGTTCTATTTGAATACTTATATTTTTTTTATTAATAGTTACATATTTTTACTGTATAACACTGCCTTTGAAATGCTCTACATTAAAATAAATTTTCTTCATTTTAAGTAGGAATTGTAAGAAGACAGTTTTGTGTATATCAGTTTTATATTCCTTCCAGATAATTGTGACCAGTCGGTACCACCAGCTTTTTATGCAACTTTTTACTTATTTATCTTAATATACTAATAATTAACTGCACTTTAAAACTATATAGTTCTAGATTTATGACCTAGGCCAGTGCTTTTTTATGGGAATTTTGTTCTCATATCACTTTAACACTGCTCAATTGGTGCTACATTAAATAATTGTCGAGCATCTTATTTTATCATGTTTGAGGTTCTATTTGAATACTTATATTTTATTTAATAATAGTTACGTATTGCTACTGTATAACACTGATCAATTAGTGCTTCATTCAATGTTCAGTGTCTCATAGGCCAATAGTGGCCGGAAATCTTTTTATTTTGTTTTATTTGTTTTATGTATAGCTGACTTGTGACACTTATCTAATAAACTAATTTATTATTATTAATATTATTCAATAATTGTCGAGCATGGCGTAAAATTCAACATGTTTCAAGTTCTGTTTACGTTATCTTTTCATTATATTAATTTTAATTTTTTATGAAAGTAAAAATGGTTAAAAAAGGAATCAATGTGTTGTTTTCAAGAGCACAATTCCCTATAGAAGTGTATTTAAAGTCTTTAGTTAAACCGGGCAATTATTGTAATTAGGCGAGTCGGTTGGCTCTTAAATCTCTTTGTTTGAGAATCAGGGGCAGATAATCAATAGTAGGACTAATTACCCTCAATACCCTATCAGATTACAGAATAAATCTCCAGTTAAAGTGACAGGTTTTATTAATGGTAGACAATAGATTGAAACAATTTAAAAACATTCACTTTTATTTATATGTAGCTCTTGAGATGGAAGTACATTTGTTCTAAATGTCTGATAACTTTTGGTTTTAAAATGTATTTAGTATGTGACACATTAATAAAAATATTTCTTCTTCTTCTAGTAAGGACCACAGAGTCATAATTTGTACAATCAGGATGGGTGTTAGTTCACTGACGGGTGTGGTAATCAAGTTTCATAACTTTTAAATGACATTTAGAAGTAGGTAGAACTTTAATTAAGAACAACTATTATGGATATACTACTCATTTTTACTGGTTTTTTATTTGTTTGTGCTTGATACATATTCCTGTATGTGAATTGAAACGTTGCAAAAATTAAAAAAAAGGAGAAGTATATCCATAATAGTTGTTCTTAATTAAAGTTTCATAACGTTCAATAATTTCCCTAAAAGAATAGTTAAATACCATTGAACTATTCTGAATTAATACAAATAAAACAATTTGATTTTTTTTGTTAATTTCTTCAAAATTTGGTAAAAGATCTGAATTTGCACTTTTAGATTCAAGATCATCCAAACCTCGACTTTAAATAATTTTAATAATTGATCTAGCAATATCTAATATTGGAAAGGGAGCCCACAAATCGGCTTACCATAAAAACTACTAACGTTTTTTGAGTGATTGACTTTAAGGGATAATGGCTTTGGGAGGAAAATATTTATTAATTATTCTATTTAATAGACCATTTGATTTATAAAGAGATAAAATGTTTAGATTCAGCTGGGGCCTTTCAGAATTCAGGTACCTCGTTACTACTTAAAATAAATACAGAAAAAACGATAAGTAAATAAAAAACAAATTCCATTTTTGTCTTTTTTTAAAATTTGAATCATAATGACTGCTCTTTTTTTGTTGAGGATAACAAAATATAAAGAAGGAATGGAATGGGAAAGGCTGCAATATCAATCTGCGGTATACATTTTAGTGGGCCATTATGCCATATTTTTGTTTTTTTACTCCTATCATATTCGGCCATACTGTTACGAGAAGAACGACAACATTATGCATTGAAGTAGTAAATACCAACAAGTATTTTGATTATAAAAAATAAAATTTTCTTTTTTAAATTAGATAATGGAGTTGTTATTGTTGTACACTATAAAATGAAACAGCGTATAAAATCTCGTTGAATGAGATAGATAGCAGATAATGGGTAACTTGTATAATAATAATAATAATAATAAACTCTTTATTTTACATGGGTCAGAATTAGGCTCAATACCACGAGTGATAACGGTCCTGTCTCACACCCAGCCCATGGGGACAAACATAGATACAATATACAACATATAGACACCCAAAAAAAAAAAAAAAAATTAATGTACAGAGTTTGATGATTTATAGGTCAAGTACATGACCACAGGCTAATGGATATTTTTTTAAGATATACAATATAGCAATATACACAAGTACATGTGTATGCCGTGTCCAATCATAATTGGCACTGTAGGACGAACGATAACTTTATTCTATAATCAATAAATGACAATTGGAACATTAAGTAAGAACAAACTATTATAGATATACTTCTCCTTTCTTTAATTTTTGCAATTTTCGGAATCTTTATCAAGCACAAAATATAATAATGATGGGAAACAGAACAAAAAAATACACATAGTAAAGGCTGACATCTTTAATTAATTATTACAACATTGTTCTGCATTGAATTAGGTGACTTTTGAATTATTTCTAATTATGTACGAACGTAAAGTCAGAATTAGGAATTAATATAGATCAAGCATTTCCTGAAGCAATTATTCTTGAATCTAACCCAATTGAGTCATTTTAAACAATTTATTTTTATTATGACCATCCCCGTCAATGACAGAACTAATTATAAAATAAGAAAGCAGAAAATATCACCAATTAGTGACCATAACTCTATGACATTTTTCATTAGTGGGTCAAACTAGAAATATCTTCAACCAAAAATAGTTTTTATTAATCTGTATTCTGTTATTGTGAGTAATGTAAAGGAAATTATACAAGATTCTAGAGTAAAAAGTCAACAATCTCATTAGTAGTTAGATGCAGTATAGGCAGTTAGTAAACAGTTATTATAACATACCCTTGTACAACTATAACTTAGAGACTTTCAGATCTACTTTCAGGTTACTTCATTAACTAATATTCATAATGTATTATTTTCGACAGGAGTTCTCTTCCGTAATTTATTGACCTAATTAACAAAATTTTGACAGAGTTGTCTCCCTTAAGAATGAATTTAATTATTTTTACAAATGTAAACATAACTCTTTATGATCTTCCTTCAGATTACTTCATTAACTATTAATGGTATTAACTTAGTTAACCCAGACAGGAGAAGTATCTTCATATGTTTACAGTTTTTTTTAAACAATATTTATTCAAAATTTACAAGATATGTGGTACATAAATACAATATATGGTTTCAGAAACAAGCCGAAGCTTGTATTAATCCGTTACCATTCAATTATAGATATAAATTATACAAATATAAATTAGGTGTAGTAATAATATTTTATAACAAAAAGTGCTCAATAACGTCCCAAAAAAGTGTAAAGTTAGAAATAGAGGGGATAGGGTTGTGTATAATGTAACAGTGTATTGGAATATGTTGAGAATATGTTTTGCTCATCTTGGCCGCATAGTGACCCTGTTTACAGTTATGTATTTCATGTAATTGTGACAGCTTTAAATGATCCAAAATACGAACAATTATACCTTCTTTTCACTACATATTTTCATTGACATAGTGATTCGTTTTACGGTTAGAATCGTTACAAATGCTTTCTAGAATTATTAATACAATGAAATGAAATGTATTAAGGAGCATCAGCACCTAATGGTCTATATAGCTCCAGAACACGATAAAAATAAACATGTCAAGAAAACAAAACTAAAACAAACATAATATAGATATAACTAAAACAATATCACAGAAAGAATAGAATAGAATAGAATTATTAATACAATATGCTATTTTTATTTCTGAAGTTTTAATGTATGACATGTATGTATGATAAGGATAAGGTATCGTGTTTCTTAATATACTACCATCAATTTCTGTATATATACTACCATCAATTTCTGTATATATACTAACATCAATTTCTGTATATATACTAACATCAATTTCTGTATATATACTACCATCAATTTCTGTATATATACTACCATCAATTTCTGTATATATACTACCATAAATTTCTGTATATATACTACCATCAATTTCTGTATGTATACTACCATCAATTTCTGTATATATACTACCATCAATTTCTGTAAATATACTACCATCAATTTCTGTATATATATACTACCATCAATTTCTGTATATATACTACCATCAATTTCTGTATATATACTAACATCAATTTCTGTATATATACTAACATCAATTTCTGTATATATACTACCATCAATTTCTGTATATATACTAACATCAATTTCTGTATATATACTACCATCAATTTCTGTATATATACTACCATCAATTTCTGTATATATACTAACATCAATTTCTGTATATATACTACCATCAATTTCTGTATATATACTACCATCAATTTGTTATACATGTACATACATACATATACACCAATGTGCTTCGTAAGGTTCCTATTGACGTATTTAGCCTGGACGGTAGATAGAAGCTCTAAACAGTTATAGCTCCTAGCCTCGTTCTAATCGTCATTATCTTTATCAAGTTTAGGCAAAGAATCACACAAACGAACTCATAAAGATGATCAAACTTCTTTAATCACTCGACAAAAGCAGAAATCGTCACAATTTATTCTCACAGAGCGTGATGTCTGTAGGCTTCAGCCGTGTTTTTGCGCCAATTAATTTGTGCCCAATGAATCGAACACGAGCTTGTAAGCCTCAAGGGCCCCTTAACTTCTGATTCGGAAAACAATTGTGCCAGCTTTGAGTCGAAAGTTCATTCCAAATCGACTGGAGTGAATTTCATATTAGATTTCTAATTTAAAACTAACCAAGCGAGGTGATTGGATGGTTGGAAGCAATCAAAGATGGCGGCGGTTTAAATGAGTTTAAACGATGATAGTAAGAAGAGACCGTCAACACGCTATTCAACTAAATGATGTGGAAGAATTACAAGACGCTTTCTGACTAAACTCAAGACTGTTTAATTCTTTCCGATCTGAAATACACGCTTCAATTCTTCTCCATTTTTACTCTTTCATTGAACAATCAAAATAAGTACTTGACGTAAAATCAAGTTAAAGATGTGGGATATGAGGAGATATTTTCCCTCTCAATGATAATATACGGGTAATTAACGAGTGAGGTTATCCGGTATTTAATAATGTGGGTTCCATATTTTCATTCTTTAGTTATTTTCTCCACTTTTTTATTTTAACTTTACAATGTGTTTTGATGATTAATATTATGTGAGGTTTTTCAGCCTGTTGTAAGTAACACATCAAGCCCTGGTTCCCATCCTTGCTCTAAGGATCAATTTCGTGCTTAAAACCTTAAGTCGACTTTTTATTTTAGTTTATGCAAAAATTTAGTAAGAAAACTCTTCTCTTAATAATGACATCAGATTGGTATCACAGACTGATCTAGGACCCCGTCTTTTATAACATGTAAAAGTTGCTCACTCTTTCCTAGACACTTGATTTTGTTTCTCGTATGGGAAGTCCACTACTGTACAATTATTGTTTCTGATTTTGTAATGCTCCGGACGAGACTTTAGATTAAAGGATTTGTTTTTGCTTGCTTTTTCATCTGTTTTATAATTGTCCAGGTAATGTAAGGTAAATATTCCAATAACTTCCCTTAAAAACTGAAGTCAAGATTGTAGTTTATTATTGTTTTAAATTCAATGCTGGGAATGGCCTCCATTTAAAACGGAGAAATTTGTTGAAATCAATAGACGAGGTTTAATAATTACCCACGGATTTCCCCTTCTCATCATCTCATTGCCTAATTAATCTCTACAACCAAACGATAATGGCAGGCCCCTGTCACACGACACGATAACTAATCATAAATGTCTAAAAACACGTGCCTACACGCGCACATCGCGTAATGACATCGTTTTCTATTCTTCTCCCTGGCTCTAAAACACACCAACTTTCATGTTCAACTCTCAGAGTAAATCGAGTATAAATAGCTTCAGGTGATGCCACTTCAAATTAATTTACAACAGTCTGGTAGTTACTATCTATAGACTTGATCATTAGGTCTGCTGTATTAACTCATGGTGTCTGACAGACCGACTAGATGTCTCCGTTTGAAGAAAATTTCATTCAGGTAGACCGGATTCCTTCTGTTAGTTAGACGAACCGTACAAGCCTCTGACGATCTCAAGTTTTCAATTTTTGAAGAAACACTATTATTTAAGCCCTTGGTTCTCAACCATTTGGACTCTTCATACCCCTATTTTGTTCAAGCAATCTCCTGGTACCCTTTCTCCCACCCTAAGTAACATTAAGAAAGTAAGGGATATTTGTTGGTTGATGGAGTTTGATGTTTTATCCATTCCATACTTTTAAAAAATAACTGAGTGTCTTCTCAGGTACCCCTTGTGGTTGTTCGCTGGTTCCCCCAAGAGGCGTTATACCGTACATGTACAAAGCCCCGACGATCTCAAGTGTTAAGTTTTTGAAGATACACTTGTCTAAGCGAATGCGGGAAATTTTGCCAGGACAGCAGCATAAGCTGTTTAAAAGTTTTTAGTTTGGGAAATGGAGAGAAGACGTTTTCCAGCAATAAGTTGTTTGAAGAATATGATTGGTCTACCAATGAAAGTGAAATGGTGATAATATGATACACGATGACATCATATTCCGCTGCCAAAGGAACATTCAATCGTATTAGGTTAGTTGGTAGATATCAAGTTAACGTTTGCTTCCAGAGGATGCTGATATCACAAACTAGGTATTTGTTGGTAGTTGTTGGAAACGATTGTATTATAGTCATCAAGTAATTTAAATAGAATAGAAAGTATTAAGCAACAAGTGATTGCCATGAGTGTTTGTCCTCTGTTTAATCCAGTCACCTTGAATGACGATGGTATATCGTGTCCTGTAGGCATTGTTGCACAATCATTCTAATACAGATCTAAACATACACTAACTTATCATACTATTCATAGTTTTACCAACTCCCTACAGGCAACAATTCTCTCCATTTCTGACATTTACGCTGAATATTGGCACTTTCGTCATAATCGGCGTCATTCTTATATTCTTAAGATATTCTTGGCTTTTGAGTGTTCCTTTTTGTTACGTTAATGAGCAGATGATTTGGGGATAAAGTCTCATTAGGCAAAATATGAATCTAGAAATACCTCGTGGTCTAAATTCGGCGATTGTCTTGGGTATAGAAATGTAATTATGACTGTGAAGAAGGTTATAGAAATCGTATTAATAACGACAGTGTATATTTCGATGCCAAGGTGAACTCCCACTAGAGTTTTCTTGTTTTATTTTGGAAGTACTAGTATCTGATTATAGTAAAACACTTAGACATATTATGGACGAACTCCTTCTAAATTCATTACATACTTTGTTTCGAATTCATACAGGTAACGTTATCAAGTTAAATGATTAACAACAAAAAACCTGTATGAGTTTCGAAACGTAGTATGTAATAAATACCAGAAGTTGTATATCCATATATCTTAATGTTTTAATGTAATCTTCCTACTTCTATATGTCTTATAAACATTATATCATTTTACTTGATAACGTTACCTGTATGTGTTTCGAAACGTAGTATGTAATAAATACCAGAAGTTGTATATCTATATATCTTAATGTTTTAATGTAATCTTTCTTCTTCTATATGTCTTATAAACAAAAGACGTATGTAAAAGTGACATCCAACTCTAGAATACCACTAGAGGAATATGCTCTAAAATCATTCAAGAGTTAAGAAGAATTTTTTTGACTTAAATGAATTTATTAATCGAGAAATGGATGATCAATTTATTTTTGATTGTCATGTTAGAGAAGTTTGCCGTAATTGTTTGTTGTTTTCTCTGCACTTGCTTAGACTTTCGTTGCTAATATACTTTCTCTTCTACTTTGGTTCCCAACCAGGGGTACTATTACCCCACAACACTACATGGGGTATCCTACCTGTGAAGCCTTTTGGCCGATTTTTTAAAATATGGATGGGATTAAATATCAAACTCCATCAACCGACAAATATCTTTTCACTTTCATGTTGGCTCTTAATGTTACTTAGGATGGGCGAAGGGGTACCAGGAGATTGCATGAACAAAATAGAGGTACAAAGAGTCCACAAGGTTGGGAACCAAGGTCCTAATACTAAATCATAATGAAATACTTTTTTTATGTATGGTTCATTTTATGCTTCCAATGTATTGCCAAAAGGTTTAACATTTTGAATTTATATTTTAGTTTTGTTTCTTTTACTCAAATCCTGATAAGGTCTATATCTGGACCCTTGAAGTTAGGCTCTGCATGACTTGATGCTTTAACTGTTGTTTTTTTAACATTTTTTTCAGACATACCTTAATGTATTAATCTAAATTTTACATTTGAAATTAATTTTTGATAAAATCTAATTTATTTGATTGATATATAAATTAAATATGAAGAAAAATATAAATTAAATATGAAGAAAAAAAGAATTAACATAATTAAAGCAGGCATATCAATTTACCTGGACTTATTACCAGTTCAATTCTAATTTCCTGTATTCAAACATATACTTAATATATATATCACTGGTCTTGAGAAGTACAAGAACCTCCCAATGATCTCTTCAAATATACCTCAAATTAGAACTTCACTCTCTATTCTATTAAGGTATATAAAGATACTCAACATTTAAAAAAAATGTAAATCATTTTGAATACATAAAGGAGCATCACATTGAAAATAGGCACGATGAGAAATTTTCAAGTGCAAAGCTTTCATATGACGGCACTTTAAAAGTTCATATCCGATATGCCCGCCATTAGCTTTTAACGTATCACAGACCTATTTGGTCATACGATCTTTTTGGAACTCTACCCTGATTCTTGCATGCTCAAGAAAATGCTTTAATTCCGGTAAAGATTACCTAGCCAGTTGTATACTGCATTGATACAAATCTTTGATAAAAGTATATTTTCTCTGTAAGAACTACAGCGTGTTGTGCAAGGTGGTATGTCGAAACGAATCTGTGCTCGTCTGTTTCTGAGATTAAGGATATTAAAGAACAATTGGTGAGAACGTGAGATGGTTTTGTTTGCTTTATTATCATATAAATAGTACATCTATTTAAACACTATATAAAGATACTCGTAAAATCTTAAGATAATAACTTGTATGTAATTAATAATTTAATTACGAGAGAAAACTACAAGGAGAAAGGGTGGGCTATATTAATTAATACACAGACAGAAAACCATTCAGTTTTTTCTTGATGAGAATTTGATACTTGTTCGTGATGTATGCTGTGAATTTCCTGGTTTAAATATTTCATTCAAAAGATCGTGTCCAACCAGTTAACAGACTACAACATGATACTACTGATCCATTGATATAGGGACAAATCTTTAAAAATACATACTACATCACTGGTTCAGTATATTATATTCGACCAGAAACAGACGAGCACAGACTCGTCTCGGCACACGACGTTGCAGAACATGCTGTTGTTCTTATAGACATTTAATCAGCCGGGTGTTCTAAAAGTCTAAACCCTACATTGCTTTTCTAAACCTTTCATTGCTCTGCAACTCGTATGTCGCAACAGAAACCTGATGAAGTGTGATATACATGTTTGTCAATGTTTAAAATAAAATTGTGAATGTTAAAGAGGCTAAAGTGTTGGAACGAGATTTTGATGAATTCATGTCCACTTTGTTTTTTTGATTTAAGGGTTAAAAATGATGGTAATCGCTTTTTGTGATGATGAAGTGTTGGACTTCTTTTGCGATTGTATGTTCCCATGCTGTAGGCGTATTTTTTTTTTAGTAAATTTGAATTATCCTGTGGACGTATTCGACGATTTACTTTGCTATTTCGTGTGCCTCAAATATATTTTGTAACTTATTAGTTCCGTAACAAACCATATAGAGCATATCTCAACCTGTTGGACTCTTCGTATCCCTATTTGTTTTTAAAGCAATTCGCCCACTCTAAGTAACAAAAAGAGCTACATGAAAGTAAAAGATTATTTGTTTGGTTGATAAAGTTTGATATTTAATCCATTCCATACTTTTTAAAATGGCCAAAAGGCTTCACAGGTACCCCAGGGGCAAGTTTCACAAAATCCTAACTTAACTAAAAAAATTTAGTGTTCCAGTCTTCTGATTGATCAATTACTAAAATCGTTTCTAAATGTTGTTTTATTATCCAATCAGATTACTGTATTTCTTAAAATCTGGATTTTATCTTAGTTAAAATTTTGTGAAACAGGCCCTTGGTTAGGAACCAAGGCATAGAGCATATCTTAACTTGTTCTCCTATCATATTAAGTTGATAAATACTGTTTACAATTAATATTAATAATGAATGAGAAATTGTGGAGTCTTTGTTTAATTAACATGATTAATAAGTAAACATATAGATCATATCACTGGGTCACCCAACTCGTTAGTTCTCATGATAAATGAAAAAAATATCACAAGACGCTTTTCAGATTGAATATTCATCATTGTATTCCTAATGAGAAAAACTAAGGTTTCGATAGTTGGCAAATTAATTAAACATAATGACGTTAATTAATTCAATTTAATGAAAACTGGGTAGTAAATAATATTAAATTGATATAAACTGACAAATTGCCGTCATATATCATACAGAAATCTTAGAGAATACACTTTTACTTCTACATTGGGAAATAAACCAAGTCGTCATTTTTTATTATAATTTCTGGGTTGGTCTATATTTCAGAGAGTCTACATAGCTTATATTACACGATATTATGCTTGCTCTTCTAGACACCTGATGCCACTTTTCATTTTTAGAGGATGTGGTGCCAGGCGGGGTATGCTTCCTTTTCTAGACACCTTTTCATTATGAATATTTACTCATTTATTGATATACTTCTTCAAATGAAAAGTTCATTAGCTGCTACCAATTTATTGCCAATGTGTAACATGGATTTTGAGATTTGTTTTACGCTTAGGATCGTTCGTTCATTATTATATATGGTTTATTTCTTTCAACCAATAGGCCGAAGACAAATGTCTCATAGTTAATATTGTTTTTTGGTATTTTAATTTGACTGACTGATGACAATCCTGATGTTCCCGAGGTCACCCCCCCCCCCCCTCTCCCCTCCCCTTCAATATATTTATTATTAGTATCTTGACTCCAAGACAAATTTAATAGACTTTGAACTCCACTATTATTATCTTTTGGTAGCTAGACATGCTTACTCTTCTGGGTCACTTAATACCAATCGAATATCTTTCATATAGATTACATACTATTCTTGTTACGTCAACGACCAAACAATGTGCATTACGATCACCATTTGTTGATGGGTGAGGATCATCTAGATCCTCAAGATTATACCAAACTATTTTTATTATGATTTTAATTGTTCGATTAACTGCACAAGTAACTGTTTCACTAGAGGTTATGCCTACATGCTTGTGCCTGTGTTTCCGTAGCATTGCTTCATTATAATTTTACTACCTACACCTTTCCCTGAAATTAAATTCATAGATACATAAATAGTAATCTTCTGTAAAACATGTTATGTTTAAAAATGTAAGTGGTTCCGATAAAAAAAAAAACAATGATTATTATATCTTGCGGGGAATACATTTAAAGAAAAAAAAAACTTGTTTATCATTTACAGAATATAAATATTTAAGTTAAGTTTATAAAGCCTCAAAATATTTCTTAAATATACGTAAAATAAACCCCTAATATTTGTTCTTTCTATATTATTTTTTACAGTAACAGAAATTAATTGGATAGATGTTCTTCACAAGAAAAGGTGACCAAGGAAGAAGGGTGGACGATGTTCACGTTTATAAATTTCCATATAACATTAAAATATTCTCTTTTAGAATAAAATTATATACAAAAGTCCATCTCTGGTGTAATTCAGAAAATAATGGTTCAAGGATACGACGAATTAAATGAAAATTAAATCAAACGCTTAGGATTCTCAAAGAGTAAAATAATCAACGAAACTTAACAATATTTTCACTTTTTAGAAATATTTCATTTCGAAATTTTGTTGTAGTCATACCCAGAATTGAAACAAGAATTTGGAGTCCAAGGGAGGTAAAATTAAGAATATTCTTTTAGTTAGGTGATAACAGTGAACTACCCTCTGGACCGAAAATATGATTTAGGCAGATTACTCTTAGGAGTAGTCCACCACTATGCAACAATTATACTCTCGATTTTGTCATTCTTTAGATAAGAAGCATGAATTAAACGGATTTATGTTGCTTCTGCTTTTATTTATAAAATAATCGATCAATCGACACAAAAATTTTCACGTAGGGATTTGAATCTATAAATGTGGGGATCTCTGCTATTCTAGAAACAAAATCTAAGATTAAAAATCCGATCAAACGAAACTTTTGTTTTTCATAGTTTATCGTGTTTGAATGAAAATGGTTTTCATATTGAAAAAAGAAATGAATTATATCAAATTATACCTGCATTAAAAACAAAACGTTCAATTTGCATAATGATTATTAAATATACTAGCTGTGCAAAAACAGTTTCAGTCATTCAAAATCATGTTATCATCTTAATAATAAAATCCAAGCATGAAGGTCCCAACCTTAAAACAAATCTGGAAATGCATATAAACATATTGACAATACATTGGTAGCAGCTAATGAACGTTTTATATGAGGAAGTATATCAATAAATGAGTAAATATTGAGAGAAATAAACGAGAGAAGATACACAGCTATTACATATTATACCCATTGAACTATTCACAAAACGGTATACTTGTCTGTGACAAAAACTTTGCATTTATTTTGGCATTTAACGACTTTCTTTTCTTTTACGAATGAGTCAGGTTTTCCTTCTTTATTCTTATATTTACAAATCAAAAAACACTAAACAGCAGCAGCTTGAATTTATGTTGAAAGTGCTAGGACTAAACCTGTTATGAATGGAGAATTCTCATTTCATTTCAACAAAACAACCTTGAGATTATCAACTCTAGCGAATTATTGTGTATTAATAATAGTTATCGTGGTAGTTTATTAAAATGATTTATTTCCACAATGATTGATTGATTGTAATTTGTAAAATTTAGACGAGGAGGATCCAGAAAGCGTGTGATTGTTCCCGACAAATCCTCTCTTACAATAAAAATTGAATACCGAGCTTTATTATATCGTTTTAAATTGTGCATCTCCCAGCAGGGGCTCTAATAAATGTCGTAGTGATTATGGGAGCATTAAGCGTTGATATAAATTGGAAAGATTAGACTTTAAAATGAAACGTGAAACGCACCTGTAAAATTGGTGCCTTTATCCCAGCTGAGGTCCCTATAGGATTGCCGTCATACCGTGCTGAACTGCGGCAGATCGCCTTTCCCCACAGTTTAATGAGTTAAAATGAGCTGTCATATGATCAGTGACTGTGAAAGCAGACTAGTGTATTATTTGCCTGATGCCTATCAGCTTAATCTCAGTCAATAGTAGATTTTATTTCCACTCATAACTTGTTTTGTTCGCCAATCTTTCGCCCCGTGACTCCATTCTTAACTTCTCTATATCAGGGTTCATTATCATGTCGTCTGCTCGCGATCAATTTGTCTTTTTATTCAACGTTTCTCAGTTTACACATTCTGTCATGATAATCTAGACTAGTATTCTATGACACACGTTTGTCGTTCTAATGAGTCTCCAATTGTATCAATTTGTTTCGACCAATCGCGAATCGTCTATTATCGGTGTATGGATCGGTTATAATTTGAGGGGCGGGGCTTACAATCTAGTTTCCTTTTATTTATCCTATTAAGTATTGTATTTGACCAATCATCAATGTGCATCGCCTAGTTATTAGTGAACTAAAGTGAGACGCTTTTTATTTTCTGATTATCTGTATGAATATAATAGGCGCCGTGTCAAACGTGGATTCAATATATGAACCGTAGGACGTATACTGACTAGAAAAACATTCGACGTAAGACGGAATTCCTGGCGAGGATTTAGAAGGTTAAACCGATTGTATCCAACTCTCGTTAAATTTTGACACATACTTTCTTAATCTGTTAAACACAGAGAACGATTAATCAACACAAACTGTAAAACACAAAACGAAACTATTGTTTTATGTGGAAGAAGATTCAGCTGAAGTAGAATTATTATTTTTAAAGCGGATGGAATAAAATTTACAATTTCTTATTGTCTGTGAAAATATTGTTAAACAATAATTTTGGATTCTTGTGAAGTTGTAACAGTGTTAGGTATTTGATAAATTAAAATGGCAGATGAAGGTAGAGTTTCACCAAAACCATCACCACCAAAATCTTCATTCTCCATCAGTAGTATTCTTGGTAAAGAAATCGAAAGTAAAAAGTTTGATGATAAATTAAGCGATGATGAAGAAGAAAGAAAACAACAAGAACATAAAGATGCTGTCATCTCCAGTATTTCAGAATTTTATAAAAATTATCAGATGTTCCCTGAAGCTGCCCTGGCATCCAGAGCTGCAGGATTTGGGTTCTGGTATCCATGGTACCCTTCTTTGATGCAGACCCAGTTAGATTTAAGTGGTATGTATAGTTCAGATATATATTTATTTTACTTTCTACTCTCTACTATTTTTGTAGATTGTAGTTTTAGTTTTTTTTATGGTAAAATAGAATTTTACATACATAATTCATTAACTACCCCTAAATTGATGCTGAGTTATAAAATATTGTCGTGGATTTTGGAAGAGGCTAGCATGTCTCTAGTTTAACAGTGTCGCGTCAATTTATTTTCTTTGAAAACCTTCACATCTAATCATATGAATTTATAAAAGAATTTTAAAATTTGTCATCTTCAATATGTTGGTATATCAGAAAATAATTTATTAAGACATAGAATGATATAATTACATCAATAAATCATCGTGCCATTATTTCTCTAGTTTTGGGCCTGATTTAAAATTTATATACTTGATTAATTTAATTTTAGTTTAAAATAAGAGTTTAGAGTATTTAAAAATTACATTTTAAACAATAACATAAAAAAACTTCTGACAAATATTTTAATTTAACCTGCATTTTGTAATCCTCTTTGTAAAAAATATTATAATGAACACAATGTATAACTTACTGCTTCAATGTCGAGGAGTTTAACTCCGACCTGCATTTGTGCACCTTTTTCAGTTTTTATCATTTGATTCTATGCCTTTTGTTTTCATAAAAATAGAAGCTGCAGATTTCTTTTGCAATATTTAGCTACCGCTATGTTATGGGGAACAACTATTTTAGAGACAACTATTTTACAATGTTTTAAACTAATGCTACGAACTGGAGCTTAAATGTTAATATTTGCACGTTGCAAGACTTCTGAAATTAATTTTACTACATCTTATGATGGCGTTTAACATTTACTTTTTGAACCTCATTGAGCCTATATGAACTAGAGGTTAGCATCTAATAATTGCAGCTTTCATGGCCCCTTAAATTAATTTTTCTGCACCTTATTTTGATTGCGTTTAACGTTTTACTCTTTGCACCTTATTGAGGTTTTATGAAGCTATGATGTAGCGTGCTGTACACCTGTGACAGAGAGAGAGAGAGCTGTAAACTAAGTAGGCTTATATAAGAAGTATTTAATATGGTGGTAAATAATTGACACGAGAGAAATGAAGTGAATAATGAGATTAATTTTAATCAAATCAATCCAGTGAAATAAAGTTATTATTTACGCTGTTACAATCAGGACAACTTAACTGTAGATTGTCTCATTTCATTCAGAACAGAAAAGTAGGACGTAAAACTCCATTCATTTCATTTTTCATTCAGATCAGACCTAGAACTTGGGATTGTCATTTCACATCATAATGAAGGCGACCCTTTTTTTTAAATAAAATATACATAATTAAGAATATTTTGGGGATAGTTTTGCATGATAATTAACGATCTTATGAGGCACTGTAGATTTTGCTGATATTAATCCAGACCTCCAGATTTCTGTTGGTTTATCATTTTCAAGTCCCATTCAAAAGGGGTCCTTTTAAAAAAAAAAAAATAGCTGATCTTTTTTTGGATATTTTTTAAAATGATTATCAGCGATCTTATAAGGCACTGTAAAATTTAGAGATACATGGAAAACTTGCAAAGATAACTTGCAAAGATAACTTGCAAAAATAACTTACAAAGATTTGTAAATTTGCTAAGATTTGTAAAATAAGTAAAACACGCATTAAAACGCATCATGCAATTTTACGTCAACAATTTAAAAAGCTAAATTAAGATAAATTGTGAGTAAAATAAATAAATAAAAAACACT
The DNA here is from genome assembly GCA_029955415.1 of Lottia scabra. Classification (NCBI taxonomy): domain Eukaryota; kingdom Metazoa; phylum Mollusca; class Gastropoda; family Lottiidae; genus Lottia; species Lottia scabra. The sequence goes on from JARJEI010000001.1 coordinate 48,010,860, forward strand.
CAAATGTTACGTGGGGTTTTGTCTTTGTTCTCTAATGGACCTCGCTCACGATTAATATTAATGTATTGAGGATTAACTATTTATCTTCGACATTTGAATCATTGTAAGATTTACAATAAACCATTCTAATTCTACTATCAACTACAAGTTATTTTACAAACATTCTTTATTTTCAATTCAACTTGAAACCAGAAAACACTCACGTGCCTGTAAAATATGTCTATAGTCAACGAAGCTAATCACAAGTAAATGGGTTTTAATCATATAACACATTGCACTTCATTTTAAAGTCTTAAAAAATCGTGATTTGGTGCTTAAAAAAAATAATACGAGCTTCTGCTACGCTATCAGATGATTTTAATTTGACAAAGTAGCAAGTTATATGCGTTGTAATATATTTTTTTTTATGAAACATGGATATTATTTATCTGTTAAAACCTGCAGTGATAAAAAGTCAGAGGTATTGTTTTGTCGACACGATGATGAACTATTAAATTGATTCTATTGGAGATAGGCAAATATCATCATTTAAATTGAGATGATCTTTTTTATGAATCATTTTATTTCGTGTTTTATTTTGAAGAAAGAATAATCACCACCCTACATATTGGTGTCTTAAAGATTGATGGACCAATTCTTCTTTTTTAATGTAACATTTAGATAAAAACTGATATTAACTGCTTGATATAAACTATCCATGATATAAACTATCCTTGATATAAACTATCCTTGGTATAAACTGTCCTTGATATAAACTATCCTTGATATAAACTATCTTTGGTAAAAACAATCATTTATATTAACTATCCTTGATATAAACTATCCTTGATATGAACTATACTTGATATAAACTATCCTTGGTATAAACTGTCCTTGATATAAACTATCCTTGGTATAAACTATCCTTGATATAAACTATCCTTGGTATAAACTATACTTGATATAAACTATCCTTGGTATAAACTGTCCTTGATATAAACTGTCCTTGGTATAAACTATCCTTGGTATAAACTATCCTTGATATGAACTGTCCTTGATATGAACTATCCTTGATATGAACTATCCTTGATAAAAACTATTATAAACTATCCTTGATATAAACTATCCTTGGTATAAACTATACTTGATATAAACTATCCTTGGTAGTTTAAAAAGAGTTGAAAGTTAAAAACTTTTTATTGATGTAATATCATATAGGAACAGCGACGGTTGTGGTGCTAGACAATGTATGCTAACTCTTCTAGACAACGGATATCACTATATTTTAAAATATTTACTCATTTATTGATAAACTTCCTCAAATAAAAAGTTCATTATCTCCTACCAATATGATTTCAAAATATATTTTACAGTTGGGATCGTTCGTGCTTGGGTTTGATTTTTTTGGAAAATATTCAGTTTATAGAAGTAGGTTGAGAAAGTTGAGTATTTAGGTTTGTAATCGGTTTATTTTAAACACTCAGTAATATTATCAATAAATATTAAGAGAGAATTGTGTGACTGATGTTTAAATCATCTTATCATACAACCGAGTGATATTATAGTAAAACACTGGTTCATGATTGTGGTATTATATTAAATAGGAAATAATATGATTCAAATCTCAGTCGGCAACCTTCCACAATATCAATAAAAATCCGCACAAGCAAAACAATTCCGTTAATATATCAATATCATTTCAAAAAAAAATAAAAGGGAAAGATCCAAATAGGATGAAATCTATGTCATACTGTTTGATAAAAAAGACATGGAAATATTTTTTTATAATTTTTTATTCGACCTTTATATATTTACTAAATGATACTATTTTTTTCAAAATAGACATATTTTATTTTCACAACCTTTAACGTGTACTTTGCTTTATCATCTTTAAAATCTTTACTTCGTGACCTCGGCCAGTGCTTTCATGAGACAATGATCTCAACACTTTAAATACTACACATATACTATTTTTATAGAGGCATATTTAAAAAGAATACCACAAGACTAGGTTGGTATTACAATGATATATATTATGTTAAAGTACCTCGGATTTATTTTATGTCTACTTCGTTGATTTCGTCGGCATTTTTGATAAATCGATGAAAATTTGGATAGGTATTTCATTTTCTTTTTGTTAAAAATGAAAGCCGTAGCATATATTTTTGCAACATGTAGCAAATAAAAAAAAACACTTTCGGAAGATACTTTTCATGTTATAATTCAAGCTGAATTCAAACCGTTAAATCCAATTCTCAATGAATCATTTTCTGTATTTTATTTAAACTATTATTTATACGTTTCAACATGCTCAACAAAATCTCATTTATTTTAAATACGATTAATTTTCAAGACAAGTTGACTGCCACTAAAATATAGCAGTGAATATTATTGATAGAATTTATTCTTGTGTTTTTTTAAGAACAGAATACGTTGAGAAAGAAATCAATTTAAATTGTATCATGCGATAGAGTATTATTTAAAACTGGTTGAAGTTATATAACACAGCTTATAATTCAATGTCAATGTCAAATTCTTAAAAAAAATTAATTTGATTTTTAGAAAACTGTACCAGTTTGAAAGTATCATTTTAAAAAAAAACTGGAACATATTATATATACGTATATGTATATCATAAGACAGTAGGCATTTTACCCTTAATCTTAAAAACCTACAAAATGATTAAATAATGAAACAAATACACTCATCTTTAGCTAACAATCAAGAGTAGAAAATATTTATACTATTTCCCTTATGATTTAAATTATATTATTTTATACTCAGTAAATTATTTTTATATGATGTTCCTTCATCGTTTTAGAAATGCATTTTTTCTCGGACACGTCTATTTTAGTAACTAACAAACGAAACATTGTTTTACTAAATGATGCAGAAAAATTAAAAGCTAATTCAAAGAAACTTAATGTAATACAAGTGACAGGATTTTAAATTAAAAAAACAGAATGAGCAATCCAAAACTTCATATCAATTCTCTTTCGTTATTTCCAACTATTATTACCTAAATAATTAAAATAAAGTAGAATAGGAGATATGTTAGGAAGATGATAATAACCATTGAGATATCCATCCATCTCGATTTACACAATCTAATATTTTACTCAACGTTTAGAATTAACAATAAAAGTCATTAAAAAGCCTCAAATCTATTAATTTGGTAAACTGAGACGAAGTGATCATTTAAAACAATGATGTAGTTTTATAATCAACTATAAAATAACTTTAATAGGGAACATAATATTTTCAACTCGACATCCTGGATATATTTATTGGATATTTGATAGTCTTCTATGATTATTTAAATAGGAAATAAATGATATTATAAATAGTATACATATTTCCTGTACTAAAAATTATAATGATATAGATAGATAATATTTGTTTATATATGATAGCAATCTAAGACCGTGTGTTCATCTATCATAACAATTTATTTTCTTAATCTTATTTTTTATCAGATGTTTTTTTATTTTTAAAAAATGTTATTTCATATCAATGTTTTATTTCTTTATTAATTCTTTGATGATATTTTAATGTTTTATTTCTTTATTAATTCTTTGATGATATTTTAATGTTTTATTTTTGTATATTTTCAGCATCCCTACAGAGAATGAGATCAGCTTCCCCAGTATTGAGATCACCAGTAGGTTCTCCACCTATGTCTAAAACACCAACAAGACGTGATGTCGACATGTCCTCTTCAGACGAATCCAACTCATCACCCAAATTCTTAATTCGCGACACATCGTCCCCCGGCGGAGATTCTGATAAAATGGACCACGATGATATGGATCATGATAATGACGATGATGATGATGAGAAAAGAAAACAAAGAAAAAAGAAAACTAGGACTGTATTCTCCCGAAGTCAAGTTTTTCAATTAGAATCAACATTTGATATGAAGAGATATTTGTCGAGTTCTGAACGAGCTGGTTTAGCCGCTTCATTACATTTAACAGAAACACAAGTCAAAATCTGGTTTCAAAATCGCAGAAATAAATGGAAGCGACAACTTGCAGCCGAAATGGAAGCCGCTAATATGTCACAAAGAGCATCACATCGTATGGTTCGAGTTCCAGTTTTATATCATGATAGTAACTTCTCATCCAATCATCGATCAGAAAATATTCACCGAGGATCACCTCCCCCATTATCCAATCAAATTTGTTATCCTCATTATCCTCATATTTCCTCCTTACGATCTCTACATGGCACCGTTTGAGGAGATATAATATTTATAGTAGAGAGTTAAACTGGAAATACGTTGTATCAATGGTTGACAAGACTCATCTTGTCTATTTATAGATATCCAGTTGATATCTACATGATATTTTGGTGCAAGAGACGGGAACTTTATTGAGAGACCCACTGTGATACACCGTGAACGAGAGAAACTGACAGAAGACTGTTTACAAGATGTACTGTTTTAATACCGAGGTTATAGTAATGTCAATTGTTTTTGTGCAATCGAGTGCTGAACAATTATTTCAAGTAAGAAAGACGGATGGTTCCGTTCGGTTTCGTGTCGATTAAACTCAATTGAATATTTATTGTAGGTTCCGGCTGTTAATTGATTATTATTGATGGAATCCAGAGCTCGTCCTAATCTGATATTGTCATTAAATATAAACATTATATTGTGGCTAGATTTAAGCACTGTGTTCTGGCAGTTAATATCCCAATTTATTTTCATTCCTGCTTTAAATCATGTTTTTCTGTTTTTTATATTCCAAATTCACACATTCACAAATCATATGAATCTACGCAATCGAGTAATTCTATATTTATTGTAACTTTTACATTCCCCGTGTCACATGGTTCCTGGTGCAGTTTAAATAAACCCTACAGTTTTTGAAGAAATAAATAGTAGATTGATTATGTATCAATATAAGACTATACCAATACAATTACATATACGACATGTATTTTATCAATTCGTTTCATAATCAACGATACCAAAATGAACTTAAACAATATTAAAATCAAATATTTATATGCATTTTGAGGTGAAGCAGTTATTGAATTTGAAACACTGCCAAGATGCATCTTCATTCCTATATTTTGAATAAAGTTCAATTGTAGTATCGTAATAAGTCTAAAGGTAAAAGTTAACAAAATAAAAATGTGTTATTGGAGATGTAACCAAGCACTTGCTGCTCTGTAATGAAATTCTCTGTGGTTGTGAATATTTAAGTAAAAAAACGACTATATTATTTTAATACTCTTCTATTGTAAATGTTCATGATTTATGATAAATATATAATGTATAAAGTTTATAAATATTTGCTCAAATTTAAATAATAATATATAAAATGTGTACGAGAATTTACCCCAGTTTTTATTTTCTGTATATTTCTACTTTGTGCAATCAAAATTCCTTGTTATTTTTTTGTGATCGTAAATATTTTGTGTTAATCGTTAAATGTCATTAAAACAAATCAAAATATAAAATATAAAATATTAAATATCATTCAAGTTTTATTTTATTTCCATGTCCATGCAAGATTCAAAGCACACGAATCAGGCCTTCTGAAGTGATCACGCTTCAGTATTTATTGGATCAGAGAACAGACTGTGCATCGTTCAGTTAGCATTTATACTTCTGTCAACCCAACTGTAGATGTAAATGAATAATCGGAAAAGATAAATGTTAAGAGGATTTGCCAAGGAACCGCTTGAAGAAAGGATCCTTTAAGAAACCAAGGTTGTTTACCTTGCAGTAAACATACAAGCGAGACAATTCCGTTAAAAAACGCGTCCAGAGGATGGCAAAAGCGAGAGCAACAGATGTTGCTCCTGTCTGTCTAGATGCTAATATATTAAAAAATACTTATATTTCCTTAAAATATATATAAACATTTTGTTCTGGATTTCTGGATTTTTATAAATTACAAAATGAAAAGTACAATATACCATCTCTATAAGAGAATATTTCAAGTGAAATATCGGTCATATTTTATGTAACACACGATATACAGTATATACATTTATATTTAACTGCAAACAGTACTGTTTCGGCATTCTGGGCCTCATCAGTGCAGTGCTGATACTGATGTTGAGGTTTGGTTATATAGCCAACTCAGATGATCCCACATATGTGACACCATCATACCATTTATATTTATATGGTGCACTTTATTGAAGTTCTCTTTTATCGCCGTGATTCCATGGGTTTAATGATAGATCTATATCCTGCCTTGAATATTTGCACTCATGTTTCGCTTCCTTTGAGTTTCTGTCACAGCTCATACAAGTTACCCAGTTGGGTTTAAATATTAATAATATACAAACAACCATTGATATAGAGAAAAGACAAATACAGAAAATGAAAGATAAATGTTTAGGTTATAATTGAAGGGATTATGCGATTTTTTAGCAGTTCTAGTACTTCTGAAGGCTATTTACGTATATTAAAGGCTAAAATCGACCCTCGAAATTGCAGAACATTCCCCTTTAAGGTGAAATTCAGCCAGTTTCAGGCATAAACATTAAGCCTTGAAACTGTATAATCTATTCAAATATATTCAAATATAAACGGAAATGAAAACTGTTTCGGTAAAGGATCTGGAAACGAGGAAAGAATAAGTGTAATTTTAATATGCGCAAAAAGTCGCTTACGCAATATTGTACGATTTATTTCTAGTCTTAGGTAAAGTAGCCCGGGGTCAATCAGTTTGAGGTTAATAAGCTCATAATACATCTTGAAAAGCGGTGCAATATCTTCTACGTTTTACCAAAAACAAAGAGATCGTTAAGCAATAAAAACAATGTGAGGTCATCTTGCCCTGATAATTGCCCTCAACATGGAAAACCTACTGGCATTTTACCTGGGGAAGTAATAACTCATTAGTAGATACGAATATTTAAATATTCTACGTTCTAAATGTTTAATGATATCGTCTAACCTACTGCCTCGTATTCAACTGACTAATCTAGTCTATTTACCTACATTCAATAAGAAACAGATTAGGATGATTGAAAATCAAACAGTTACTTTCCAACAAAAAGCACTAGTACAAGGTTAAAGTTATGTTTACCACTTTTGTGATGTTAATATTTAGTAAACAAGAGTAAAAGGATAATTATAACAAATTAAATCTTAGACTTAAAGAAAAATAAATAATTTTAACATTTTAACAGCTCTGCATACAATTCTTTACTTCACAATTCTTTATACTTACCGTAATTACAAACAAGACGAGCCTGGTTACATTAAAAATATTTGACATATGGCCCCAGACTATTTTCTGTATGCTGAATTACAAAATGAGACTCTGCTTACATATCATATATTTTGACCCATGCCGAGATTGAACCCAAGGCGTTGACGATAGGGAACCCCAAAACAAAAATAAGAAGCTTTCATCACGCAATATACGTGTAAGCACATTGTTTTGAACAATTTTATCCAGGAATCAATTACTGAGTTGATGGAAGGTATAGAATAATTCACATTTCCGTTTTATTAGTAAAATCCGAATTGTTATTCCAAACAGACGCAATACATGGAGTTTAGACATATAGAGCGATGCTAGTGGTTTCAAATTGAGCAAAAGGAACATGATGCAAATAATTGATGGGACACCACAATCTGAAAATAAATTCAAGTAACAATACATGTAAAAAATTAAATGGTCCAAAAAACATCTAATAGTAACTTTTTTGATTGTTGTTTAGTATTACATGTACGTACAAGACACACTTAACTAATTCAAATAATAGACATTTTAAATCATCCCATTCAACCTTCTATATACAGATAATGTATGTAATATTTGTTTTGTTTAGGTCATGTAAAATATATTTCGCGACTCGCCTTGTTCTTACATCTAAATAGAAGTCTGACATTTCACAGAATAAAAACGTACAATTAATCTACAGGTACTTGTTGGTGAACCAATTGGTCAGTTCCAGGTATTATTTATTCTATAACCAATCCGATTGTAGTATATATTTTTGAAATCAGAATGTTTTTGGTAACGCATTCCTGACGGGGTAAAACTTGATTCTATTTTTAAAAATATGATTTCTCTCATATTTAATTTTTTTTAATATTGACACAATTTTACAGAAGAATAAATCATTTAATAAGAAATTTATATGCATTTCATCGTTTTACATTAAGCTCAAAATTTTAGATCCAAATATTCTACTACTGTCGCTTAAGGATCAAATATTAATAATGCGAGTACAAAATGTGGATCATTAAAAGAAAACTTATAGGATGATCAAAAATAGTCTGAACAATTGCTCAATTTATTATCGATTTTTGTAAAATTGTTAGAAATTATTTTGACCTTTTTAAAGAATATCTGATAATAGAACTACCACTTTATTTAATATTATCTTTTTTCTTTTAACATTAAAACCCGAACTATTGAGAACTACAGACAAATTTAAAACCATTTAGAGTTTGGAATTTGTGAAATATTTTTTGTTGTAAATAATTGCCGTCTGTCTATAATCCAATTATACCGTGTCAAATACACTTCAACTTTTCTCAAGACATCATAAAACGATGTACTCAAATAAAAAACATAATTGCCATAACAACCGTCTGTGCGTTGCAAATATTATGGGTCAATTTTCTTTTCAAATTAAGCTTCAATTTTGAGCAATTTAAAGCCCAATTATTGTCATTTTCTTACAGAGAAATGTCGACAACATTCACCAACTAATCATCCCTTTTAAAATAAAGTGCCTTTCGTTTAGGTTTAACAAATTCCTTACAGCTATATCACATGTATTCAGATTTCTGTCTCCTTTCCACTCTTTAACATGATAAAAAAATCATATTTCTGTAAAACTCTTTATGGTATCTCATCAAGACAATAACAATTCGACTCCAGAATGCTGAGATATAAGATCAAGATAAAAATTAAAATATTTTCCAACACGGAAACGTTTCTGGTATAAATTGGACGAGTATATCAATTTATGTTAAATTTAAACAGGACAGCTTTTGGAACAGAAAGGTAATTCATAAAAATATCCAAGGATAAGTAACATAGATTGTTAGTATAAATATTTAGATGACTGTTTCATTATTCTGATATTTTTTGTTAAAAGTTAATTGAAAGACGAAAGCATGTTTTAAAAATGTATTTGTATTTAACACAGTCAAGGGTAAAGTGTTTATTAGTATCCTTATCTCAGAATGATGTTTTAAAAACAACCAGACCCCGCATATCTATTTGTGAACAATGAATATAATAAATCATTATTTATTTATATTTTACCAATTTAAATCCACTACTTTCAACCCAATGACAACGTTCACTGAGTGACAGACAAAAGAATTCGGTTCACGTGGTTTGGAATTTGACCAAATGTCAAGAGATTGTAACACGGAACGGACAAGATGATTCCGTTGACGGTTGGAGAACCCAACTGATTAGCGATAATTAAAGCGGAAAGGAGAAAATAAAACACTGCCTGAATTTTAATTTCGAACGAAATTCACCCGAGAATTTAGCAGACTGTCGACTAACTGGCGCAAACTAGTGTGAAATTGAAGAAAACACATGGGTGAATATTGTACTCGCGATCAATCAGTCACAAATATAATATCAGTTATTCTTTTCTATATTTCTATGATTGATCGAGGCTATAAAGCGGGAAACGTCTCGAGGGGTTCATCTATTGGTGAATGGATAATAGAGGCTAATTATGGCGGTAGTAGTCAGCTGTATCCAGCCAGTTAAATTACTAGTGTCAAAAGACGATCATTAACTATATCAAAGGAAGATTTTGTCAAATTACGAACCGTCGGAAATCTGTTGAAGTAAAATGTTTGTCACAGTCGATGGGGAGCCACAAGGGAGATGCTATCTCGACCCTGTATAATGATAACTACCACAAATTAGCAACTATAATTATTGTGGCAGTTTAGGTCAGGTTTCACGAGAAAGTTGTTGATTGGGTTTTAGAGGAGAGTGTGAAGACGTCCCCTTTTAACCACCGATACCCCACCCCGCGTGATTCAATAGATTATAGATGGCTGTAGACGAGATTATTGAAAGGCGTATTTTTTATCGTTAAAAATAATCTTTGATATGGTTGAAGTAAGAGCAGACATATTTTCATTATTTATGTCTTTAATCTCATTTTTATTTTTTAAATTTGTTTAAAACTTTATTTTCTACAAATTTCTTGTCTTGTCTGCAGTAGCCTTTTTAAAAATAACAGGAACTGCCCGTTAATTGGTCAATGATATGAATTTCATTTCAAGTATCTCTTTTATATCATTGTCATATTTCAGTTTTCCATATAAATTCCACATTCTACGGGATATGATTTTCCTGCTCATCTCGCGCCCCGTCCTCGTTAACCCAAATAGGTGCATAGATGTGGGACTTAAGGCACTATTTCATTTGATGTTGCACATCTTACAAAAATGTGTTTTAAACTCGATATCTCTTTTCAAAAGTTCAAATAATCGAGTCGTTGTTTCTAAAGACGAAAAATAATTTAATTAACAGAGATCATTTGTTTAGTCAGGCATAAATTGATCTGATTGCATCCCATTAGGCGACCTATATAGTAAAGGCAGGTGTGGCACGCAAATCAGACCATGCTTACTCTTTTCGAAACACCTGATGGTACTTCTCTTTTGGATTATTCTATTACTATACAACTATTACTCTCAATTTTGCCATGTTTTGGGTGCGATTTTGATTCACGGAATTGTTTTGCTTGTACGAAGTTTTATTTGTTTAAAATATTAAGAGGTTCTCAACCCGCAATACATATATATACATATACAATATTCACCAGAAGGGCGTTAAACTCCAATCATTTCATTTTCACTAAACACAGCGTCTTTCTCAAGTTTATCTTACATGAGAAATTTAACAGCCTATTTATTAGCTTTATATCTTGTCTATTCTGTTGGGAGTAAAATTATCATTATTAGCAATTACTAAACAATGACCTGATCGCGCCCTGGCGGAGTCAGAGATAATAACCCTCCTCACTTGCCCTCGACAATTCACTCTTCAATAGAACTAAACTCTTATTTTACACCCCTATTACCGTGCCAGTACTGTCCTATATTTATCTTCTACCCCGGGGTTAAACATATCAACGAAAAGCTTTGTGAAATTGTTTTGTGCAGAAACATACGAGATCTTCTCATAAAATTAAAAATGATCTGAAGAATTGTGTGATATTGTGCCCGAAGCAAGCTATTATAAATATGGAATTGAATTAGTATGATCAGACATGCAGTGACATGGATATTTCCTCTCGAAATCTCATCAAAAACTTTTACACAGATCTTCAATTTAACTTTACATTTTATAACATTTTTATCTATAAAACAGGAATAATTGAAATGAACTTTTACAACTTGTCCTACTTTTTTTTATTCTTGAAAAAAAAAATGCGCGACGCCTTGCTTATTCAAAGAGAAAATTTTTCAGGCCATTGACCGATAAATATAAAAATGAAAATATTATTTTGTAATTTATTGGTAACTCAGCATGTACTAAAACTCCTTTCTGTGTGAATTTCAGATTCTCCATTTTCTACCCAGATTGTAAATTATGTTTTATATTAACGTTGGACGATCGAAACAGACAGATAAAAGCTTAGTGATTGTCTCTGGATCGACATTTGTATCTTAATGATGTACTTTGCATAGAAATAAACTTTTTTCAAACAAGTACATGGTCCACCGACGGGTTCCCCTCTCCTATTTCAACTACAATATACTTAACCCACGAAGAGCAGGCCAATATCAATACTCGATACTGAAGATCCCCGAACTGATAATTTAATTGACCGTAGAATTCTTCAATTTTCAGGAAGAGTTAACGTCCTTGTCTAGTTAACTGATATCACAAACTAGGACTAGGTAGTTGTTGGTAGATGACAAGTTAATGTTCGCTTCCAATGGATGCTGAAATCACAGACTAGGTAGATGACAAGTTAACGTTCGCTTCCAGCAGCTGATATCGCAAACTAGGTAGATGTTGGTAGATGACAAGTTAACATCCGCTTCAAGTGGAAGCTGATATCGCAAACTAGGTAGTTTTTGGTAGATGACAAGTTAACGTCCGCTTCCGGTGGATGCTGATATCAAAAACTAGGTAGTTGTTGGTAGATGACAAGTTAACATCCGCTTCAAGTGGAAGCTGATATCGCAAATTAGGTAGTTGTTGGTAGATGACAAGTTAACGTCCGCTTCAAGTGGAAGCTGATATCAAAAACTAGGTAGTTGTTGGTAGGTGACAAGTTAACGTCCGCTTCCGGAGGATGCTGATATCAAAAACTAGGTAGTTGTTGGTAGATGACAAGTTAACATCCGCTTCAAGTGGAAGCTGATATCGCAAACTAGGTAGTTGTTGGTAGATGACAAGTTAACATCCGCTTCAAGTGGAAGCTGATATCGCAAACTAGGTAGTTGTTGGTAGATGACAAGTTAACGTTCGCTTCCAGTAGATGCTGATATCACAAACTAGGTAGTTGATGGTAGATGACAAGTTAACGTTCGCTTCCAGTGGATGCTGATATCGCAAACTAGGTAGTTTAGTAGATGACAAGTTAACGTTTGCTTCTAGTTTAAAAAAAACCAATAATAAACTCTTTATTTTACATGGGTCAGAATTAGGACAAATATCACAACTTATACGGTCCTGTCTCACATTCAGCCCATGGGGACAAACAAAGATACAATATACAATATAAAGACAAAAAAAAATACATGTAAATGGACATAATAATATTCAGTGATCAAGAACATGACCACAAGATGCTACAGGCTATATGTTTAATATCACAGACGAGGTAGTTCTTGGTTGTAGTCAGAAACACTCTACAATGCCCTTTACTTACTCACACTTTATCCCACAATAATCTTTGTTTGTCGACGACGGACTTTTACTCGCTGAAATTAATCTAAACAACGGACCACCTCTTACTCGGGGATAATCTAAACAGATTTGTTGTCTACTTACAAGCAGTATTTAACACGACAGTTAATCAATATCCCAACCTTAAATGGCAGAAAATCAAAGAGGCGTTCTTGTCTAATAGCCAACAGATTCTAATACTGGCGACTTAATCATCTTGAAAAGAACTCTCCTATTTAGAAGATAATTAATTGAAGGAAAGTTGATACTTTAATGGAAACAAACACGCAGCCAATTTAACGGCTTTAAAGATAGGAAGAGAAGTTTGATAGAAGACTATTAGTCAGATCGGTCGGTCGCCAGATTTCCATCTACGACTCAGACTACTTACAGTTTCTTATTCAAACCATTACGATACAAATCCGTGGTCTTTTTTCTTCCTTGTTTTCGTTTTTTGAATTCCCATTTTTTTTCAGATTTATTTAATTCATTTGTCTTAATCAGTCAAATCTTAAAAACCTGATATGAAGTGGTAAGTAAGATTCCAGTTCAGCTCTGAAGATCCTCACAACACACTGAATTTTGTTCAAAAGTCACATCCAATATTTTTTTTTAAGATTTCTCTTTCAATATGAAACACACGACAACCTGAATTGTTACATCAGTTGATTTTTTCAATATATCTCTTCAACATTTAAAGTCTGAATTAAACAATTGTATGGAAGGCATCACGACATTTTTGAGAAAATCTAATAAATTTGTGACTTCTTCATTTCGACTTTACCCTATGAATGATTTATTTAGAAGCATATTATCGTTATGTTTATAAATATTAAAATAAAATTGAGCTAATCTGAATAAACACATTGAAAAATACCAACACAGTTTACTTTCCTTGAGTTGTGCTTATTTCAAAAAATGAATGTTGTCTTGTTCTAATTTCATTAAAATGAATGTTGTCTTGTTCTAATTTCATAAAATGAATGTTGTCTTGTTTTAATTTCATAAAATTAATGTTGACTTGTTCTAATTTCATAAAATTAATGTTGTCTTGTTTTAATTTCATAAAATGAATGTTGTCTTGTTTTAATTTCATAAAATTAATGTTGACTTGTTCTAATTTCATAAAATGAATGTTGTCTTGTTCTAATTTCATAAAATGAATGTTGTCTTGTTCTAATTTCATAAAATGAATGTTGTCTTGTTCTAATTTCATAAAATGAATGTTGTCTTGTTCTAATTTCATAAAATGAATGTTGTCTTGTTCTAATTTCATAAAATTAATGTTGTCTTGTACTAATTTCATAAAATGAATGTTGTCTTGTTCTAATTTCATAAAATGAATGTTGTCTTGTTCTAATTTCATAAAATGAATGATGTCTTGTTCTAATTTCATAAAATGAATGTTGTCTTGTTCTAATTTCATAAAATGAATGATGTCTTGTTCTAATTTCATACAATGAATGTTGTCTTGTTCTAATTTCATACAATGAATGTTGTCTTGTTCTAATTTCATACAATGAATGTTGTCTTGTTCTAAATTTATAAAAATGAATGTTCTTGTTCTAATTTCATAAAAATGAATGTTATCTTGTTCTAATTTCATAAAATGAATGTTGTCTTGTTCTAATTTCATAAAATGAATGTTATCTTGTTCTAATTTCATAAAATGAATGTTGTCTTGTTCTAATTTCATAAAATGAATGATGTCTTGTTCTAATTTCAAAAAATGAATGTTGTCTTGTTCTAATTTCATAAAATGTATGTTTTATTTCGTAATTCCAGGTGGTTCAATGGAGCAATCCTTTATTGATGTTTCCTTAGAACATATTTTGATTTTTAATACATTCAAGGTTATCATGCCCGTTAAGCTTTCCCGTCAGTAAATGCTGGCGTATTGTTGTTTTTGTATATCAACATGTATTAAACACTATTGTTACTGTGAAAATATGTTGTTATTGTATTACTAGCATCCTACATATTAGTTGATTAAAAAGCATTTCTTTGTCATTATTTATACTCAGATGTTTGTGTTGTTTGTTAATGGATTTTGGAAGTGTTTAAAATTTGGAATAAACTACGACTTATGTAAAAATAGTTCTGTTGCGTCTACCAATCTGTAGGGATGTCAACCAGCAATAGAGAATGTCCCTCTAACAGGCCTTCTCAAATGACGGCCTGCGGGCCAAATCCGGCCCGCGAAGCCCTTGAGAATGACTTCTCCCGCTAAAACCCTCTGCTCGCTATGCTAGCTAAGTTATATTTGGCCCCTATATTTTTTTCATAAAATGCATTTGGCTCTTTAGAAAAATAATTGAGAAAGCCTGCTCTAGCATTTCAGGTGAGGTTTCATAGCCAAACTCCATCATCCATGATTCAATAAAGCTATTTGTGTTGTTTGCTGATGGATTTTGAAATTAAGAATAAGAAACTACAACTTCATGAAAAATAGTTTTGTTGAGCTTATCCATCAAGGAAATAATGAACCAGTTTTTCACAAAACCCACGATCAATGATTCAAAACAGCCAAGTATCGGTTTATCGGTACGATGTTTCGGATATGTTGTCGTTGTTAGCGAGAATAAAACCTGTGTTGAAGCCACTGAGTAAAACATCTATTACACACTGTATCTTTAACTACCAAGCCGAGGTAAATCACCTGTAATTATTATTAATAAACCCCACCTGAGACTACTCCGTCCACAAATTAATTTCTTTCAATCATCTACACAAATACAATCCAATATATTAAATAGAAAACTAAATAGGAGATGAGACGCGGATTGGGGTATTATTAAAACTTGATGTCGTTTCAATCAAAATTCCAATTAAGGAAAGAAATCGTTTCCTAGACGTTTACAAGCACCTGCGTCTTCTTCTTATTAGCTTAAAGATTTATCATCATTTTTAATAAATAACGGACGTCAGAGAAAGCACCCAATCTCACTTATTACTTAGCGAATGTAGTTTAAGTAATTGCGAAACTCTGCTACTTTAAATTTAATTTTGTTAAAAGAAACTCAATATGGTCGATGTATTTGATAGCGGACGTCAGAGAGAGCATTAATGGAGTAAATTGTAAACCTGAGTTTTTACGAGATAAAAAAAACTCGGTATAAATGTGGATGTTTAGCGCTAATCTAAGCTTGAAATAAAGTTAGTTCTAATCAGTAAAAAGGAAACATATAGAATATCCATTTATTGAATAAACTGACAGTTTGTCGCCTCGAGTCAAACTAAGTCGACTATTTAATGTGACGTTAAACACAATTATTGGTGATGAAAATCTCTTTCGACACAACTAGAAATGTTGAGAGAGTCTTGAATCCCCATAGATATTAAAGAGACATTATAAGGTCGTGATTTTTATAACAATTTTAATCATCTAATCTCTCCAGCTATCTGTACAATCGAAACATTCACGTTCTTTCGGTCAAATAATAAAACTCAATTTACAACTAGGATACGCAAATTAGGCGAGGCAAAACAAATCAAGATTTCATATTCAGAACACAGTTTAAGATAAATCGCTTGACAAAACTGTGTAACTGCAAATCCCAAAGGTCTGAAACAATGCTGTTAAAGGGGAATGTTAGTGAACACATCCCTTTAACAAAGATGAGAATAGCAATGACATGGTAAGGTGTTTCCTGTCCGAGGCGGTGCCCGGTACAAGATTATTGGTACAACAAATAGAAGCATATACCATTCTTGACCAACTCGTACATATCTATTGATATTGATTTATAAAATTCAGAATGATATGAATAAATGGTCAAGGGTCATAAGTATCTATCTCATCTCATCCCTTTGTACGCCAGTCCTCAGTGGGCTCATTAAGGGGGGAAGGTGGGTAATGGTCACTACAGCTGGCATTGATAACAAATAACTTATACATGAGAAATAATTCCAAAATTAAAAAGACAATGATAAAGCCGACTAATATAGCATATTAAATATATTATTGCTGTATAAACCAAAGTTCTTGTACTGTGTATTTTGTATTTAAGGGTATTGATTGGGCTAGCGTTCGAGAAAAAAAACACGAGATGGAATTTTTGCGAATTACTTATTATTTTTGGGCTCAGATTGTAGATAATTATTATTACTTTATTTGTAAACTATATAAAATGACAGAAACCGAAAAGAAATTAGGTATTTCGTTAGTTTTTGCTAAAAAATTAGGAAAAAGTAGCAAAATGTGTCCCGGTTAGTACAATATTTCTCAGCCATCTTTTATTGGAAAATTACGATCTTGGTCTTGATTGAAAGCTTATTCAATAAGGATGAAACGTACAGAGAGTTTTTTCGAAAATTCTAATCAGTTTGAACCCTGGAAAATGTTTGCCGTACCTACGTGTAAATTTTCGTATTTCCATGGTAACCACCAAAATAATATATTTTTTTGGAAAATCGCTCTGTACGTTTCTCGGCAATGTAATTGTCTACATTTATGCCAAGTTTGATGTAGATTGATCCATTCACATTTTTTTAAACTTGTATCAAAGGTTCGAAATGTCCAATTTTTATGACATGTTTGAAAGGGCTGTCAACTCATTAAAAAAAATCTGATAGACATGAAATCAACCTTAAACTATCGAGAAGGACCCAAAATCATCAACAAATGCACAACAAGTCCCAAGAAATCATTATTTCATATACTTATTCCATTTTTTCATAACGTGAAATAGCCCAATTAACACCCTTAATGTGAATTATAAAGCCAGAGAATAATAAATAAATCATGTACATGTATATATTTATTGAAGTTAATTTTACAGACAAATAATTGAGAGTCTGAACTAGTTTCTTGTATTGAAAGTGAATTGTGAAAACACAATAATTTGAAAAACTATATATAATTTAGTATTAATCAAACGACATGAAGAGTGGAGATCACATTTTATAACCAAACCCAATTTTATAGTAGAATTGTTGTATGTAGTATAAACTGTATCCGAGTTAATTCTCAACAAACCACCACGGAGAAATCCGAATGATATTTTATATGACTTCTGACTCTCTTTATGTTGTTAAGAAGAAAGAAAATGGAAGGATAAAATCTAATTGAGACTCGTTATTTAATACCCACAAACCAATTAATTTTCTACTTTAGCCTTTTAGTAGATTATCCCCCTTTATTCAGTCTCCGGGGTAAATAGCGTCGCACTCGATTACAACAAATATTGGCTTCATTACAGCACTTTCTCTTCTAGACGCTCGACTTGGAAGCAAGTATAACTTGTGTCTAATCAAGTCTCTATGCTGGTTAAATTTGATTTGTTGGTACTTCAGTAAAACCTTATTTTAAATGTCTTTCTATTCTAGATTCAATGTTTAATTACATTGTTTAATTTCAACTGTTAATCTACTCAGGCCCGTAGGAAGCAATTTCATATTGGGGGGGGGGGGGGGAAATTTTGCAAAAACTCATTCTGAAGGGTGGTGGTACTGAATTCGATGTTGCTCCTGCATATATATAAAGCAATTTTTTTTTACTGGCCCTAACAACATACCAGTAACTTCTTGTTTTATCTTGACATTTTTTTTTTTATTGCTTCAATCATTAATGTCAAAATTATTGGGGGGGGGGGGGGCAGATGCGGGGATTTAATCATAGGAAGTAGATAACTAACTTCCCATCAATTCTGGTACCACTGCCAGTGCTTTAGGGAGTCGACTTTCACCTTACCCAAGCAAATGAGTCTAATCCATAAGCCCAGAAGGGTCGTAGATGCAATGGTTGTGGTTGTTTTGGTACAATCTTCTGTTATAGTCAAACAGAGATATTTCGGCTCATCCGGGTACCGTCAAAACATATACAAAACATGTTTTGACTGTACCCGGATGAGCCGAAATATCTCTGTTTGACTATACTGTATTACACAGTATTGTGTGTTATTGTGATACAGTATTGTGTGTTATTGTGATACAGTCTTGTTTGTTATTGTGATACAGTATTGTTTGTTATTGTGATACAGTCTTGTTTGTTATTGTGATACAGTCTTGTTACTGCGGTGACTATCAGTAAAAAGGTGATAAGATAGCCTAAATTACGAAATAAATACACCTTAGATATGCTTTTAATTTTATTATATCAGGATTTCTGGTAGGGGGGATGGGGGGGGGGGGGACATCCCCCCTCCATGATCTGCGCCCACGAACGCAATATACGTTGACAGGGAAAATTTTGTTTAGCGACTTCACGAGAGATCACTCTAGAATTTTGCAAAATTTTCACAAGGGTTCACTCTAGAGCCAGTCTAATTAAAGTCAGACCCTTATTTAATTTCGTTCGGTTTTGTAAATCCGGTTTTGTAAACACTGTATTAGGGTCTGACAACCACGTGCGATATAAAGTTGACTCTGGTTTTAACCAATCATATCTTTGCCCTCTCCCGCGCTGGGATTTTTGTTTGCGAACAATGGGTGCATTCTGGGATACCTAAGTGCTGTGAGTAGTTTATCGGGCCATTTTTATCAAGGTAAGTCCAGAGTGCAGGTAGATACTTTCTATCACAACTGGTTTAAAAAACAGGATTTGAAAAAACCGTACGAAACGAAATTAGGGTCTGATTTTAATTAGACTGAGTGTAGCGCGTGACAATAACATGTGAAATATTGAGGAATATGTAAATATGCACCGCCCTTAGCACATGAGGCCTGGTTTATTTCTCATCTGAACAACTCATACTTTTTCCATGTCAGTCCCTCTGATCTACATCACAAACAGAGGGAAACTTGGTTGAAAAAGGCATCTACCTCATTGTCATTAACAAGTTTTCAAACCCCGGACAAATTGGCTGCCATTACAAATGTGGGCGTATAACGCTGGTCATCGCAATTTGTATACAAAGAGAAGGAGAATATTTGGTTATAGAGATTTATTATATCAGATGTTTCAATACTAGAAATACAGATATAACTAATCCACGAGAAATCAGCTTTGTGTCCCCAGTTGTATTTTCAGTGTAGGGAAATAAATCAGTTTTGGTACATTTCTTTGGTTCAATAATTACTGCTGATCTACAGTAGAAATCATGACATTCTTTTAACTCGTGGGGTATCACAGATGTTACAGTTCCATAGTGGATGTTTCCCTTTAACTCTAGAAGATGTTGTCGAAAGTTGCAAACAATTTCATTCAGAAATAATGAATTATCTTGTTCATTGTCATTTCTGCTGTTGTTTGTGTTTACAGTAATGAAAACAGACAAATCAAATGTATCATAGATATCTAAACTTTCAGTGGATATATTATAGTTCCTATCATTAGGGAAAGTGTGAAAATACCATAGAATTCGTTTCTCGTCCCAGTTAAGTTTGTTAGCAATGTAGGTCCCTATTTTGTCTGATAACATCATATAATCTAAATCAAAATAACTTTGAGACACTTTTACAGGTAAATCATTGTACCCTAATTTAATCTTTAAGAATTTCATTGATTTTAATGGTAAAGATGGATTACCAGTATAGGGATAACATCTACTAACTGTATCTAACATCTCGGATGAAGACGATGAAGCTGATAGATATAGAGGTTCTATGTTTTTATTAGATTTGAAACTCCACAACACTTTGAAAATGTCTTTCAAGTCCAACATGCAGATGGATATCTTTGATTCACGGGGATTATGGTAACAAGCTTCTCTGGAATTCTTTACCTTTTGGCTCATTTCTAGACAGTCATAATAATATGCTGGTCGTATGGTAGGAATCAAAGCATATTGTACACATTTTCTCCATTCTAAAATCCATTGGTTTGTTATGCTTGACAAATAATTCTGAATTGTAGGCGGTATCTTTCCTAATTGTTTACAAATTCCAATGTCGACATCATCAATACACGTGTATCTTTTTTGAAAACATTTGCTATACCAGCTTTCATCTGGAACAGTTGGTGCATAACAAGAAGATGGAAGAGTCAAGTCCTTTTCACCATAAACATCTCCGCTATTACATTCACATTCCTTTGGCATTGCACCTTTCCAAGTATATTTTTCTATTGTACAGCTTATTTCACAATATTTAGATGCACACTGAAGATTTATCTGAGATAAATATTGTGCTGATAAACAAGTTTGCCATTCATATCTTCCTAATCCGGAGTTTTCAGAACATTTCATATTTCCATTGGGTCCAAAATCTTCAGTGCACAAACCATTCACCACAGCTGCATGTATGTTCATTAATATGATAATAAATAATAAAGTAAAAACACTGTTTTTGAATTTCAATATCACATTCATATTGAATCCTAAACATATAATTCTGAATAACGGTAACTGTTTTTGTTTCGTTCCACCGTTCAGATCGGTTATACTTTGGTTTTATTGTTCACAGTTATTTTGACTACCTTAATGTATTTGTTAGTTACACAAGCCAACTACTAATCGACGAATGGCAAGGCAACTGTTATTGTTTAATGTATACCTTATATTGCTACGTTTGCATTAGAAAAAAACTGAAATTGTGAAATACTTTATCTTTGTTTGTTTTAAAGAGATACTGAGATGAATGTTTGCACCTGTAGTATGAGATAATGATAAAGAGTGTCCTTCAACACTATGCCGTGTGCAATGAGAAACTGTTGAGGGATCTTTAATACACAGCACACAGGGCTTGGTTTATTTCCCACGGTTGTGTCTTGCATCATTGAGATGACATTCTGCATAAAATCCACCTCTTAATTTCACATGTATTTGAGCTAATGCAGATTATAATATTAATTTTTTTCCCCGCATATTGCACATAATCTGTCTAACAACAGATAGCTTGTGATCACGATCAAGACTACAGTTTTGATCACATTTTGATGAAACTGGATATGCATCTGTATGTTGGTGAGATATCGGATAATATTTTCTGTGTTCTGATAACACATGACTTAGAGTTATTGCCCTTGATTTGTCTGAAATATTTGAGCCCCAGAGCAATAGTGGTCCATCTACAACACAGAACATTTCGTTTTATAAACATTTAATGTTATTATTTCTCCAAAAACCATTGTACAAATTCGCAATTTTAACATTTCGATTGAACATTTCAATTTGACTAAAAAACTGAATTAGACCGCCATTGCTCTCAGGGTTTATCAACACAATAGAGGCTACATACAGTTTTGATCTGTTTTGGGGGATTTTTTTTTTTTTAGTTTTTCATGATAGTTTTTTTAGATATTGGTCTTTACCTGGTCAAAATACAACCAACTTGCCTTATTTCTTCATAAAATAGACTTGACAGGTTTGTTTTATCGTGTTCTGGAGCTATATGACCGTTTGGGTACTGGTGCTCCTTAATATATTTCATTTCATTTCATAAAATAGATATTTCTTTGATTTATTTGTAGTAGTTTCTACTGACCTCTGACCCCTCTATAATTTGGTATTAGTGACTGTAGATTACGATATGATATGAATGTTAAATGACAAACAGTTGAGTTTCTATTTTCACCATCTAGTAAGGTAATATCATCTATTATTATGACTAGAACTCTAACTCCAACAATTACATAATCCCGTCAAATATACCCAAAACATTCACAAAATACTCACAAAATTACAAGTCATATTTTAATGTTCAAACATGGACTCGAATCTCGAAAGTGAACTGTCAAAAAATTCACATTTATGAGACTAATGTACGATTGGTCGAATTGATAGTGAACATGCCCCTTTAAAACGAATATCCTACATTATTGAATCACTAGTGATAACTGTATTGTGTAATGTTGATAAGATAGCCAATAATCATTTCAACAGGAGTAATGTATATATTTCGACTAAACCCTTGGTTCCCAACCAGGGGTACTAATATCCCTAGGGGGTACCAGCGAACACCACAAGGGGTACCTCTTGGCCAATTTCAAAAAGTATGGACTGGATTAAATATCAAACTATATCAACCGACAAATATTCTTTTACTTTCATGTTTGCTCTTAATGTTACTTAGAGTTAGAGTGGGCGAAAGGGTACCAGGAGATTGCTTGAACAAAATAGGTTTACAAAGAGTCCAAAAGGTTGAGAACCAAGGGACTAAACTATATAGGTAAAATGAAATCAATCTTCTGATCTGCAGATGCTTAATTTATTGTATTAATCATAGCAAGGCTGTTGAATTGGCTCTATTTGCCTGGCATGACCGTCTGACTCGTCCAAATGCCCGTCTGGGTCAAGGGTCAAATGGACATCAAGAATAGGTTACCCACTACTTTATTTTTCATGCTGGCCAAAATACCAGATTTGATGAGAACTCACTCTACAGTTACATTTATTTACATTAGAACGGGACATTGAAACGGGATAGAACGCTTCTCGTAGGACGTAGATAGCCAATATGTGGGCTTCTCAAAGACAGATAGCCAGAACTTGATCGTCAGCTGAGAAGGCATGTACCACCTTCAGTGAACCAACAGGACCTTGAACAGCCTCTATTGAGTTGTGGAACTGGATTCTTATTGACGTTAATGTTTACATTGAGTACATGTTTGCCCAGGGAGGCCACACTCGTTATTGATGACGTTTTGCCTGACTGCCGTGTCATGGAATAAACTCTTTATGCATTTTTGCAATGAGGACAGACACTTGACCAATGACCAACTTATTTCGGTTGTACGGGTTTTTATTACGGGGAGGAATAACTTTCATAAACCTAGCCTTTCCGTGTAAAACAAAGATGTTTCTGTCTCCAATACTCAAGCTAACAATAATCCAGCACTCACGTTTAAAATCATACAAGTGTAAAATCCGGTAAGTAGATTTTATGAAAACCGATTAACGGTCTGAATTGTGGCAATTAAATTAAATTAAATTTCCCAGTGACTCGGTTTGATTAATGAGTGCGTAGCGTTAAGGAAAGTGATTATCAGGAAAAGGTAATTAAGTCGAGAATGATTGGAATTTGAAGAGAATGGTTAATGATGTCTTGTCAGAGGATGGTTCACAACGATTCTACCTGATAATTTCCCTATACAGGTAATTCGAGGACTATTTGGTGACCCTTTCTGCTGGACCCAGGAAGGGCTAATTTCTTATCGTTGTGTTTTTGTTGCAATGAACCTCCCCAACCCCCCATGATTTCATGTCAGAGGATGGTTCATAACGATTCTACCTGATTATTTCCCTATACAGGTAAATCGAGGACTATTTGGTGACCCTTTCTGCTGGACCCTGGAAGGGCTCATTTCTTATCGTTGTGTTTTTGTTGCAATGAACCTCCCCAATCCTCCATGATTTCACTATACAGGTAAACCGTGGACCATTTGGTGACCTTTTCTGCTAGGTGCACGACTCCTATCCAGCATTGAGGGGTTCAATTTTGGCTTCTAAACTCTAAAAATTCGTGAGTTCTTATTGCAGTGAACCTCCCCCAGCACTCATGATTTCTGTCAGATGATTGTTCTACATTATTATTCCTCTATACAGGTAAACCTAAGACAATGTGCAGGGGTTCTGTAATTGCGGAGGAAGATAATCAGTCAGGACAATTGGGGCCATGTCTCCTTCCTTGAACTGAAATAGGTATGAGTTGGACATTCAAACTCACAAATGTCTACAATTTAAATGCTTGGTTATTTATTCTCCTCTTGACAATGTTTTGGCTTGCTTGCTATCTAGTCAGTGGTCGTCTGGCACCACCAGATTACACATAGAAGATGACAGCAATGCTGAATAACTGTCCTAGTGGCCATTGCTTCCTACCGAACCTGTAGTCAAGGATCCTATAACCTTGTCATGCATGTAATCTACAGTCAGATTTAAGAACTGTGCAATACGAGACATGGAATATGTATATCAAAGAGTGTAATATCAAGATATGTGAAGAAGCACACATTGGGAAATGAATTAAAAAGAAGCTTAGCTTGTTTTCAGACTCCCATTTCAAATTCGTAAATTTGTATTATTTTGAATTAAAGTATTGTATTGAAAAAAAGAGAGGCACAGATGTACGTATATTAAGACAATGCAGTTATTGACAAACAGTCGTGAGTTAAAAGCAATTATTCGGATCTGCAATGATAAAATACGAAATCTTCAAACAATAATCTCGAACTCCACCACTGTGTAGAAGTTAAATTAACCAATAATTGAAAATCTACTTCAACTGAAAGTAAATCAATTTAGAATGTTGTTTTCAAGATGGCAGATACAAATTATTGGAATAATTTAAACACAAATTAAAATGGACACGTTTCTATTAGTTACAGATTTACTTCAATCAGAGACCAGTCTGATCAACGAGTCATATTGTGTATAACTTTAACATCTCTATTACAAGACAATCTGATCGCAGAGTTACATTTCCATACCTATGATAAGTCTTCATTCATGAATTACTAAGACGGTGTCGAGAAGGGTTTTTTAATAAAAAAAAATGCTGTGAGCTAAACTATTTGTGCTCTACAGTGCCCTGTTCACAATATTAAAAAAACAATCAATGGTTTTGTAGACTGCTTGTATTAACGTTTTGAATATAAGCCAACTGTGCTTAAATGAGCGTCAGAAACAGCATATAAGATGATAATGTACCATTGTCTTTGATTGTGAGAAACAGCATTTTTAACCCTTCATTCACTAAGTTTACTGAACTTTGTACCAATTTCGTTAAACTGTCTTGAGAGCTGTTGAGAACAATTCTCTGTGAACTAGGTCAGTGTTTTATAATTTGTGACTGATGCCATACCTAAATTACCTAGGCCATTTCGTTTATACTTTGAGAGCTACTTTATGAGATCTTATCACCATCTAACGTAAATAAAGTTATTTCCAATGATAAGAAATACTCGACAATAATTTCCGACTGTCGAGTCCGCCAATGTGACAGTAGAAGTCTCCCGTCTAAAGGTAATTAATAGTCTGTAAAAGGAGAAGTTAATAAAAGAGAGTACATGATAAGTGAAAAGAAAGAAATCAAGAAGAAAGATTAGTTTACCTCAGTCGACTTACACCTGCCTCTTACACTAATTAACTGTCACGTGACAAGTAATTAATCTCCCTTGATTAGTAGTCTCGTGTATCAAGTACTCATCTTTTCTTTCATTCCATTAAAACCGTTTCCTTTGAAGATTAACAGGATAATTTGCTTGGCATCATTTGTCAAATTACAGATCACCAACCAGATAAATATTTTACTCTGAAGACCTACTATTGATTGAGATCGATATCTTGTTGTGTTTTCAATCAATAATCAATCAACATGCATTTAATTAAAAAAGGTAATGTAGATAGTTTTGCCTGAACTGTGAGATTCTCTTAATGACGAATTTGAAAACTCGAGATGTGTTCGGTAACTTTAGGAATATATTTTACTAGTTACTTCCCTTGAAATAATGAGTTCAGAAAGTCACCTAATTGAGTCGTTTCATTAGACATGGATACACAAATGTATAATGTAAGCATAAGAGAAATGTTGCAGATTTTGAAAACAACAGCCTATTTTGATGAACCACAATGTATTGATATTAGATAACTTTTTTCAGCGCATTGTACTTTCCTTGACAAATCTCTCTTTACTCAGTGGTTGCATCTGGATTATCTGCTTTTGATTATTATCCGGACAAGGAGTCAAATCGTTTTCCTCTGGCGTCCCTCGTAACATGTTCCTATGTTATTTAACTATCGTCTGTTTTTATAATTCCACTTTATGGTGTTGTACTGTGATATGTTTTTTTTAATTTTGTTCGTTCTGTGATATTCTTTTGGTTTATCAATTTTATGTTTGTTTAACTGTTGTTTTTGTTTTCTTTTCTAGACATGTTCATTTTCATCGTGTTCTGGAGCTATATAGTCCATTAGGTGCTGATGCTCCTTAATACATTTCATTTGTTTTCACAAATTACATCCCACTTTAAATCGTGATCAACAATAAACTGATAAATTTGTTTAATAATTATTTAAAACATAAAAAAGTCAATGAAATAGAAAACTTCCGATCGAAACGACAGATCGTCGTCAATTAATTTTACAATTTTCATCAAATTATTGACAATAAAATCGGTGACAAATTATGGTTAATTAGGTAGGAGAGAGAATTAATAGTAGAGAGAGAGAGAAGGGTTTAAAACTGGAACATGAATACGAGGATATTGATGAAGACGACACGGTAATCCTGCTCTTGTAGTTAATGGAACTAATTACAGGTTTTATTATCATCTGATGTATCAACCCGAGATGCCGGAAGATTGACCAAACAAAGAAAAACACGCCCTAGTATTATACATCAGGGGCAGATAAATTACATTGCACGTGTTTGTTAATTACCTTGACAACCAGGTGTAGTGCTTCAGGTAAAAATATAACATCATGAAATAATGTTTCCGGACGACATGATGCAGCTCAATATTAACAGTTAAAACACAAATACAGTGATGAATATTATTTTAGACTTGCAAGTAGTTTTTGTTTTGTTAAATCGTACTGCTACATATAAATCAAATTTGAAGCATCTCGAAAGAGGAAGGGCGTGATGTTTTAATTTTTTTTTAATCAGTAAAGTAATTTTATAATATGCCGATTTGATATAAATATCCAAAATAAGAAGGAAATATGATATGTTGATTTTTTATTTAAAATATTTCTGTTTCTTTTAAGCCAATGAGATTTGAAGGAAATTCTGAAACATATCTTTTTTAAGAAGTATTTTAAGATGATATTTCCATCTTTAATAAAGTGAAAACAAAATTAGAAAGTTAAATAAATAACTACGTAAATTGACAGTAATGATATATTTCTAAATGAGACTGACGTATTGGTTTTTCTATTTTAAAAACGAGACAAGGTAGATAAGTCAGATGACACGTGGTAATTAGTTGCCATGGAAACCAGGTAATAGCATTTTAAGGTTGAAAGATATATGTCTTGTAAAAGAGATGCAGTAATTTAATACGTCGATAGTTTATAATTTTTCTGTTGGTAATCGGTAGTTTAACATTCTATTTGTCAAAATTGTAATACTTCAATAATTTGAAAAATAATTTGAGAAACATTGTATATGGAATATGTTAAAAAAACATAGTGGACCGCAGCCAAATTTAATCAGGAGTAAACTAAACTTTCTCAAACCTTTCGATTTAGGTCTAAAATCATTCATGAAAACTAAGAGAGTAATAGCATAATTATTCAAGTTTTTGGGGCAAGGGCAATAACTCTGCTTCTAATGAACTTGATCTTCGTTTTATGAATATGTATGTATTCACATATCGAATTTCACCAGAGAGATGAGAACACATAAAAAATGCCCCGCTGTTGTTTTCTAAGTTTTTGTTTGCAGAACAATCATCAATCAAACTAGGTAAACATAGGTAAATACCGAATCAAACCCCAGAACTTTGAGTCTGTTGTTTTACATTGTTGGAAAAACCTTTAACTTCAAAACGTACGACTGAAACCAAACTCAAGTGAAACAAACACCAAATCGTCGTAAATCTTGTACACATTATATGTATAATATGTTGTGTTCTTGTTGCCATTTCTGTATCGAGAAGGGAAAGCTGATATTCAGAGAGTGCTACCATCAAGAAACTCACAACATAGTACATTGTTCATCACAACCACTGGAGGTTGTATTTTAATTTTAGAAACTTTTCAGTTGAACAACAACTCTACACTACTTGAACCGTTCTAATGGAAGAAGAAGGTTATTGAACTATTTTCAGAGATGCTTTGATAATTTTATACGCGATCACCTCATGTGAAGAGTTCTCTGATTCGCTGAAAGATTTGACGATTTTATTCAATTCCTCACGTATGAAGTATCGTTTATAATTTCAAGTTATCTTGTATTGAGGAGAAATGAGTTTATCAAAACGCCTAGTCGTAATTCTTACTACGTTTTAGAGAACGATATACAACTCATCACTCAAACAACCCCCCATCCAATTTTTCCAGAAGTAAAGACCAATTACTATTCGTATCGAAAACAACACAGAAGAAAATGACAATATGCCCCATTTTGTTTTTCTGATGTAAAAAAAACAATGAAAATGTGACGAGGTCGAAGATATTCTATAGATAATATATGAATGCTTTCTCCGCGGTCCGCGTTCGCCATAGTCATAGATAGCGGCTTCGGAAAAATAATTTCCGAATTTATTAATAATCTATATGAATTGAAAAAATTAAATCACTTTCTACGATTCCACATCTTTACGTTAATAACATGAAAAAAAAATACAGAATAAATACAGTACCGTTGTATGATTTACAAAATTTAGTTATGTAAAACTATGAACTTTCATACTTGATGACGTTAAGGTCGACATAAGACAAAACAATATATTGGGTGTCCGAATGAAACATTCTTGACTTCGTCGGGGAGTATCTCAGCTATTCATAAACAGATCTTTTTCAAAATGTTCACAAATATACTTCAATATGTCGTTAGCAAGTCCTACAAATATCGGGCTGTACTTGCAATTTTGAAAGAGATCAGTTAACCAACGACCGAGATACTTCTCGTCTAACATGGGGACGTTTTTTGGACATCCGATATACCAAGATCAAGGAGTAAGGTGCAGAAAACCAGGTTGCAATTATTGAAAAAAAAACTCAGATCCTGCGCCTAAATGAGAGTGTTCTAAAGAATCATTTGTTGCACTGGTCTGGGTGTGAATTACTGGACACAGCACAAATACAAAATCTCTGGCCACATTGAGGTCTGAATTAAACATAATTATTCTCCTGCCACAAATATTCAAAATAAGGTTATAAACTGAATGCAATGTTTCTAAAAATACCTTTTGAGTCCATGAAAATATAAGTTTTCAAAATATGAAATAAATACATTTCCCTCCTAGAACTTCCATGTTTAAATGACCCACATTTCGGACTGAAATTGTCCTCTGTAAAATCTTATTTCCAAATAAATATTAATTTAGCAGTTGTCTCGTTTTCATAAACCAAAGACAATCTAAGAATCTCAAATGTATTTTGAGTTTGAGATTTGGATTTATAAAAAAATAATCGGCAAAATACGATACAGCATTCAATGTGGCCAGAGAGTAACAATGGATCTGTTGCAGGTTTCAGAATCTGATATATGAAACAAGAAAGACGTTTAATCCTAGCCTTCAGACAAGTCTCGAACACGGCTTTAAGAACACAAGTAAACAAATCAGTTTTAAAGCTAAGTTTGAGTAGTTCATTTGATCTTCAATTTAATATCTTTCATGGTTGAGACATCAATCACACGATTGTAGGAGATTATTTCTAGAAATCAGTTCACTCATTTACTTCCCTACTTAACTAGCTTACAGCTTAAATCAAGCCACAGTGGAAACAACCGAGAAGGGAAAATATAAAACTTCAGATGGGTAATAGAGAAAGGGCATACGACATAATACATTAGAATTGGGGTGACCAGTGACGGTGCGGAAGCTAAATGAATTCATTGATGCTTAGTGGTATCATAGTTTTTGAGCTCGTGGATCCAATATAGTTCGGTTGTGCGTCTTTCTTTGCTGGTTGTATCAAGAAAGAAGAAGGAGAGGGGTAATAGAAATGAAATGACATTGAGTTTTACGTCCTGCTTTTCTGTACCAGATGAATAATAGAGCATACGTCATATCCACTACTAGAATACAATTTCTCAAGATTTTGCCAATCTTTGGATGGGACGTTGATTGCCGGAATTTTTTTCTTTGTATGTATTTTTATATAGTGCAACTAACTAGCAGACCGTGACTCGATATGACACCCCAATGTTTCTGTATTTTGAACAAAATACATATAAAGCTGAAAAAACTGTGAATATGTAATAATAATAATAATAATAAACTCTTTATTTTACATGGGTCAGAATTAGGCCCTATACCACGAGTGGTAACGGTCCTGTCTCACACCCAGCCCATGGGGACAAACATAGATACAATATACAACATATAGACACACACACAAAAAAAAAAAAATCAATGTACAAAGTTTGATGATTTAGAGATCAAGTACATGACCACAGGCTACTGGATATTTTTTTTTTAAGAAAAAATAAATAAATAAATAAATTATTGGATTTGTGAAGCCAAAGGTCAGTGCAAGTGCTGCGAGCGGGCTACCCAACCCTACTCCATTAATGTTCTTATTCTAAATTGGAGGGGGAGGTAGGATTTATCCATGCTCAAGACCAGCTTGAAGGATGTTTACTCATCCCCTGACAGTGTGTTATGAATTTAGATTTGCCAAAAGTGTGAATTGTTTGCCAAAAATGATAATGCCAAATAGAAAACCTGGAAGGGAATTAATTAAAATATGGTATGTCAAAATGTAATAAATCTGTAAGAGATGGAACAGCCAAAATACAATTGCAAGAGACAGGACTATAAGTAAGTACTTCGTCCAGACATCTATTGCACCTACACTATAACTGAAAGAAGAAAGTTAACCGTTAGTTAGTATTTTACTTCCGATATCCTCTGCAACTCTGAGTAGAACTTTAGGTAATTGTTGTATGTAATAAAAATCCATTCAATCAAATCAATCCCGTTTAATCAAAATCGCATCCAACAAACAAGGCAAAATCGAGAGCAATATTTATATAGCAGTGGACTACTCCAAAGAGAAGTACCATCAGGTGTATTTGATATTTTATATTTCGAGATAGTTTCATACATACACACGACAGTATGGTTCCGATTGAAGCTATCTATATTTAAACTGATGGAGAAGAAAGGTAAAAAGATTAAGGCATCAGAATAAATTGAAATAAGAGTTGTTTTATATTAGAGTGTCATCTATAATAGAGAACAGTGATATGTCTGACATTAAGGAACATGTTGTAATCTTTAATCATTGTTTGTACTGAGATACATTTTAAAATAATACTTCTTCGATTACATAAAAAAAAACACGAAGTAATGCATTTTCTTGAAAATTAATATTCGACCTAATGAGAGTTATGTTGTAAACAATTCATGATGCAGACCAGTCCGTCATCGCATTGCCTTTTCTTATAAACATTTTAAGCATAAATATCTGTGATTATCTTAATTTGATATTTATTTCAGCCCATTTTTCTTTTACTCACATTTTATTTTTATCATATCAAAGTATTTGTTTTGTAGATTTTATTTCTATGTATTTCATGTATTATTGTTAAGCGCCTTAGAGTAACTGTTTTATATAAGGCGCTATACAAATGTTGATTATTATTATTATTATTATTAAAGGTTGGTCCAATATTCCTTCAAGTGATCCATCATCAGTCTAGACCAGGAACAAGTAATCTGGTATTATCACTACAGCTAAGTGGCACATAGTAAATAAGAACAGAAAAGAGCCACAAAAGGACATTATGGGCCTGCACCACCTAGCGGACAGCTCGTTATAAAAAAAAACCCAAACACGAACAATCTCAACCACAAAACAAATCTCTAAATCCATGTAAACAAATTGACAATACATTGGTAGCAGCTAATGAACTCATTTTAGGATGTAAAGTGTCTAGAAGATTAAGCATTCCCTGCCTGGTGCCACGCCTGCCACTTTTGCTCAATGATTTTACGTTAATAAGTCATTTATAATAGGTCATTTTGTTAGGGTAATATACAGGATCTGGATATTCACACATGTCCTTGCTCGACTATACCCACTAAATAGCAGAAACTGGCCGCAGATCAGGTTTTTTAGTTCCCTGAAACAATTTGTGTCTTAATAAACTAAACAATCAACCTTGCTGCATAAAACACTAGCTGGTATGAAAATGAAGTGAAATGAATGGCGTTTTACGTCCTACTTTTCTGCACCTATATGGGCTAATTGAGGACGGGCAAACGCCATGTAGTGTGAACTGAGGGTAATTTTGAGTAGCTGGTCTGAATGTTGGTACGGAATCAGTTTGTTATCTGATGATGATGATTTCTATTTTTATATTCTAGAATGTAAACAATATCTGTTGACATTTGCTTCACGTGACCTGGTTTCGTAACTTGACCTAGTTAGCTGCTGAGGAAGACAACTGAACGAACTTGGCCAGAAATACGTTAATGAATTGCTTTGTTTCTGCGGTAAAGGTCGTGTTGCTGTTTCTACTAAATACCAGCCAGAACAACCCGAGATGCGTGGGTTAGTTTTTGGTTAATGAGTTTATATCAGAAATATTTTGTTTTAAAATAGAAATTACTGACCAAAACAAATAATCATCATGTTCGAAAATTCTTCCCTAGGCTTTATGATTTTGTTTTAACGAAAGGGCATCTGAAGGTGAAAAACAATTTCTGTGAGTTTTTTCGAAATCAGTGAAGAATTTCGCCTTCTTGAGTGTCGGACCGACAGACCGACGGACATGAATGACGCCATTATACACTTCACATTTCAAGTGGGTGCATTAAAAATAGATTTATCAGGACCATCTGTAATATTTTTGTGAGATTGAGAATATTCTGCCCTTTCAATTAAAAAGTTACTTATTTCACTGAACATTACGCCTGGATGGAAAGTCTGGGAGACATAACTGGATGCAGGATGGTAGAGAGTAAGGGGCACAGGCTTCATTTTCGCAGGTCGATTTGGTTAAGTCTCAGAAACGGGGATTTTTTAGCTCATCAATTTAGTACTGGTTATCACAACACACCATTGAAATTTGAGCCTTCAAATCCATGTGCATCCATAATTATTAGCATTTGAAAGTTATAATGCCCTACTACACATTAGCGATATTATGCAATATATAGAAAAGGTATCTATAGAAATAGAAGGAGAAATGTCTAATTTAAGGTATATTTGAAGGAAATACGCAATTTTCGTGCATTTCTCGTGCTTCTGAAGGATATTTAAATATATTCAAGACCCAAATCAACCAATAAAAATGAAGACTGGTCCCCTTTAAAAATGAATAAAACACCAATTATGAATGACTGTTATTTGTATTATCTTGAAAACAAAATCTCAACATGTCGGTGGTCTTGTCAAAAGTCATCAGATTGTGTCAAACATCATCAGATTGTGTCAAACATCACCAGATAGTGTCAAACATCATCAGATTGTGTCTAGATTTCATCTGATATATCTGAGATAAATATTTATTAATTTGATGAGTTGATAGAGTTAAACTATAAATATGGTGAACACTCTACAGATTGATATTCATTTACTTCTATCAGTAATACAGGTAAGATCAAATAGTTAAAAATAAATTGTGGTCGTTGTTCCTACGTTTCCAGACGACCACAATCCGACTAAAGTTATTTTAAGAATATAGAAACGACCGAACGACGTCGACGATGACATTGTATTGAATTTGTCCAATCCACTAACTGGAAGGCCCTTACTGGTCCTGATCAATAAAAAGTTTTACTCATTACTTTTGTTGGATTTTGCAAATTTTGCTACGAATAAGAGAGGTGCTTGTCCGTTTTCACCTCTGGAATTTTTCTAAGTTTAAATAGAAATTGTTATTATTTCAGAATGGCTCGTGTACTTGTTGTTATCTTGGCTGTAGCTGTTGTTATCTGTAGTGTATCTACTCAAGATCTAGATAGAGAACGAAGATACATGAATGGTATGAATGGTATGAATGGAATGAACGGCATGGTATTTATTTTACTTCATTTTCTCTTAAACTGTGTTAAACCTTGGACTATCATTAAATTAATGTATTCAGCATTATCGTTTTAGTGAACTTTTTTTGTCAGAAATCTTTCATTCCAATTGTTTACTTCCAGTGCTTGCCCCAAGGTCGGCCATGTGGTATGAGTGCCCCTGTATATGATAGAAACAAGAGATGTTGTACTGGTATGTGTAATAGAAGTGGAGGTGTACCTGGGGTCGGGATGCCCGGTATGGGTATGATGTATAGATGTGGTTATTCTTATGGTCGATAAACCATGTTTTACTCACTGGATCGGTTTTGATAATTGTAAAATTGTACATTGAACAGTACTTTATCTACAATATAAATAAACTATTATATTACATGTTCCATAGTTATTGTTATCAATATAAAACTAAAAGTGGGCTTCACTTAAAGGGGAATGTTCGGCATCTTAAGGGGTCGACTTCAGCCTTTAATATATGTAAATCGCTTACAGAAGTACTAGAACTGCACTAAACCGCATAATCCCTTCAATTATATCCCTTCCTAAACATTTATCTTTCATTTTCTGTAGATGTGATTTCTATATAAAGCTAATATACGAGTCATAATTTTGACTTACAAACGCTCATAATTATGGCTACACGGGTTTGGAAGGAAAAACTCCAGGTTCTGAGACGAACATTTTATTGGTCGATTCCTTTAAGGTAGTTTTCTTTTTTTTTAATAAGAAACAAACAAAAAACACATTCAGTAATATTTGAACAGTTCAAGGGAAGTAACTCTGACTGATTTTCAACATGTTTATTTATAATGTAGGTCAAAGAAACTGTTAAGATAAAAAATATATGTTATAGATACCAGTAAGGCTGATTGGGCCCCAATTCAGACCGTAAAACACCATTGTACTGGGGTATATCTAAATATTAGACCATATATCGCACCAATCATTCAGTCCTACATTGCAAACACACAGCTACAAGACTAGAGGAATTAGAACAATAACTCGGTTTCTTTGGTAGACACATGTAGACCAAGCCTATATTGACCGTTGAATCCGATTGAATCTACATTTTTGTGCTGGCAATATAAATCGAAAGTAGAGCCTCTGTCTCTATTAATATTTCAGTAATTATGACGATGGATTTGAATATCAATTCGACTAATTAATACAAGTCTCATAGTCAGTTGATATAAATTCAAGATCCTAAAATAAGGTATAATGTGCAGTGTTTATAATCATACAATGAAGGTTGAGCAGAACATCAATTCTGGAAAATGGTTTCAGTAGCTTTCTTCATATCCAACTAGTTGTCTGACCATGTCATGCAGTGAATACTGATACTTGGAAATTGTTTGAATGTCTTTCTTTATATTCAGTCTCCAATGTCTGACCATGTCATGCATGTGACCACTGTCATCTTGGACACCGTGAAATATCAAGGTATGAAGTATTTAAAGAGCAAACTTAGATGATTTTGGTGTTCTGGATTGTTTAATTACTAAATAAATTTTGTTATTGTAACCAATCATAACAGTCTATTTATTAAATCTGGGTTTTACTTAGTTTTTGAGAAAATCCAAAGAAAATTATATTTGAGGTACTAGTATACAAATGCATACAGTCTTAAACTGTAGTAGTGAGTTAGGTCCCTTATATGGATAAAACTGTGAATAGTGTTATACTATCTTAACCTTATTAAGGTTTAGGGCCTAATTTCTTACCCTAATAAAGTGATTATTATTATTATTATTATAATTAAAATTTAATTGCAGACGAAAACAATAATTAGGAGTTGTATCCTGGCGGAATCTCATCCCCATCCCATTCTAGACCTTTACATCTTAAACACTGAACAAGATCTCAGATACTATAGTGAAAACAAGTTGACGTTTGCTTCCAGTGTTTTATGATGTCACAGATTATGTAGTTGTTGGTAGATAACAAGTTAACTTTAGTTTCAAATAGATGCTGATATCACAGACTAGGTAGTTGTTGGTAGATGCCAAGTTAACGTTCGCTTCCAGCTGAAGCTGATATCACAGACTATGTAGTTGTTGGTAGATGACAAGTTAACTTTAGTTTCAAGTAGATGCTGATATCACAGACTATGTAGTTGTTGGTAGATAACAAGTTAACTTTAGCTTCAAGCGGATACTGATATCACAGACTATGTAGTTGTTGGTAGATGACAAGTTAACATTAGCTTCAAGTAGATACTGACATCACAGACTAGGTAGTTGTTGGTAGATAACAAGTTAACTTTAGCTTCTAGCAGATGCTGATTTCTAGCAGATGCTGATATCACAGACTATGTAGTTGGTGGTAGATAACAAGTTAACTTTAGCTTCAAGCGGATACTGATATCACAGACTAGGTAGTTGTTGGTAGATAACAAGTTAACTTTAGCTTCAAGCAGATGCTAATATCACAAACTAGGTAGTTGTTGATAGATAACAAGTTAACTTTAGCTTCAAGCAGATGCTAATATCACAAACTAGGTTACTAGTTTCGGAAGTGTAAGCATTAACTGCTTCGCAACCGACACCCCCACTACTATAAAGGTCAACATCATGGGATACAATCAGATCAATTCATGCCTGACAAATCAGTCAAAATACAAATTACAGATTTGTTATATTTGTCTATAAGTTCGTTATAACTACCATTAAATTTCCTAAATGAAGTTTGAAGTCTATGTGTTAAGTAACCTTGCTTCAGTAATTTCAAAGTCAAAACTCTACATCTAGTCAGAAAGTCTTCATAATTTGAACATTTAGCAGATGAGTTGTGAAACATACACAATAATACTTATAAATGACTGATATTCAAATTATCTTTAAAAAATCTCAAAATGTCGATGGTCATTAGATTGTGTCAGGTAACACAAGATAGCGTCAAACATCATCAGATTGTGTCAAACATCATCAGATTGCGTCCAGATTCCATCAGATATATCTGAAATAAATATTTATTAATTTGATGAGTTGATAGAGTTAAACTATAAATATGGTGAACACTCTACAGATTGATATTCATTTACTTCTATCAGTAATACAGGTAAGATCAAATAGTTAAAAATAAATTGTGGTCGTTGTTCCTACGTTTCCTGACTACCACAATCCGACTAAAATTATTTTAATAATATAGAAACGACCGAACGACGTCGACGATGAACATATTGTATTGAATTTGTCCAGTCCACTAGCTAGACGGTCCTCGTCAATAAAAATTTGAATGGGAACTCCGTGTTCCCTTTTTTCCCATTACTTTTGTTGGATTTTGCAAATTTTGCTGCGAATAAGAGAGGCGCCTGTCAGTTTTCACCTCTGGAATTTGTCTAAGTATAGTTAGAAACCGTTATTATTTCAGAATGGCTCGTGTACTTGCTGTTATCTTGGCTGTAGCTGTTGTTATCTGTAGTGTATCTACTCAAGATCTAGATAGAGAACGAAGATACATGAATGGTATGAATGGAATGAACGGAATGGTATTTATTTTACTTTCATTTTCTCTCAAATTGTGTTAAATCTTGGACTATCATTAAATAATGTATTCAGCATTATTTTTTTAGTGAACTTTTTTTGTCAGTAATCTAGAAATAGTATTTCAAATTTTTCATTCCGATTGTTTACTTCCAGTGCTTGCCTCAAGGTCGCCAATGTGGTATGAGTGCCCCTGTATATGATAGAAACAAGAGATGTTGTACTGGTATGTGTAATAGAAGTGGAGGTGTACCTGGGGTCGGGATGCCCGGTATGGGTATGATGTATAGATGTGGTTATTCTTATGGTCGATAAACCATGTTTTACTAACTGGATCCATTCTGACAATGTAACTTCAATTACAATAGTAATAAAATATTATATTACATGTATCAAAGTTCTTCCTTATATTATCTTGCGGTTAGCCTTTCGTATTTCCCTTCTTTACCGATTTTCAACAAAGCACAACAAAATTTTGCTTTTTGATGCAATACACGTCCAAGGGAAGTAACCTTGACGTATTTGAACATGTTATAAAAATGTAGGTCAGGGGGACTTCATGATCTAATAACATCTGTTGTAAATAGGAAAATTATAAAATAAATGCATCATATTTTACTACTATCAAAAGTGAACTGATGTTTTTTCCTTTACACTCATCATGGTACGCTTCTCTGTTCCACAAATACACCAGTTAGCCTGATTTGGATTCACATTTCAGAGCCTTAGAACAAACGGTTCGGAAATACTTTTAATTTTGACTGTATATCGCATCCATCATTCAGTCTTACATTGCATGCGCACAGCTACGAGATTATTTGAACAATAACCCAGTTTCTGCTATATAGACCTAGCCTATATTGATTGATGAATCCAATTGGTAAATCCACATTCGTTTTGTGCTCGTAAAATTAAATTAGATTTGTTGTCTTTATTAATATTTCAGTAATTATGACAAAAATATAGGATATAGACAGTAATAACCTATGTTCAAAATATTGTTTACCCCTTTTTGTAACCATATTTCCGGTAACCAAATTTCCTGAGACCAAGTTACCGTACACCGAGGCATCTGCTCTACATTGCGATCCGTAGCAAACTAGATGAGTCTTGCCCGTGGACTATTAGAGGGTTGAGAGAGCCTTTGTCGGAGGAACCGGGAGATAACTCTACATGGAAATCATTTTAGTATTCTATGTTTCAATTTCTCTGGGTTAGGGCATCACCTAGAGGTGGGCATGGTTTTAGTTTCTGATGTAAGTTATAACTGATTACGATGCTAAAATAATGGAAATAAAAATCTTATGTCTCGATCCACTTTATACACAATTGCAATAAACATATATTTCAGATTCAGCTAACAATAAACACAAAGGAGGGGAGTTAACTACAAATACGTGACTTATACTTCAGACTACAATAATTAAAGCCAACATTTGTCTTACTATAAATTCTGACTAACACTAGTATCATAGTTTGTGATATCAGCTAAAGTTAACTTGTTATCTACCAACAACTACCTAGTCTGTGATATCCATTGGAAGCTAACGTTAACTTGTTATCTACCAACAACTACCCAGTCTGTGATATCAGACGTTA
Source organism: Lottia scabra (assembly GCA_029955415.1). Classification (NCBI taxonomy): domain Eukaryota; kingdom Metazoa; phylum Mollusca; class Gastropoda; family Lottiidae; genus Lottia; species Lottia scabra. The sequence continues at coordinate 48,050,315 of JARJEI010000001.1, forward strand.
ACTTGTCATATACCAACAACTACCCAGTCTGTGATATCAGACGTTAACTTGTCATATACCAACAACTACCCAGTCTGTGATATCAGACGTTAACTTGTCATCTACCAACAACTACCCAGTCTGTGATATCAGACGTTAACTTGTCATATACCAACAACTACCCAGTCTGTGATATCAGACGTTAACTTGTCATATATCAACAACTACCTAGTCTATGATATTGTGATGGTTTTATTTAATATTGTATAATTTTTTATCTAGATGTATATTTTAAGTTTATAAATTTTCATCCTGTACATAATCATAAGTCAATCCATCATATTCATATTCCTTATTCAATCCTTAATATTTAGCATATGTAAATACCGTTATTTCTCATGAGATTCCGTGAGATTTGATTTGTTTGTAAGGGCATGCAGACCACATTTTCTTCAGAATGAGCACTGCACTCCAACTGTGAAGTTGGAACTCTTCTCGGTGAGCTCTACCCTGGAGGTCCTCTGTGACTAGTGTTACCAGTGGTATCTCATCTAGGCATCTTGTGTGATGACCAGAAAGATAGTGTGCTTTTTAGCAAGTGTGAGCTCTACCCCGAAGGTCCTATGTGACTAGTGTTGTCGGCGGTACCTCATTACCTTTTTTCAATCGGGCGATCCCCAGTGATTTTTGTTACCGGTGTTGTGCATGTTATAATATACAGTGTTTCAGTGCTTTATTGTGATTCGTGTGTGCCGACCCAAATATTTTGGGGCTATCGAGTTTTATTTGTCCACGTGTGTGCCGCCCCAAATATTTTGGGCTATTGTGCATTTTATAATTATACGTGTGAAAATCATTTTGTGCCTTTTGTGTATAGGACAGTGCCCTGGTTTGTGTTAAAAAGTGATAATCAATTTGTGTATAGGACTGTGCTCTGGTTCGTCTTACCCATTTTTGTGTTGCCCATTTCAGTTTTGGGGCCCGATATCGTATTTCCATTTTTGGGGCTCAATATATCGTTGTGTCTCGTAGCAGCGCCTATTCATTTTTCACCCCTTTTAACAAGTGTATATAGTGTATTATTGATATTTTTGATATATAAAGTTTTGTTTATAAAACATTTGTTTGTTTGAATTGAGATATTGGTTTTCGTGTGTTCTTGGCAGTAGAACAACATCGCCCTTTTTGTTCATTCGAGTCTTTGGGTGTTCCTTCATTGGGATAGAACTTAGTCACTTTTGAGCTGACACTTATTCACGTTGACGAAGAGATTTTGCGTGGTGGTTCTGGGGTTGAAAGCAAAACCCCATCCCCAGAAATATAATTCCAGTTTCACGCTACAATATCAGTGAACGTAAACTTGTCATCTACCAACAACTACCTAGTCTGTGATATCAGTTAACTGGAAGCAGACGTTAACTTGTCACCTACCAACAACTACATAGTCTGTGATATCATCATACACTGCAAGTAAACATTAAGTGGTTTTCATCTGAGATCTTGTTCAGTGTTTAAGATGTAAAGGTCTAGAATGGGATGGAGATGAGATTCCGTCAGGACACAATTCTAAATTATTGTTTACGTCTAAAATTGTTATATTTTAATAAGGAGATGTCAACACAATACTTTTGATCTATATAAGGGACATAACTCACTACTACACATACAGGTTGTATACCTAAATTAACAAGAGGAAATACTATTACTACACAAATTAATCAACCGACTCTATTACAGGGTCTGCGGGGCGTCTCTGTGTGTGGAGGCGGCCCGTGGTTTGAAAAATCGAACAGACCGAACCTTCACCCTTATCCCATAACAAAACTCCTCGGATTTCGGCCACTCAATTTTCAAGACATTATCGTATGAAGATGAGAAAAGATAGCTTGCCAGGCAAGGTAACATACGCCCACTTCAGCATTGTAAAATATTCCAAGTTGATTGCACCATCATCGCACTTATCTGAACTGATGTTCAGATGAATCGAATCGAACTCTAGCCTCTATTACATACACAAGTAAATTTTAACGTTTTTTCACTAAGTCAAGATTTATAACTCATAAACAGACGAATGGAATCACACGATTTATTATCAAGATGAATACACATACCAAGTTACATTCAAATCGAATGAAAACTCTAGCCTCTATCACATAAAAACTCTGGTCTCTATCGCGTACACAAGAATTGTTGACGGACGGACCGACGGATAGACAGGGGTGACGGCAATATATGTCCACATTTGGGCGTATAAAAAGTTAATTGAAGAAATAAGCCCTTATAATATACAAGGTCCAAAACTAAAATCCATAGAAACATTAATTCTAAAATCGTGTGGACAGTGAACACAGTAGTTAACACACACCCAGTAAATTAAATAATATTGGATGTCCTAAAGGGGGTTGTAGAAAGAGTGAAAATACTCTGCCAGAAAGATAACAATAGTGTTTGCAAAACTCTAGTAACTATATAGAAATTCGGGCAACATCAGATACTTCGCCCCCCTTCTGACGTAAACCTGACTCCTCTACTGTACGCAATAATTCATCTATTTTATGTATGCGACATGCGTATGTTCTCTCAACAATTATTCACATACCTTATTGTTGTTTCTAGAATTTACATTGACCTACATTATTAATAAAAATAAGGAAAATCAGTATGAGTTACTTCCCTTAAAAGTATGTCACATTATAAAACAAGATAATGCTGTGTTTTGTTTGACATTTCTCCAAATAAACAAGACATAAATGTATAGTTACATAGTGTGTGATGTAATATTTTGTTTTGAAAATAAAAGTATTTTATAGTCAATATATGTCATGAAAAGATTTGGGAAATATTTCAAAATCAAGAATATGATTTATAAATATGGGCCCTACACAATCATCTGTGATAATGCATTATTTTGATCACAATCGTGACCTCTATATCCATTATTGATTCTGAACGGATCACTGTGGGTGATGTTGATCATTTAAGGTCTTCAATAGCAACTGATTGGTGGGCGTGGCGTACCAGGCTTCAGAGTGGGTGGGTGGCAGCCATATTTCTTCAAAAAATATGGCGACTGCTAGGAGTAAACATGGCAGAGCAATGACGGATGGACAGTTTTTTAGGTATAATTAGAGCATGATAGTTTTCAGCAAGATGATTTTGTGTTTTGTTTGTTTATCTAAAACGAGGCAATAAACAAACACTACTGGGGCTAACTGTTAATATGAGTAAAAAAAAAGAACTATAATATATATAATACAATGTTTTATTATGATTGTAATGTGAAGTTACATTGTCAGAATGGATCCAGTGAGTAAAACATGGTTTATCGACCATAAGAATAACCACATCTATACATCATACCCATACCGGGCATCCCGACCCCAGGTACACCTCCACTTCTATTACACATACCAGTACAACATCTCTTGTTTCTATCATATACAGGGGCACTCATACCACATGGACGACCTTGAGGCAAGCACTGGAAGTAAACAATCAGAATGAAAAATTCGAAATACTATTTCTAGATTACTGACAAAAAAAGTTCACTTAAAAAATAATGCTAAATATATAAATTAATAATAGTCCAAGATTTAACACAATTTGAGAGAAAATGAAGTAAAATAAATACCATGCCGTTCATTCCATTCATACCATTCATACCATTCATGTATCTTCGTTCTCTATCTAGATCTTGAGTAGAAACACTACAGATAACAACAGCTACAGTCAAGATAACAGCAAGTACACGAGCCATTCTGAAATAATAACACTTTCTATTAATACTTAGCACAATTCAAGAAGTGAAAACCGGCAGACGCCTCTCTTATTCGCAGCCAAATTTGCAAAATCCAACAAAAGTAATGAGAAAAAGGGAATACTGAGTTCCCATCCAATTTTTTTTATTGATCAGGATCGTTTAGGACCTTCTGGCTAGTAGATGGGACAAATTCAATACAATGTGTTCATCATCGTAGTCGTTCGGTCGTTTTTATATTATTAAAATAACTTTAGTCGGATTGTGTTCGTCTAGAAACGTAGGAACAACGACCACAATTTATTTTTAACTATTTGATCTTACCTGTATTACTGATAGAAGTAAATGAATATCAATCTGTAGAGTGTTCACCATATTTATACTTTAACTCTATCAACTCATCAAATTAATAAATATTTATCTCAGATATATCTGATGGAATCTGTACACAATCTGCTGATGATTGACACAATCTGATGATGTTTGACACAATCTGATGATGTTTGACGCTATCTGGTGATGTTTGACGCTATCTGGTGATGTTTAACACAATCTGATGATGTTTGACACAATCTGATGATGTTTGACGCTATCTGGTGATGTTTGACACAATCTGATGATGTTTGACACAATCTGATGACACAATCTGATGATGTTTGACACAATCTGATGATGTTTGACGCTATCTTGTGATGTTTGACAAAATCTGATGATGTTTGACACAATCTGATGATGTTTGACGCTATCTGGTGATGTTTGACACAATCTGATGATGTTTGACACAATCTGATGATGTTTGACACAATCTGATGATGTTTGACACTATCTGGTGATGTTTGACACAATCTGATGATGTTTGACACAATCTGATGATGTTTGACACAATCTCATGATGTTTGACACTATCTGATGATGTTTGACGCTATCTGATGATGTTTGACACAATCTGATGATGTTTGACGCTATCTTGTGTTACCTGACACAATCTCATGATGTTTGACACTATCTGATGATGTTTGACGCTATCTGATGATGTTTGACACAATCTGATGATGTTTGACGCTATCTTGTGTTACCTGACACAATCTGATGATGTTTGACGCTATCTTGTGTTACCTGACACAATCTGATGATGTTTGACGCTATCTTGTGTTACCTGACACAATCTAATGACCACCGACATGTTGAGATTTTTTAAAGATAATTTTAATATCTGTCGTTTATTGTTATTATGTTTGTTTCACAGCTCATCCGCTAAATGTTCAATTTATGAAGACTTTCTGACTAGATGTAGATATTTTACATTAAAATTACTTAATCAGGGTTACTTAACACATAGACTTCAAACTTCATTTAGAAAATTTATGGGCGTTATAACGAACTTGTAGACACATATAACAAATCTGTCTCTTGTATCTTGACTGACTTGAACCTTCACCCTAATCCCATAACAAAACTCCTCGGATTTCGGCCACTCAATTTTCAAGACATTATCGTATGAAGATGAGAAAAGATAGCTTGCCAGGCAAAGTAACATACGCCCACTTCAGCATTGTCGAATATTCCAAGTTGATTGCACCATCATCGCACTTATCTGAACTGATGTTCAGATGAATCGAATCGAACTCTAGCCTCTATTACATACACAAGTAAATTTTAACGTTTTTTCACTAAGTCAAGATTTATAACTCATAAACAGACGAATGGAATCACACGATTTATTATCAAGATGAATACACATAATCGAATGAAAACTCTAGCCTCTATCACAGAAAAACTCTGGTCTCTATCGCGTACACAAGAATTGTTGACGGAGGGATAGACAGGGGTGACGGCAATATATGTCCACATTTGGGCAAATAAAAAGTTAATTGAAGAAATAAGCCCTTATAATATACAAAAAGTTAATTGAAGAAATAAGCCCTTATAATATACAAGGTCCAAAAATAAAATCCATAGAAACATCAATTCTAAAATCGTTTGAACAGTAAACACAGTAGGTAACTCACACCCAGTAAATTAAATTAAATAATATTGGATGTCCTAAAGGGGGTTGTAGAAAGAGTGAAAATACTCTGCCAGAAAGATAACAATAGTGTTTGCAAAACTCTATTAACTATATAGAAATTCGGGCAACATCAGATACTTCAACCCCCTTCTCACGTATACCTGACTCCTCCACTGTACGCGATAATTCATCCATTTTAAGGTATGCGTACGTTCTGTTCAACACTGCACATATTTTATTTCTGAATCTAGAATTAATATTGACCAACATTATTTATAAAAATAAAGAAAATCAGTAAAAGTTACTTCCCTTGAATGTATGTCACATTATAAAGCAAGATAATGTTGTGCTTTGTTTGACATTTCTCAAAATAAACAAGACATAGAAAGTTGAAATAATGTGTGATGGGATATTTTGTTTCGTTATGATAAAAGTTTTTAATAGTCAATATATGTCATGAAGAGCATTGGGCAATATTTCAAAATCAAGGCAAGGTATGATTTGTATACAGTATATGGGCCCTGCACAATCATGTGTGATAATGCATATTCTTATTTTGATCACAATTTTGATCTTGTCTCTATATTCATTATTGATTCCGATGTGTTCACTGTGGGTGATGTCGATCATTTGAGGTCTGAATAGCAACTGATTGGTGGGCGTGGCGTACCAGGATTCAGAGTGGGTGGATGGCAGCCATATTTCTTCATAAAATATGGCGACTGCTAGGAGTAAAAATAGCAGAGTAACGATGGATGGACAGCCTTTCTAGGTATAATTAGAGAATAATAGCTTTAAGCAAGAAAGAAAAATAAACGGGGCAATAAACAAACACTACTGGGGCTAACTGTTAATATGAGTAAAACAAGAACTATAATACATAATATAATACAATATTTTATTATGATTGTAATTGAAGTTACATTGTCAGAATTGATTCAGTGAGTATAACATGGTTTATCGACCATAAGAATAACCACATCTATACATCATACCCATACCGGGCATCCCGACCCCAGGTACACCTCCACTTCTATTACACATACCAGTACAACATCTCTTGTTTCTATCATATACAGGGGCACTCATACCACATTGGCGACCTTGGGGCAAGCACTGGAAGTAAACAATCGGAATGAATGAAATACTATTTCTAGATTACTGACAAAAAAAGTTCACTTAAAAAATAATGCTGAATACATTAATTTAATAATAGTCCAAAATTTAACACAATTTGAGAGAAAATGAAGGTAAAATAAATACCATGCCGTTCATTCCATTCATACCATTCATACCATTCATGTATCTTCGTTCTCTATCTAGATCTTGAGTAGATACACTACAGATAACAACAGCTACAGCCAAGATAACAGCAAGTACACGAGCCATTCTGAAATAATAACGTTTTCTATTTATACTTGGCACAATTCAAGAGGTGAAAACTGACGGGCGCCTCTCTTATTCGCAGATAAATTTGCAAAATCCAACAACAGTAATGAGAAAAAGGAGTTCCCATCCAACTTTTTATTCACCAGGACCAGAAAGCGCCGTATAGCTAGTGGATTGGACAAATTCAATACAATATGTTCATCGTCGACGTCTTTCGGTTGTTTTTATCTTATTAAAATAACTTTAGTCGGATTGTGTTCGTCTGGAAACGTAGGAACAACGACCACAATTTATTTTTAGCTATTTGATCTTACCTGTATTACTGATAGAAGTAAATGAATATCAATCTGTAGAGTGTTCACCATATTTATAGTTTAACTCTATCAACTCATCAAATTAATAAATATTTATCTCAGATATATCAGATGAAATCTGGACACAATCTGATGATGTTTGACACTATCTGATGATGATGACAAGACCACCGACAAGCTGTCATAATGGAACTTGGCAACCCCTTTGCTGACCACAAGTTTGTTGAGCATATCAATTCTAATTCTATTGCATTCCAACGATACTATTCACAAAAACAGTCAAATTTTTGGAGGCTCACATAGTTTAAGGTTCAAATATGTATCTCTTAATGAATTCAAAGATTGCTTGTTTTTCTAGATGAATTACTCTTCTAGCATTTAATCAAAAGTGATATAAATTGGTAATAATAAAAGACTATGACTTATAGAAAACACGTATGCAGAAATTGAAAGATAATGTTAAGGTACGGGTATAATAATATTGAAGGGATTGTGCGATTTTGGGGTAGTTCCAGTAACTCTGAAGACTATTTACTTAAATTCAATCTTATCTGGATTATTCCATGTTTAAGTCTAAGGTAACAAGCATGAGCAATAATATGCACTCAACTGTTAAAAGTGTTGTTTTAAGCTGTCTAACTATTGGGATGTCTAACTAATGGGATGACACCCTATCAACTGATCAAATTAATAAATATTTATCTCAGATATTTGAGATGAAATTTGGACACAATCTGATGATGTTTGACACTATCTTGTGTTAGCTGACACAATCTGATGATGTTTGACACTATCTTGTGTTAGCTGACACAATCTAATGATGTTTGACGCTATCTTGTGTTAGCTGACACAATCTAATGATGTTTGACACTATCTTGTGTTAGCTGACACAATCTAATGATGTTTGACGCTATCTTGTGTTAGCTGACACAATCTAATGATGTTTGACGCTATCTTGTGTTAGCTGACACAATCTAATGATGTTTGACGCTATCTTGTGTTAGCTGACACAATCTAATGATGTTTGACGCTATCTTGTGTTAGCTGACACAATCTAATGATGTTTGACGCTATCTTGTGTTAGCTGACACAATCTAATGATGTTTGACACTATCTTGTGTTAGCTGACACAATCTGATGATGTTTGACACTATCTGGTGTTAGCTGACACAATCTAATGATGTTTGACACTATCTTGTGTTAGCTGACACAATCTAATGATGTTTGACGCTATCTTGTGTTAGCTGACACAATCTAATGATGTTTGACACTATCTGGTGTTAGCTGACACAATCTAATGATGTTTGACACTATCTTGTGTTAGCTGACACAATCTGATGATGTTTGACGCTATCTTGTGTTAGCTGACACAATCTAATGATGTTTGACACTATCTGGTGTTAGCTGACACAATCTAATGATGTTTGACACAATCTAATGATGTTTGACACTATCTTGTGTTAGCTGACACAATCTAATGATGTTTGACGCTATCTGGTGTTAGCTGACACAATCTAATGATGTTTGACACTATCTGATGATGTTTGACACTATCTTGTGTTAGCTGACACAATCTGATGATGTTTGACACTATCTGGTGTTAGCTGACACAATCTGATGATGTTTGACACTATCTAATGATGTTTGACACTATCTGATGATGTTTGACACTATCTTGTGTTAGCTGACACAATCTGATGATGTTTGACACTATCTGGTGTTAGCTGACACAATCTGATGATGTTTGACGCTATCTGGTGTTAGCTGACACAATCTGATGATGTTTGACACTATCTGGTGTTAGCTGACACAATCTGATGATGTTTGACGCTATCTGGTGTTAGCTGACACAATCTGATGATGTTTGACACTATCTTGTGTTAGCTGACACAATCTAATGATGTTTGACGCTATCTTGTGTTAGCTGACACAATCTGATGATGTTTGACACTATCTTGTGTTAGCTGACACAATCTGATGATGTTTGACACTATCTGGTGTTAGCTGACACAATCTGATGATGTTTGACACTATCTGGTGTTAGCTGACACAATCTGATGATGTTTGACACTATCTGGTGTTAGCTGACACAATCTGATGATGTTTGACACTATCTGGTGTTAGCTGACACAATCTAATGATGTTTGACACTATCTGGTGTTAGCTGACACAATCTAATGATGTTTGACATAATCTGATGATGTTTGACACTATCTGGTGTTAGCTGACACAATCTGATGATGTTTGACACTATCTGGTGTTAGCTGACACAATCTAATGATGTTTGACACTATCTGGTGTTAGCTGACACAATATAATGATGTTTGACACTATCTTGTGTTAGCTGACACAATCTAATGATGTTTGACACTATCTGGTGTTAGCTGACACAATCTAATGATGTTTGACACAATCTGATGATGTTTGACACTATCTTGTGTTAGCTGACACAATCTGATGATGTTTGACGCTATCTGGTGTTAGCTGACACAATCTAATGATGTTTGACACTATCTGGTGTTAGCTGACACAATATAATGATGTTTGACACTATCTTGTGTTAGCTGACACAATCTAATGATGTTTGACGCTATCTGGTGTTAGCTGACACAATCTAATGATGTTTGACACTATCTGGTGTTAGCTGACACAATCTAATGATGTTTGACACTATCTGGTGTTAGCTGACACAATCTAATGATGTTTGACACTATCTGGTGTTAGCTGACACAATATAATGATGTTTGACACTATCTTGTGTTAGCTGACACAATCTGATGATGTTTGACACTATCTGGTGTTAGCTGACACAATCTAATGATGTTTGACACTATCTGGTGTTAGCTGACACAATCTAATGATGTTTGACACTATCTGGTGTTAGCTGACACAATATAATGATGTTTGACACTATCTTGTGTTAGCTGACACAATCTAATGATGTTTGACACTATCTGGTGTTAGCTGACACAATCTAATGATGTTTGACACAATCTGATGATGTTTGACACTATCTTGTGTTAGCTGACACAATCTGATGATGTTTGACGCTATCTGGTGTTAGCTGACACAATCTAATGATGTTTGACACAATCTAATGATGTTTGACACTATCTGGTGTTAGCTGACACACTCTGATGATGTTTGACACAATCTGGTGATGTTTGACACTATCTTGTGTTAGCTGACACAATCTAATGATGTTTGACACTATCTTGTGTTAGCTGACACAATCTGATGATGTTTGACACTATCTTGTGTTAGCTGACACAATCTAATGATGTTTGACACTATCTTGTGTTAGCTGACACAATCTAATGATGTTTGACACAATCTAATGATGTTTGACGCTATCTGGTGTTAGCTGACGCAATCTGATGGCTGACAAGAACACCGACATGTTGAGATTTTATTTTATAGATCATTTAATTTGAATATCAGTCGTTTATTATTATTATTATTATGTTTGTTTCACAACTCATCCGCTATGCCAGGACTTTTTGAATTTTTCAATTTATGAAGACATAAATAAGGAGAGGGTACTATAGGCGAAAGCCTGTTCCCCAATCCTATATAAATAAATATTGTTTATACAAAAAAAAAAAATATGTGGTTGTATATTGCAGTCGCCCCTGTCCGTCGGTCCGTACGTCAACATTTCTTGTGAGCACTCTAGAGACTACAGTTTTCATCTGAGTTTGATGAAATTGGTATGGTCCTCTAGTTTGAGGGTATCTCGGTCAAATTTGATGTATTTTCGATGAACGGTTTTTAAGTTATTGCCCTTGACTTTGTAAAAAGAAAATGCGTCAAAATTTGTTCGTGAATACTCTTGACTACAATTTAATGAAACTTGTTGTAATCATTTAGATTGATAAGTTCTGTCAATTTCTAATTTGGCGTATTTTATATGAACGTTTGTAAGCACTCTTCGGGCAACATTTTTAATCTAATTTTGGTGAAACTTAGTGTGATCCTTTACATTGATATGGTCTCGATCCAATTCGAATTTGAAGTATTTTCGATAAACGGTTTTTGAGTTATTGCCCATGACTTTGTAAAGACGCTTCAAATTGTTTGGTAGAGACTATTTTTCATCTGATTTTGATGAAACTTGGTGTGATCCTTACAATTAGTCAAGTTCAAATTTGATGTATTTTCGATGAACGGTTTTCGAGTTATATTGCCCAAGACTTTGTAAAAAAAAATGTGTCAAAATATAGACTAATACCCCTTTCGCACTGCACAACTGGATTATTGAATTCGGTTATAACCGAATAGAAAAATCCAATTCAGTTCGATTCGATTCGGTTCGGTTTGCTTTCGCACTGCAATCCTATCTGGATCGCCGCTTTCGCACTGCCGAAAAAAGTTAACTAGATAACTTTTTTATTTTTAGTAACATGTCACATCATGTGACAAATCAAAACATTATCACATGATTCTCACCCCGGTTATTCCTTGTTTAACAATGTAACATATGAATATATTATCTATATCAGTTTCGGTTTCATCTTCCGATGGATATGCATTATTTCCCTAAACAATTCGTGTACCTTTATTCATCCTTTTCTTGTGATTTTCAAGTATTTCCATTATATCGTCCCCGCGAAGAGGAGACGCCATTTTGATGATCACGTGATAATCTTATCCGGATAACTTCTTGTTTGCTTTCGCACTGCCACTTATCTGGATCGGATCCGGACGAAATCCACCTCTGGAGGTGGATTTTTCTATCTGGATAACTTCTGGTTATAACCGAATAAGTTTATTTGCCAGTGCGAAAGCAACTGGAAGTTATTCGGATAGAACTGGATCCGATCCAGATAACTTTTGCAGTGCGAAAGGGGTATAAATTTTTCATCATATTTTGATGAAAATTGTTGTGATTCTTAAGATCGATAAGATCCCAAACAAGGTTGAATTTGAGGTATTTTCGATGAATAGTTTTTGAGTTATTGCTTGACTTTGTAAAAAGCGTCAAACATGTGTTTGTGAGCACAAAAAGTATTTTTCATCTGATTTTGATGAAACTTGATGTGATCATTGGTAGGCCCTATTCAGTGAATTTTTATTTTTTTTAGTTTTTATAAACCGGTAATACAATTTGTTTTATCGTCAATTAAGATATTATCAGTTCTGACAGCTGGTTGATTTGGGTCTTGAATATATTTAAGTATCCTTCAGAAGCACTAGAAATGCACGAAAATTGCGTATTTCCTTCAAATATACCTTAAATTAGACATTTCTCCTTCTATTTCTATAGATGACTTTTCTATATATTGCATAGTATCGCTAATGTGTAGTAGGGCATTATAACTTTCAAATGCTAATAATTATGGATGCACATGGATTTGAAGGCTCAAATTTCAATGGTGAGTTGTGATAACCAGTACTAAATTGCTGAGCTAAAAAATCCCCGTTTCTGAGACTTATTCAAATCGACCCGCGAAAATGAAGCCTGTGCCTCTTTAACCATATGGGAGAAAAGAAATCAATTCATTTCTGATAGGAAAATATGATTTGTTTACTTGATGGTTTTCGTACAACATATTTTAAATCATTGATTTACTTTGACCTATAAAGAATCAGTATGAGTTACTTCCCTTGAATGTATGTCACATTATAAAGCAAGCTAAGTATGTGCTTTGTTTGTTTCTCGAAATAAAAAAAATACAACCTAAAGTGAAGCCCACAATAGTCAAACAGAGATATTTCGAGGGTGTTACTGTAACTTACTAAACAAACAACCTTCTAAATAAGATACTTTTATACCCTTGAAAATATAATGGACTGGTTTTGTATATGTTGTGACGGTACCCGGATGAGCCGAAATATCTCTGATTGACTATACTAGTTTTATATTGATAATAATAACTATGGAACATGTAATATAATAGTTTATTTATAATGTAGATCAAGTAGGCCTACTGTTTGAATGTACAATTTTACGATTATCAAAACCGACCCAGAAAGTAAAACATGGTTTATCGACCATAAGAATAACCACATCTATACATCATACCCATACCGGGCATCCCGACCCCAGGTACACCTCCACTTCTATTACACATACCAGTACAACATCTCTTGTTTCTATCATATACAGGGGCACTCATACCACATTGGCGACCTTGGGGCAAGCACTGGAAGTAAACAATCGGAATGAATTAAATACTATTTCTAGATTACTGACAAACAATGTTGACTAAGAAATGTGCCGAATACATTAATTTAATAATAGCCCAAGATTTAACACAATTAGAGAGAAAATGAAAGTAAAATAAATACCATGCCGTTCATTCCATTCATACCATTCATACCATTCATGTATCTTCGTTCTCTATCTAGATCTTGAGTAGATACACTACAGATAACAACAGCTACAGCCAAGATAACAGCAAGTACACGAGCCATTCTGAAATAATAACGTTTTCTATTTATACTTGGCACAATTCAAGAGGTGAAAACTGACAGGCGCCTCTCTTATTCGCAGATAAATTTGCAAAATCCAACAACAGTAATGAGAAAAAGAAGTTCCGATCCAACTTTTTATTCACCAGGACCAGAAAGCGCCGTATAGCTAGTGGATTGGACAAATTCAATACAATATGTTCATCGTCGACGTCTTTCGGTTGTTTTTATATTATTAAAATAACTTTAGTCGGATTGTGGTCATCTGGAAACGTAGGAACAACGACCACAATTTATTTTTAACTATTTGATCTTACCTGTATTACTGATAGAAGTAAATGAATATCAATCTGTAGAGTGTTCACCATATTTATACTTTAACTCTATCAACTCATCAAATTAATAAATATTTATCTCAGATATATCAGATGGAATCTGGACACAATCTGATGATGTTTGACGCTATCTGGTGTTAGCTGACACAATTTAGAGATGGCTGACAACACCATCGACATTTTGAGATTTTTTAAAGATAATTTGAATATCAGTCATTTAAAATTGTTATTGTGTTTGTTTCACAACTCATCCGCTATGCCAGGGCTTGTTCAATTTATGAAGACTTTCTGACTAGAGGTAGAGTTTTAACTTTAAAATTACTTAATCAGGGTTACTTAACACATAGACTTCAAACTTCATTTAGGAAATTTTATGGGCGTTATAACGAACTTGTAGACAAATATAACAAATCATGTTTATTTAGGCATGAATTGATCTGATTGTATCCCATGATGTTGACCTTTATAGTAGTGGCGGGTGTCGAGCACGAAGCAGTTCATGCTTACACTTTCTGAAACACCCGGTGGTACTTCTAATAGAGTAGTCTACTACTATATAACTATTGCTCTCGATTTTGCAAGGTTTTTGGATGCGATTATGATTAACGGAATTGTTGTGCTGTTACGTTATTTTGTTAATTATATTACCAGGGCCAATCATGAATGATTCAATATGGACAAATAATAATTTTATTGGCTCAGGCAAAAAAAAACTCACACTTTTCAGGGTTGTTTACTTTGTATAAAAGTTCAGACCACTTTTGTTTATTTTTACAACTACATGTTAATTTATATTGAAATAAATATATTATATTTCGATTTCAAAATTGTCATTTTGTTAACATTATTACGTTGGATATTCGTATAAACACTTTTTACATATAAAAATAAATATGTGGTCGTATATTGCAGTCGCCCCAGTCCGTCGGTCCGTCCGTCAACATTTCTTGTGAGCACTATAGAGACTCCAGTTTTCATCTGATTTTGATGAAACTTGATGTGATCATTGGAATTCAGTGAACTTTTTTTTTAGTTTTTATAAACCGGTAATAAAATTCTATCATCGTCAATTAAGATATTATCAATTCTGACAGCTGTTAGTGAGCGTATGTTATCTTGACTGGCAAGCCCTGGTAATTTAATTGAGTGTTTACAAGCTAATATCATCAAACCGGAAGTAATATCGAAATTTTTAAAACAGATTATGGTTCGTTTTCAAAGTGTCTTAGTTTTTAGTTTAAACAAAAATTCTAAAAAAAAAATCAATTTAAAGTTACCACAATAATTTCAAATTATGAAGTACAGTCTTTTAG
This sequence comes from Lottia scabra, assembly GCA_029955415.1. Classification (NCBI taxonomy): domain Eukaryota; kingdom Metazoa; phylum Mollusca; class Gastropoda; family Lottiidae; genus Lottia; species Lottia scabra. The sequence continues at coordinate 48,065,824 of JARJEI010000001.1, forward strand.
CTAATAGCAAAAATAAAATTCCGTACAAGCAAAACAATTCTGTTCATCAAAAAGCTCGTCCCGAGCATGACACAATCGGGGGCTATAATTATATAGAAGTACCATCAGGTGTTTGGACATGGTCAGTGTTTGCTAGAGACATGGTCTGTGTTTGCTAGTGACATGGTCTGTGTTTGCTAGAGACACGGTCAGTGTTTGCTAGAGACATGGTCTGTGTTTGCTACAGACATAGTCTGTGTTTGCTAGAGACACGGTCAGTGTTTGCTAGAGACACGGCTAGTGTTTGCTAGAGACACGGTCAGTGTTTGCTAGAGACACGGTCAGTGTTTGCTAGAGACATGGTCAGTGTTTGCTAGAGACACGGTCAGTGTTTGCTAGAGACACGGCCAGTGTTTGCTAGAGACACGGCTAGTGTTTGCTAGAGACATGGTCAGTGTTTGCTAGAGACATGGTCAGTGTTTGCTAGTGACACGGTCAGTGTTTGCTAGAGACATGGTCAGTGTTTGCTAGAGACACGGCTAGTGTTTGCTAGAGACATGGTCAGTGTTTGCTAGAGACATGGTCAGTGTTTGCTAGTGACACGGTCAGTGTTTGCTAGAGACATGGTCAGTGTTTGCTAGAGACACGGTCAGTGTTTGCTAGAGACACGGCTAGTGTTTGCTAGAGACATGGTCAGTGTTTGCTAGAGACACGGTCAGTGTTTGCTAGAGACACGGTCAGTGTTTGCTAGTGACATGGTCAGTGTTTGCTAGAGACACGGTCAGTGTTTGCTAGAGACACGGCTAGTGTTTGCTAGTGACACGGTCAGTGTTTGCTAGAGACATGGTCAGTGTTTGCTAGAGACACGGCTAGTGTTTGCTAGTGACACGGTCAGTGTTTGCTAGAGACATGGTCAGTGTTTGCTAGAGACACGGTCAGTGTTTGCTAGAGACATGGTCAGTGTTTGCTAGAGACACGGCTAGTGTTTGCTAGAGACACGATCAGTGTTTGCTAGAGACACGGCTAGTGTTTGCTAGAGACATGGTCTGTGTTTGCTAGTGACATGGTCAGTGTTTGCTAGAGACATGGTCAGTGTTTGCTAGAGACACGGCTAGTGTTTGCTAGAGACACGGCTAGTGTTTGCTAGAGACACGGCTAGTGTTTGCTAGAGACATGGTCAGTGTTTGCTAGAGACATGGTCAGTGTTTGCTAGAGACACGGTCAGTGTTTGCTAGAGACACGGCTAGTGTTTGCTAGAGACACGGTCAGTGTTTGCTAGAGACACGGTCAGTGTTTGCTAGAGACACGGCTAGTGTTTGCTAGAGACACGGTCAGTGTTTGCTAGAGACACGGTCAGTGTTTGCTAGAGACACGGTCAGTGTTTGCTAGTGACACGGCTAGTGTTTGCTAGAGACACGGTCAGTGTTTGCTAGAGACACGGTCAGTGTTTGCTAGAGACACGGTCAGTGTTTGCTAGAGACACGGTCAGTGTTTGCTAGAGACACGGTCAGTGTTTGCTAGAGACACGGCTAGTGTTTGCTAGAGATCAAAGTCATCACGTTTGTCATACAATTTCGAGAGAATCAAAGATGACCTTAAACATACAAACTCTTTCTGAAAATTAATTTCCAGTTGACCATTCATCATTGTTAAATGTTTTAGAATTTCTCACAAAAATCTTGGGGCCATCGATACCAGGGAAGTAAGAAGGACAAGTTTTAAAACTTTTCGCAGCGGACGAAAAACTTAATTTATGCGTTGTGCATGAAGAATAAATTACAATGGAAATATATAATTTGATAAGCGATTTATCGGATATAATTTATTCATAATGTCAGCTTGTTTCTCTTCTCAGTACAATTTATTTAATAATATTTATTATTTTTATACGCCCTCATCTCTCTATGAGGACGTATATTGTCGGCACCCCTGTCCGTCCGTCCGTCCGTCGGTCCGTCCGTCGGTCCGTCCGTCGGTCCGTCCGTCCGTCCGTCCGTCAACATTTGCTCGTAAACGCTCTAAAAAATAGAGTTTTTGACGGAATCAAATGAAATTTAATATGTGTATACATATTCATAAAACGGAAGATCAAGTTCGAATTTGAGCTATTTTCGATTGTTAGAAGCAGAGTTATTGCCCTTGCCCCAAATCCGTCGGTCCCTCCGTCAACATTTGCTCGTAAACGCTGTAAAAACTAGAGTTTTTGACGGAATCAAATGAAATTTGATATGTGTATACATATTCATAAAACGAAGATCAAGTTCCTATTTGAACTATTTTTGATCGTTAGAAGCAGAGTTATTGCCCTTGCCCCAAATCTTGAATATGCTATTACTCTCTTAGTTTTCAACCGATTTTGATGAAACTTGAAATGTATGTTATTGGACCTAAATCGAAAAGTTTGAGAAAGTTTAGTTTACTTCTGATTAAAATTAAAGCTTTTTCAAGATTTAGGCCCCTGTCATCAGTTTTGAGGAGTTATTGCCCTTTAACCTCTATTCAGTCAACATCTATTGCTTGTAAACGCTCTTAAAAGTAGATTTTTTGAGGGAATCAAATGAAATTCGTTATTATACGCCCACACGATAGTATGGGCGTATATTGCGGTTACCCCTGTCGGTCCGTCCGTCGGTCCGTCCGTCCGTCCGTTCACATTTACCTCGTGCTCACTCTACAGACTACAATTCTTCATGGATCCTTTTGATATTTTGTATGTGTGTCAATATCATTATGAAGATGTGCACTATTGAATTTGGTGATGATTCGATGATTTTCTTCCGAGATATCGCGTAAAACTCTGATATTGCGTTCGTTTTTTTGCTCTGCTCACTCTACAGGCAACAATTCTTCATGGATCCTTTTGATATTTTGTATGTGTGTCAATATCATTATGAAGATGTGCACTATTGAATTTGGTGATGATTCGATGATTTTCTTCCGAGATATCGCGATTGTTTTTTTTTGCTCGTGCTCACTCTACAGGCTACAATTCTCCATGGATCCTTTAGATATTTTGTATGTGTTTCAATATCATTATGAATATGTGCACTATTGAATTTAATGACGATGCGATAATTTCTTTGGAAAAAACTCTGATATCGCGTTTGTTTTGGTGTTCACATTTACCTCTTTATCAAGCTGCTGGTGGGCGTATACGCTTGCGAGACTTGCCGCAAGCCTATGTTATTATTTATTGAAGCATTAAATGAATTACATATAATTATTTTGTATAAATCACTTTTTAATTAGATATAAATTGTAAAATTATTCAAATTATAATAGCTTAATAATTATTTTGTATTAATCACATTTTTCTTATATGTAAATTGTAAAATTATTCTAATGTAAATTATAAAACTAGAGCCGTACCAAAACGGCGCTGGGCAGTGCGTCATCCTGGAAATCTTTCATAGATTATAAGGAACACAGCAAATGGTTACGAAAATGTGAACATTAGGAAAGTTAAATCTAGTGAAATTTCTTTATCTATAATATTTGTAACTGTTTGTGGTCTGAATGCTTATAAAATTAAAGATTGATTTGTTTTCGACAATAGCAAAATTTCTTCTTCGCTAGTTTTAGGGTTGGCTTGTTTCATAGTAAGCGCCTATCAACTGACTGAAGGGCCTAGCTTAATCGGCTCTATAGTCGATCGGTGGCGGCCATATTTCTTCAACAAGTAGTAAATATGGTGACCAATGGCTTATTGACTTATTTTTTAAAAACATTATTTTACTTTAATCAAGTTTTACAATTACAATTGAAATAGTTATTCTCTCCCTTCAACTGTTTTGACAATAATTGTATGCGTTTGGGCGATTTTCTTTTTCTGTAGATTAGTATCGCCAAAACTCAAGTCAATTACAAGTTGAAGGTAGAGCACCGTAATTTAACTATTAAGACAACAAATATTTTATTCTAGTTCATTTTTACAAGCCATTAACGTCAAAACCGGTAGATATATCGAAATGTTGAAAACCAGATTTGAGTTTGCAATTAAAATGTTTATCTACCCACAAGTTTTCAGAACATTTTAATAAAATTTGAAAAAACACGCACAGTTACAATGGAACTTTTCAAAATTTTAATCGCGCAATTTTCATAGATACATAGAGTGTTATACATCATATGAAAGAATAGATAAGACACACTAAGAATATTTAATAATTTGTGACGTACTTAAATTAGGTCACGTGACAGAGCTATTTAAAGTTAAATATCGCAAATTTCAAATGGATATAAATTGGATATAGAACCGTAAGTAAGAATTGGACAATTAAAATGGATATATCATTGGATAGATCTGGTCAAGTTCAATAACCTTTATTGAGTTCACACGGTCAAAAAAGGTCAAGGTCACGAGTTAGATGTATTTGAAATTTTGGCAATAACATAAAAAAAAATACCGGAAATAACAAGAAAGCAACATCGAATATTAAAATAGAATTGCGTACGTTTTGGGGCAATCGACTGACCTGTTCAAAAATACTACAATCACGAAAATAGTAAATAACCCTAAGGCCCCATTTTAATCTTTATATAAGTTGGCCATATGAATATGGCGGCTGATCTATTACACCCGGATCAGATTTTATTGATTAATTGTTTAAATAGCATCATTTCTAATATATTGCAAAAATTTCGAATATCTTTAAAATTTCGGAAGTTAGATTTGTTAATTTAAAATGCCATTATGCCAATAACGTCAAAACCGGAAGTGATATGGGAATTTTGAAAACAGATTTGAGTTTGTAATCTAAATGTCAGAACGCTCAAAATAAAATTTGTAAAAAAACACGCACAGTTACAATGGAACTTTGCTCCAAATTTTCAAATTTTAAATCGCGCAATTTCAATGAACACATAAAGTGTTCTATATCATTGGAAAGAGTAAAATAAGCACACTAAGAATATATAAGAATTTGTGACGTATGATAATTAGGTAACGTGACAGAGCTGTTTAAAGTTAAAAATCACAGATATCAAATGGCTATAAAACCGGAAGTAAACATCGGTCAACAAAAATTGATATAGGATTGAATAGATCTGGTCAAGGGCAATTACTTTTGTTCCGGTGAGAAGGTAAAAAAAGGTCACAAGTTACAAGTCTTTGAAATTTTGGTAATTACATAAAAAAAATTATACCTGAAATAACAAAAAATCAACATCAAATTTCGAAAAAAGAATTCCTAGCTTTTTGGGGCAATAGATTGAACTGTCCAAAAATACTACAATTACCAATTCCGCTCATAACCCTGAGGACCCATTTTGAGTTTTACAAAAGTTGGTCATATCAACATGGCGGCTGTTCTGTTACTTCTGGGTCAATTTTTTTTCTGGTTCATTATTTTTCAATTATCATTTCAATCATATTGCAGAAAAAAAATTCAAATATCTTCAAATATTCCGGAAGTTAAAATTTCAACTTTGCGAACAAATGGCTTGAAAACCGGAAGTGATATCGAAATTTTGAATAAAATATTATATTAACAATTTAAGTGTCTATATACTTGTATAGTTTCATATTAATCGAAATAAAATTGTAGAAGTTGAAAAAATCATAAAATTAGAATTAAAAAAGTAAGCGTTTAGTTCAAAGGAATAAACAAAAAAAATCCGAACAAAATCGGATCTAAAATAGAGCCGTAAATTGGAAAAAGCTGAAATTTGTCGTTATGCCCTAGGTCATTTCCGGTTGGTCAAAAATGCATCAATTTATATTCATTCCCCAAAGTTTCACACTTCATCGTAGGAAATCGTATCATAATACATGTAACATGCGTAGTTTTGGCTGGGCGCTCTGGGAAGAATTCGAAAAAAAAAAGAAACATTATGAAATCGAACGCACTGCAAATAGAATCGTGAGACGATACTGGACAGGGCGCATCCGGTTTCGTCCATGAGTGAAAAATAGCGTTTTCAATCCATACTGCGAAATTTACAGAACATAAAAATAGGCAATTAATTGTTTATATTCGGGAGTAAAAGTAGAATAACCAGTTCACGTTCGGTAGTGAAAAGTCATTGTTTTTATTATTGTACATTTTTATACATCATTGGAAGTAGAATAGTTAAAGAATATTATTAATATTTTTCATATGCATTTATGAAAGAAATGAAATGAATGGAGTTTTACGTCCGACTTTTCTGCACCTATATGGGCTGACTGAGGAAGGGCAAACGCCATGCAGTGTGCATTGAGGGGAATTTTGCCAGGACAGCGGCATTAGCCTGCCCTTATTTTCGATTTCCAGGGTTTTTGACGTGCACAGCCAATAGCGCACGGGACCTTGGTTTATTGTCCCATCCGAACGACTAGGCGCTTTTTCCATGTCAGCCCCTCCGACCTGCATCATTGAGAGGGTGAAACCGGGTTGAAAAATCCGAAGGCATCATCTCGACCCGTGCTGGGATTGAACCCTGGACCTTCAGCTTAACTCACTGTGCCACCCTACATCTAACAGAGCCATATCTTAATATGATATATAAATGACATCAGAATACTAAGAGTGCTAACCTCCATTCACGTAAGTTCGCAGCACGGCTCGTAAATTATCATTTCAACATAAACTTAGAAAAAATTCTATATTATTATTTAAAAAAAACAAAACATTTTAATGGTCAACATTTTTAGACACGCAATATTTTTTTAATAAATGACAGAACCAGATTTATAGAAAAGATTTTACTCTTTTGGCATTGGTTCGTTATATACTACATTTAGATATTATTTAAACTTTTTTTACTACATAATTTAAAACGTTAAAAACGCAAGTTACTATGTAAGAAAGTCATGCTAGTGCGATTGTCAGTTGAAGGGAGAGAACTAAATTTAAACATACAGACAATAAACATTTGTCATTTGAAGGGAGAGAACTGCATTTAAACATGCAAAACATTGACCAGTGAGAAGCGTTAAAGGTAACTATATGGTATCTTGTAACTTTCAAGACGTTGGTATTCTGATTATGAATTGCAGAGGGGATGATACGTTGTATATCAACAACGCAGGCTCTCGCATATCGTCAGATATGGCAGCGTAGAATGATCCTTTTGAGGTGTGTTACAACTAAATGAAGATTAAAGGCTAATTAAACTTCCTGGTCATTTCAGCTAATAGATTTAGAAATATAAGTCTTGAAAGTTTCGGTCATAACTAATATTCTTGTTATTAGTTGTCATAAGTTTGTTGGCCATCGACTAAGGATTTCATACACACCGATATTATGTAAATCCGATTATCACCTAAGGTCCCATTTTGAGTTTTATTAAAAAAAGTCACAACAACATAGTACCTGACATAGTACTTCCGAGTCGGATTTTATCATTTATATGTTTTATGATTCATAATCCAAAAAGAAATTTTCAAATAATTCGGAAACTCCAAAAGTTAAAATTTCACGTTTACAAACAAATGACGTCAAAACCGGAAGTGACATCAAAATTTAAGAAATAGTTTTTTTGTTCATTATCAAATTGTCTATCTTCTTGAAGTTTTCAGATCGATCAAAATAAAATTTAAAAAAACACGCATAGTTTCAACAGAATTTGACACAAAATTTGCAAGTTTTAAAAAGCGCCATTATTATTCAAATATATTGTGTTATATATCATTTGAAAGAGCAGATTTAGCATAGTAAATATGTCTAAAAATTTGTGACGTATGTTAATTAGATCACGTGACTAAGCTCTTTAAAGTTAAAATTGCAATTTTCAAATGGCGATAAAACCGGAATTAAACATCAGAATTCGGAAATGAATATATCATTTGATAGATCTCGTCAAGGGCAATAATTTTTATACAGGTCAAAAGGTCGTCAAGGTCACTAGATATGAATCTTGAAAGTTTCGGTCATTACTGAAATTCTTTATACGGAAAATAGAAAAAAATCGAAATCGAAATTAAAAATCCGCCGCCATAAGGTTGGTGGCAATCAACTAAGGGTTTCATAGACACCAATATTGTGCAAATCCGATTATCCCCTGAGGCCCCATTTTGAGTTTTATAAAAATTAGTCACAACAACATGGCGCATGACATAGTACTTCCGGGTCAAATTTTATGGTAAATATCTTTCATGATGACAAATTCTAACATAATGCAGAATTTTTTTTCCAAATATCTCCAAAACTCCGGAAGTTAAAATTCCAAGTTTAATAGCAAAAGACGTCAAAACCGGAAGTGATATCGAAATTTTGATAATACCGTTTTGTTTGCAATAACAATATCTATAATCTTGAAAATTTTCAGATCGATGGAAATAAAATTGTGAATGTTGAAAAAAACAAATTCCAAAATTCAGCATCAAAAGACAAAATTCGAGCGTTTTAAAATATTTATTGTTTAGATAAGCGATAAATGAGCTAAACAAAAAAAGTTCCTTCGAAATCAGTTGAAAACTGTAGGTTAAATTGATAAAAAACCTAAAACATACCTTTTGTCATATTTCCGGTTGGTCAAAAGTGCGTCATTTTGCATTCACCTCACAACGAGCACCTATATATTATGAGAAATCGTGTCAGATTAAGCGAGACAGTTCCCTTCATACCGAGATAGCGAGACCAGAAAGCGAAAAAAAAAATAGTAAATTACAAAACAATGCAGTGCGTTCGAGAATCGAATAGCTAATGCCAGGTTTACACTATGTTCCCGGCAGTCACGGTAATCACGTTTCATGGTCAACGTGGAGAACGCGAGACAACGCGATAGAAAAACGTGACTGCCGTGGATGTGGACCAGAATTTTGACTGTCAAAAAATTTGCCATGGCAGCCACGGCGGGTTTGAGAACTGTAATATCACTTAATAAATCCGGGTATCAGAAATCAATGAACCGTGATGCTCTGATCTGCAAAAACGCCACATCGGGATGCACCTTTATTGAAAGGTAATGAAACGTATTAAAACGTAATGAAACGGTTTTGTTCACCCTAGCTTGCCCTGATAACAGTTCACAAAACGGGACACATGTTGACAAAACTGGAAAGGAACGTCAGACCCCGTGGAATATGCATGGTTCCCGTTCCACTACGGACTACTTCCAAGTTTTGTAACGACCTAACATACGATCTGTCACGTTCTGTAGCGTTTACCCCCGTTTCATACGGCCTGTTACGTTTCTCTGCACCATGGCTGCCGTGGCAAATTTGTTGACAGTTTGAAAATCTGGCCCGGCAGCCACGGTAATCACAGTCACGTTTGCCTATCCCGTCCCCCAGCGAAGTCCCACGTTCACGCCGTTTACACCACGTTGGCCCGAGGCTTGATTACCGTGGCCGTCGGGAATATAGTGTAAACGCTTAGTATGATCGAAATTGTTTGGGGGTTTTTCGTTGTACCGTGGCTATGAACGTGTAACAAGCACCACAACTTCCACGTTTGATCCGTAGGAGACCTTGACAGACGCAATAGACCTGGATGAAAACGTGAACAACGTGAGAGATCAGCACGCATCAGACCGGGAAGCAACAAACATGCATCAGTGGTAGAACGCGGCCCGAACCTTGGTGCATCCTGGTGGAACCGCTTCATCGCCCCATCGGCTTGTCAAGGACACAGAAATAAACCGTGAGGAAACTTTGTCACAACTTAACAAAACTTTGATATGGAGACAAAAATTCCAAAAATCCACGGTGCAATACGTTTCGGGCGCCGTGGCCACCGGGAACATAGTGTAAACCTAGCATAACTGGTATATATAAATAGAGACTAGCATAATATTATATTCAGTTTAGTTCTTGTGGTGATTGGAAACGATATAGGATGACTGGTATGACTGGTAAGTCTAATCTATACAGGATTCATTGGTATATCTTAAGCCTTGTTTATACGGCGAAGATTTGCATATATGCAAATTTGCACACCTATGCAATTTTACACACGTGTGTAAAAGTATATTTGCTGTGCATTCATACGACGTATACGTCTCTAGGTAAATATGGAGCAAATTGTCCATTTCTGGCATAGCCATGGAAAGGATCAGACTAGAAAGTTTCCGCAAGCGCAGAATGTTTCCCTATTTCCTGGGTGTAGCTCTAGCTCAAATGTAAGTGAATTAAGAAGAAAAGCTCGGATGAAGGAGTGGTTTGACAAGGTAGTCCTGCAGCACTTCGAAGAAACAGACTGGCTAGAAAACTTCAGAATGAGGAAGGAAACATTGAATTTCATCTTTCTTCAAATTCATCCATGATGCCCGCGTATTTGCTAATTCCGATATTTACATTCGAGGTGATGATGATATTCTTTTCTCCACATGGAACAAGAGGGTTGGTGATACCAATATACCAGTGGTACTAATCGGTGATGCGGCCTACCCATTAAAGACTTGGCTTTTGAAACCTTTCTCCAACAGAGCCAATCTAACTCCTGCTCGGGCCATATTCAACTATCGCCTCAGCAGGGCGCGGATGACGATAGAGAATGCCTTCGGTCGTTTGAAGGGGCGTTGGAGATGCTTACAGAAGCGATTGGACGTTATAAGCAAATTTGCACATATGCAAAAAATACATACGTGTGTAAATGTCGCCGTATAAACAGGGCTTAAGATTCCTTTAATAAAATCGGGCATCTGAAAGCAGGGAAGAGAAAATCTCTATCTCTAGCTACCATGTTTGTGAATTAAATTTAATTTTATTTTAACCTTTACAGATGCGAGAAACTTCAATATCCTGCAATGGACTTGTGGTTTTGCACCGATTGGGCTCGCGTTATTGAAGCTCTTCAACATCAATAATTTGTATAATGACCATGTAAGTGATATCATTTATCAGTAGAATCTGCTTTGATAGGGACAAAACCACTTTGTTCAGATAGTGAAAAATTTAAATCATGAAACTAAATGATCTTCTCAAGTTATTTATATCGTAAGTTCATAATGGTCCGGGGCTTCTCAATTATTTTTTGCAAAAGGCCAAATGCATTTTATGAATGAATTTTAAGGCCCAAATAGATCTCAGTTAGCCAAGGAAGTTCCAGGGGCAAAAAAGATCGAATTATTTACACAGTTGTAGCACAAATAGAGATAAATATAGTGGACCGATACTGAGTGTCTTCCGACGAAATTTAGTTCACTTCAAAAATTGAACCGAAAACATCAATTTAATACAAGTTAATTAGTCCTTACATGAGCAGATTTGTCTCCGAGTCAAAATATTGTCTCCGACCGAACATCGCAAGGCTAAGGAAATGAACGCAAACACTGAACGTGGAATCTAGAAAAGACTGACCGTGGAATCTGAATTTTTCTTAGAGCGGATTTTAACCAGTAGCAATTAATCTTGCAGCAATACAATTGGCTAACGATTGCGCCAATGCATTGAAACGAAAGACGGTGTTTCAACGCAGTGCTAGACGAAGTATTGACGCTAACACATTTCAAATGTGGGGGACAGGGGGGTTTTGAAAAGCTAAAAGTCCCAAAAAGACAAAAGTCAAGGCATGAATATAGTCGGTGCCACGCACGGTGCTGTACTCAGCTCTGGTGTCATCATTTTGTTTTGTTATTTTAGTTGGAGTGTCATTTAAAAAGTGGCGAAGACATACAATCCTTTTACCTTAGGATAATAGTGGTCTGTACTGGGTTTTTATTTTACCCCCTGTTATTTGGTTTGTGTACTCGATTCTGGAAAGCTAAAATGTTTGTCTGTGTTTTAAACATGTTGACTATGATGAAACTGATGTTCGACAGATATTATTATGATTGCCAATCTATGTATACGCTAGGAATACCTTACACAATTTTATTTGGTGTGGAATTTTTGGCCATAAAGAACAAAAAATGAACTCGAACAAATAAAAAATATGCTATTCTTCACTGGGTGCATCATACATCTGTTAAACTGCGCTCTCCAGCACTAGAACACTTTAAATCATCTGAACTTTGTATGTCTATCGAGAAGTCACCTGTATGTGTATCGAAACGTAGTATATCAATATATCTTCATGTTTAAAAAATTGAAAATGATTAAAAAATGTTTTGAAATTAAACCAACGATTATTACGTAGAGTTCCTTATGCTGAAAAACACAATATACGTGTATTTACATATAATTTTGTAGTTAGGTTCTCTGTAGGAAAATTTATAAGAAATTTGGAAACTGGTGGCTATTTTGAACGTCATTTTGGATTTCAGCAACATTAAAAAGGAGATATAATTTGACTATTAGTATAACAGCTGATCTATGCTAAAAACAAAATTGCTTGCTTGAGGAATGTCCAGTTTAAAGTCAATTTTAACGAATGCTCTTCGCATTATTAGAACGTCATAAAGGACCAAACTTCAGGAGGCTGTAAAATATTTTGCCCAGGCTAGAATCATGGGTGAGGTCTTTTTGGAGTTCACCAGAACCTTCTCTATCAGAAAAATGATGAAGAATACAAACGATTCTAGATTTAAGGGTATTTAATCACTACATCAAAGATATAAAATATTAGGGGATATGTTCACTATAAAATATTAAAGGGATATGTTCACTATAAAATATTAAAGGGACATGTTCACTATAAAATATTAAAGGGACATGTTCACTATAAAATATTAAAGGGACATATTCACTATAAAATATTAAAGGGATATGTTCACTATAAAATATTAAAGGGATATGTTCACTATAAAATATGAAAGGGATATGTTCACTATAAAATATGAAAGGGATATGTTCACTATAAAATATTAAAGGGACATGTTCACTATAAAATATTAAAGGGACATGTTCACTATAAAATATTAAAGGGACATGTTCACTATAAAATATTAAAGGGACATGTTCACTATAAAATATTAAAGGGATATGTTCACTATAAAATATTAAAGGGATATGTTCACTATAAAATATTAAAGGGACATGTTCACTATAAAATATTAAAGGGATATGTTCACTATAAAATATTAGGGGATATGTTCACAATATTAAAGGGATATGTTCACTATAAAATATTAAAGGGATATGTCCACTATAAAATATTAAAGGGATATGTTCACTCTAAAATATTAAAGGGATATGTTCACTTTAAAATATTAGGGGATATGTTCACTATAAAATATTAAAGGGATATGTTCACTATAAAATATTAAAGGGATATGTTCACTAAAAAATATGAAAGGGATATGTTCACTATAAAATATGAAAGGGATTATGTTCACTATAAAATATTAAAGGGATATGTTCACTATAAAATATGAAAGGGATATGTTCACTAACTTTTTAGCTTATCTAATTAATAATGATATTCAAACTCTACCCCTAATTGACTCTTCCAATTAGTCTATTATTATTCTTCGATCAAGAGTTGTTTGGTCTTTCCCATTTACCTTGCAAACTTTCCCATTTATCTTGCAAAATGTCTGCCTTTCACGCAATCTAACTAACATTCACGAATGTTGTGATAACCGAACACCTAACTACTAGCAACATCGAAACCCTTATAAAACGTTTTTTAATGTTTTGTGTTTGGTGGAATGTCTATGTGTGTTGGTCCTATTTTATACATTTTCATACATCCACATGCCATATACCAACCCCATACCCCCTACCCCTCATTCGACACTACAACTTGTTTCTGTTATATTATTTTTAATTAAACAATATTAATAATAAATATTATACAAATTTGTTCAAGTGAATTTCTTATGCCTGGAGCTTTATTACTTAATAACGTAGTAAACAATTAAAATTATAATCAATACAGTAATCTTATTGGATAAATAAACTAAATTTAATTCGATTTTAATGATCAACCATTCGAATGACTTGAAATCTAAAATTATTATTTGTTAGAATAAGTTTCTAGTACCTACTGGTAAAGCATTAATTGATTAACTTTATGAAACAATCTATTGCAGACAGGTTCCCGTTAAAGTGGAACGTTCGCCATCGTTTAAGCAGTAATATCATCTTATCAGAAACAATACTGTCCAAAGTTCTCCTTCGAAATTTAAGCCCTCGAATCATACGACTCGTATTTTAGTGAGGCTATGTCATATATATATATTTTAGCCGAGCTTATCAGTGATAGAGTTCATCGAAATTTAAACAGTGTATCCATAAATATCAGCGTTTGAAAGTCAAACTTTCAGTTTAGTAAGATTATGCCTTATATACATATACTTAAAGATAAATGATTAGTTAGGGGTATAATTGAAGGGGTCATACGATATCCAGTTCTAATTATAAATTATAGGCCAAAATCAATCCTAGCAAATGTAGAATATTCTCATGAAAGACCCAAAATAAAATTGACACTCGAAAATAACGAACGTTCGTTTTTTAAATTCAGGTTACCTTAGTTCCAATCATAGCCGCAGCTGCCCCCCCCCCCCCCCCCCCCCCCCCCAATATTATGTTTTCGGGCAAATCCCCCAAATCGAGCAAAATATTATCAAAATTCGGGCAATAAGTCTGTCTGCCCCCTGTTTAGTCGTGGGCCCGTGCGACTATGGTACCAATGTCTCAGGGGCCGTGTAAGTCGGTACAGTTACTTGACAAAAGAAATAAGCTGGATTTGTACAAGAAGTTTCGTCCATCTGGTAACTTGATTCTTTGGCAATTCTAGCACAGTTCTGATTTCCTGGTGTTGGCGCGTCTCCGATCCAGGTTACTCTAGTACCATCAATCCATTTGAATGTATCATCATTATTTACATCCCGGGCGCCGATGAAATATCTATCCTGGTTTGCTTCTGAAAGGGATACAGGGTCGTGACTATATATACGTTCCACTATAATAACTGTTCCAAAGAATATTTGATATACAATAATACACAATTCGGAATACACAGATTGTCTAAGTACTTAAAGCTTTTTAAACAGACCTTAGAAGGAATTCAATTGGAACTAGAAATAGATGTCGGATTACGCAGAATTCCGTAGTACTCAGATGTCAGAAAGCTCAGAGTACACTGTAGTTCCATTTAGAGTATTTTAAAAAGCCGATCGAAACGAAATTTGGGGTGGAGTGTTGTATTGTAGAGAGATATTTTTTCAGGGGAAGGGAAGGGAGGGAGGGAGGGCACGATATGCCAATTTTCAGAAATAATGATTGAATTCTCTAAAGGAGAACGGAAAGGGACATGAGGCCACTGGTATTCGATCGATATACATGTACTGAATAAAGTGGTAAAAATTGATATTACGTCTATCCTCAATGATACTTTTGGCAACATCTAATTTGGCAGTTGTATCCATTTTAAAAAGAAATGCCCCATCTACTGTACATCTGTCACTGGCATCGTCGTATGTTTTCTTTTCTGTATGCAGCCCAATACAAATGTTGGTTTCACTATCGTATACATAATTCTGTTTTGTTTCACAAACTGCATCTGAAATAATGATATGATACTCATGTATGCTTGATATAATTCATCATGTGAAAAGTTCATAAGCTGTTATCTATGACTATGTTTCGTCAAAATGTCTTTTTGGATTTCGAGTTTCGTTTTGCGGTTCGGATCGTTAGTACTTAGTTTCTTTATGATATAATACTGTGTATATCACGTGGCGACGACATCCTCTTGTAACCGGGTGTACTAACCGGGAAAAACCGACGGGACAAATTTTGAAAAATATAAATGATTTGGCATAATTCTACAAATCTGTTGAAATATGAATCCAATATTGATGAAGTTGGAAATTAATATCTAAAACCAGAAAGTCGAAAATGACATCACCGACGGAAAAGAAATAACACGTTTTATCTAAAGGATTTCAGAAGAATACACGATTTTATGAACAGGTTTATTTATTGTTTTGTTTCATCATGCATAAAAATATAGTCAAACAGAGATATTTCGGTTCATCCGGGTACCGTCAAAACATATACAAACCAGTCCATTATATTTTCAAGGGTATAAAAATATCTTATTTAGAGGGTTGATTGTTTGGTAAGTTACAGCTACACCCTTGAAAATATAATGGACTGGTTGTGTTTATGTTTTGACTGTACCCGGATGAGCCGAAATATCTCTGTTTGACTATACATGTATATTTCAACTTTTGTTTAAGCCAGCGTCAAGAAAACAAACGTGTTACACAATTCACGGATATCAAGTTTCAAAATGATGTGTCAGATTACGAGGTTAGTTTTGCGGCTCGGATCGGTTACTTGTTTTTTTTATTCATTATTCATACAGGTGTCGTTTTAAAGTGATGATTGACAGTTATCTTCTTAAAACGCTACCTAGACGTGTAATGAAACGCTGTATTTAAATAATGTATGGAAGTCTATATCCATAAAAACTGTTGTTCTTTATACCTAGACATGTTTGGGTGTTACAGGAATCAGTTTCAGCTCCAGATGGATCACAGGTTGCACCACCATTTCTTGGTTCTGGATCATTACATTGCCTGGTTCGTGTTCTACTCCCTCCACCACATGTTTGAGAACAGTCAGTATAAGCCGTCCATGATCCCCAATTTCCATCTTCTGTGAAAAAATAAATATAAAAGTATTATTATACCAGCGATCAGACTGAAAGCTACGGGGGAGGGGATTGCTCCAGAAGAAATATTCACTCCCACTTAAGAGAGAATAATACCCCTCTATTCTATTTGTCAGTTGTAATGTAAGACTCCCCAACTGGTGGCTATGGGAGAAGAGGTTATGCCCCCAGAAGAAATACTTTGTTGAAATTGTATATTGTAAGATTCTCAGATGGCTGTACTCTTTTGTTTTTATTCACATATTATACTCCACAAATACAGAAACGGTTTATACAAAAGTAAAATGAAAAAATAAAAAAAATAAAATAACATGAAATGAAAAAAGAAACTGACCTGGACAGGCATCATCTTTACATGACTGAGATTCAACTGATATTTCGTTAGGACATGTTGCGCCACCATTTGCTGGTGTTGGATTATTGCAAATTCGTTGTCGAGTCCAAGTACCACCTCCACAAGTTTTTGAACAACCGGCAAATGCCCCCCAATTACCCCATCCACCATTAACTGTAAATTAAATATGATCAATAAATGAAGCGAAATTAATGGAGGTTTACATCCTACTATTCTGCACCTGAAACAATGTGATATATTTTTTCATGAGAAATTTAGTATTAAGCTATTCTATTTAGTCTCTATGAACTAGGGAAAACTATTTTCGGTTCTTAACTTGGCCAATAAGAGTATGTATTCATCAGAATTTAAAATGTTGTTTATTCTAATAGGTTGTATTACTTTATTATTACATGCACACCTCATAATCATTGCACCCGATTTTGTCATGCCCTGTGACGAGATTTTTGATTAGCGGAATTGTTTTGCTTGTACGGAGTTTTATTATTGGCATTGCTGATCTGGAGTTTATACTGAATTTATATAAAATATTTAGAAATGCGAAACAAAATTTTAATTCAAAAGCAATCATTGTAGCATAAATCTACTCCTTTTTGTAATTAATGTATATTATACGTACCAGGACATGTAATTCATGTATATTATACTAATATGTACCAGGACATGGAATTCATGTATATTATACTAGTATGTACCAGGACATGTAATTGATGTATATTATACGTACCAGGACATGTAATTGATGTATATTATACGTACCAGGACATGTAATTGATGTATATTATACGTACCAGGACATGTAATTCATGTATATTATACGTACCAGGACATGTAATTCACGTATATTATACGTACCAGGATATGAAATTGATGTATATTATACGTACCAGGACATGTAATTGATGTATATTATACGTACCAGGACATGTAATTCATGTATATTATACGTACCAGGACATGTAATTCATGTATATTATACGTACCAGGACATGTAATTCATGTATATTATACGTACCAGGACATGTAATTCATGTATATTATACGTACCATGACGTGATATTCGTGTATATTGAACGTACTAGAACGTATTATACGTACCAGGACATGTAATTCATGTATATTATACGTACCAGGACATGTAATTCATGTATATTATACGTACCAGGACATGTAATTCATGTATATTATACGTACCAGGACATGTAATTGGTGTATATTATACGTACCAGGACATGTAATTGATGTATATTATACGTACCAGGACATGGGATATCTGCGTTGCAGTCCTCTGTCTCGGAAGCGCCTGCAATACTAGTAGGACACTCGGATCCACCATTGGCTGGTGAAGGATTGTCACACGTTCTATTTCGTGTACGAGTTCCTCCGACACACGAAGAAGTACAGACTGTAAAAGGTGTCCATGTTGCCCACTCTCCGTCCACTGAAATATCAATTCGTCCAAATTATCAAAGATCAGGCCCATTGCTCGAACCATGATTCACGAGTCAAGGCCTATTTCCCGCTCCTGGAACATTGATCAGGTAATATATTCCGATGATAACATATTATAGAATCCCTGTTCAACGTGTGTTCACTCCAGTTTGAAATAATTGTCAATTGTTGTTTGCTATAAATGAAATGCTTTTCTGGACCTGTATGGGATAACCTGCTCTTATTATCGATTTCCAACTGTCGAAGGATCTTTAACGTTCACTGCCAATAGCACACGGGGCCTCCGAACGACTAGACACTTTTCCATGTCAGCCCCTCCGACCTGCATAATCCGAATGTATTATCTCGACCCTTGTCAGGATTAAACCCTGGAACTCCAGGTTAGCGAGAAAACGTTTAACTCACTGAGCCACCTCGGCTACCTTAACCCTACTTTGCTTGATAAACATGATCCTTTTTTTACGTTATAATTTTGATTATTACCAACATCTGGGTTAGCTCTTTTAGATATCGAAAGTTGTGGACAAAAAAAAAATAGTCTTACCTTCTTTGCAATCTTCAAACATTCCGTTGAAAGCCTTACACGCAAAGGCGACCAACTCGTTTGTCTCTGCACATGACGCTGCAATCATACCCAGTACCACAATGACTAAAACTTCAATCTTCATGGTTACGTTTGAAATGTCCACAGAAAATACAAAAGTTATTCGTTGCTGTAATATTGGTCTTCGTCACAATTTCCTTACCAGTTAGTTGTTTAATTCAAAGTTCTTTAAGTTGTCCGTTTTGTAAACGTCAGTGTCAACAATTTTTTAGTGAATCAGTATTAAATGATTTCAAAACATATTTAAAAGACCTTGAAAGAGTTAGTGTAGCGTCACGAAATTTGAATATAAATGTAAAGGTAGAGATGTATTATAGCTCGCCATTTGGGGTCCATTGACTATATCTGTCCAAAATTGTTAAAAACCTTTTTAGTGTAATAATTGCTGAACAAATATACTGTCCCTTAAAAGAAACACATCATGCGAAAAATTTAATGTATTTATGATTCAGGTATGCCCACCATTGGCTTGTAACATAGCACAGATTGGTTACGACATACAATCGTTCCGAATTATCCCTTATGTTTTCACAAAAAGCTGCTGTATGGGCCAACAGGTTAATACAAGTTATCCAAAATACATCGTTCCATATCCTAATATAATCATATTATATACATTGGCGGATTTTGGCCGTAAGCAAAAAATGGTAGAGGGCCTTATTTTTGTTTAAGTTTAAGTTGGAGGGGGTGGGGGGGGGGGGGGGTGATATAAGTATTATTATTAGACTTCTAACTTGCGAGGGACATATTTCTTTAGATTTTGATATATAGTTTTTAATATACGTCCACATTTTCATGTGGGTGTATAAAAATATCAAACTGCTCTTTAAAGTGTGTTTATCATGTCTTCGGTATACAGAATCAAATAAGCCATAAAACTAAGTAATTTTCTATAGAATTACAAGTTATTATTGAAAAACACTTAATAAAACAAGTTGCCTAATTTAAGTAAATAAGTTTGGTAATTTTACTTGAATCATTCTAAAAGGTAGTTTTCTTTAGCGAGCAGGGATCAATTTGTTGATAATATTGTTAGGTAATTTGTGGGTAATGGCCGCCAACGGTACAAATGAAATGAAATGTATTAAGGAGCACTAGCACCTAATGGGCTATATAGCTCCAGAACACGATAAAAATAAACCTGTCAAAACAAAACTGAAACAGTAAAACAAACATAAAATAGATAACCAAAAATAATATCACGGAAAGAACAAAATTAAAAACCATATCACAGTATAACACCACAAAGTGGTACTAAAACCAAAAACAAAATACCATAAAACAAAAACTATGACAAAGCATCTAAAATTTAAAATAAAGATTTGCCTGCTTTAACAACTAATTATCTAACATTAAGTGGGTCATTTACCTCGACCTATATAACATGAACTATTTATCAGATTTAAAGAATTTGTTTTTAAATAAAAGATTCAATAGAACCCCTATCTCGCTAGGGAGTCTTACCCCGAGACCTTTTGACATAGAAAACTACAACAACATATTTACAACATGTTAACGTGATGAACAAGTGGTTGCCTAGCAAGATACGCCCACTTCCATCACACATTTTTAGTATATCAAGGGCACTCGATAATCTGTTTTAAATCGTACTCAATAACTATGGAGGGGTATCGTTGCCAAAACTGTGTTCAAAGTCAAGATTGCAAAGTCAAAAATTCATATTTCCACATGTCACGTTTTACAAAATTCATGCTCTACAAAATCAAAATGTCGCAATTTGAATTGCAAAGTAAAGAATTACTCATTTCAGTTTTCAAGAGTATCATTTATAACAATGAAAACGCCAACTTTAAATCGTTTTCTAACGATCTTAACTTCTGCATTTTGCATCAATAACATTACCAACTGTGACTTCTTGACTTTGCATTCTCGACATCTGTAAACTCAACTTGTGTATTCTTGAACGTTTACCATATAAGGTTCCGTGACTTACTTCATTAGCATATTACGGAAATCCACGGAAGTTATAAAAGGTGACGTGAAACCTTCATTAGCATATTACGGAAATTCTCGTAATCTTACACCAGGTTCACACAGATTCGGATCGATTCGTCTCAGCATAAACATTCGCGGCAATTCGGACCCAATATAAAATGTGAATTATTTTAACTTAAAATATCGCTAAAATAACTTGAGTTTTTTTATGAGAAAAGCTGACATAAGTGTTCTTTCAGTTTCACAAATACCTAGATTTCGGGGCGAACGGACCCGGATTCAGAGCTACCTCACTTACTCTTTGTACGAAGCCACATACTCTTTTCTATGGAAGGTTTAATTAACAAAAATTAAACAACAATTTAAAAGGCTTATCCGCCATAGCAACTTTTTGAAATTTCAACCCTACTATTTCACACTATTCCTTCAATCCTTCAAATATGAAGTCAGCAAGTTGTTGTCTCACTTACTTCATTTATGGTGGACCATTAAAGACACACTACAATAGACCTATCTGAGAATATTACGCAGAGTTTACAAACAATTTTTGAGGCTTAGCCGACTGTAAAAACTTTTTGAAATTCATGCCATGTAATTTCACACTAGTCCTCATTTGAAATATCCAATCAGCAAGTTGCTGTCTTGCTAACTTTATGTACCGTAGTATGTCTTTAAACAGCCACCGTACATAAAGTTATCATGACAGCAACTTGCTGACTTCATATTTGAAATCGGGAATAGTGTGAAATAGTAGGGTATGAAGTTCAAAAAGTTTCTACGACGGCGTAATATTCTCAGATATGTCGATTGTAGGATGTCTTTAATGAGCCACCGTATTTAAAGTTCGCAAGACAGTAACTTGCTGATTGGATATTTCGAATGAATGAGGACTGGTGTGAGATTACATAGTATGAATTGCAAAAAGTTTCTATGACGGCTAAGCCTACAAAATTGACCGTAAACTTTGCGTAATATTCTCAGATAAGTCGATTATAGTATGTCTTTAATGGTCCGCCATATATGAAGTAAGTGAGACAGTAACTTGCTGACTTCATATTTGAAGGAATATCAGGAATAGTATGTTGAAATTTCAAAACGTTTCTCTGACGGCTAAGCCTTTTAAATTGTTGTTCCATAAAAAATAGTATGTGGTTTAAATGGGCCACCGTACAAAGAGTAGGTAGGCGAGGTAGCCTTATATAGGTATTTGCGAAATTGAAAGAACACTTATGTCAGCTTTTCTCATAAAAATTCAAGTTATTTTAGCGATAATTAAGTTGAAATAATCAACTTTTTATATTGGGTCGATTTGCCGCGAATGTGTATGCGCTGAGACAAATCGATCCGAATCTGTGTGCTAGTTGAATCTGTACTCTAACTTCAGCCCGGTGTAAGATTACGAGAATTTCCGTAATATGCTAATGAAGGTTTCACGTCACTTTTTATAACTTCCGTGGATTTCCGTAATATGCTAATGAAGTAAGTCATGGAACCTTATATGGTAAACGTTCAAGAATACACAAGTCGAGTTTACAGATGTCGAGAATGCAAAGTCAAGAAGTCACAGTTGGTAATGTTATTGATGCAAAATGCAGAAGTTAAGATCGTTAGAAAACGATTTAAAGTTGGCGTTTTCATTGTTATAAATGATACTCTTGAAAACTGAAATGAGTAATTCTTTACTTTGCAATTCATATTGCGACATTTTGATTTTGTAGAGAATGAATTTTGTAAAACGTGACATGTGGAAATATGAATTTTTGACTTTGCAATCTTGACTTTGAACACAGTTTTGGCAACGATACCCCTCCATAATTATCCATCCTGTCAAAAATTTGTTGATATATTTAAATAAAAAAATTAAATAAAAATTTGACTCCGTTCAACAAAAGATCGCCAAATTGTTCAAGATCTCATCGATATATAAATGATCCCACTAAATTCCATTTAAATCTTTTAAACTGAAGTACCTATTGCATTCATAAGTCAATTTTATCACGTTTTGACTAAGTCAAGGGCAATAACTCAAACTCATGAATACAAACTATCTTACCAAATTTCATTTAAATCAGATGAAAACTTTTGTCTCTATCGCGTCCACAAACCAAATTTGACGTGTTTTTAACTAAGTCAAGGGCAATAACTCAAAATCAAAATATCGTCCATTTCGAAATTGTCAATGATCTCATGAATAAAGATAGTGGACCACAGCCATATACGCCCATTCAATATGCCTTTAATTTAATCAGGAGTAAACTAAACTTTCTTAAACCTTTCAATTAGGTCCAATAACATCCATTTTACGTTTCATCAAAATCGTTAGAAATCTAAGAGTCCAAATCGAACTAGATCTTCATTTTATGAATATGTACACACATACCAATTTTTATTTGATTTCATCAAAAACTCTAGTTTATAGTGAGTTTACCAGCAAATGTTGACGGAAGGACGGACAGACAGACAATACACGTCCTCATAGAGAGATGAGGGCGTATAAAAATGATCACACCAAATTTCATTCAAATGAGATGAAAACTGTAGTCTCTATCGCGTTTACAAGTCAATTGTAGACGGACGGACGGACGGACGACAATCTACGACCATATTATAATGTTAACGTGATGAAAAAAAAATGATGAATATAAATATTTTGTGAAGATTAGGAGATAATATATGAAAATGTGTTGGCAAGATTTCATGCTATTGACCTATATAGGAGTTGCGGGTGTCGCGAGCCAAGCAGGTCAAGCTTATTCTTTTCGAAACATCTGATTACACTTCTCTTTAGGGAGTCAAATTAAATCAAAATTCAGAAAAAGGAAGAAAAGGTTTTTGAATATGCCTGTCGTATCAGAGCTTGATAAAGCATGAAGACAAGTCACATCCCAAAAGTCCAAGTTGATAAAAAGGCGAAATTTCAGCCAAACTATACCCTTCCAACACCATGAAACCAATCCAAGTGAAAAGGGGCTAGCGTAGCGGAAAATTTTATCCTTCAAGCAAATTATTTTCAATTGTATAACTAGTCACGCCTATCAAGGCTTTTAGGCACCTCATACCACTTTTCATAATAGTATATATCACAACTAATTTTTTATATTCCTATTTCTCACAGGTTTCATACTTGAGTGATAATAAACAAGTGATGGCCAATATACTCTCAGTATTTAGGGTATAAATAGGGTTTTTAATGTCCGACATGGCCGATAAACATGAGTGACGTCAATATACTCTATATGTCTAAATAATAAAACAAATCTCGAAATCCATGTAAACACATTGGCAATACATTGGTAACACATGTCACATTTTGATGATCCAAAAGAATTATACAATTAAAACATCAATTTTGTTTAAAAAGTAAATTAAAGTAAATTGATATCCGCCAATTAAATATTCTTAAAAGATTTATTGTGAATAATATGATTCCGTAAAGGCATGACGATCAAAAAGCTTTCCAGGGGTTGGAAAAATAGGGGGTAAAAGGTGCAGCGTAGTGGACTCATCAAAGAGAAATGCCATGAGGTGGTTGGAAAAGAGTAACCATGTGCGTTGCCACTACTAGGTTTGATATATTTTCAGGCATGAATTCTGAAAAATGTCTTACGTGAGAATACAAAAAAGCTTAAAAAAATAGTATTACTATTAGTATTTTTAGTATTAGTAGAACTAGGTCGGTTGGTAGATGACAAATTAACCTTCGCTTCCATTGTATATCGATATCGTAAACTAAATAGTTGCTGAATGACAAGTTAACGTTTGCTTCCAGCAGATGCTGATATCTCAAACTAGGTAGATGTTGGTAGATGACAAGTTAACCATCGCTTCCATTGGATGTCGATATCGTAAACTAAATAGTTGTTCCTGGATGACAAGTTAACGTCCACTTTAATAGGTAGTTGTTGGTAGATGACAAGTTAACGTCCACTTCTAGTTATCTGATATCACAAACTAAGTAGTTGTTGCTGGATGACAAGTTAACTTTCGCTTCCAGCAGATGCTGATATCGTAAACTAGATAGTTGTTGGTAGATGACAAGTTAACGTTTGCTTCCAGCAGATGCTGATATCTCAAACTAGGTAGATGTTGGTAGATGACAAGTTAACCTTCGCTTCCATTGGATGTCGATATCGTAAACTAAATAGTTGTTCCTGGATGACAAGTTAACGTCCACTTTAATATGTAGTTGTTGGTAGATGACAAGTTAACCTTCGCTTCCAGTAGATGCTGATATCACAGACTATGTAGTTGTTGGTATATAACAAGTTAACCTTCGCTTCCAGTAGATGCTGATATCACAGACTAGGTAGATGTTGGTAGATGACAAGTTAACCTTCGCTTCCAGTAGATGCTGATATCGTAAACTAGGTAGTTGTTGCTGGATGACAAGTTTACGCTCGCTTCCAGCAGATGCTGATATCGTAAACTAGATAGTGTTGCTGGATGACAAGTTAACGCTCGCTTCCAGCAGATGCTGATATCGCAAACTAAAGAGCTCGTAGTGGTATTGTTTGGTAGTCGTGTTGATTGGAAGTTGGATTGGTTCAATTTTATGTTTTTGTGATGTTGGTTTGGTAATTTGGGGATTCTCAAGATCTGGTTCGTCATTCTTCCTAACTTGTTATGATCAGTGTGGTAGTAGTCAGATGGTGGCAGTAGTTGGTTACTTTACTAAGAAATGGCTAGAATCTTAATAGTCAAGAGAGTCTATGAGAACGGGTGGTGTATCCAGAAAGTATTAGGAAGGGAGCAAGGTCCTGAAATTGTCTAAGGGTGGCTGACAGCTACATACATTTTAGAACTCAATGAAAGGAATTTGAAACTACGTGGGGGTGGTCAAAGAAACACGACTGAGAGGAACTCAGGCGGACCCCACAGACCTCGCTCAAAATACTTCGCCTTGCTCCTAACAGCAATTTGCCTCGAGATAAAATAACCTAGATACGCCTAGTCGACGATGTCACTTTTAATTGCCAATTAAATGTAATTATTTATTTAAAATCTATATTAATTCAAAGCCCCTTTTACTTTTAAAAAATATAAAAGGACATCATAATTAAAAGATCAGCCAAGTGTGGAGGATCATTGAAAAGGTTTTTGAAATTACCAGTTTTTTTAGTTATCTTGTAAAAAAATTAGCCAATTAAACCATCCGTTTGACCCAGCATATCTAAAGTTTGGATATTATCTATGTAGTAATAGTGTTCACAGCCTACTGCCGAAAGTTGTTTCTTTCTACAATTAGAAATATTAAAAATACTAAAATAGAACCTGAAACATGTTGTTACTCAGAGTTTCACGCTATGCGATCTTAAGACAACTGATCTATTCCAGCCTGCGTCCCTACTGAAGTTTGACAAGTAGAACTTGTTCTAATGTCTACACTTCGAGACAAGTTCGGAACATTTGTTTAGAGACGTGTTCTTTGGGGCATTTATGATGGAAAGCTTTTCGGTTAAACAACGGTTACATCGTTTGGATTTATTTGAGTAGGCTTTAGCTCTGCTGTCAATTGACCATGACAATTTGTAATTGTTTTGTTTCTACAATTATACAGTGTTTATACAAGAATTTTTAACTTGTATTTTAGTAAGACTGCTCCATTTGTAGAAAAAATATGAAAAAAAATGAATTGCCATCACAGAATCGGTCATTATTTGGCGAAGGATATGGAAGGGTTTCAGAAACCTGATCAAAACCCTTGATGCAAGATATATTTGACCAAGTAGAAAGTTTTAGATGAGATTAGAAGCAGGAAGGTATGCTACTTTGGAGCTACAACCGATACGTGGAGTTGTAGGACCATGGAGCCTTACTAAGGCTTTACAATCCCTTTTATAAATGAAGACTGGAATTTAAAGTCCAGACATTTAGAAACTTTGTTTTTCCACCAGACAATACTGCTGAAAATTTAGCTACCGGATTTTGAGAAACCATTGCAGCTTGGGGCTTTAGAGAATCTGATATGGTGTGTCTAACAACTGATAATGGGTCTAATATTGTAAAAGCTGCTTTGGGATCGTTCGTGCTTGGTTTTATATTGAACTTTGCCAATAATAACTCGCTGATAAGGCTATAGCATGATGTAAGAAAGTGGTATTACCTTTTTCCTGGAAAAAGAAACGTGAGCTTGCTAAGGCTTGCATGTCTTCTCCAGCTGAAACAGAGTTCTACAGGTTGTTAGATGAAACAGTTGCTAGTCTGTCTAATCGAAATAAAGATACCTATTTTGTAACCCAAGAAAAGTATGATCGTGCAATTGCTGCATTAAAGTTACCTAAAGGAGCGAAGTGTCCAGATACCGCTCGGTTCAAATTCTGGTGTAATAAACATTTTAAGCTGCATACAATTGGATCAACTCATATTTTGTACTGTAAGAAGACTTCCCATCCTATAGTCACCAAAGAAGAGATGAATGATACCATCAAATCTCGTTATAATGGAGAAGTCTCCAAGTGTAAACAGTATGCAGTTGGTGATGTTGTTGGAGTGCCCATTCATGCAGCAGATCGAACCAACACAGACGAAGAAGAGTGGCACCACTTCTTATGAACTTTACTGTAGTTTTGGAATTTGGAATGGAGCAGATCCAAGTACATTAAAGCCAGTGACACTCATCCAAGCGTCTAGGTTATATAACAATTCCTGTAAAGGCAGTTGTATAACTAATCGTTGTCGATACAAACGTGCAGGACTTGCTTGCTCAACAAAATGCCATTCTTCAACAGTTGGTGTGTGTCAAAATAGAGTGCAGTGATGTGAACAATATGGACTTTGTATTGTAATGTGCTAATATTGCTACTAAATGTAATACTTTAAAAATATGAACATATGTGATTGACATTTACATTGTGATGTTAAATTGTGTTAATGAACTATTATGTGCTTAAATATTGTGATGTTAAGTTTTTATTTTATACCAGAATTTCTTTTATTATGTTTTATATGAATAAAGTGCCTTTTGAAATATAATTTGTTATTCACTTTTCAATAAATACAAAATGAGAACAAAATATTACAAGACAAACAACAGTCCTAGTTTAGTTACAAATAGAACATTTGGATTTGCCTAGGAATATCTTAAACTACAATTCAATTTAAGTTCATACTGGGTCATAGTCAAATTTAAAATTGTCCTAGGACAGACTCCAATTACAATTTGAGTTCACCCTAGGACAAAGTCCAATTTTAGTTTGTCCTAGGACAATTTTAAATTCTCTAATTGGTCTTTGTCCTAGGAGGATTTTAGTTTCTACTGTTATACATGTATATAAAATGTGATAACAACTTTTGTTACATGTTGTAACAGGAAGTGATATAACTCTAGTTTAGTAGCTATAGTATAACTACTAAACTAGATAATCTTTCAATAGCATAATAGAAGCACAATTTATAAATAAATAAGACAATTAAATGGATATATACTTCTAGAAAGTTTATTACTTCAACGTTTTCATGTGGTTCTCACACTGTCATCAGGAATATAATAATCTGCTTTAATAAAGTTCAAGGGAGGTAATATAAATCATGAAACAAACTCTGTAAAAACACCAAGATTTAAAATTGCAGCCTTAGAACTTAGCTTCATGTATTAAATAGTAATTAATTTGTTATATAATCAGTAACAAAATACTCAAAAGATTGTGATTGACTCTGCTGGTGGACTTTGCTCATGAAAAGTACTCATATAATTAGTTCCCAATTGTCGACGGACAGACGGACATGGGTGACGACAATATACGCTCATTTCATGTGACCGTTAAAAAAATCAATTCATGTAATTAATGTTCACGGAAGCATCAGGTTAATAGGACTATAAAGAGGTGAAAATGATCCGTTTCCTTTAAAAGCCGCTGTTTTTCATATAATATTAAGATTTTGTATTTAATAATAATAATAGTTTATTCGTACAAAAAATTGCACACTTTACAAAAAAAAATAAATAAAGAAAAATGAAGAATTTTACAAAATTGTTAAATGAAAATGAATTTAACATAATCTCAATTAACACATAAATAGTTCACAATTTCATTAATATTTTCAATTTCTAATTTCATATTTACATGGTTTCTCATTGAAATATAATCAGTAATAGCTCCAGCGGTTATTTTATCGTCTAATATCAAGAAAGTCGGACATATCTGTGAGTAGAACACCTTGAAGTTTTGGTGTGGTCACGGTTTTATGGGAAAATGTTACATACAAGTCGCCAATGAGTTGCCGTGACAAGAGATTCAAGTGAAGTTGGTTATCGATGTTATAGATGGTGTTAGAAATTGAAATGGTACCATACGTATCCCCGGATTAACATGCAAAAATCTAGAAAGCCTTTAACAATTGTTTTCAATCTTCAGCTGCGTTTAAAGTTGAATATTGTGCATAGCCGTAGGGGCCCACAACTCAACAGGGGGGGGGGGGGGGGGGGAGAGAGGGGGATCAACTTATTGCCCGAATTTTAATATGTTGTCCGATTTTGTGAATTTTTGGCCGAAAACATAATATTTGGGGGGCGGGGGGAGGTGCCCCCTCCCCTGCCCCCCTGTCTCCTACGGCTATGGTCAAAGGACATGCTGTCTGATCGGTCATTAACAATTGATACTTAGGTTTCAAAACGTAGCATCATGTTCTAAGTTTAGAATGCTAATAATCTTGACGAGAATAATAATGAAATAATTCTTTACGGCGTTATCTGATTAATAAATAACATGAGGCGAGATAATTAGAAATTAAGATGTATCCCGAGGAGATACATTACTTAATTTGGTATATGAGTGAGTTCTAATTGACTTCTAAGAAATATTAATCAAAGTTATTATATAACTTAATATAATTAATGTTAAGATTACTTTTCACAAGATAAGAAAATATAATGATCAAGTCGTTTGGACGGGCACCACTGCTGTATTGTTCATGCCGACGAAGGAACTTTAATGTTTAATAAAGTTCAAGCATTATCAAGTATTATAGTTTAATATATTATCAATATACTTTCTGTGCCCACTTATTGTGACTCTGACGGACTAATCATATGGATATACACATTTCGTTGATGATCAAAACATTATGATCTTATTCTTACTGACCGTATTTATGGTGTTGTCATTTGGAAAATAGAGGTTGACTCTATGCAATGTCTCTCTGCTAGGCTGTGAGTGTGGATCTTGTAAAGATATTTTGGTGTGTTATGTAAGGAAATTATACAGTTTTACATGCGGTTGGTATTGGTCTGTGTTGTTTTACATTTTGGATAATCTGTACTCTAGATAAGCAGAATTGAAGCAGTTACGTTACGAAACAAGTAAGTACATGTATTCTCAGATTAGTACGTTTATTTATGATAATTTTGAGTATGCTGGGACAAACAATGTCTTTTTTATATACATCCACATAAAACATGGGAATTTAATTGTCCGTTAGACCTTGGTGATAATATTAATTTTTATATCTTCGGGTTTTTCATTCCACGAGACTGTAAAGTTGAATGATCGCGCACAAGATGTTCCTAAACTAATATATGCTTTTTTAGTAGGAATAAAAATCCGTACAAGCAAAACAACTCCGTTAATCAAAAATCTCGTCCAAAATCATGGCAAGATTGAGAGTAATATTTGTATAATACTGGACTACTCCAAAGAGTAGTACCACCAGGTGTTTCGAAAGGAGTAAGCATTAAAATACTATACTACATCTGATTTTATTACGTACTACGATTCGAAACTCAAACAAGTTACACAATTTGTGTTATGGCTTTGAGTACCAGTGTATGCTGATCTTCCCAGTGTGTCACTATGTTTGTTCTGTTCTCAGTTCAGTATTCACGAAGCTCCGTATCGTTTTGTTCATTGATGAAATCTTAGATGCCTTTGACTTACACTTCTTTGGATTTTCAAATCATATTTTTAAGCCTACAATAATTGATACATAAGCAAATGAAATTTTTTATTTCAGAAGTTGATCCATAAAATGATTCCGAACAGAAGTATAATTCACGTACTATATTGCGGTAGGTGATTGAAGTAGTTGTAAAAAATCAACATGTTGAATGAGGTTTACCTCAGTACCTATACTATACTAGATTATGAAGATGGCTTCAGCGTGCAACATGTTTTAATGGCATTTGTATTTCCAACACTGGCTTGCCTATCTTTTCTCGGGAACATTTTATTTACTGTTTCAATCGCCTGTACGGAATTAAAACATAAAACAACTGGCATGTTATTGATGTCATCCAATATATCGAGTATAATCCAGACAGTAGCTTCCTGTTGTATCGTGTATTATCCTTGGATATTTGAGGAGCAAACATTAGGTGAGCACTTTCCCTGTAATATTCTGGTGGTCACGTACCACGTGTTGGCAGCATGGTCTGTCTATCTGTTAATGTTTGCGTGTATAGATCGCTACATCTCTATCTGCCACCCCTTGTCTAGGTTCGTCCTCGATTCGCAATCTGCTCTCAAGAACTGTGTTATAGTGGTCATGTCCACATTCGTATTTTCCTGTGCTTTGGGAAGTCCGTTGATTTGGTTCTCATCTTTGACAGTGATTGGAGAGATTCCAGACATTGGGAATATCACGTTTTGTTATTACACCGAGGACAATTGGTACATGGAGATTCATGAATTTATTGAACTGTCGTTATACTCTATTATACCCTTCATTGTCATCATGTTCTGTAACGCTGAAATCATCCGAAAGATCTACATTCATAGAGCCATGCTGGAATCCTTTCAAAATCCACAGAATGTCGGATTGGATCTGACTTGTCGACGACTGCCTCATATGAACCGCACCGTACGCCTTGCGTCCATTTTACTGCCTATTTCCGTATTACATTTGATGTTTTCTGGTATTGTGGTAATTTCTATCATTCTAGGAGAGGCTATGGCTACGACTCCCCACCAGAAATTGACACTACTAACCGTGAGTTACAATGCAGCACAACTTCAAGCTGGATATTATTTCTACGCTAACTTGAGTCTGTGTCGAGTGTACAGAGATCTATTTAAGAGGTTGTTTTGTCTGCCTAGAAGTCAAGTTAAAGACACTCACTCATCGCAGGCAGGCGGACTCAGAAGTACAACCATGTGATGTGTCAAACAAGCATTGAGTGCTAGTGACGTGTATGTTACAACGGTGTTTCGTGTCAGACAAACATTGAGTTCTAGTGTTAGGGTGACATGTATGTTACAACGGTGTTTCGTATCAGACAAGCACTCAGTGCTAGTGCTACATGAGAATAAAATTCCCCAAAATTTTCATGAATTTTAAGGTGCAATTAATGTATATTGAGATGATTAAGTAAGAAATTGTTTAAAAATCTGGTCGCGATTATTTGAAAGTTGTATCAACAACTTGGTGGGTGGTGTTTGGACAGATAGCAGAAGGAAGAAAATTGTTTACCATAAAACTATCTCGGACTAATAGAATAATCCTTACATGTGTTGACTCGTTTGAAATATTTTCAAATCATATATTAGCCATTAACAGTATTAAGTTTTTAAATGGCATTTAGCAATTGTAAGCACAATATATAGACACAGCTTTATGGAACAACAATCACTGGTTAAAGTTTTATGCAACGTCCTGAGGACGACGGGGGAAACACGTCGAAACGTTACATAAAACTTTAACCAGTGATTGTTATTCCAGAAAGCTGTGTCTATATATTAACAGTATATTTCATAAGAAAAAAGGTTTTTCAATAAAATTTATTATAGTAAACGAACATAAAATTTTATAAAAAATATAACAATCATGACATTTATAAGATTTCTCTCTCTTAAAACATAATTATTTAATATTAAAGAGGCACAGGCTTCATTTTCGCGGGTCGATTTGGATAAGTCTCAGAAACGGGGATTTTTTAGCTCAGCAATTTAGTACTGGTTATCACAACTCACCATTGAAATTTGAGCCTTCAAATCCATGTGCTTCTGAAGGATACTTGAATATATTCAAGACCCAAATCAACCAATAAAAATGAAGACTGGTCCCCTTTAAACAAATCAAAAAAAGATAATATTGAACAAAACAAAATATGTTTTTTATGATTAGTATGTTTAGTATAGAATATTAATCTTAAGATTATTACTCAGTAAATCAGGAACATCAATGCAGAATGGTGGAATTATTCTGATCAACTGACATAGCACTGAATTCAATGACTAACGCAAAATATATATAAATATATAATGACAGCATGCTAAGATAATGTATATAAATACGGATTAAATAATAACTTGTTCTCTCGAAAATGGATTAAAAATTTGAAGAACAAGTTGTTATTTAATCCATATTTGTATACATTATCTTAGTATGCTTTCAGCTCAATAGCTTCTTCATATAAAAAGACCAAGCTAATTGTTTTTTTATTGCGCCGACACAATAGTTGGTTGGTAGATAGCAAGTTAATTACCCAACACCAAAAACAAAAATTCTGTATTAGGAAAAAGAACCCAAAAAGACGTTAAAAGAAACGTGTAAATTAATATATATTTCAATAACTAAGAAAAAATTAAATAGTAATAGACAGTACTATTTTGTGAAATTTATCTCTTTACGAGCACCAGAACAAAGCTGAAAAAGCTAAATATGCTCCTAAAAATATTACACATCGTTGTTTTGAGCACAATAAATCGTTGTATTTTCACAAAAATTAATCTATTAGTAAAAAAGTGGTAATTTATTAATTTTAGTTAATTAGTGAAAATAATAGTAACATAACAATATAAGCCGTACCAGCATCCCAGTACCAAATATCCATGCCAGCATTCCAGCATTCCAGCATTCCCAAAACAACAACTAATCCTTAAGCGACATCACATTAAAGAACACAATTTTATGGTATACTACTCATTAGTCTTATTACACACAACGTTTCAAAAATTTACATTGTCATCATTAGTTAATATAGTATACTACTCCTTAGTCTTATTACACACAACGTTTCAAGAATTTACATTGTCATCATCAGTTAATATGGTATACTACTCCTTAGTCTTATTACACACAACGTTTCAAAAATTTACATTGTCATCTTCAGGTGAAGTTGAAGATGACAATGTAGATTGTTGAAACGTTGTGTGTAATACAACTAAGGAGAAGTATACTATATTAACTGATGATGACAATGTAAATTCTTGAAACGTTGTGTGTAATAAGACTAAGGAGTAGTATACTATATAAACTGATGATGACAATGTAGATTGTTGAAACGTTGTGTGTAATAAAACTAAGGAGAAGTATACCATAAAATTGTGTTCCGTTATTTAATGACAACAACTCTTTTAAATGTACCTATTCTTACCCCTTTCAATAACACCATTTACAAATATAATATATTGTCGAGGAAAAATTCAAACAAAAGCACGAATAATTAGTTTAATTCGCTTGAATTATGTCTATTAAAAGTTACAAAATAAACCGTACCAACATTACCGTACTAAAAAATCCCATGCCAACAATCCCTTTAAATGTAAAAATCGTCCATTACCCCTTTCAATAATAATATTTACAAATATAATTTACATAAATACATGTACAATACATCAAAGATATCGGTGTACATTCGGGGAAAATTTCAAACAAAAGCACGAATATTTTTTTTCGCTTTATAGTGAGAAGCCATGGTTTCTAATTTCATTTTTTATTTTCTCAAAAATATACTTTATGTTCATGTTTCAAGTCCCCGAATGTACAGATATATCTAGACTCAACTATATTATTATGTTTCATTTGATAAATAAATTCTTTGGTTTTTGCTAGTTATAATAATAATTGCAGCGAGCTAATATGTCGGGACATGATTACTCTTCTGGAGTTACTAGTTTTAAAATGAATGTATCATCTCGTTGTCCAGTAGCCAGTAACATATGTTGAGTAAGCAGAGACTTATGTCTGTACACAATATAATTGAAATAAATGAAATACAAAGGTTAAAAACAATAGTTAAAAAAAGCGATTATTTTGAATGATTTGAAACACAAGATGTTACCCAGTCAGTGCCCCCTTCTACATTCACCCGATAATAAAACCTACTCTGTCATCAAGGGGTTGAAAATATTTCTTTCAAAAATTCTTCCTATTTCACAAGCACTATTGTGATATTAGAGATTTAAAATAATGCAAGAAATTAAGAATAAAATAAAAACTTTCACCGAAAACATTATAAATAAAAATAAGGTGGAAGATCTTGATTGTGTTTGATTCTGAAGGGAATCGACTCTCAATCCAAAACTTCTTACCCTGACTCGACCCACGCTTTCGTATATTTCAGTATACATATTGACTCACTATCATTCTGTCTGGTAATGATCGAAACTAAATAGACAGACAAACATGACTGTATTTCTGCGTTCTTTTTATTTACAGGAAGACTACCTCTAAGAATAAAAAAAATGCTAAAAATTGGCCATTAAAAACCTGTATTTTTTATGGAAAATTACATAGTTCTACGAGTATATTTTTGACACTTGATGAATATATTGGCCAGGCTTGAGAACTTAATTTTTTTCTCGTGTTCAGAGGTGGTATCACTTTTAGGAATTCAAAAGAGATTTTAATGTCTGAATTGGACAACAGTAGCTTCTGTTTGAACCATTGCGATCTCCCGATCCGGCGTCTAGAAATCGAAATGAAACATACAGAAGCAATAAGAGTAAAATACCTAAAATCAGGTAAAGAAAACCTCTACTGATATTTTATTTTAGAACTTAAATTCTTTAAAAAAAATAGTATACATTATCTTTTTGACTCTGGTATGATAATAAAAATCCACAAAAACAAATCGATTTCGTTGATAAAAAATTTCGTTATTAGTATGACAAAATCGGAAGAACAATTGTATTGTACATTAGTGCACGTCTCAAAATTCTCTTCATCGGAGGAAATCAAGTTATCATTTTTCTAATGAAAAGAATTTCTCAAATGTCTCATCTCAATTTTGTGGTCATTGACTCCATCATTTTCACCATTCATTGTATCATTGCCGTTATCCTCGCTGATATCCTCAGCTACCTCTAAAACTCTGATCTTCAATTTAGCTGCTTGGTATTTATCATCATCGTAGTCAGTCGCCAAGAAACAGGCTCGAGTTTTAGCCCAGGATGAATTGGCGGCAAACATATTCTCATACAACAACCCGGCCATGATACCACCCAGTAACGGCCCAATCCAGTACACCTGCAATAAAGTGAGACTGTATGTTATACAAAAAACACTAGAGATAACTCGGGAGAAACTTAAGTGTGAATTGGAAATATTTGAAACTATTTTGATCTTATAGGGTTAGGGATAACACCTGATACAACAAATATAAAATGTTTACGACTGGGACCAGCCATACACTCCATTGAATTCTATCTCCATTAAGATGAGTATAAGAAATGAAAGTCTTCACGTTTCTTCACGTTTGGCCTCATGAAGAAAACGACTTCATGTCATAAAAGCCACGATCAGAAGTATGCATTGTTCTCGATGGTAGAACAGAATAAAGTTCTCGAGTTGTTATCTTCTATGATACATCATCAAGGGAGAGCAATCAATCGTTAATTTTCTGTAAGAGGCGAGTAATCTAAAATAGTCCGATAGACTCATTCCGAACATGCATGTGATCGAATGGGCTGCACAAACAGGATCACAATGATGGTAAAGAATTACTTACATAATGTTTATCCCAATGACCTTTAACCAGAGCAGGTCCTAGACTTCTAGCAGTGTTCATACTAGCTCCTGTATACTGAATCTACAATGATAAACACAATACATAAGAATTATTATTTTAAATGGAACAAAAGACGTATTTTCTGTGTATCGATACAGTTATTTTAGCTTCAGGCTGTAATATCATTGGAAGATATTAGTATCATTAAGATTACCCACATTAGAAGTACCAATCTTCATTATTTGTATGCACTAACATAATATACAGGGTGAAGTTTGGTGAAGGATTTTTTAAATTCTCTAAATGACCCCAAGTCAATGTTTATTCATTGCTTTCAAAACCAAAACATTTTTTACAAAAATCCAAATTTTGTCATAAAATACCAATTATTTTTAACTCAGAGAAGAAAGTGGACTTGTCCTAATTCTAACATGCGGTAGCTTTAACTACAACCTTTTCATCGAGTTTTAAAAGTACGGTATCGAAGACTTCGAAAAATAAGTCAAATTGTTGCAAACTGCTTAAATATCAATATGGACATGCATTCGGGATCAAATAAGGGCCGTTTACATGAGAGTAAAATTCTCAGGCGCACTAAGGGTAGGCACAGCGAGGGCGAACAATTCGACCCGGGTTCAGCAGTTGTGCCGACAGATGGCTACACATTGCTACAACCACGCCACAAGCTGTAATAATTGCGACCTAGCAAAACACAGACCTAATTCACAGAGTTTTTAAACTTTATAATTTTCACAGGTCAGTAAATCCGCGGGTCCATGTCTAACTTGTGTTAACTCTTTTGGATACATGAGCGGTCTTAGAAACATTCATAGAAATTTGTTCAATTACAATATTTTCAATTTACATGGTCAAGGGAGACAACTTTCTATAATTTTCAAAAATTACAAAAACAGCTTTCTTGACTTCCTTATTGGTAATATGTGACTGTTTCACATGTTCCAAGTAAACGAATCTAAACTGGTAAAAGCTTTAAAATGATTATGACGACTAATGTCTGACTGATTATCTCCATAATTATAATGTTAGCGAGGAGCACATCAAGGGAGGGACATTTTACCAAGACTCGCCAGTTTTATTTTGGCTATCCACAAGCCAGGCTCTTAACTCGTTTTGATAGGTTAATTTATTAAAAAAAAAATGGAAACAAAGGAGTAAAGTACTTCACGTCACTTAAAGAAGATGAACAAACGTTTGATAATGATTCATAATAAATACAATTCATAATTTATACAAGCAAATAAAAAACACCCAAACCATGGCAAAATCGAGAGTAATAGTTGTATATCATACATGATCATACTGTTAGGGATCATTACTAAAGTATATTGTATCGCTTGAACGTCAGTCAATTTTAACTGTATAACAGTGGAATACTCTAAAGAGAAGAATCACCAGGTGTTTCCGCCACTACTATATAGGTCAACATCCATGATGTTTTTCTTACTGTATTCTGAACGATTTATGAGTATCGAATAGAGAAGACAAACAATTTTTCTAAACAAAGTAAATATAAGGGAGGCAACTCGTATCATATTTTTAACAAATCTATCTATGAATATTTTTGACTGGTATTAATATTAATATTAATATCTAGAATAATAATGTTAAATAAACTTGTCTAATTACTTATTTTATTAATTAATCCCCAATTTGTAGAACCAAGTTGTGTCTCTAAACGCTCGATACTTATTTTATTAATTAGAATCAAGTTGTATGCTGCTGGATACATACATTATGATACTGAATATACCAAATATGAACTACAAACTGTGTCTGTGGGGCTTGAATAAGATTGAATAATATCAATTCCAATTTCTTTAGAAGCTGGGGAAAGAAAACTGCATAAACAAAAAGAAATGAAATAAAAATAAGTTTATTATGTAAATTAGTAATGAAACGTAATGTGATTACAAAAGTAATTTTGACTGAATTTTTTTTTTAAAACTACATATTAAATTAAAAACAAATTAAACAATTTAGCTTTCATATAATTACTCCCAAAACTATCTATTCAAGAGAAATTCAACTTTTTCCAGGCTTAAAATCAGTAAAACGTGTTTTTTCAACAATCGAGGTATTGTATGCGACTAGTAACGACTATATATGTATTAAAGCGATACTCGTCTTCGAATGAACAAAAAATCAGAAATTTTCAAACTTGGTCAATAGGAGTATATATTCATCATGGGACAAACCTAGTGGCATAACTATAAAACAGATTACCTAAATAATCTGATAAATCCAGAAAACTATGTTTAAATACAATAATTGATAAATGTCTTAATCCAATTTATTTATCAATAATAATCTGTAATTGCATGGAAAATTACATAGTTTTATGGGTTTATTTGATTCTGTTTGTATACTTTAGACACTGTTGATGAATATATACAATATATGTTCTAAGACGTAGTATCGCTTTAATTGATAATGATAATATAATGAAATATAAAGTTTATATGTAGATGAGATTCTATTATCAATCAATCACTATGACTAGCTAAATGACTATAATACTAGCGGCGATATTTTTTAAAAGTAAACAATCATTTCTAGGTAGCTTGGTCATGGAGTGACCATTCGATTAGTCAACAAGACAAATTCTCAATGATCACTTTGGTCAGAATTGAGCGATCATAAGATGAGTTATTGAGGTGAACTTATTAACCATATCTACTGATCTATATTATTGCGTGGCAAATCTATCGATTTGTCACGCTTTGCTTTCGTTATGATTATTTTTTTTTTTTTTTTTTTTTTTTTTTTTTTTTTTTTTTCCAAATTCTGGTCAGCGTCTGTAGAGAAAACTGAAAATGCTATAGAAATTCTGGTTTCATCAGCTAGTTTCACTCGAGGGAAATTTTCCCTTAAATATAAAACGGCACATTTTTGCGGAACCAGAAGTGGGCTATTACATAATGTGCAATATTTTTTCATCGAGTCTGTAGGACTTATTTATGAACCGATTTACCTGAAATTTCCTTTATTACGTTAATTGTTATAAGAAGTATCTGGTGCATTTTCAAAATTTTCAATTTTTAAATATTTTTGTAAAAAAAATTTGAAACCAAAATTTTCAAAAAAAATCTAAATTTTTTTCTCAGCCGCTAATTATCCGATTGATCTGAAATTCACAGGACATAAACAGAATGTCGATACAAATAATACAAGATAATTAAAATATTTCTATCACTTCCGGTTTTGGCGTGAAGACTTCCGGTTTTTCAAAATTACGTCTGGCGACCCCACTTCCGGTGTAAATTTCAGATGTTGGCTAAAACCATATATATTGTATGTCAGGCATAATTAGAAGGTACTTAGCAGAAAAAATCCAAACCGGAAGTGATACATAAGCTGTCGTCACAGACTGACACATTTCAGCAAAAAATTAATTAGTCCTCCATTTTTTATCCGATTTTTATGATTTTGATGTCTATCAAAACATTGTAACTTTATCTAAAACTTGTAGGCACAGAATTTTGAATTTCGAATTTGAAGTGTTTTTATTTTGGTTTGAATTTTTTGAAAATTCAAAAGGCCATACCATGTGACCTTGACCTTCAATGACCCTGAAATTTTCAATGTAGAATGTCCTTGACCTGAGCTATCCATAGGTGTTTTGATTTTAGTTTAAAAATATTAACTTCCGGTTTAATAGACATTCAAAAATTGACATTTTTGAAAACTTTGGACGGCTGTATCACCTTCTCTAATTAACACAAAGAATTAATCATTTCAATTTTGTAATGCTGATTTAATTATCTTTTTAACGATATATGACGATCATGCCTTAAAATATGTTTTCAAAATATTGCGTTTTTTTCGACTGAGAGTTCTAACTTACAATGTAATTATCTAATAGCAATATCGATTGTTTAATGATGATGTACACAATTTTCTCTTTTCAACGATATATGACATGATAAGTTTAATACAAAATCCATTAAAGTGAAAATAGGCATAGAGTACCCTGAGTAATCTGAGAAAAATACAAAATAGAGAGGATTAAAATGATTGACAAGGGTTATAGCAGGTTATATAATACAGTAATAAAACTA
This sequence comes from Lottia scabra, assembly GCA_029955415.1. Lineage (NCBI taxonomy): Eukaryota > Metazoa > Mollusca > Gastropoda > Lottiidae > Lottia > Lottia scabra. The sequence continues at coordinate 48,106,346 of JARJEI010000001.1, forward strand.
TCCATGTGAACTTTTCATTTCAATCTGATTATGTAATCTTTTAACACTCTAAAAAATATATAAAATTTATTCATTTTTTTTGCAAAATTTTCACTTACATTAATTCTACATACAATCATTTAGAGCAGTGAATTTTTGATACATTAACCTGTTCGAATTTTTTTTCTACCATTGACAGAACTCTTTCTACAAGATACACACCAATTTTCTTTTTGTCGTCTGCTAAGGTTATTAAAGGTCATAAACAAATTAGTCAGACTACATAATCTTTTAACTCTAGAGCTGGACTCTAGCAGACTGCAATTTAACTGTTTACGCGTCTGCGCTAATCCGTTGCAATAAAAAGTAAGTGCTCAAACTGTTTTTATCGTCTGCTAAGATTATTATAGGTCAAAGATAAATTAATCTCATTACATATTGTTTTAACTTTATAAAAATTAACATGTTTTTACGAGTGTTTGCTATGTTTGATATAATATCAGATTTTTTCTTATTTTGAGGGTAATTCTTACCCACGGCACTTAATTGACTAACATACATCAATTCAACTGGCTACTGTCTGCTCCAATCCATTGAAACAAAAGACAGTATTTCAACTCAGCTTTAAAGGAAAATATTGACGTTTACACAGTTCGAATGTTGGGGAAGGAGGCATATCCCCTATACAAAATGGCCCCTAGTTCTAATTGTTATCATTTGAATTGATAATTGAAATGTATGCTCTCTTCTTGTGACCTTGACTAGTGCTTCTATAGGAGAGTATCTTCTGTAACACCCAATTCCAATTTTGTTTTTGTCGTCTGCTAAGCTTATTATATGTCATAAACAAATTAGTCAGAGTACATAATCTGTAGTGATGGACTATCTAGCAGACAGCAATAAATTATTTAACTGGCAACGCGTCTGCGCTAATCCGTTGCAATAAAAAGTAAATGTTTAATCTTGTCATAGTTAATTGGGCCCCTATCCAAATCGGCTATTAGTCAAAATGGTTTGGTCACCATGGCCCCTATTTTGGTCAAAATGGCCTCTGAATTTCTCTTTTGATTTCAACCAATTCATTGGTTAAAATGGCCACAAAAATAAAGTCAAGATGTTCCCTGATTTTTTTTTATAAATTGTAGCTTATATGATGATAATCAAAGGAATAATTGGAAGCTATTTTAACCCTAAAAAAGGTCACTAATTTTGACTGAAAATTGTACTTTGTTACAACAAATTTTGAAGACATAAATTGTGTTCCAATTTATATTTTCATCAAAGCAAAGACATTCTAAGACTTACAATATTAATTTGAAGTTCCAGTTCCAGTTCTCAAAAAGATTATATAAAAAATATATTATGTAGCCCGTTATGTTTTGTTAATTTGTGACATCATAAATAAAAATATTATTTTGAGACCATTTTGACTTTTTGGAAGGACCATTTTGACTTTTTTTGAAGACCATTTTGACCATTTATCAGGGACCATTTTGACCAAACGAGGGGCCATTTTGGATGGAGGCCCAATTGACTATAACCTGTTTTTATCTGCTAAGCTTATTATTTGTTCGTGATTGTTGAATGTATTTGTAATGTATTTGTAATGTATCGTCTATGCAGTCACTGTTCACAAAGTAGTCGTTATTAGCCGATTTCCAACTGTCAAGGGATCTTTAACGTACACAGCCAACACACGGGGCCTCGGTTTATTGTCCCATCCAAAGGACTAGACACTTTTCCATGTCAGCCCCTCCGACCTGCATCACTGACAGGGGGAAACCGGGTTGGAAAATCCGAAGGTGTCATCTCGACCCATGCCGGGATTGAACCCTGGACCTTCAGGTTAGCGAGCAAGCGTCTAACTCGCTGAGCCACTCTTAAATTTGGGAGTTTTAAAAATAGAACACATTACTTTGAATATTCTGGATGAGAATATTAACGTAATTTTTATCTATAGACCACCTGCTTATCGATTAGAATTATTTCTCCCAATGTTACAAAGATCACTAGTTGAATAACAAGAATCTGGTGTATGTTATTATGGGAGATTTCAATCAAAATATCTTGGGGGGTCATTTGTCTATACTTAATTGTTTTCAAAAATTTGGTTTTCAACAACTTGTTCAGCATTACACTAATGAAGGTGAAACACTTATAGATCATATTTATATCAGTAAAGGAATTCTGTCACATAATGTTCACATTTCACACATACCTGTGTATTGTAGCTACCATGAAGCTATAAAAATTACCATACTATAAGTTATATTGATATAATATTGAATCTACCCTTTCACAAAACTTTTTACTAAAATGAGGGAGTGAACACCAGACTTTAGGGGTTTGAAGTTCAAAAAGTCTTACGGCTATCAGGCAAAGTATCACGGGCCACGCTCAGTGCTGTTCACAGCTCTAGTTTAGATTAATATTATTTGGGAAATGAAATGAATTGAAGGGTTGCATTCTCCCTGTACCTTATTGGGCTAATGAAATGAAATAGAATTTTGTATCCTACTGTTCTGTATTTTTAGATTAATGAAGTGTAGTTTACATCCTACTGTTCTGTACCTCATTGGGCTAATGGAATGAAATGAAGTTTTACATCCTACTGTTCTTTACCTTATTGGGCTAATGGAATGAAATTGAGTTTTGTGTCCTACTGTTCTGTACCTCATTGGGCTAATGAAACGAAATTCTTTTTTATATCCGACTGTTCTGTATGTACCTCATTGGACCAGTGAAATGAGAGATTACGTCCAACTGGTACCTTATTGGTGAAATGAAATGAATTGGAAGGTTACAACCTCATGATTTGTACCTTATTGGACTGTTCTGTACCTTATTAAGATAATGAGATAAAATGAGTGGTTAAATCCTACTGTTCTGTATTTTATACTGTTCTGTACCTTACTGGTCAAATGAAATAAAGGATTACATTCTCATGATCTGAACCTTATTGGGCTTATGAACAAAAAAAATAAAGGTTTACATCCTACTGTTGAAATATAAAATGATAATACTCTGCACTGAAATGGAGTTTTACATCAAATGGACAACACCTAGAAATTGTTATGTCATAACGGTTCTAGACTAGAATGAATGAATGAATTTAAATGTCTCAAATTCTCGCCGCGTCGTCTTTCGAATGCCGTTTGTTTAAAAACTCTAATTCTTCTCTCTCGACGGCGTCTTCTTCAATAATACGAATCTTCATTCTGTGTGCTTCGTATTTCTCGTCGTCGTACGTGCTGGTTAGTAAGCATGCCTTGACTTTCTCCATGGATGAATTGGACGCGAACACATGGTCATATAGGATACCAGCCACGGCACCGCCTAATATTGGACCTAACCAATACACCTGTAATATATAATTTATTAGATTAGCTACTACATGTTTAATACATAGGCTATAACTATAATAATAATCCACAGAGGTTAAACAATCTCGTTAAATAAACATATTTAGTGCCCATAGACACAGAGTTGTGAAAACATGGATTCCCATTGTTACCTATTTTAATGATGTCATTGTTGTCTTTCCCCCCGAAGTCTAGCTATGGGCCTGTCAATAATATACTTCTATTTTAGGCTGGGTTTAATTTTCTATTACTAGAAAACGCCGTAAGATATACTGAAATGTACCTCAATTTTCGGTTGGGCTTTAAAAGAATTGTTATCTAAAGCCACGTTTCGACAGCCACAAGTAATCCGGACTCGGTGCGGACCGAGTACAGTTCAGTTCAAGTAGGTCAGTATTTTTGGCTGTCTAAACGACTTATGTCGGCTCTTTGTAAAATATGTCAATGTGACAAGTCACCATTATTAGAACTTTGAACTTTTACTGTGGAGGTTTTTAGGAATTATTAAAGGGGACCAGTCTTCATTTTTATTGGTTGATTTGGGTCTTGAATATATTTAAGTATTCTTCAGAAACACTGGAAATGCACGAAAATTGCATATTTCCTTCAAATATACCTTAAATTAGACATTTCTCCTTCTATTTCTATAGATGACTTTTCTATATATTGCATAGTAGGCTATCGCTAATGTGTAGTAGGGCATTATAACTTTCAAATGCTAATAATTATGGATGCACATGGAATTGAAGGCTCAAATTTCAATGGTGAGTTGTGATAACCAGTACTAAATTGCTGAGCTAAAATATCCCCGTTTCTGAGACTTATCCAAATCGACCCGCGAAAATGAAGCCTGTGCCTCTTTGTGATATTGGGGCGGAATGGTTTCAACGTCGGCATAGTCTCACTTTTGAGTATGGGGTGGCTAGAATTGTGCTATATTCCGCCTGCCCGATATACCCCAAGGTAATGAACAGAAAATATTGTACAGCGAATACGTAAGAAATGATTACAAACCCAATGATGATCCCACACTGCCATAATAACAGCTGGACCAAAAGATCTGGCAGTATTCATACTGGCACCAGTATATTGAACCTGTAATATATAAAAATAATGCACGATGTCAGTTTCATGTCTATATGTAAGGTTTGTAAACGGTGAATCTATCTAAGGGATTATCCGCACACCCAATCCACAATCATTGTTCACCAACCGCTTTATCAATGAGGTGGACATGAAATCATTCCCAAAATGCTGTTTTGGAAGATTTAGATTCATGCAACCATAGATCATATAGTTTATGTTATATCGGGTGTCCCTCCAAAAAAACGTCCAAAAGTTTAACGGTAAGTATCCCAAAATGTTTGAAATTGGTGGTTGATGTGGTGAAGGCACAATGAACACAGATTCAAATATGTAATGTGCTCTGATATTGAATTTTTTGACATGCTATTCGTGACAGTACTTGTACAATTTTTGTTCGATGACTTTCATATTTTCAGGGACTAACAAGGACTTGTTGAAGTAAATCTGTGCAAATTTTGAAAGAGAACGGGTCATCAGCAGCTGAGATACTTCCCGTCAAACTTGGGGACGGTTTTTTTATTTTGGACATCCGATAGATACTTAAAATGATAATAATAATGTTACTAATTAAAACAGTAAAATATACAAACAGTAAATGATGCGAGCATGCAGTGCTGTTTAGGAAATTGAAACACAAAATAAGCATAATCACATAATAATTAACAAAAGCATTCACAAGTAAGCAAGCATACTGCACTATATAAGCTATCGAACTTTAAAAGCATGCGTTAAGTACACAGTAGGAAATAGAGCCTACAATTCTAAAAGTCAGCAAGATTCCTCGGCCGAAAAGAATGCTCACAGATACTTTTCTCCACTGAGTTATGAAAACAGACCAGCGTTATTATCCTTGATACATCGTTTCCTAGTTGTACACATATATGTACTTCTATTTAGTGAAGCTGAAATTTCCAAGTTTATTTTTACATCAATTCGCTTGCGACTCATTGACGAAAGCCATTATAAAGCAGTGTTGAAACCGAAAACAGAGTAATGTTTTAGACATTGTTAATAATAGGAGAAAACCAGGAAGATGTTATCTGAAGTTTAGGTTAGTAAGTCAACGAGAAACAATCGTTAGTAAGTCAGGAACGAGTGAAATAGGGGGTATGACTTACCATTAACAATATGGCATTGAAGACGATCTGAACAAGTGATTTAAAGTCATAGACAACAAAAAAAATCAGCGTATATAAGATTCTGGATACGATTGGATAGAAGTTCTTCTGGTGAAGCCAATACAAGAGACTATTTCTACATTAGGTTTTCCTCATACCAGCCTACAGAAATTTAGTTCCACTCTGTTCCTCGAACGTTATTTAGACTACGGGATGTTAAATCGTGACGCCTCATACACCATGTCCAATGTTGTTCATAAAATTAGATTACATTTCGTTTCGGTTATTTTTTTATTGTCGACTCCATGTAATCTAAAGACTTGTATAAGGAGGTCATCTTCAAGTGACGAAAATTTCAGCCAATCAAAAACTACCTTCAAGATCGCGGGTCTATGCATTGATATGCATTATGGGAAAATTATGACGCAATACAAAATATTCAAATATAAACGGTGTTCTGATTGGCAGAGGGGTGGAACGTGCTATAAATAGCTTATTCGTAACCAGAAGATGACCTCCTTATACAAGTCTTTAGATTACATGGAGTTGACAATCAAAAAATAACCGAAACGAAATGTAATCTAATTTTAATTAGATTGAATGGTGGCCAACAAGTTGTCAGTGTGTTCAGTAATATATTGTCAAGGACCTGTGAGAGTTAGAATTGTCAAAATAACAGCCCAAACTTCTCGAATATTAGCTTGGGATTCAAGCACAACGCTTTCCAAAGCTATTTGGATCATTTGTTTTCGGTTGTTACGAAATGATCAGCGAATGATTAACTTAATATTTACCGACTGGACAAAGGGGAATTATATTTGATCGACGTTTCCTCCTCTTTTCTGTTTGTTAAGGGTTTAAAGATTGAATAAAGTTATAATTTAAAGGGTATATACAAATCTATTCTTAATGCACCAATGCACACCCGAGTGTTAAAAGTAATTTTTAAATTGTCACTAAGATATCGAAATGTGATTTTAATTTTTTTGAAATATTTAAAGTGCAAAAATATAATAATACTATCATCGAAGTAGGTTAAAAGATTTTATAAAAAAAAAAGGTAAATATTATTCATGATTGATCGGATTCTCAAGGAAAAAGTTTCTCAGTTATATAACCAATACAGGTTTTATCTGATTTTCCAATCAGGTGCATTTAAATTAAACTTGAAAGAGCCTTTGATATATTGTTAGGCTGGTGAAAAAATTGACATTTGCCGCCCTTGTAGAGATGATGACATGTAACTGAGTTAAGCCACCCTGACATCTACCCAATTTTCTTTTATTCTGATAGAGTACTTGTGAATTAACTTTCTGGGTACATTTATTTGACCGGTGAATTTACATCAGTATGTCGTATATATTCTATTACATGGTGTATTTAACATTTCATCCTGACAAATGTTTACAATGTTACAAGTTATGATAAATCGTCCACTCCTGAAAACCGGCCAAATGAATTGGTCCCGTGCATGGTCGATTTTCAGGAGTTTCACTGTACTATAATAATCCATAACGTGTAATAAATTTTAGATTATGACACATTAAAGGGATTGTAAAGAGGTTTTTTTTTTAACTTTGTTTGAGCATCGGGGACACTGATAGCATCAATTTTCATTCCGTCGTCTGTGTTTCTTGCAGTTCCTCTAAAACTAACGAGTTTTATGATGTCACTGACAATGATCTGCATAGATATCAATAGTACCTTGAAATAAAATAGTCTTAGTGGAATTGCAAGAACCACAGACGTCGGAATGGAAATTGAAATAACGCAAATTAATGCTATCAGTGTCCACGATACACATACAAAGTTTAAAATACCTCTTTACAATCCCTTTAAGAACAGAATTAACATCGTTATTCAACTCTGCTCTTCAATGTCACATACTAAACCATTAATATATTGTGGAAACTGATGAAAATATCCAATTTCGATAATTCAAGGGACGTAACTGAGCATAATAATTGTTATGTTATCATAATAAAAATAGTCCAGTACGCCCGAATAAAGGGAATCATTCAATGACGAAAAGTGCTATCGGTGATCAGAAGGGTCAGCAAATAGTAATAGTTGTATAGTAGTGGACTACTACAAAAATCAAACAAAAAGAGAAAGCATGGATTGCTTCGCCTAACACCTGCCATTACTAGATCACGTCTTCTCAAATGCAGGCATGCGGCCCGCAACGTCCCCAAGTGTGGCCACTCAAAAGTGACCCCTTCCGCTTAAACGCTCTGCGTGCTATGTTAGCTTAGCTCTATTTGGCCCTAATATATTACATTCATAAAACTCCATTTGGCCCTTTCCTAAAATTAATTGAGTAGATGTATATAATATAATATACTGTATATCAGGTGTTTATGGAACTAATATCAGAGTGTATCAAAAGTGTAACATGATAAACAGTTATTCAACTCTGATGATTGACAAGTTATTAAAATGTTATTCTAAATAAATTAATATTATGACAAGATTTCATTTTAACCAGGTTGTTACCGTAACCGAATTTCATTGTTATTTCAAAAATGAAACTACGATTCCAAATTATAATTTGCTGGTTTTAGACTTGATCAAAATGCAGTATATCATGCTATATATTTCCAGTTTGCAGAACATCTTTTTCTTCGAACAATATTTTGCAAAATGTGCAAATAGTAGCCTACATACACACATGTAATATTTAGCTTTAAAACAAGTCGGAGCTTATATTCGCCCATTACCATAGAACAAATCAATTAAAATACAAGAAACAGTAATAATTTGTAAAGGGGCCTTATTCTCAAAAACGTTACTTAAGATAATTTAAGTGTTCTAGAAATCTGATTGGTTAATCACTAAAATCGAATTTAAATGTAGTCCAATCACATTACTGTATTTCTTAAAATCTGGATTTTATCTAAGTTAAATTTTCGAGAATAAGGCCCCAGGAGTTTGCTGTTAATGACCATAGAATTCCCTAAATGAAGTTTGAAAGTCTTTCAGTCTGTGTGTCAAGTTACTAATACAACGCAGAATATTCAATGAAATATTTAAGGATGGGAGATCAGAATGTTATGAAATATTTTTCCAAAAATCACGGTTATCAAAGTATCAAAGTGCAAATTATTTCGATTAAATCACATAACACATTAATTTTTCTTTTTAAATTTCAGTTAAACGAAAATTAACTGAGAAAAAAAGGTGACTTACTTTTTTTTTATTTAAGTAGATATTTGATAGAGAAATATATCCATATGAACGGTTTCGTGAATTTTGAGTTAAAAGGAGAGTTTATTTAATAATTTCGATAAATAAAAATAAGTTTACTTCACTAATAATGTTTGATAAACTCTCAAAGGGGGTTTAGGGAACTTTCCTACTTCCAGAATCCAGAATTTAAAGTTATCTTTTGCATTTTTTCCCATGTGTCTTTAGTACACTGTAAATATATTTTTCCCAAACAGACAGGACAGTGTCATATTGTGTGGCATTGGGCTTAATTCCGATGAATGTAAAATAAAGAGTTTATTATAATGATTATCAAAAAATCTGATCAACATCTGGTTCTCAATCGACATGAGTGGCAGTTCTCTCTGGGAAATCGAGTTCTGTGGAGAAGGTGCAAGTTAACATGGTGGAAAGAGAGGAGAGAAACCCCCTACAACTCTCTCTCTTTCAGAAAAATATTTTCTGTGCCTTGTATTCTTGATTTACTGAAATCGTACTGTTTCTAGTCCAGCATTACTTAAACACAAAACGTCGAGAATACATCTCTACAAGTTGTTGATGCCTATGTTAACCATTATGTCATTGCTGAAGCATCAATACTGTGTATTTTCCCTTCATCAAAGACTGGTTCACTTAACACCACTAAGCCTAGTTGGAATTTCAGGAGCGCATATTCTACCATACGCCAGTGCAGTTGTAAATCAAATGCTGGTAAAAGTAAGGTTTGTATTTGAGTTGATTTTTTAATTTTCAATGTGAGGCCATATCGTTTACAACATATCTAGTCCATCTAGAACAGTGGTTCCCAACCTTTTTCAAGTCGTGGCCCAAATTCATTAAGCTTCCAGAGCCACGACTCCCTGTTCAATTCCAAACTAGGGAAAAAAAGGAAATACAGTGAAAACCCTGAAAATCGGCCATGCACGGGACCATTTCATTTGGCCGGTATTCAGGAGTGGCCGATTTACCGTAACTTGTAACGCTGTCAACATTTTTCAGGATGAAATGTCAAATACACCATCATTAATGTCTATGAATAAGTGGACCAAATATAGGAATAACTTTTACACGGGCAATCGTAAACCATTTAAAAACTTTCATTCAATGTGTTATTGTCAAGTTTACAAGATCGTTAGACTTGCGTTGTTCTCAATTGATTAATATGAATCTGTTTCTTACGTATTATATCGCCGACTGTTGATTTCCCTAAGTTATATTTCACTATCCTTAATTAAGATAATTTTATTCCAGTAAACTTCAATGCTCTGTCGTTATTATAATTAAGTTATCAGAAAAAAGTTCTTTGTTTACAAATAAACGAAGCGTGAATCTGCGAGATGGATGCGTTCGATTTGTTGTTCCAGACACATCTTATATGATTTCAATGAAGGAGCACGACACGGATATAGTACAGTGAATCGAATACACCCTCAATTCTTCGCGAATGTCGGAATGGTAATCAAACAAGTACAACGGGAGACATATCGAGCCCTGCGCTTGCATGTAATCATCAAATTACAATAGAATTTAACACCTATTGATTGTAAAAGGCAAAGGGTGTGCGGTCTTCAGGGTTTTCACTGTATAGCGCAAGAGTTGTTGTCTTGTGCCTCTTGGTCATCAGGAGGTCAGATGCATTTGACCACCAGCAACCACAGACCGTAAACCGCAAAATATAGTTAAAAAAGAATTAGGCAATTATGTTCCTCGTATTTATTTTATTCATCAGTATAGTTATACTTTATCTGCTTTGTTTATATCCTAGAGAAATAAAGATCATGAAACTTTGTGCACTTAACGTGTTTTTTAGGGTTTCTGTTACTCAATGAATTGGACCTCGACAGCATCCTGCCAATAAATAACAGTATATCATACACCATCACAGTGTGTGGGTGATACACGATACATGATACACACCGTCATCAACACCACACAACGAAATAAACAACTTCACTTCATTTAAATATATTCCTATACAATATCATTCTTTAATTTCAATCTAGAACATTCTTGGGTGTAGTTTTCAACTTTTTTTTAAACTTTTTGAACTTAAATTGATATGCATTAAGTAATTTATCATTCTTATATTATCATCCAGACTGTTCTAGGGAGTCGTTTGATTTTTTTTCAACATTTTATTTATTTTTATACTCTTTTTTTCTACTATTTCAGTCTAGAAAATTCTCTGATTTTTTTTTTTAAAATGAAATGTTCATGTTTATAGTAACCTGTCTAGTGTATTTTAATATCTTTTTAAACAATTCTAAAAACAGTTCTTTTTGAACTATTTAACTTAATAGTTATTGTTATAAAATTTAAATTTTTTTTCTGAATTATAATTTAGAAAGTTCGGCGACTTAATTTAATATTTTTGTTGACTGTTCGAACTAAGCATCAAATGTATTCAATTGTTCATTGCTAGAAAATGCTCTGGTGTCATTCGACAATTTTTAAATCTGAAATGTGTCTTGTCGTGCTTTTATTATCGCAATTAATATACCAGTCACTTCTTCAGTTGCTGTTCAAACCTACAAACTTCTTGGTAATATATGTTACCCCATAATCTTAGTAAGGTCCTAAAAAGGAATATAGTCGGATTTGTTTTCTTTTCAGTTTATGAGCAGTTACTGATTTTTTCTTGACGTGTCTTCACATTTCTTATTTCTTTGCATCCGTCAATAAAGTAGACAAAGTTTACACATAGTCATATTCCTTGTTCCGTTTGGTACAAACATTTTTACATATTTTACTGTCATCTGTGAATAAAATATAGGTCATTGAATGTATTTTATGAATTCATTCAAAATTATCGACAGGTAAAGGATGTAACATCGCAAAAATGACGAAAAAAATATCTGTCAGAACTTTTCACACCTATTTATGTTTGAATGTTTGTTGGTGACGTTTAATTTTTTGAAACATTATGTAAATTCGTTTTGACTGTTTAGACCAAATATATACGTATATCAACTTTTTCATTTTTTTTTTAGTGTTACCTAGAAAATTCTGGATGGTTGTTATTCACTTTTTCTAAAAAGAATTATCTAGAATGGTTTTTTTTTTCAAACATTTGTTAATTCTTTTAAACTTTTTACACCAAATACTTACATATATTCAGCTTTATTCAAATGTCTACAAAGTTTAAACTTTTGCTAAGCACAAGATAAAGATAAATACAACATTTTTCTAGAAGTTCTAGAACGTTCGATGGTGACGTTTGTTATTTTTTCAAACATTTGTTAATTCTTTTAATTTTTTTTTAAACTGAAATTTATACGCATTAAATTTTTCAGTTTTTTCCTCAAATATTATCTAGAAAGTTCGGCGCTTCGTTTGAAATTTAAAAAAAACTAAAACCTTTTAGGTGTGAATTTGTAAAAGCATGAATTTCTGGAAAATTATTTTATCGTTTGATATTTTACATTTTTATACATTAACAAATTTTTTAAACTTAAGCGTTTTCGTCGGCCGGTTCGATGAGTTTTTCCTAAAAAAAAAATTGATCTAGAAAGTTCGGCATCTTTGTTTGATAGTTTTTTTTACTTTCCTTATTTTTTTGGACTAATGTGTAATGTGACTTGATGATAATAAGATAGCTGTATTTTTCATATTTCTGCTTTTTCATGAATGAGACCTGTGTATTAGTTTAATCTCGATATCGGTGATTTTCAATTTTTTGGTCCATTAACATATTTTTACAAGCCTGCAGTATTATTTTTATGAAAAACGGGAGATCAGTCACATGATACAGTTTTATATCTCTCTTCAATCCTTTTAATACATATCAGTAAATATCAGGCTAATTTAAATCTTAAAATTCTTATCTTTTTTTTCATAAAAAGATTTCGTCGTGTCCTCCGAATTGATAGAATATGTCATCAGTGCTAAAGCAATGTTATTAATAAATGCTGTATATCAGTGTGAAAATATTACTTGTGGTAAAATCTGAAAAACTCAGTTTAAAAATTACAAAATCCTGACGCTCGGACAGCATACATTTTGTACAACATTTGACAGCTCTCTAGAATATAAGCCAGAGTTAGGTGATGTCTGATGTTTCTATAAACAGACAATAGTACAACAGTGGACCACTCTCTAGAATATAACCCAGAGTTAGGTGATGTCTGGTGTTTCTATAAACAGACAATAATACAACAAGTGGACCACTCTCTAGAATATAACCCAGAGTTAGGTGATGTATGGTGTTTCTATAAACGGACAATAGTACAACAGTGGACCACAATCTAGAATATAACCTAGAGTTAGGTGATAACTGGTGTTTCTATAAACAGACAATAGTACAACAGTGGATCACTCTCTAGAATATAACCTAGAGTTAGGTGATGTTTGGTGTTTCTATAAACAGACAATAGTACAACAGTGGACCACAATCTAGAATATAACCCAGAGTTAGGTGATGTCTGATGTTTCTATTAACAGATAATAGTAAGAAAGTGAACCACTCTCTAGAATATAAACCAGAGTTAGGTGATGTCTGGTGTTTCTATAAACGGACAATAGTACAACAGTGGACCACAATCTAGAATATAACCCAGAGTTAGGTGATGTCTGATGTTTCTATAAACAGACAATAGTACAACAGTGGACCACTCTCTAGAATATAACCCAGAGTTAGGTGATGTCTGATGTTTCTATTAACAGATAATAGTAAGAAAGTGAACCACTCTCTAGAATATAAACCAGAGTTAGGTGATGTCTGGTGTTTCTATAAACGGATAATAGTACAACAGTGGACCACAATCTAGAATATAACCCAGAGTTAGGTGATGTCTGATGTTTCTATAAACAGACAATAGTACAACAGTGGACCACTCTCTAGAATATAACCCAGAATTAAGTGATGTCTGGTGTTTCTATAAACAGACAATAGTACAACAGTAGACCACAATCTAGAATATAACCCAGAGTTAGGTGATGTCTGGTGTTTCTATATACAGACAATAGTACAACAAGTGGACCACTCTCTAGAATATAACCCAGAGTTAGGTGATGTCTGGTGTTTCTATATACAGACAATAGTACAACAAGTGGACCACTCTCTAGAATATAACCTAGAGTTAGGTGATGTCTGGTGTTTCTATATACAGGTAATAGTACAACAGTGGACCACAATCTAGAATATAACCCAGAGTTAGGTGATGTCTGTTGTGTCTATAAACAGACAATAATACAACAGTAGACCACCCTTTAGAATATAACAAAGAGTTAGGTGATGTCTGGTGTTTCTATAAACAGACAATAGTACAACAGTGGACCACTCTCTAGAATATAACCCAGAGTTAGGTGATGTTTCTATAAACAGACAATAGTACAACAGTGGACCACTCTCTAGAATAATATTCTATTATATTATAATTCAGAGTTCAGTGATGTCTGGTGTTCCAGATATATTTTTGTACTTTTATGGACTTTCTTTTATATATAGTGTCTCTGAGGCTGTTTATACGTGATGGCCGTGATACAACCCATGGCTAAATGTCCCAATTTGATCTATCGTGATAACTGTAACCTTCGTTGTTTATTTTATCAAGACTCGTATTGACTGACCACAATAAAGGTCAAACAGAGCAGGGTCAGTGTCTAAAATCTTTTTCAACCAGGTAAATTTGGAATGACGTTATTTGCTTATTATTTAAACAACACAATAATTTTAAGTTTAGGTTTCTACAGTATTTTCTATTATCTTAAACATCCATAAGTTTCAAAATATACCAAAGTGGATCAACCGAAGCAAATGTGAGTGTACCTACAAAAACATATCAAAAATAAAATCGAGCTGAATTCTTACTTACTTCAAGTAATTAAAGATATTATGAATTTTAAGCACTATTCAAACCAGACTGAGCGGTATCGAAATATTAAATTTTTAATTTAAAAAAAAAATTCTGTTGAAATTTTGGTTATGATGTTCAGCGGAGAAGTTTCTATTTTGCGCACCCCTAAGGTATTATAATATAAAAAAACACGTTTTAAAATGTACTTATGAATCAAAATAAATGGCAATACTCAATTGTTATCTAGGATGCCTTATTTATGCAGACAATATTTAGCTTGAAATTGAAAACGATAACATTAGGCTACTAGATGAAATATTATATTACGTTTTTATCTTTCTGTATTACAACTGAATAAATAGTTCGACTTAAATTCTATACAAAATACGACCTGTCCTCAATAACTTGCCCTGAGCAAAGAAAAAAAGATATGTTATCCGTCAGTTTTATTGACCACTATTGAATAATAAAAAGGCTAAATATAAAATAGGTCAAAGCCCTCGAGTGAGGAATGTTTTTTTAATCGTAATTTGGGTTTCACACTAGCGTACTAGACAAGAATGAGGATACCACAGGCGGTGAACTTTTATAAAAGAATTGACGAGGCCAGGTGAATTATGATCTAATAAATAGGAGGTACATTGTATAGCCGCAACAGACCTCAGCAATTCATAGCTAATAAAATGAAATAAAATGTTCGGTTGGGACATTTAATTCCACCTGGATATCTGTCACAGATTTGAGCGGATGAGGTGTTGTTCTTTCGTAACCGTGTCATTTCGAATGGACCGCAATAGATCCACAATCTAAACTCAATTTTCATTCTGCGTTTTGGACAGCAACTATTATACATAATTAGAACTTGATAATAAAACAAAACATCTCGAAATCCATATAAACACATTGACCATATTGGAATGTATAACCCGAGCATGAACCATCCCAACCATTATACAAATCTCAAAATCCATGTGAACACAATGACAATACATTGGTAGCAGCTAATGAACATTTCATTTGAGGAAGTACATCAATAGTATATCAATATATGTGTCAATACTATTTAGTAAGTGTTTCAGTTATTCAACTAAATAGGACCGAGAAATAGATATAATGTATCGTGACACTGAACCCTGTTGTATTTTAACAATATAAAGCCTTCCTAATTGACACCTGTTCGCCCTTTCGATATCGATCATCAAGTTTTCGGGTCACCCCTTCAACGCTTCCTTTATAGTAACTAAAAAATCTCGGTCACAAATCAACATAAAACATATTTAAATAACCTATAATTCGTCAATACAAAACAGAACTTTTATACGCAAGCCCTTTAATTTGTCAATACAAAATAGATATTTATGTGAATGCCCTTTAACTCTCCGCCAAAAGAGGACGGTTTGGGTGACGATTATCGTCTATTTTAAAGACCCATTAATACGACCGTTAATATGATAATGATAGTTATATTCAAATATTAACCCATTTGTTTCTTATTTATCTTCACCTTTACGGCATATTTGACTCGTAATTACAATTCACAAACTTCCAGTTCGAATGCACGTAATACAGAAGTGACATGAACTGAAATTGATGGGGCGGGATGAGCATTGGCTTTAATCAACTTTCGAGGGATCTTTGAAATACCAAGAACGACCCGATAACCACTGTGCTATAGAAATACCAAGCCTGTTCACAACATCACTGAAATGTGTCATACCTAGTCTTCTGTGATTGGTTATTGCTGCTTGCTTTTTTTTTTTGGAATACCTAATTTGAAGGCTCACTTTAAAGGATAAGGATAACAATGATTTTGGTTTAGACGATGATTATTTTTATATAATCACAATAACTTTTATTTAATAAGAAAATCAATAATCAGAAATCCTAATCATTAATCTAAAATCAATGTCGGATGTAACTGACATAGTTTATATATTATTATTGATTTGAAGAATATGTCAAGTCGTTCATCGATTCCCACATATAGATATCATACCATATTCTGGAGTTATACAGCCCGTTTGGTGCTGATGCTTCCTCGTTTATTCATTTCATTTTCTTTTGTGAGGTTCTATAGCACAGTGGTCTCTTTACAAACAATACGTCATTTGCTTGGATACGAGGAAATGGTGGTCGTTCGGTGAGAGTTCGGTTCTCGACCGGGGTGTTAAAGTCCGATGACCTTGAATAAGTCCTCTTCACTCATAATTCCAGTCCCCCAGCTGTAAATGAGTATGGATAATTCGGAAAAGATCAATACCAAGAGGTTAGGCCAAGGACCAGCTGGGAGAAAGGATACTGACGGAACCTAAGTTGTTATCCTTGTAAAATATAGATGTTTCTTTCTTTCTTTCTTATTATTTAGAAATTTACACGTAGGAGTATACCTTATAATGATAAGACGTAAAACTCCACTCAGTTCAGTTATTGAGTATATCTCTAACTGAGATAACATGACGTGCATTAAAATAAAATAATCAAAAGGTAAATATTGTTGATAAATGACATTATTGTGATATTAGAGTCGAAAATATTTGTTTAAAGAAGAAATTCATTCCTACAGTTGTCCAATTTAAAAACCACAAAAACGTTAGGAATTTTTAGCATTTTTGAGGGTCGATTAAAGCCTTGAATTTATGTAAATAACCTTTAAATTTACTAGATCTGTCCAAAAATCACACAATCTCTGAAATTATACCCCTACCAAAACATCTATCTTTCATTTTCTGTATACGTGTTTTCAATAAGGTATATTCTTACTAAACGACGAGTCATATTTTTTATTTCAAACGTTGATAATTATGGATACACGGGGATTTCGAGGCTTAAATTTCGAGGGAGAGTCAGAGACATTATTACAGATTCTATTAACTAAAAAATTCCAGATCGAACATTTAGTGAACATGTCTCTTTAAATGTGACTATTTGTCTACTCTACAGATTACGATGTTTTATGAACGTAATGACACTTGATAACTTGCAATACGTCAAATAAAACATCATAGTTTTAAAATCACTGAACACACTTCGCTCCGAATTCAAATATTCTGGTTTGAAATAATTGGCCAATCAATTAATCTTTCTAAATGCCCAATCCCAATCTGGAATCGTGTAGTTTTTTTAAATACCAGAAAAATCGATTTGACTTAATTCTGAAATATGTTAAAAAAAAAAATCCGTGAAAGAAAAATAAATCCAACGATCAAAATCACACCCAAATCATGGCAAGATCGAAATCAATAGTTTTATAGTTGTGGAATCCTCCAAAGAGAAGTTACAGTAGGGGTTTTGAAAAGAGTAATCATACCCTTAGAGGGGAATGTTCATCATTGTCGATGGTCGATTTAGGACATCAAAATATCTAAATAGTCTAAGTACTACTAATGCCTAAAGTTATCCTTCATTTTCTGTATATTTGTTTTCTATATAAAGCATAGTGCCATAGTCTCACTAAACGACGAGTCGTATTTTTGACTTTCAAACGCTGATAATTACGGGTACACAGGAGTTTGAAGGCTTAAAATTTCGTAGGAGAGTTATGAACAATATTAAGGATTAGATAAGCTAAACAATTCTAGATTCTGATTTATTGGTCGAATAGTTAGTGAACATATCCCTTTAATATTAATTGAATAAAATAGTGCAAAGAATGCAAACAATACAATAGCTCTTTTACAATGTTGCATTTCCGCTTCACTGATCGCCTGATCGTACTTCAGATTAATTCGGTCTTGTTTAATCTAATTGTGAAGTGAAACAAGAACTTGTTATAGAACAAATCAATATCCAGGTGACGGGGGAATAATAATTAAAATATAATAATAGATCACACTATTCAATAGTTTTACATTACTTATTTATTGATATACTTCTTTATATGACAAGTTTTCTGGAGCTACATACTCCCTTATTCATTTCATTTCATATGAAAAGTTCATATCGTTTCTGCAAGTCGAATTTGTACGTCCTACTTTTCTGCACCTATATGGGTTAATTGAGGACGGGCAAACGCCATACAGTGTGCATTGAGGGAAATTTTGCCAGGACAGCAGCATTAGCCTGCTCTTATTACCGATTTCCAACTGTCGAGAGATCTTGAACGTGCACAGCCTATAGCACACAGGGCCTCGGTTTATTGTCCCATCCGAACGACTTCTGCAAGTCGAAGAAAGTAGGTCGGATCGGAATAGATTGTAGTCCCAGGAGAATGATTCTCCAGCGATAATTAAAATATAATATTAGATTAGTAGTCAGTTCATTCATTGATTCTATAGTACCTGTGTATTGTGACGGAGAAACTAGGTTGGAACCCGTGTATAAAGGTAACTGGGTCACAATCTGAACTTCGGTTCGATAGATTTACCTTCGAAACTTCCTCTAAAGAAACATTAAGTGTCAACGGATCCATAGATTACAAGAAAAACGTGATCAACCCTAACGCTAACCCTACACAACTCAAAAGGCAATACTGATAGGTGTACTTCAATACTCTTTCTATGTCTCTGATTTACCTTCGGCACTTCCTTAAAGAATCGAAGATAAACGAGACTATAAGGAAGTGCCAACGGATCCAAAGACTACAAGCAAAACGTGATCAACCCTAACTCAAAAGGCCATACTGTAATAGTTGTGGCCGGAAACTGATGGATGTCACAAGCAATACTCCTTCCATTTTTCTATCCGGCCGAGGTTGCCAAAGGATCCAAGCGTATCATTATCAACCATAAAGCTAAACCTACACAAAATACCATACTGTAATAGTTGTTGCAAGCAACTGATGGGTGTACATGCAATACTCCTTCTATGCCTCTGTAGAGGTCGAGGTTGTCATTTGCGCTTCCAGATGGTCCACAAAGCTGAAAATGCTTATGTTTTTGCAAAAATGAGTTTTAAAAACAGTTGAGGGTTTGTATAATCAACACATGCTCTATTCATTTCTGTAAATCACAAGGACAATAACCAAAACCACTACATTTAACAAGATGCTAACATCTTACTCCAATCAGAATTCGAAAGGAGCGAAAACCGACATGTTTCAATAATAAAAACAATCCGTACAAGCAAAACAATTCCGTTAATCAAAAATCTCGTCCAGAGCATGACAAAATTGGGTGCAATAGTTATATAGCAGTGGTCTTCCCATACGACAGTACCATCAGGTGTTTCGAAAAGAGTAAGCAGTGAGCTGAAAGAGTGGTCTGTTTCGGGCGCGACACCCGCCACTACTATAAAGGTCAAAATCTAAATCATTAACATAGTCGAAGTCCACAAGCCAATACAATCAATATTTAGAACTTATTGAAATAAACACAAATTCATTGCAAGAATCAAACAAATTTAGTCGTTTGGTTTAACAGGTTAATGTTATAACTGACAGTCTGGCGAATCTAACCAACCGATTAAGTCCTCTGATAAAAGTTTTCTTAATAATTTAACAGCTTTTGGACTGAAGTGAAGATCGATAGGTGTTGAACTGTTCTATTGTATTTTTTATTTCCAGTATAATGTTATAAACAATGAGAATAAAAGTTGAATAGCGGACTTCATAAATAATTAACACAGTTTCTAGCACAGAATATACCGGAAATATAAATATAACTTTACACGAACGACCCCGTCCAATACAATCTGGCCTACTTTTATTAACTTGTCTGTGCCTCTTTGACATGTTTTCAGTTTTGGTAAATGATAAAAACGTACGATAATCATGCTCTGGACGAGATTTTTTGATTAACGGAATTGTTTTGCTTGTACGGATATTTATTATTATAAGGTGTTTTAATCATTTTATTTTAAATAAATCAAAGAATCAAAACACTATTTTATTTCCACGTCCTCATTAAAATGTTTTTGCTTTACTACTATTACAAATTGACGGGTCTGTGGATTATGATGTCAAGTATGCAGTTTTCATATTCATATCAATAACTATGCCATAATCGAGTCACACAGAACCTTCAAGTGTCTTCTACATACAAACAAAGACCATTACAATGTCATTTGAGAATCTTTCAACACCCAGTCTGGAGATTGGTGTCTTTAATACCATGTTCAGCTGTTGATGGGGTATATTACTGCACATGAATGGAAACTAAACTATAGAAAAATCAAAGCTATGTCCTAACATACATACTAAAACCATTACAATTTCATTTAAAAATCCCTTTCAAACCCCAGTCTGAAGACTGAGTTTGTTAATACCTTGTTAAGCTGTTGATTGTGGTATGTTACTTCACATGAATGGAAACTTAACCTTTATATCAAAGCTATGTCCTAACATACATACTAAAACCATTACAATTTCATTTAAAAATCCCTTTCAAACCCCAGTCTGGAGACTGAGTTCGTTAATACCATGTTAAGCTGTTGATTGTGGTATGTTACTGCACATGAATGGAAACTAAACTATAGAAAAATCAAAGCTATGTCCTAACATACATACTAAAACATTACAATTTCATTTAAAAAAATGAAATGAAATGTATCAAGGAGCATCAGCACCTAATGGGCTATTTAGCTCCAAAACACGATAAAAAACAAAACAAGTCAAAACAATTTCATTTAAGAACATCTTTAAAACCCTGAAGATTGTGTTTTTTTAATACCATGTTATTTATTGTATACAAACACTAGAAGATAAGTTACATGTCAAGGTGTACGATTTACATGCAGACTGTAGATAGATATCGTGATAAGAGATAATAACGAGTTAGTATTACACTAGGATTAGTAATACAATATACTACCTAGTTATATTACCATTTTACTAATTTTATAATATACAGGTACATATAATTATAATATCTATACATATATCTACATATACTTGATAAACATTAGATATGTATTTCTTACTAGCTAATCCGAAACTGATTCTGGGTTATTCTCTTACAGCTTTAATCTCGTGTCACCAAGCTAGAAACTGTTTGACTAGAGCCACTGTTAAAGGGATATGTTCACTAACTGTTTGACCAAAATATTTTTAGTCTCAGAATCTGGAATGTTTTAGCTAATCTAATCCGTAATGTTGTTCACAACTCTCTTACGAAATTTACGCTTGAAACACATGCCCACCCATAATTATCAACGTTTGAAAGCCAAAAATACGACTCGTTGTTTAGTAAGACTATGCGTTATACAGAAAACACATAATACAGAAAATGAAAGATAAATGTTAATGTAAGGATGTAATTGAAGGATTTATATGATTTTCGAGCATTAGTAGTATTTCAAGTGGAAGCTATTTAGAAATATTCAAGTCCTAAATGGACCATCGGAAATGCTGAACATTCCTCTTTAAATAAATATAGTGTGAAGAGGAGCACTACAAATTTTATTTCAGGGATTCAAGGGGTTATGTCAGTTGTTTTTTTTTTTTTCATTTCTGATCCAAGCTATTCAAATAAGTGTCAGAAAGTTTCGGATTAATACCAAGGGTTCATGACAACTAATGCATACTGAATAAGTTGTATTATATCATATATTGATATCAAATATAAAATTTCTTAAATTTCAACCATTTTAATTATACTTTCAAAAAATTTTTAATTCTCATTTTACTCTGAATAAAGTAATTCAATCATCAGAAAAAAATGACATATTCTTGCAACATTCGAGATTTAAAACGAAAACAATCCACTGGCAAAGAAAACAGTCTCTGTTTCTACGACCATTACAGGTATGGTATTTCCAACACAATTATGCATTACTGATATTCAATATTTAAGATATAAAAGGGACTTGTTGTTTTTTGATAAATATTATAACCACTGTATTGTATTATATCACAGTAAAAAGTGCAGAAAACATTCTTGTGACTCAAATTACTGCATTTAATTGAAATATGATTATGTCAAAACGTTCACCTCGACCCTCATTGAGATTCAAACTGCACGTTTTAAAGTTCCCTAACTATAGGTGCAGAAAAATTAGACATTGAATTTTCTTTTTGTATTTTTAATTTATCAATCTGCATTGAATGCACCTTTCTTCAGAAATTATAAACAGAAAGTGTTCTTAGTACATTCAGTTATTATAAATCATATGACAACTTCAAGGACATTTTGCATTATATATTGTTTACTTGTGTTATACCAACGTAGAGCGTCTTTAAAGAGATATGTTCACTATTAATTCGACGAATTACCTGGCATTTGTTAGTTAAGTTAATCTGTGATAATGTTCCAAACCCTCCCTATAAACATTTCAGCCTTTCAATCCCCGTGTAATTATTATTAATCCAGATTTGGTTCTGCTGGTTCGAATCCCTATCAATTATGTCGATTCTTCTTAATAACTGGGTTCTCAGAATGGGGTTAATTATTAATGAGAGGTTCTCAGACTGTTAACTGTTCTGCGGTCACGGAAGAGCTTTTCCTAGCATTATAAATAAAGTTGTGTCCTTTGTCTTGTGTTGGGGTGTTTTTACCTATTTTACTTCATAATGTATCGTATTCGGGAGCTATATAGCCCGTTTGCTGCTCCTTATTACATTTAATAAATAAATTAAGGGTTCAGTGAAGGGTTCGAAAGGGTTTGGAGTTGAGAACCAACCTGCAAGTTACAACCCGTTTTGTCAATTCTATTCTGTTCAGACAAGTAAATAGACTGGCAACTCCGCTAAAACTAAGCATTACAACGCCATTGGTGGAATGCTTTAGGATATTTTTAGCAGTTTTTTCGGCGGTGGCTTTGGATACAGTGGTATTATAAGAACCAACTAAGTTGTATTGAAAGTTAAAATAATGCAAATGCTATCACTGTTCACAATACACATAAAAGTTAAAAAAAAAAATCAACCCTTTAATGAACGAGGCACCGCACTCCTCACAACAGGAAACCATGAGAATGTCAACGATTGTCCGCCTCACAGAGGATGTTTTGAAATAAATTGATTTAATATATGTCAGTTCGACTTGACATTTTATTCTAATGTACTATTATCAGATAAGTATACTTACTCTATATTCTTCGTTCAGAATTACTGTATAAATAATAAGCGAATATTGTTATTGTTGAATAAGATAAATACCTGAATTCAAAAAGCTGTCACGTTGCATTTACACTGTGGTGTTAAAAAAAAATCTATACAAGCAAAAACAATTCCGTTTATCAAAATCGCATCCAAAACGTGGCAAAATCGAGAGTAATAGTTGTATAGTAGTGGACTACCCCAAAGAGAAGTACTATCATTAAAAAATATTAAAAATCTAAATGTTACAGATCAATCCAACATTTCCAAATCACAACATAGTTTTCTGAACCCTGGGCAGTTTAAATGGGAATGTTCAGAATTTTCGAGAGTCGATTTTGGCCTTGAATATATGTAAATAGCCTCAAGACGTACTCGAAATGCACAAAACTGCATAATCCCTTCAATTATATCTCTACCTAAATATTTATCTTTCATTTTCTATATAATATGTGTTTCTACATTATGCATAGTCTCACTAAAGTACGAGTCGTATTTTTGACTTTCAAACACTGATAAATATGAATACACAGGGATTTAAAGGCTTAGATTTCGAGGGAGAGTTGTGAACATCATTATGGATTAGATTAGCTAAAAAAATCCAGGTTCTGAAACTAAACTTTTCTTGGCCAAATAGTTAGTGAACATATCCTTTAAGTGGATTAAGATCAGGACAATGATCAGTCCTGAACAAGTGGCGTTTTCTGAACTTGGGTAAGACACAATATTATAAGAGAGGAGCTTGACGTGAGGCAGCAACAATGAGTTACCAAAATGACAAACGAGACCAACCATTAAACAAAGGAATCCAAGTGAATTCAATGAAGCCCTAGTCGACGGTATTATCTTTATGGGTATCTTATAGGACCATGAATTGACAAATCTAAATATGGGCAATCCCTAGGTCAGGCCTTCTCAAAATCCGGCCCGCGACGCCCTTGAAAATGGCCCTTCAAGAGTGATCCCTTCCTCTTAAACGCTATGATCTCTAAGCTAGCTAAGCTCTATTTTACCCTTATATTTTTTTCATAAAATGCATTTGACCCTTTGCAAAAATTAATTAAGAAGGCCTAATGTTGGTTGTATCGAAGTTCTAGATTCACTTAAATTGAGATGTTTGTATATTGTAAATGGACTGTTTGATAGAGAATTATTACTCATCGTGTTGTATAAGTATGAAGTATTGTAAAACATTATATTATATCATGTCCTTCATCCATTCGTGATCCCTGGACCATGAAATAATCACAGTTTGGCGACTCCCTGTACTTTACAAATCAACTGACTTAACCTCAGTACAGTAATGTCGATCGCCAATGATGTTAGATTAAAATCATCATGAGTGAATCTTAGGATCAGTTTCTCTTTTTAAAAAAAAATATTCTTTAAACGAACCACCATAGTTTGAAATACATCACTTTCAATGATAATAATTTAGAGATTGACCATTCTGATGAATAAAATTGGTTTGTAAATTAAGTTCTTAAAACGATAATTCTAAACATACCATTTTCATCGATTAATTTATTACTGATTATCCAATTCGGTGACTTAAATTCTCGTTAGTTAAGTTTATGAAAAACAACTAAAATGCCAGAACATCTGATTATTACGATTTTTAAATTCCAACGATGTCTGTCATCTCGATTGTCCATTCCATAAATTATCGTAAATTAAGTTTTTAAATAGCTGCTGAAGGTGTTAAGAAAACTGTCCTGATGAGATTTTAAATGGCGACGAGTCTTCATCTAATACAAAGACTAAAAGAAATCGGTCAATAAATTATAATATTATAAACTCATATAAATAATAATAATTAGTGAATTATTGACCCAAATTAATGTATTTTTTATAAAACATGACAAGTTAACTGTGAAATCAGTCGAGTGAAGCCAATAGGATGAGACGATGAGAAATTGTTAATGAAAGGAATTTAAAAAGGGAGTCTTAAAGGGACTTGTCCTCTCGATATGATCACAGGTGACAAATTATTGATTTTTATTTGTAAATTAATAAAACAACTAGGCAGACCTTAGAGAATATATTGAATAGGTCGAGTTATGACTAAAAAGACTCCTATGTTCTTTGTTCGGTCGGTTTTTAGTCGTTTTTGAGGAAATAAACTTTTTGAGAATTTTTTTTTTTGTAATGTATCATCAATCCAGGAGTTATTCAACATATTTTTTTTTAAATTTCAAAATGACTTTACACAACCTCTTTAATGAAAGAATCCCGATAAGGTGGTATATGAGATGCCAACAGAGCCGATCATGATGCCAATGTTTATATATAACATTGTAAATAGATCTATATTCTTAATTTCATTAATCTAATCAGGAGTGTAAAAGGAAGGTTAAAACTTCCTTTCATTTTATTAGTAGGCTAGGTCTAAATTTCGTAATGAACAAAACTATTAAATAAGTATAGGCTCCGGTTTTTTTTTACTTCTGGAGAGATTTGAATTCTTTAATTATTTAACATATGTTAATGTACATTGATGACGGTACGATACATTGACTGTACTACTAACTGTAAGGGCTTGCGTTAACATACGATTCCCCTTACCCATACTACGATATCCCCTTTGTGTTTGAATTCATAAATTTAACATATCTAAATGTTTATTCATTGATAGAACGATGCAATAACTTCACTACGGAATACCTCTACATCACCTTTAGGACTGTATATACGGTTCCGCATATTCCGAGAATTCATTACTTGTTTAACCTATGTAATTAACTATTACTTAAAGGGGCGATATAGTAACCTTACTACAGGATTCCATATTATTTGGAAGATTTTAATACATCTCTGTAAGGACTGTGAGTATACATACGATTCCGTATACTACGAGTCTCCTTTGCGTCTAGCGATACAAGTACATCACTAACAGATCTAAATATATTGTAAGAATTAATGCAATGTGTATATAAATAAAGTTTTGAGTTTACCTTACTTACTAAATTTAGATTACTTTATTCAGAAAATGATGAAGCAACCCTATCTATGTCAACAATTTTAGTCTAGTAATCCTTAAACAAATACATTTACTAAAAAGGATTCTGAAGCTGTTTAATAATAGTTTTTTTTTTGGTATGTTTATCGTTTATATCTTTTATATTTGGTGCTTGTGGTCCTGGATACATTTCTTTTCATTTACATCTTTCATATTGCCATCCTACTCAGTTTTCTAAAAGTTTCAAAATCATTCTATTTAATATTTCTGAGCTAGTTATCTTGTCTATGATTATTTCTAGTTTGAGGCAAACAAAAAAAATCCGATCGATTACGTAAAAAATTTGTTTTCCCAAAAACAAAATACGCGGGAATCAGTGTTTAAAAACTTCAAAATTCTTAAAAAGCGATGTCTCTATTTATACACTACACGATGCATTCCACTAGACTCTAATTATCATAAAGAGGATGGCGAAATACATCAAGCATGGAATATTTCACAAACATAACATACATCATAAAATAGGGGATTGGGTAACATAAAATATAAATACGTAAAAAAAATCAAGCAAAACAAAAACTCTAAAATAGTTTACAAAGTATGAGCCATGCATCATCTATTCACTATGTAAATAAAATATAACTTTCTAAACATGCTTTATAATGATACGTAAAATATGACTAGATAAAAACAAGGTCGAACAGGGCGATAAAATAAAATACATACTGATATGATATACATTTTTCAAGTGATTTGACAATGTCAAACATAATTTGGCCAGATGAGTTAACATGATTCTCAGAAGATTTCCATCAACCGGAATGGTTAAACAATGACCACATCACAATTGAAAGAAGCCATGTTTCAAGTACAAATTGGGATGCCCGTAACGTCTTTAAGACAACAGGTTGCATAGCTTACAGGGAATGAGGGAGGCGTTAAGGAAACAGAATCAATAATTTATTAAACTTACCGCAAACAGATGACACATAGTCACTGACAGACCAATCGTCAATGGAATCGAACCATTTAAATCTTTTCTCTTGCCATCACAAGATGCGAACACAGTAAACACCAAGATGAAGGTGATGAAGAACTCGATACCAATGGCTTGTCCAAGGTTTATTTTATCAGAAACTAATGTCATTCCCAATGATCCATGTTTTTCTACTGGAGTTAGAGCCATCAATAAACCAGCTCCTACGATGGCCCCGACTAACTGGAACAATACATAGAAACAGGCTCTGGCTAAACTGATCTTCCTGGCAGCGAACATTCCCACAGTTACAGCCGGGTTAATATGACCTCCACTAACATGAGCAATATTCCATACGATAGTAGCCACACTGAGACCGAAACACAACGAAATTTGAGTGATAGTCGGTGCTGTGGCTTGTCCTAACGTTATACAGGATCCACATGCTACCAGCACCAATAGCATGGTTCCTAGAAACTCGGCAATCACCGCCTTCCAAAACTTCACAGATTGAATATCATCCAAACTCGTCACCATTCTGGCTTTTTGAAGAAACCCGTCGTTCGCCTCGGTTGAGTTACCTTGAATTTCTAGCTTTCGTTTTGTCATAAAGACACGTTAGAAGGTAACTAGTCACCTGTGAATAGAAGATTGAGAGTATATGACGACACACTAGTCTATTGGTTCACGACTTCAATGTTTATTAATAAATACAGCGGCTGATTGTCATGTATAACGATTAACCGTCCAGTGAAAAACAAGAACTTATAAAAAAAATCTTCTTTCACCTGATTGTATATGATCGATTAAATTGTCTTATCAGGAGGGATAACTGTATTGATTATTAAGGAAGACTACAGTATCAAACTCACGTATGACAGACCTGTTATATCTAATTGTGATATAATATACTACGACTATTTATACTGCACTGGTGAATATATTACATAAATTATAATCCAGCCTCCCCTCAGTCACTTCACAACGTAAAACCAATCAGATTTCAGCACCTAAATTTTAAATAATCCTACTCGCTTGTATAATGTATTTCAAATTTTTTGACATGTAACTTTTTTTTAACACTGTTTTTGAACATCAAAAAATTCTAGAAAGTTTTGCTTTTGTTATGATGTCGTAATCGTGAGATGAGATGTCTTTTACTTGCAGAAACCGTCTGTAAAAGTGTAACTATGGTCATTCATAATCGCTATCTCCTGACGTCTGCTCAAAACCACCAGGTTGTTCCACATTACTCCTTATATTCTGAGTTATTGAGATATTATATATCAGGGGCATAATTCTCGAAAACTTAACTTGAGATAGAATCCAGATATTAAGAAATACAGAACTCTGATTTGATGACAATTTGAATTTAAAATCGATTTTAGTGATTGACCAATCAACTAACTGGAACACTAAAATCATCGTAAGTTAAGTTTTAGAGAATAAGGCCCCAGAGCATTTTTAGAAACAATCTTGATACTGTAGGCTACTTTATTTGAAACACCTGATGGTACTTCCCTTTTGAGTATACTGCAATACAACTGATTATACTGATTATGAACACAGTTGATTTTGTATAAGGTTTCCTTAGTTGCTTACTTATTTATTTACTATATATTGTTAGTTTTCATTCTCTTGATAAGGCTGCCTGTATGACCATCTGAAACGCTGAGTTAATAAATATCAGAAATAGTATACAGTATCCATATTTCTATTACTCTTGATTTTACCATGATTAGGATGGGATTGTGACTGAATTGAATTGTTTCGCTTGTACGGATTTATTTTACTACTGATCTATCAAAGATTGTCATACAATCGCATAGCTTCATATTATTTATAAACCACCTATTCTCCTTGTTCACTAAGATTATGCCTCGAACAACAAGATCGTAACCAACCCAGAGCCTCTAGGGATCGAACGTTCAAAGGGTAGGTTGAAGAGGCTTTTGAGAGTTAAAGCTTCAATTTCAAATTTCCAGAATTGTGCAGTTGGGCGAATATAATTCCAGGCAGGTGCCAACTCCATCCCCACACCTCCAAGAATCTCGAGCTTTCCATTACGCATCCCCTCACCCGTGGAACTCACTTTTTATTTAGCTGAAAAAGTTTGAAGTTATATACTTTATAAAGAAAGTCTGAAAATGTATTAAGGAATCTTTACTACCAAAGCCCTTTTTCCTTTGTGGCTCGAAAAAAAAACCCCATAAAATAAGTAACAGTATACAGAATACAAAGTGGCTAAATGGTGCAGCGTTTTCACCAAAACAAGCATCGGAAACAAGAATGGGACTGGATTGGATTTTTACATTTGCTTGCATTATAATGTTACAAATGGGTTACAGCTATTCGGAATGACTAATTGTCAGGGACCGTTTACTGCAAAAATGTTTTGGAAATAGGATTATAAGTATTAAGGTCTTCATTGGGTAGGGTGGTACGTCTGTAAGGCTTGATTCAAATAAACCAAGTTTAAAAAGTTGATTCATATCATCTTCCGTACACTTAGCATCAAATTACTGTTTATATCTTAATGTTTAATTGGTTAATATAAACACATGTATTTTGATATTACATTTATTTTTTAAATTTTCAACAAGACTATTAATTTATTGAGCTCCTTCCCTGGCCCACGCGGTGTAGGAGAAATAAAAAAGTCATTAATAAGTTTTTTAACAATACTTAAGTTGATGTTATTCAACAATATATTAGTGTGAATTATCATAAATTTCAAATATTTTCTAAACACAACCTTTAGGTGTTGACAAGCTATTTTCAATTTATTTATTTTTTCCATTTTACTTCAAAATATGTCCGCATTTGATATTTAACTTGAAATTTGTATCTGGGGTCGGTGCTAATTTTTGTTTTCTTCATAAGCTTGGTTCATGTCACACGTATCCGTAAAAAGAGTAAGTTTGGTTTTTACAATTATTTTAACATAAAGGGCCTCACAGTTGCGAATATAGAATAGATGTCAAAACGAATGTTGGAGGTAATTGATCACAGAGTGAGATTGGAAATGTCCAATTATTTTCTGAAAATACCTTCATCCCTTATTTAGGCTAGTAGAATATAATCTGTATCCATACTCTGGTAACATCCATTCTCACCTATCCCTTTTTTGTCAGTCAGACGTGTTTGGCTTTTGCTATGCAAATGTTTTGACCATAATTGTGAATATTTCAGTCTAGGTAAAATGTATAGAAATATCATACCGCATGCTGATCTATAATGACAAGGTACTCGACATTTTTTCAAATTCTCTTTTATACTTTAAACGTCGTCGTACCAACAATAATATTTAACAAAACCGAGATCTGTGCAATTTAAAGAAACCGCATTTCCTTCATCAAAACAGTGGGGTGCAGTAATAGCATTCTGATATAATGTATAATATAGTATACTGTTCTAGTAAAACCACATTTCCTTCAT
This sequence comes from Lottia scabra, assembly GCA_029955415.1. Taxonomy (NCBI): domain Eukaryota; kingdom Metazoa; phylum Mollusca; class Gastropoda; family Lottiidae; genus Lottia; species Lottia scabra. The sequence goes on from JARJEI010000001.1 coordinate 48,137,237, forward strand.
TGACGCAATATAAACTGTCATTATAAAATCAAGGTTGAGTAAAAAACAAGTTAATAATGACAGGAGAGATGATTTTAATGTCGACATTAATTATTATAGTTTAGGTAAAAAATATCATAAATACTAGAATCTATTACCTTTATTACGAGAATACTGTTTTATAGTTTGTTATGTTTTTATATGAGTTACATTTAACTAGTTCTATTGACTAGTACTTCTATTACACTAGATTGGTGGAAGAGGGACTTCTATTGCACTAGATTGGTGGAAGAGGGAACTTCTATTACACTGGATTGGTGGATGAGGGAACTTCTATTACACTAGATTGGTGGAAGAGGGAACTTCTATTACACTAGATTGATGGAAGAGGGAACTTCTATTACACTGGATTGGTGGAAGAGGGAACTTCTATTACACTGGATTGGTGGAAGAGGGAACTTCTATTACACTAGATTGGTGGAAGGGGGGACTTCTATTACACTGGATTGGTGGATGAGGGGAACTTCTATTACACTAGATTGGTGGAAGAGGGGAACTTCTATTACACTAGATTGGTGGAAGAGGGAACTTCTATTACACTGGATTGGTGGAAGAGGGAACTTCTATTACACTGGATTGGTGGAAGAGGGAACTTCTATTACACTGGATTGGTGGAAGAGGGAACTTCTATTACACTGGATTGATGGAAGAGGGAACTTCTATTACACTGGATTGGTGGAAGAGGGAACTTCTATTACACTGGATTGGTGGAAGAGGGAACTTCTATTACACTGGATTGGTGGAAGAGGGGAACTTCTATTACACTAGATTGGTGGAAGAGGGAACTTCTATTACACTGGATTGGTGGAAGGGGGAACTTCTATTACACTAGATTGGTGGAAGAGGGAACTTCTATAACACTGGATTGGTGGAAGAGGGAACTTCTATTACACTGGATTGGTGGAAGAGGGAACTTCTATTACACTAGATTGGTGGAAGGGGGGACTTCTATTACACTAGATTGGTGGAAGAGGGAACTTCTATTACACTGGATTGGCGGAAGAGGGAACTTCTATTACACTGGATTGGTGAACTTCTATTACACTGGATTGGTGGAAGGGGGGACTTCTATTACACTAGATTGGTGGAAGAGGGAACTTCTATTACACTAGATTGGTGGAAGAGAGAACTTTTATTACACTGGATTGGTGGAAGAGGGAACTTCTATTACACTAGATTGGTGGAAGAGGTAACTTCTATTACACTAGATTGGTGGAAGGGGGGACTTCTATTACACTGGATTGGTGGAAGGGGGGACTTCTATTACACTGGATTGGTGGAAGAGGGAACTTCTATTACACTAGATTGGTGGAGAAGAGGTAACTTCTATTACACTAGATTGGTGGAAGAGGGAACTTCTATTACACTAGATTGGTGGAAGAGGGAACTTCTATTACACTAGATTGGTGGAAGGGGGGACTTCTATTACACTAGATTGGTGGAAGAGGGAACTTCTATTACACTAGATTGGTGGAAGAGGGAACTTCTATTACACTAGATTGGTGGAAGAGGGAACTTCTATTACACTGGATTGGCGGAAGAGGGAACTTCTATTACACTGGATTGGTGAACTTCTATTACACTGGATTGGTGGAAGGGGGGACTTCTATTACACTAGATTGGTGGAAGAGGGAACTTCTATTACACTAGATTGGTGGAAGAGAGAACTTTTATTACACTGGATTGGTGGAAGAGGGAACTTCTATTACACTAGATTGGTGGAAGAGGTAACTTCTATTACACTAGATTGGTGGAAGGGGGGACTTCTATTACACTAGATTGGTGGAAAAGGGAACTTCTATTACACTAGATTGGTGGAAGAGGTAACTTCTATTACACTAGATTGGTGGAAGAGGGAACTTCTATTACACTTGATTGGTGGAAGAGGGAACTTCTATTACACTGAATTGGTGGAAGAGGGAACTTCTATTACACTAGATTGGTGGAAGAGGGAACTTCTATTACACTGGATTGGTGGAAGGGGGGACTTCTATTACACTGGATTGGTGGAAGGGGGGACTTCTATTACACTGGATTGGTGGAAGAGGGAACTTCTATTACACTAGATTGGTGGAGAAGAGGGAACTTCTATTACACTAGATTGGTGGAAGAGGGAACTTCTATTACACTAGATTGGTGGAAGAGGGAACTTCTATTACACTAGATTGGTGGAAGGGGGGACTTCTATTACACTAGATTGGTGGAAGAGGGAACTTCTATTACACTAGATTGGTGGAAGAGGGAACTTCTATTACACTAGATTGGTGGAAGGGGGGACTTCTATTACACTAGATTGGTGGAAGAGGGAACTTCTATTAGTCGGAAGTCGGAAGACTTTCGTAAGAGGTCGGGGAGTTCGGAAGACGAGGCAAAAATTCGTGAGAAATTCGGACGTGTCGGAAGCACCTTACAACAGTTGTAAGAAGCTTCCGACACGTCCGAATTAAAAATTAGTCGGAAGCAAGTCGGTTATTGGTCTGAGGGGCTTTTTTGCGGTCGTAAGAGCATTCTGAGCGTTCGTAAGCATAGTCTGAACAGTCGTAAGGGTGTTCGGCCTCTTGCCTCTTCTTTTACCAGGAACATCATCTTGAACATGCTGTTGAACAGCCCAAAGATCATCAATAGCCTCGTTCACATCGACATCCAGCTGCAGTAGGGTAGCCCTAACAAGTTGAAGTGGTCGGTTCTGTCATCATCCAACATAGATATGGAATGTGCAGTGTTTGACAACTTGCAAAAGAATGATTATGTCGAAAAAGTCGGCTCCATATATATATGACCAGAACAAATTCGGATCAGTTGTAAGGGCATTCGTATATGTCGTAAGGACATTCGTATATGTCGTTAGAGCATTCGGTAACAGTTGGATTTGTCTTTAGGACAGTCGTAACCCAGTTGGTTCGGTCGTAACGAATTCGTTCCAATCGGGTAGAATTCGCTTCTAATTTGTTCATGTCGTAACGGCAGTCGGAAATGTCTGAACGGTGGTCGTAAGAGTCAAATTTTAGTCGGCTATTGTTCGGCTGTTAGTCGGCTGTTGATCGTAAGCGTTGTCGGAAGTGTCGGAAGAGGATCACTTTTGGCCCGATTTTGCTTCCGACCCTCCCGACATAGCCGGGGCATAACCCACCTATTCTCCTTGTTCACTAAGATTATTCCTCGAATAAGATCGTAACCAACCCAGTGCTTCAAGGGGTCGAACATCCAACGGGGGACGGTAAAAGAGGCTTTTGAGAGTTTTAGCTTCAATTTCAAATTTCCAGAATTGTGCAGTTGGGCGAATATAATTCAAGAAGGTGCCAACTCCATCCCCACACCTCCAAGAATCTCGAGCTTTCCATTACGCATCACCTCACCCGTGGAACTCACTTTTTTTATTTAGCTAGTCAATCTAAAAGTGTGAAGTGTGAATATATTTTTTAAAGACAGTCTGAAAATGTATTATTGAATCTTTACGAAAGCCCTCGTTAAAAATACAAATTGGCTAAACACGATTACTTCAGTAAGAAACCATGGCGTTACAAATGGGTTACATCTATTCGGTATGACTAATTTTAAGGGACCGTTTACTGCAAAAACAATGTAAGGTTTTGGACACACAAGATAGGTTGGTAAGTCTGTAAGGCTTGATTCAAATAAACCAAGTTTAAAAAGTTGATTCATATCATCTTCCGTACACTTGGCATCAAATTACTGTTTTAATCTTAATGTTTAATTGGTAAGTATAAACACCTGTATTTTGATATTACATTTATTTTTTAAATTTTCATCACGACTATTAATTTATTGAGCTCCTTCCCTGGCCCACGGGGTGTTAGAATAATAAAAAAGTCATTAATAAGTTTTTTAACAAAACTCAAGTTGATGTTATTCAACAATATATTAGTGTAAATTATCATAAATTTCAAATGTTTTCTAAACACAACCTTTAGGTGTTGACAAGTTATTTTCAATTTATTTTTTTTTCCATTTTACTTCAAAATATGTCCGCATTTGAAATTTAACTTGAAAATTTATTTTGTGAGTGCAATGTATCTGGGATCGGTGCTAATTTTTGTTTTCTTCATAAGCTTCATTAATGCCCTCATCCCTTATCTAGGCTAGTAGAATATAATCTATTCAATTAACTTGTCATTTGTATCCATACTCTGGTAGCATCGATTCTCACCTATCCCTTTTGTCAGTCTTCAGTGTTTGGCTTTTGCTATGCAAATGCTTTGATCATGTATTTGAATATTTCAGTCTAGGCAAAATGTATACAAATATCATACCGCATGCTGATCTATAATGACAAGATAAGGTGCTCTACATGTTTTTTTTTTTCAAATGCATTTTTATACTTTAATTGTCATCGGACCAACAATAATATTTAACAAAACCGAGATCTATGGAATTTAAAGAAACCGCATTTCCTGCATTGAAACAGTGGGGTGCAGTAATAGCATTTTGATATAATGTATAATATAGTATACTGTTCTAGTAAAACCACATTTCCTTCATTGACGCAATATAAACTGTCATTATAAAATCAAGGTTGAGTAAAAAACAAGTTGCTAATGACAGGAGAGATGATTTTATTGTCGACATTAATTATTATAGTTCAGGTAAAAAATATCATAAATACTAGAATCTATTACCTTTATTACTAGAATAATGTTTTATAGTTTGTTATGTCTTTATATGAGTTAATACAAATCCGTACAAGGGTAGGTAGGTAGTTAGGGTTAGGAGCAAAGCAATTCCGTTCATCAAATATATCGTCTAGAGCATGACAGAATCGGGTGCAATAATTATATGGTAGTGGACTATTACCTTCATTATGAGAATACTGTTTTATGGTTTGTTGTATTTATATGAGTTACATTAGTTCTATTGACTAGCACTTCTATTACACTGGATTGGTGGAAAGGGGACCTTCTATTACACTGGATTGGTGGAAAGGGGACCTTCTATTACACTGGATTGGTGGAAGGGGGAAAGAGAAAAAGTTGAATACAGAGTAAAAAGGTTTCGTTCTGGACAAGATTTTTGATTAACGTAATTGTTTAAATGTAATTTAAGCTAATACTGCTCTATTTTATAATGCAGAATATTCTATTCGTTGATGTTGATGTTGATGGATTAGTTGATGTAACTGGGGGCATGAGAAAGTCAAAGTGTATATCACACCGATATTTTACTAGCAGATCAAGCTTCGTTTAAAGGGGAAATATCAAAATTTAAATTTAAACATCTACAGCAATTTTGTCAAATAGGCAATAGATCTAAAAACCAAAATCTAGAATTAAGAATGTTAATGTGAAATGTGTTATAACAAGGTAGGCCACCACAGATGTAATTTATAAAACATGAATTCTCTTGTCTACCCCTGACCTACAGATCATATAGTTTAACACTTTAAACTCATTAGAATTATCTCCCTTTACTAGGATGACATTTTCAAATAGCAGACGTACAGACCTACACCAGATTAAAATTTAAAAAAAAACTTTAATTGTATCCGTTTTCTTTTAACCCTTCAGAATTATTACTATCTCCCATTGTATATTATCAGGGCAGCGCGACATGTACCGATCTAAACTAGAATACACAATAGTTGTTAGGGTTGTTATAATATATACAAATAGAGCTTAGCTAGCATAGTGAGCAGAGCGTTTTAGCGGAAGGGGTCTCTCTTGAGGGGCCATTCTCAAGGGAGTCGCTGGCCGAATTTGGCCTGCGGGCCGCCATTTGAGACGGCCCAATATATATTTACTTATGACAGAGGCGCGACAGTGTTTTAATAGCAGCAGGGCACCAACACACGCCTGAAATGCCTCCTGACGCCAGATGAACGTATTGTCTGACAATAAAGGATATTCGTAATAAAATACTTGTGCGAAACAACGTGGTCAACCACCAACAAGAGATAATGTATGTCCAGCAAAGGTGAACGAAAATTCTGGATTACCCAAATTACCCAACTGGTAGCCCTCACAATCACCAATCACAGCCTGGTTAGACTGATGGGTCAAAATGTAAGAAATGAGAAAAAACGACAGACCCGTAATATGCGTACCAAACCCAGTAATCCTAGCAAGGACAATTAGCAGGCATTGACACAAATTACGACCCAACGATCTCGATATTGATGCAAGTTTTTTCGTCTTTCTTAAATAATTTATCATATGATGATACAGTTTTGAACATTCAACCCTGCTGCGTTAATAATTTGCTTTTAACACAATATTGCTGTATTTTTTGTAATTATTTAATCATTTATATTGCTATTAATTCATTACAGATTGACCCAGACCTTCTACCAGATGTTTTGTTTGTGTTCCAGGATATAAGAGTGCTGTTAGCAACAGAAAATCAGAGACAGCTAAACTGTCTAGTGGTATATTGACGCACCTTCCAAGTTATTCGTCGCCCCTTTGAACAGTTATCAAAAGAAACCAAGAACTAACGATCCGAACCGCAAAACGAAACCCGAAATCCAAAAAGACATTTTGACGAAACATAGGTAACAGCTTATGAACTTTTCACATGAAGAATTATATCAATCATATATGAGTAAGTATTTCATAATGAAAAGTGGTAATAAGTGTCTAGAAGAGTAAGCATACCCTGCCTGGCGCCACACCGCTTCTATACCACACCTGTAAACCGCTTCTATACCACACCTGTAAACAAACTACAAAACAAGAACATGAAGAAAGCGCCAACTGAAAAAATAGTGACTTGACAACAAATTTCATAAGTTCAAGGGACGTAACTGGTGAATATATATCTCATACATGGATTCATAAAGAATGGCGATTTCCATTGGCCTTTTTAATTTAGCGAACACAGGGTCAAGACTAAGGTGATATGATAAATATTTTACAATTTGACTAAAATTCTTGTATGAGATGATATGTAATTGTAAAAACATTCCGATTTTCAGTCAGGCGTTTGTTATTGTTATTTCAATCTTAATCTTAACAAAATGTAAAAATGTCATCATTTTCAGGTATTTTTTCAGCAATAAAGGTAAATCAGCCTGAAATAAAACTTCAATGTGGTGTGTCGACTTTAAAGTTGGTATCTGGAAGGGGTTTCTGTCTAGTTTTCCCAATTTCCTATAACGGTCAGGCGAATTTTAGAAAAGTTAAAAAATACGATCTGGAAACATCGTATTTCTGCAAAGATGAAGTATAAAATCTTGATAGAGAAGTGTTGGCCCTTCCGTATCAATGGAGATACAACTACATACAATTTGGTAAAGGAAATTGACAGAAGTTCATAAGGGCACACAACTCAACGACGGGGCAGACCGACTTGCTCGAATTTTAGTGATGTTTTAGTGAATTATTGTTCGGTCGCTGCCCGATTTTTTAGAACTAGCTGCCAGAAAACATATTTTTTCGGAGCTGTCTGGTCAAATTTCCCCCATTGCGCATTTAATTGCGTTTGCCCGTCCTGATTAAGCCATTAGTTCCATTTTATTTGAATCTTGGAAAGGCACATTTAAAAATACTTTATAGAAAAAAAATATTTATTATTACTATTATTTAAATTTTATGTAGAAAATATGATAAATCCATTTATGATAATCAATAAAAATTAAAAGTAAACCAATATACAAGTTATAGAAAATTATATATGTTCACAGATCAGACAATTAATTTATTTAGTTTGTGAAATAATAAATATGTGCATATTAAATAAAGGGACACAACTCGTTTTCTATATAAATATATATGAACTGATTGATAATAATTAAATGTTTAGTCTACGCCAAGAATCCCAGTGTCCTATTAAATACATATTATCCCTTCACTTGTTCAAAAGTAATCTACAACAACTCATTAATGTATAAAAAATATCTACGAGAAGTTATAAGTACTGGACCAAGGAAGTTCTGAGATCTTCAGACAATGTCATTCTAATTCATCTACTGTGCACCATTTCTACAAATTAATAGTTGGTCAATTTAAAACATGTACAACCGTTATCGTTAACATTAGATTTTACAAATTTGAACAGTAGATCTCTGTACGATTTCCGGAACTCAACCGGACGCTATATAGGGAGCTACAAGGTTCTAATTATTGAGTGGTTTTGTAATAAATACATGTTACATGTATATAGATGTAATAAATAGTTGGTCAATTTAAAACCTGTACAAACGTTTTCCTTAACATTAGATTTTACAAAATTTCACAGTAGATCTTTAAGATACCAACTAGAAACTAAATTGTGGTAGGCAAGGTTTTAATTATTTAGATTGGGAGATTTTGTAAACTATAAGACCCAAAATGACGTTAACTTACACGTATTCAGTCCATACACCTTTAGGGAAATATATTCTACGGGTCTTGAAAATTCAATTACTAACTCATTACAAAGTAAAATTTGGGACAGGGAACTCTTAAGCTAAAACTTAATTAAAGGGACATAGACACGGTATCAATGAGAACATCGTCCACTTGTTAGTTCTTCAACATAGTCTCTGTGTGCGGTGTGTACAGTTTCCCAGAAATCTTCCCGCTGTACTCGAGCTAACCATTGTATAACGTTCGGCCACATTCTCGACGTGGTCCCCGTCCACTGTAACTGTACAACAATAGTCGCTGCATAAATATCTGCCATTGTCAATGTTTTGCCCGTTAAAAACTTATTTTTCTTCAAATAACGGTTTTCGATAATTTCGAGTTTTTGTGTAACGTGTTTCAGGCCAAATTCCACCATAGCGTTATTTAAACGTTCAGACGGAATGGCATATTTCTCTAGGAATTGTGGGTAGATATATTCATGACCGATAACTCTGAAATGTATAATGAATTTAATATGATTAAATTATATTAAGTGTGGTATCAAGAACGAAGGCAGATGACTTGCTTGTGGTCAAAATTGTCCGATTTGGCGATTTGAAAATTGATGTTAACGCCAATAGCCATGTGTTATGTTACTCATATTTTATAGAACAAAATACATAATATTTCAACACAATTTACACGTATATTAGTACCACAATAATATACACCTTGTAATCTCTAATATGTGAAAATCAAATGTTGTTTTCTATGTTGTAGTTGTTATTGTTTGTTGCCTATATATGCTATCTTGTTATTTGTTTGTATCATTATATTCCTGATGACGGTGTGAGAACCACATAGAAACGATGAAGTAATAAACTTTCTAGAAGTATATATCCATAAAATTGTCTTATTTATCTTATGTAAAAGTAAGAAACATTCTAAAATTCTACAAACCTGTGAAGTTCACTGTTGGCCCAACTAATAACTGACTCAGTCAGAGCTCGGGTCTGTAAATTTGGTCCGAAACCAGCATGATGAGTATAATGTTCGGCTAAATAGTTTAAAATAGCTGGACTGGAAATATAATAATACAGATATAATTTCATCAGACATGACCGTGTTGGGTACATCAATTAATTTAGTAAGACATTCTTCAATAATCTTCAAAGACTAGAAATATATATAACCTAAATTTAATTACTGTGTTGTAGTTTGTAATCTATTCAGGAAGACTAATCCCTTGTCCAGATATACAGATCAAATCAGACGTACATGTAGAATTTAATGTAATCCACCTTGTATGCAGTACTTTATTTTTACGCTCCTTACGTTTGTTAAAGTTTTGACTGATTTTATCATAGAAATAATGCAAAAGTATGAAAAAAAAATCAATTTCTACAAGCCACAAAATACCGTTGTCAAACTCTTGCAAAATCGAGAGCAACAGAAGCATAGTAGTGGGCTCCTACATAGAAATGAAATGAAATGGAGTTTTACGTCCTGCTCTTCTGAACCTGTATGGATCCTCTAAAGAAAAGTACCATCAGATGTTTCAAAACAACTAAGCATTATCTGCAAGGGATAGTTGGGAAAAGATATCAGAATTGAACAGAAAGGTGAATGAATGAAACTTGTCCTACCCTTCAAAAATAACAACATCACCATCAACTAATAGTGGTACTTCGTGGTGAGGTTGTTGTAAAAACACGTCTGGTAAATTTTCACTGTCGATTCCAAAACTGACGTCTTTCAATACATGGGGTATTCGATTCTGTAAATAGAAAACAGAATGGTTGCTTCATTGTAAATTAATACTATTATAAATATAATACTAACAGTTTCGGGCCGAGGCCAAAGCACCATATTACAATACATAAATATACATAGATTGTTAATTTTTTACAATATATATTATATACTGTCGAATATTTGTCGATACATGACAATTATGGTAAATAATCTGTTGTCATTACCATTGCTTACAACACGAGGGAGGTAACTATTGTATTAATTTTCAAAATACTGTCTACCTACAATATTGGATGGTTGAATCTTGGGACAATGAAAATCAAATGAAATGGAGTTTTACGTCCTACTTTTCTGCACCTATATGGGTTGAATCTTGGGAGAAAAGTATTATGATAAAATGTATTATAGAACAAAATGCATGATTTCAAATTAGATTTAATGAGAGAGAAAAATTCTTAAGAGGGTGGAGATCACATCAAATAATAATAGAACACACTTGTATTGTACGCAACTTAATCATGGCAAAACTAAACAAGAAATAATAAAAAATGACAAGTGACATTTAGCGGCACTAATCTTATTAATAATTAATCAATACAGAATAACTGATTATATAGTTTTTATTGTCCACAATGTTTCAACAATTTACATGTCATCATCAGTTTATATAGTATACTACTTCTGAATTTTATTGTACACGACGTTTCACCAATCTACATTGTCATCATCAGTTTATATGGTATACTACTCCTTAGTTTTATTACACACGTTTCAACAATTTACATTGTCATCATCAGTTTATATAGTATACTACTCCTTAGTTTTATTACATACACCGTTTCAACAATCTACATTGTCATCATCAGTTTATATAGTATACTACTTCTGAATTTTATTGTACACGATGTTTTAACAAATTACATTGTCATCATCAGTTTATATGGTATACTACTCCTGAGTTTTATTGTACACGATGTTTCAACAATTTACATTGTTATCATCAGTTTATATAGTATACTACTCCTGAGTTTTATTGTACACGATGTTTTAACAATTTACATTGTCATCATCAGTTTATATGGTATACTACTCCTGAGTTTTATTGTACACGATGTTTCAACAATTTACATTGTTATCATCAGTTTATATGATATACTACTCGTTGGTTTTATTGTACACAATGTTTTAACAATTTACATTGTCATCGTCAGTTTATATGGTATACTACTCCTGGGTTTTATTACACACGACGTTTCACCAATTTACAATGTCATCATCAGTATATATGGTATACTACTACTGAATTTTAATACACACGACGTTTCACCAATTTACATTGTCATCATCAGTTTATATGGTATACTACTCCTGGGTTTTATTACACACGACGTTTCACCAATTTACATTGTCATCATCAGTTTATATGGTATACTACTCCTGGGTTTTATTACACACGACGTTTCACCAATCTACATTGTCATCATCAGTTTATAGGGTATACTACTCCTAAGTTTTATTGTACACGATGTTTCAACAATTTACATTGTCATATGCCATATAAACTTATTGTGACAACTGAAATGAGATTTCCATTTAATTAAACCCAGGAGTACAATATGAAACGTTGTGTAAAATAAACCTAAGAGTAGTATACTATATAAACTGATGATGACAATGTAAATTGTAGAAACGTTGTGTACAATAATACTAGGGTATAGTATACAATTGTGCTACGTTGATTTATTTCATGATTTAAGTCAACATGCTAGAAATACTGGAATTATTTTAAATTAAGTTAGTTTCGTGACACAAACCAGTACCCAATAACCTTAGCTTAATTACGTCTCAATTAAACTAAAACATACATTGTTAAATGATCTTGACTTTCTTAAAATAAATTACAACTTCATTCGTATCGACATTTCAACTTGACTACTGGAAAATTCACTTTCCATTATAAACAAATATTTTGTCAGGCCATTAAGCCATATCATATCAATAACTTTACAAAAGTCATGAAAATATCAAGTGATAATGTTATGTAAAGAGCGATATGTTACACGATGTTAACTAGACGATGCCCATGTTAACAATTATCACTGACTATTATCTACCATCTTGTCTAAATATCAATAACTATTCAACAAGAGTTTTCTTACAAACTCTCTCAGCTAATCGATGACTGATTGATTGGTTAATGATCAGGTTAATGGATATCTCTGGTCCGTTTTGTTCCAATAATCGATATGACTATAAACCTGAAGGAAGCTGTCAGACGTTTTACTTTATAATGATTTCCAGATAAAGAAATACCTTCTCATAACGGATCTTTTATCTTGAAAACATTGGCAACTGCTGGTAAAACGAAGGCCATTCCTCGGTTTATCAGAAATCGATATCAAATTCATGCCTGAACTAATCGTTAGTCACAGGAATTATTTGAAATGATTTTAAAGCACACAAGCACGAACAATCTAACCGTAAAACAAATCTCGAAATCCATGTAAACACATTAGCAATACATTGGTAGCAGTTGATGAACTTTGTTTTACGGTTGAGATCGTTTGTGCTTGGGTTTTATTATTTGAACGACATTGATAGGCGGAGAGCACATATAACTAACACGAGACAATATTATCGAATACAAATAACAAGTTTCAACACAATTATGTACGTGCCATTTATCATATGTCGTCATCAGGTGAAATTGTGAAAGATATTAGGCGTTTTTGTCGCACGATTCGATTTGGTCGATTACCTATTTTGCGCATTTGTGAGCCAGTTCGATTAGGCTAATCGGTGCATTTGTGAGACCGTTTACCTAAACTGATTAGGCTAATCGACCTAACCGTCCCAGGAGGTGGTTAGGCGATTCGATTAGGTGTTATAAGATGGCGGAATGTGCCAGTTCGTAATACTATTGGATGATTTATCAATGACGTCATATAAAACATACATGTGACCTTCTTTTGTTGACAGTCAAGGCTTTCTAATCGCCGGTACATTTGTGGACCACACCAAATTACACCAAATTACTCCAAATCGTACTAGCAAATCGAAACCAAATTGAATCGTCCCACAAAAACGCCTAATGTCTCCTATCACGTGTAACCGAATTCGCTGACGATAAAAAAGTAGACACTTTCCTCTCCCAGAGCAACACATTTAAATATGAGAATATTACAGAGACCTAGTCAAAGCTTTTTGTCAAATTGGATAATAAATCGACACCTTTTAAAACATAAAACTTTAAGTCAATACAGATATAAAAATCGATCAATGTATGCATTTAATCTATTTTGTAATTGTATTTTTTTTAAATGCACACAATCTATCAGATCATTGGTAATCGATTTGTTTAGCTTAACCCACGCTACCATCGTAACTCAATGATTAAAACTTGATTTTTATCTGAAATTCAATTCAATTCAAAATGCAGCATTGTAAGTTTAATTGAGTACAAGTTTATATTTAATGTAAATTATATTGTATGGGTGAATAACGTTGTCTTCATTATTTTTCAGTATCAACAATAACGTAGATTATTCATGTCTAATTAAAATAAGACCCAAATTTCGTCAATTAAATGATCAAGTATAACTTGAGAACCTTCAGAATGTACATTGTGTTCGCGTAAAACAAAATCTCATTGCTGGAGAGGTCAAAGATCTGTTTTGTGATCAAGCAGATGTCATTAAGATTAGAGCAAAGAAGGACTTGAAAGAAAGTGAAGAAGGTCGTTGTTAGACCAAATTGTAGTGGCACGTACAAACCAAAGTTTAAAAACTCGAACAACACAAAATTTGAGTCGCGATCACTTTTTTAAATCCTTCGATTTCTAGAAACAAGTTATTCTGCAATAAAATCTGCAGTTACTCCTCTTCTTTAGTTTAATATGTCAGATCGTGTCAAAAAACGTGAAAGGAATTTATTACAGATATTTCTTTTACTTACTCAATAAAACTGCCTGATAACACACTTAGAATAAATTTAATTATACATGTTTTAATGGCATGTGAGACTTCATTGAAATTTAATTCTAATGGCAGAGAGGCAATATAACGCTTCAACACATTTTACAAAAGAAATGCGTTTAATAACATAATAATTAACGAATGTTTGTGATATGTGCTCCTTGCTTAGAAATGTGTTCAAATATCAAATAAAAAAGAAAGGAAGAAAATCCCCAACCCACAACTATACCTGTAAGAGATAAATCCAAACAGCTCTACAAGTTGGTGATATTCTAATTAAATACAACTCTACTGGTTTACCATCTCTTGTTTTAACTCTTGACCGACCTTTACTCGCCATTGGTAAACTGTGTACAGGATATCTTCAATGATGATTGGTAAACTGTGTCCAGGCTATCTCGAATGATGATTATAATGACCGTTTCTACACGAAAGATATCGTTGATGATGTTAGGTATTCTTTTTTCAGACTATCTCGAATGCTGATTATTGTGGTCTTTGCTAAACTAAGGATATCGCTGATGTTTGATAATTTCTTCAGACTATCTCGAATGCCGATTTGTAAACTGTGTCCGATTTATTCAGATGTAACCAGGAATTTTCTCTGCACTATGTAGCCAGTTATTATGCCAGATTCGGTGAAAGTTTCCGAACGATAATTGAAATGTTCGCTTGTCAATATCTTGATTCCAACGTGTTTCACTTCGTCAATTCCAGTTTACATACACTCGGATAATTTATAATTTAAACTAAGTTTATTAAAACACAATTTAGTTATGAATCTCTGTCACAATCACATGATATAAAGTATTTGAAAAGTCCTTAAGCTGTTCCCTATATTTCGTCAGAATGTCTTTTTGGATTTCGAGTTTCGTTTTGCGGTTCGGATCGTTAGTACTTGGTTTCTTTATTCACGACAACTTCAATCTACACCGTTAAATACAGATACACATCCATATATAATATATATCTGTTACGGTCTGTCTCGCTATTAAACATTCCAAACTAATCTATATGTCTGTCTCGTCCACGTTATACTGTTTATATCCGAATATTACAATTTGTCATTCGATATTGCTTACAGCATGGCTTATTCCACGCTATCTGGAAGTCACAGACAAATCTACACTTTAATTTTATGCTACATATAAGTAAAAGACCACTAATCACGTTATAGGCCTACTGTTTATATCTCGATATACCAACTTGTGATTCGATATTGCTTACAACACTGCTTATTCCACGCTGCCTGGAAGTCACAGACAAATCAACACTTTAATTCCACGCTACATATAAGTAAAAGACCACTAATCACGTTATAGGCCTACTGTTTATATCTCGATATACCAACTTGTGATTCGATATTGCTTACAACACTGCTTATTCCACGCTGCCTGGAAGTCACAGACAAATCAACACTTTAATTCCACGCTACATATAAGTAAAAGACCACTAATCACGTTATAGGCCTACTGTTTATATCTCGATATACCAACTTGTGATTCGATATTGCTTACAACACTGCTTATTCCACGCTGCCTGGAAGTCACAGACAAATCAACACTTTAATTCCACGCTACATATAAGTAAAAGACCACTAATCACGTTATAGGCCTACTGTTTATATCTGAATATTACAATTTGTCATTCGATACTGCTTACAACATTGTTATTCCACGTTGCCTATGGACAGCGTCGTAACACAATCAATCGTTCTGTAATTCCACACTGTCTGAAAGTCAAAGGCAATTCAACAATGTAATTCCCAGATGCCTGCAAGTCAAAAGCGACCGATCACTTTGTGATCACTCTGTAATTCCACGCTGCCTGTAAGTCAGCGACTCTGATCACTCTGTAATTTCACACTACCTGTAAGTCAACGACAACTGATCACTTTGTGATTCCACACTGTCTGTAAGTCAGCGACAACTGATCACTTTGTGATTCCACACTGTCTGTAAGTCAAAGAAAATTCAACAATGTAATTCCCAGGTGCCTGCAAGTCAGCGACAACTGATCACTCTGTAATTCCACACTGCTTGTAAATCAACGACAACTGATCACTCTGTAATACCACACTGTCTGTAAAGCCGAGACAATAACTCTAACATACCTGGAATAGAATGAAGCAATATAAGTGTTTGTCGAATCGACCATATGACAAACAATGGTTCCCCTGATCTTTTCCCAGCTAAATCAATACCACACACAATGACAAGGTAGTTACTTCTGATATTAATCATACTGTGAAAATAATTACAACAATAATAATTTCAATAATTCTTTACAAGAGCCCTTTCTATATACAGTCAGTTGTGTATTAACTATTTGATTACAACGTGTCAAGAAATAATACAAAACAAAAATGAACCAAACAAATACTTATAAGCAGACCTGCAAAACTAAACCCAAAATCCAGAAATACATTGATCGTAGCAAATAAGCTAAGAATATTAAAAGTGTATCGTATCTAAATTATAAGATATCAAGAAGTATAAGCATGATAGTCTAGCGCCTATGGTAGATTTGTTTCCCACGACAATAGTCGTGTCATGAAGTGAAAACAGTTTTATCAAATGTTCACGTTCACAATCCGTTCTACTAATCATATCTTAGTCTGGTAAAACAGTATTGTGTTGATCAATCTAATCAAAATAGTGTTCACAGCTCAGTCGAAATAGGAAAAGATAAATTCGACTAGTATTTTAGTGAAATTCCACTATATATAGAATACACGTAGATAGAGAATTTCTCGTTCGAGGTACTCAAAGACTTTTTCAAATATTCCAGATCGTTAAAACGGTAACTGAACACAGCGGAGAAGGTGGTAAGTTAACACATCCACAATTGCTCGTTAACACTCTACAAGTCACAATTCTTTACAGATTTTGACGAAACTTACCGAAATTGTTTATTATCACCCATGGAATTAACCCTATTTAAAATTGAAAGAATCGAAAAATATTTGATATGAATTATTGCCCTTGTTCTTTAAAATTTGTTCGATTTGTTCTATTGAAAATCAAAAGAATTGAATATTTATATAAATTACTGCCCTTGTTCTTCAAACACAATGATTTTTGGGTTGTAAACACTCTAGAAGTCACAATTCTTGATAGATTTTAATGAAACCTATTGAAATAGTTTATTATCACACAATAAAAATATTAATTTAAGTTCTGAACGAAATGTGGGCCTTTGACTACAATGAATATTTCATGGTTGTGAGGGTTGCTGTTTTCTGCCAAATGTTCTTTTTTAAACAAAGCTGCCAGTGGGCGTATATTACCTTGCTTGCTTGGCAAGCTATCTTTAAGAAGAGTATATTAGCTGCTACCAATGTATTTCAAATATGTATTTGGGAAATAGACGCAGTTGTTATCGTCTTTCTGATTTGAAAAGAGGGCGTTTCAGCTTTAATCTAAAAAATAGATTTTATTTGAATCGATATGGCATTTCATCATGATATTTGAGATGATAAAAGTTGAAACAAAGATCGTAATATAACATGTACTTGTTGAATACGGTCAATGGTTTTAAATGATAAAGGCACTATAATGAAAATATCCATTGTAAACATCAATATCGGAATGTCGAGTGCTTTAATATATTTTCTAGAAACTCTACGTAACATCCACAATATAAAGTCAGTATTGTTAATGGAGATGAAAGCACTTTATCTTTAACTTATTGAACAAATTAAAGGACGATATTTTAATTTCTATTAGATCGAACTTTTATTCTGGTAGCATACAGAATGTAAAGTGCTTTAATATATTTTTCCTAGAAACTCGACTGACATTTTCAATATAAAATCAGCATTGTTAAAGGAATACTACCTTTCAGAATGAAAACACAATCTACATGACGTACATTTTAAAACTTGGTGAAAAAGAATTTATTTTCATTAGGGGGGTTACCTGGCGTTATAAACATAATCGAGTACACCGAAAAACCTAATAAATTATTCGTTTAGGCTATATATCCATAAAATTATTTATATATATGCTTGTGCTTCTAATATGCTTCTAGTATACTTTTGATTAACGGAATTGTTTTGCTTGTAAGGATTTTTATTTGACACGTTGATGAATATAATGTTTTGAGACCTTAACATTTTGCTCATTTTAATAGGTAGTATTCCTTTAACAGAGTTAAAAGTATCTTTATCTTTACTTTATTGAACACTTACAGAATGATATTTTAATTGCGTGGCAAATCTTTCGATTTGTCACGCTTTGTTTTCGTTATGTTTATTTTTTATTTTTATTTTTTTTTTGGGAAACTTTTTAGAGAAAATCAAAAATGGTGTAGCATAATTGTATCCACCAAACATTATTAAATGACCTGGAATCAAAAATGAATATCTGAAACTCAATTTTTGCTGAACCAGGAGTGGGCTATTGCATAATATGCAATTATTTTACACTTAGTCTGTAGGGTTTATTTATGGACCGATTTGGCTGAAATTTTCTTTAATATCTTCATTGTAAAAAGAAGTATCAGGTGGGACTACACAAATTTCAATTTTTAAATATTTTTGTCCAAAAAATTTGAAACCCAAATTTTCAAAAAAGCTCAAAATTTCTAACGCTAATTATCCGATTGACCTGAAATTCATAGGACATGTACAGAATGTCTATAGAAATAAAATTAATCAATCAAAATGTTTCTATCACTTCCGGTTTTGACGTGAGAACTTCCGGTTTTTCAAAATCACGCCTAGCAGCCTCACTTCCGGTATAAATTTCAGATATTGACAAAAACTATATATATTGTCTGTCAGTCATAATTAGAATGCACTTAGCATAAAAAATCCAAACTGGAAGTGATGCATAAGCTGCCGTCACAGACTGACACATTTCAGCAAAAAATCAATAAGTCCTCTATTTGTTATCCGATTTTTATGATTTTGGTGTCTATCAAAACCTTGTAACCTTGTCTACAGTTTGTTGGAACAGAATTTTGAATTTCGAATTTGAAATTTTGTTATGTTCGTTTGAATTTTTTGGAAATTCAAAAGGCCATATTATGTGACCTTGACCTTTGATGACCTTGAAAATTCCATTGAAGGATGTCCTTGACCTAAGCTATCCATAGGTATGCTGATATTAATTGAAAAATATTAACTTCAGGTTTTATGAACATTTGAAAATTGACATTTTTGTCAACTTTGGACATCTATATCGCATTCTCTAATCAACACAGAGGATTAAATTTTTCAATTTTGTAATGCCGATTTGATTATCTTTTAAACGATATATGACAATAACCCATTAAAATATGTTTTCAAAATATTGCGTTTTTTTCGACTGAGGGTTCTAACTTACAATGCAATTATCTAATAGCAATATGGTGTGTATAGTCAGTATGTACTAAATTTTCTCTTTTCAACGACATATGACATGACCAGTTTAATACAAAATCCATTAAAGTGAAAATAGGCATATAATACCCCTTTTCTGAGAAAAAAAGGGGTAGAGAGGATTAAAATGATTGACAGGGTTATAGCAGGTTATATAATATAGTAATAAAACTATCGGCATGAACTTTTCACACGGAGGTGTGAAGTATTTTAGGTCATAAACAGATTAATCTGATTATGTAATCTTTTAACACTCTAAAAAGTATAAAAAATTTATTCATTTTTTTTGCAAAATTTTCACTTATATTAATTTTACATACAATCATTTAGAGCAGTGAATTTTTGATACATTAACCTGAATTTTTTCTCTACCATTGACAGAACTCTTTCTACAAGATACACACCAATTTTCTTTTTGTCGTCTGCTAAGGTTATTAAATGTCATAAACAAATTAGTCAGACTACATAATCTTTTAACTCTAGGGCTGGACTCTAGCAGACAGCAATTAAAACTGTTTACGCGTCTGCGCTAATCCGTTGCAATAAAAAGTAAGTGTTCAAATTGTTTTTTATCGTCTGCTAAGATTATTATAGGTCAAAAATAAATTAATCTCATTACACATTGTTTTAACTTTATAAAAATTAACATGTTTTTTTCGAGTGTTTGCTATATTTGATATAATATCAGATTTTTTCTTATTTCGAGGGTGATTCTTACCCACGGCACTTAATTGATTAACATGTACATCAATTCAACTGGCTACTGACTGCTCCAATCCATTGGAACAAAAGACAGTATTTCAACTCAGCCTTAAAGGGAAATATTGACGTTTACACAGTTCGAATGTTAGGGAAGGGGTATATCCCCTATACAAAATGGCCCCTAGTCAATATGGCCATAACAGTTAGATTTGGTCAAAATGGCCATTCACCATGGCCCCTATTTTGGTCAAAATGGACCGGTCACCATGGCCCCTATTTTGGTCAAAATGGACTCTGTATTTATGCTTTGATTTCAACCAATTCTGTGGTCAAAATGACCTTTTTTGAGGACAAAATGGCCAAAAAAATAAAAGTCAAAATGGTCCCTCATTTTTTGATAAATTGTAGCTTATATTTTATGATGATAATCAAAGTAATAATTGGAAGCTATTTTAACCCTAAAAAAGGTCAATTGCACTCTGTAACAACAGTAACAACAAATTTTGAAGACATAAATTGTGTTCCAAAATGGCCATTGGTCAAAATGGTTTGGTCAAAATGGCCAGTCACCATGGCCCCCATTTTGGTCAAAATGGCCTCTGAATTCTCTTTTGATTTCAACCAATTCATTTTGATTATACAAAAAATTTATTGTGTATTATATAAATATTATTTTGAGACCATTTGTCTTTTTGGAAAGACCATTTTAACCTTTTTTGATGACCATTTTGACCATTATCAGGGACCATTTTGACCAAACGAGGGGCCATTAGCGTCTGCGCTAATCCGTTGCAATAAAAAGTAAATGTTTAATCTTGCCAAAGTCAAAATGGCCATAAAAGTTAAATTTGGTCGAAATGGCCAGTCACCATGGACCCTATTTTGGTCAAAATGGCCTCTGAATTTCCTCTTTGATTTCAACCAATTCTTTGATTAAAATGGCCAAAAAAAATAAAAGTCAAAGACATTCTAAGACTTACAATATAATTTGAAGTTCCAGTTCTCAAAAAGATTATACATAAAATATATTATGTAGCGCTTTATGTTTTGTTAATTTGTAACATCATAAATAAAAATATTATTTTGAGACCATTTTGACTTTTTGGAAGGACCATTTTGACCTTTTTTGAGGACCATTTTGACCATTCATCAGAGACCATTTTGGATACCAGACTTTAGGGGTTTGAAGTTCAAAAAGTCTTACAGCTATCAGGCAAAGTATCACGGGCCACGCTCAGTGCTGTTCAAAGCTCTAGTTTTTTATTAGAATGAACTTTTATTCGGGAAATAAATACTAAAACACCCACTTGTTAGTCAATTTGAAAGAAATCATCGAGACTGTTTTTAATGGCTTAAAAGGATTAGAAAAAGGTTTTCTACACTTTTTATACGCCCACACATTAATGTAGGCGTATATTGTAGTCGCCCCTGTCTGTCCGTCTGTGTGTCCGTCTGTCTGTCCACAATTGTTGTTGACACGATAGAGAGCTGGCTTCTTGATGGATTTTGATGAAACTTGCTGTGAGTGTTTGTTATCACCCAAGGATGAACCCTATTGAAAATCAGACGAATCGAAAAATATTTCATGGGTTATTGCCCTTGCTTTTGAAAATATGTTGTGGACACGATAGAGAGCTGGTTTCTTGATGGATTTTGATGAAACTTGGTATGAGTGTTTGTATTGACCTTGGAATAAACCCTATTGAAAATCAGAAACATCGAAAAATATTTGATGAGTTACTGCCCTTGTTCTTTAAAACGCGTTAATTTTTCAGCTTTAAACAAAGTTGTGGACACGATAGAGAGCTGGTTTCTTGATCGATTTTGATGAAACTTGCTGTGAGTGTTCATAAGCACCCAAGGATGAACCCTATTGAAAATCAGACTAATCGAAAAATATTTCATGAGTTATTGCCCTTGCTTTTAAAAATAGAGAGCTGGTTTCTTGATGGATTTTGATGAAACTTGGTATGAGTGTTTGTTTTGACCTTGGGATAAACCCTATTGAAAATCAGAAACATCGAAAAATATGTGATGAGTTATTGCCCTTGTTCTTTAAAACGCGTTAATTTTTCAGCCTTTAACAAAGTTGTGGACACGATAGAGAGCTGGTTTCTTGATGGATTTTGATGAAACTTGCTGTGAGTGTTCATAAACACCCAAGGATGAACCCTATTGAAAATCAGATTAATCAAAAAATATTTCATGGGTTATTGCCCTTGCTTTTGAAAATATGTTGTGGAATCAACATGGAGTTGGTTTTTTGATGGATTTCGATTAAACTTGGTGTGAATGTTTGTAATCATCCATGGATAAACCTTTTTGAAATTCAGAAAGATCAAAAAAATATTTAACATAATAAGGTAATTTCCCTTGATTTTAGAGAAAATGTCATTCTCAGAAACTTTCATTTACTGACAGCTCTTGTCAACACCCCGGACGAATTGGCTGCCATTATAAAAGTGGGCGTATTACGATGGCCATCGCTATTTTTATGTATGCCAGGGTCTCTTGATTTATCATTAATTAACATAGAAGTTTTAGAGATAATGTCGTTTTTAGTTTTAAGCGGAATTGGTTGGGTTTTTTTTTTTTTGATTTTCTATAACCTACTGAATCCAATAGAACTTTCTGTGATTTCTATATAGATCAATTTAGTGAAAACTAGGAAGCACAATTTTGACCGCATTTAAAAATTTTATCATCTAGCATCTAGTAGTTTCTGATTCTCTGGACAAATTAAAGGGTAAAGCATAACCTTGACAAACAAATTATGTGTCCTAATTAATAAAGTAGTTTTTACGTTTATTGGAACCAGTCGAATATAGTATTTGATCAATATACCAATAGTTTGATTATCAAGATATCCTCATAATTTCTTTCCAATATTTACTAAGAATTATTGAACTATTACTGGATCGATTTCTACAGTACTAATTACCCTTTAATTAGACTTTTAGACATAACATTGGAATATAATTAAAACTCACACAGAACGTATCAACGAGTAACGGGTTGGGTTATGAGAAAGATCAAATCTGTATTTATGTTAATCGAAGCTATTCTCAGTGAATGATCTTTTGCTCGAAACAAGAAAGTTTTTAGATAAAGTTAATTAAGCCGCGTAATATAGAAAACTGAACCAAAACTATTATTCAAATAACAAGAAGAAAACAAAATTACACATATTAAAACTATTATTCTAATCATAAGAAGAAAATTGACTTACACCTATTAAAATATGAAGAACTTTTGTCTATGTTACAGAAGCGATAAAAAACTATTTTTCATTTTGGTCAGAGCATAGTAGAATCAATATATTTTCGATTTAATGGATTAACGTAAATATTGTTGGGTTATATGTTAACTATTAGGTATGTAAGAAAGGTCATCTTTGTCAGTAATTCTATATATTTCAAAATAAAACACGACATAATGTGTAACATTACATCTGATGACGACATGTGTATATTGTGTTGAAACGTTATGTGCTTAACTGTATTAAAGAAGTGTGTTATATTCCATAATATTGTCTTGTGTTGAAACATTATGTGCCTAACTGTATTAAAGTAGTGTGTTATATTCCATAATATTGTCTTGTGTTTTGTTAGATCATACAAGATATCTATTGATCTCAGTTTATCATGTAAATAATACAATAGTTATGTCTGGAAGGTTGGGTTACAATTTCAGAGGTATGTATCAAACAAATACAGTAAGTCAGTAACGGTCTTGAAGTGGATAATTTTGTAAACTAAAAATCAATAAAACCCAATAACGAACTATTTTATAACTAAAACAAATCTAGAAATCCACGTAAACATGGTTTATAATTTATGGATTTGAGGAAGAATATCATTTCTAGAAGAGTGGGCTAAAGATGAGTAACAAATCCAAGGGCAGTAACTGGTAGTAAATTACTTTTCTATGTAAGTCAATATGAAAATTACTAGTTTTAGTGAAGTAACTTGTAAAATAATTTCCTCATAAATGAAGGTCATTATAAAATTGGTATAGTTCAAGGGAAGTAACTGGTAGTAGTACATTACGTTTCAATGTAAGTCTTCAAAATTACTACTTCAAGGGAAGTAACTGGTAGTAAATTACTTGTCAATATCAAAAGTCAGTACACCTGAAAGGAATGTCAATTTGGCATATTATCTTGTCTTCATATATGTTTAGAATACTTCATCCCTTTACGAAACATTGGTAAACAAAAATATATCATTGTTTTTCTCAAAAGACTAATAATTTCAAACTAATTGTCTTAAATAGTTAAAAAGTCATTTAACACATTGATGTTTTCAATATAAACAAACATCCCATCCCCAGGAGTGACAACGCAACTTTTAAAGAGAAAAACTAGAAACAATAATCAATTTAATAAGTCTACTGCGAATAATACAAAACCTTTACATCTTGACAGAAAATAATTCTTGGTTGATAATTAACTTATCCTTCATTTTCTGTATATGTTTTTTTTTCTATAATGCATACGTCGTAATAAACGACAAATCGTATTTTTGATTTTCAAACTCTTAAATTTCGTAGGAGAGTTGTGATAAATATTACTGATTAGATAATGCTAAATATTTTCAGATTCTGAGACTAATTTTTTTTTAGGTCGAACAGTTAGTAAACATATCCTTTTAAAAGATACCTGCCGAAATCGACATACGAGACACTATAGACGTCATAAACGCAATAATACACTTGGTAGTTAGAATCAGCATACAATATATTGAGCACTCTATCTGGAGTGTACCATCGTCGTTAACGTTAAGCGTAGCCCACTAGCCTGCTAGTTTGAGCACTCTGGCATGGTATGATATGTGTCTTGCCGTATGGAAGCAATTGAAAATACGGTTTTGACGGCAATAAGAGAGCTTAAAACAGAAATTACACAAGAATTTGAAAAAATAAGACAAGAGATGAAGACCATGGAGGAAAAAGTCTACCTAACCATTAGCGAAAAGGCGGACACGTCTGTAAACTCGATGCTAGAGGAAATCGCCACTCCAGTATCAGCACTGCACTGATGAGGCCCAGAAGTTAAATATAATTTATATAAAAAAGGTGAGTTATCTCGGTGTGTTTACTAAGTTAAAACATATTAAATATACATGATGCGAAATGTTATAAAAACACAATTTATTCTCATTATTAGAGTACAAATATAAATCATATCGCGGGTTGGATTGTAAGTTTGAAATCAGAATGTTGAGAAGTTAAGAAGAATAATAATATACTTGTTTACTTGTGTATATTTCTATATTGTATATCTTAAAAAAATATCCAGTAGCCTGTGGTCATGTACTTGATCTCTAAATCATCAAACTCTGTACATTAATTTTTTTTTGTCTATATGTTGTATATTGTATCCATGTTTGTCTCCATGGGCTGAGTGTGAGACAGGACCGTATCACTCGTGGTATTGGATCTAATTCTGACCCATGTAAAACTAAGGGTTTATTATTATTAAAGGAATAGAACTAAAGAAGAAGTGACGACCTACCTGTGATACTCCAGCTGCTGTTTGATCTGTGTCCTCAATATTAGTTGATTGTAGTTGATCGTTTCTAAGGTGTTCAATAACATTATTTATTATACATAAGACTATTCAAGAAAATTACAAAAGATTTTTTCATCATAAAGTCAATCATCCTTAGTCTTGAACTAGGATACCGTTTATTATCCAGGGAATTGTAACAATTCTAAAATTGTTCCGGTTGTTGGTGTCCTGATGGGACACACACCATCCTTACATGGTCAATTAGAGCTTTAATAGGGAATGTTCAGCATTTTCGATGATCGATTTAGGCCTTGAGTTTATGTAAATAACATTCAGATTTACTGGAATTGCCCAAAAATCGCACAATCCCTTCAATTATATCTCTACCATAACAGTTATCTTTCATTTTCTGCATATGTGTTTTCTATGTAAGTCATAGTCTTACTAAACGACGAATCGTATTTTTGACTTTCCAACGCTGATATCTATGGATACTCGGGGATATGAAGGCATACAATTTGAGAGAGAGTTTGAAACATTATTACGGATAAGATAAGCCAACAAATTCCAGATTCTGAGACTAAAAGTATTTTGGACGAACAGTTAGTGAACATATCCCTTTAAACTTTTTTTTAGTATTTATGGTTCACTGATCTTTCATTTGAATTAAAAGAAAGAAAGAAACATTTATATTTTACAAGGATGAAATTTTGTCGAAGAGGATCTTGTATCTATTTATCTTCTCTTGAAAGAAAATTAACTAAACTAAGAAAGATTGATTAAGACATATTTTTTTGTCATTTAGCGGAAAATCTTGTAATCTCTGGAGAGAGTTGTTCCCTAAAATGAGGGGGGCTTTCTTTGGCGTCTTATATACGATTTTATGGGAAAAAAATATATGCCAAATAATAATATTAATAATATAATCCTTGAATGACATTTAGAAGTAGGTAGAACATTAAATAAGAACACTATTATGGATATACTACTTCTCTTTAATTTAAGCAATGTTTCAATTCACATACAGGAATCTTTATCAAGCAATAAAATAATGGTAAGGAATAAAAAATAACAAGTATAAATAGCAAACATTATGACATCTATAACTCACTAGGATAAGTGATAATAATAAATATTGGGGTGAAAGCTCTACAAGCTGATTCGCCATTAAAAGCAAAACAATAGATAAAGCACACATGAATTTATATGTAGGGTTAATCTAAATATTCAATATGAATTTAAATGTTGAATCTGATTTAAATGTTCGATCTGAATTTAAAAATTTATTCTGAATTTAAATGTTCAATCTGATTCAGAAGTTGAATCGGAATTTGAATCTGAATCCGAATCACTGTTATCTAAAGAAGAAGGTCTCTTAGACCGTTTCAAGCCAACATGAACCATGTTTAAATATTCACAATCCTTATAATATACGATATACTCGTTTTGCAAATGATCATTAATCAATAATGAATTATAGAACTCATAATCATCATTAATAAAAGACTCTAACTGAACAGGCAGTGAAAATCGTTCAGAATCAATATCTTTAAACCTCAGAAAATCAGTCAGGATTGGAAAATCGAGACATTCTGAAATTCGGTCATGAATGGCTGGACCTGTATTTTGTCTGATAACTCTTCTACAAATATCTTGAAGACTTAGATTATTCGCGAAAAGATAGAATTTTTCTCTTGGATTTTCTCTTAAAGTTTCTGGCAATGATGCTTCATACACCTCCTCGACTTCGAAGTTTATTGTTTGTATAATTTGCACAAATGAACCACCACTTAAATATAGAATTTGTCTTAGTTCCTCCCTTGTTTTAGAAGAAAATTTCAATAGAGATAATTGATTACAAGGGATTTCTCCATCATCTGGGATTAACAATTGAAGGTTGACATTATTGTAAACAAGAAATTTGATAAATGTGACTGTAAAATCAATTTGTAGTAAAGGTGTGAATTTAAGTACATTTTGAATAATAGTGTTACCATTAAGACATGACTGATTTAAAAATTGTTTACAACCATGAGACAGAAGTAAATTAAAGCATCTTGAATTTCGAAGACATTTTTTTATATCTATGTATTGTAGAGCAGATCGACCATGGTTGTCCACAATATTCACATTAGCTCCATGTATTAAAAGTGTTTCTAACAATTTTCTATCATTGCAGGCACAGGCCAACATTAAAACCGTTTTTCCGTCATCATCTTGCATATCGACGTTAGCACCAACTCTTAATAGAATATCAATACATGCAAGACATCTGGGATAGTATTCAGCTGTCACTTCAAAAGTAGCCTTTTTACTCAGATATTTTTTAAGTGTAAATCCAATGACACAAAGGTGGAGTGCTGTATGGCCTCGATGGTTTTTTCTATCTACGCAATCCCTAACTCTATCCCCAGAAGCAAAATACTCAATAAAGGGTGAATTATTTAAAAGTGAGGCTACCATTAATGGTGAATTATCATCAGTATTTAAATGATGAATATCTAATTCATAATCAAACAAAATATTAAAATCTATATATAAATAATCCATATAAAATTGAGCTAAAAGATGGACTATATTTTCACCTGATGGTGTTAAAGAATTAATATAGAGACCATTCTGAATATAAAACAATAGAGAATTGAAATCATCTTGACTCAGAATATATTTAACTAATTGAAGCTGATTATCGACATGATTAGTTAAAACATCAACATTTTGTTGGACTAAAACATGTACCAATTCCACATCCTGAGATTCTGCTATTTTATGAAGAGTTTTTAAACCACCTGTAGAGGAGAATGGTGAACACCCTGCGTTGTTTTTTATTTTCACATCACATTTACCTTCTTTAATTAAATACTCTATAATTATTAAATTACCTTCTTGTAAAGCTGTATGCAATGGTGTATCGCCAAAACGGTTTTGTATATTACATTCACAGCCAGTACACTTTATTATATACTCAACAATTCTTAAACTTCCCCTCTTTACAGCTAAATGTAACTGCGTATCATCCCTTGTGTTCATTACGTTTACATTACAATCCCTATGTTCAAGTAAACACATTACCATTTCAACATTATTTAACCATATAGCTATATGTAACGGCGTATTACCACTTCTGTTCTGTAAATTTACGTTGCATTCAGTGTGTTCACTTAAACTCCTTATGATTTTTAAACTATCCTTCTGAACAGCTACATGTAGAGGTCCATCACCAGCTACATGTAAAGGTCCATCACCTAAACTGTTCTGTGTGTTTACATTACAATCCGGCCGGTCAAGTAAGCACTTTACAATTCCATAATCATTTCTACATATAGCTACATGTAACGGCGTATTACCCCTTCTGTTCTGTAAATTTACGTTGCATTCAGTGTGTTCACTTAAACTCCTTATAATTTCTAAATTACCTTTCTGAACAGCTACATGTAGAGGTCCATCACCTAAACTGTTCTGTGTGTTTACATTACAATCCGGCCGATCAAGTAAACACTTTACAATTTCATAATCATTTCTACGTACAGCTATATGTAACGGCGTATCACCTCTGCCATTCCGTATGGTAAGCTCACAGTAATAATTTTCAACTAAGTACTTCGTAACTTCTCTGTGTTTTCTCCCTATAGCTATATGCAAAGGTGTGTCACCGTTATTGTCCTGTTGATTAACATCAACAATAGAGTCACCAGTCTTTAGCAAACGTACAACAGTAAACAAATCGTTGTTTTTAACGGCATCATATAAAGATGTACTGGTTGACATTTTCAATTGAGTCTGTAATAAATAAAATAGTAACTTAGTTTTAAAATATATCAAACAAATCGGTACGCACCCCCATAATCCATTAAAGCAGTGGTTCCCAACCTTTTTTTCAAATCGTGGCCCAAATTCACGACACTCATAGAGCCATGACCCCCTGTTCAATTCAAACAAAGTGAAATATTGCGCAAAGGTGTTTGTTTTGTGTCTCCATGTGACTTTTCCTCATCATCAGGAGGTTAGATGCAATTGACCACAAGCAACTACACACCGTACACAACAAAATATAGTTATATAAAATGTTGGATATAGAAAAAAATTACACATATCTTCATGCCACATGGCCCCCTAGGGGCATTAAAGGAAGTATATATTTGGTCTGTTCTCCAATCGTAAAGTTCATAAGCTGCTACCAAAGTATTACGTTTTGTGTGATGGTGATATCCTATGCTCACTGGTGCAAAACAGCAACCAAAACTCGTTTGCATCACCAGCTGGCCGTCAGAAATGAATTTGAAAATTATATTTGTGTCTGTATAAAATCTGAATAAAACAATGTGTGATTTAAACATTGATTTCCTAATTTGGAAATGACCAGGGGGCCACGGCTCTGGGATCACTGTTAATTTGGGCCACAGTTCAATAAAGGTTGCTAACCACTGATATACATGCATAGTTCACACTTTGATAGCGCTTTAAAACTCGACTTATTAGATCGTTGGAAAGCTTTGAGCAAAGTTTTACAACCATTTTGAATATTTGACGTCTTGAATATAAGTATAACGTTAACATATACTATACTTGCATAACATGCTTGTATAAGTATAGTTGAAAACAAAAATCAAAAACGCCATTACAAAAAATATTGACTGAATGTTTAAAATATATAATATATCTATCTGACTTTCAGTGAATTGGCCTGACAGTGAAACACATTCTGATTGAGTGCAAGCATCTCAAACCATTGCGATCACAGCACTACCTCTTTATGAGAAGGTTGTCGCTTTTTTAAAAGCAGCTAATTTGTATTTTAAGTTTTAAATGCTTTCATCATAGTTTTTGTTTTAATTGATTTTTTGTTTTTAATACCACTTTGTGGTGTTGTTCTGTGATATTGTTTTTAATTTTGTTCTTTCTGTGATATTGTTATTTGTTTATCTGTTTTATGTTTGTTTTACTGTTTTAGTTTTGTTTTGACATGTTTATTTTTTATCGTGTTCTGGAGCTATATAGCCCATTAGGTGCTGGTGCTCCTTAATACATTTCATTTCATTTCATTTTTCAATGAATTGATCTCAGTCACACTTGTTTAATTATAAAGCCTACAGAAAATATTGTTGTATTGATAGTGACATTCTATTAGTCATATTATATACAATACGTATATAGAATTTTATGTTTTTGATTAAGATACAATAGAATTTACGTTAAATATAATATAATATATTCTAATACCTATATATTTTATCAAGTATAGTATACGTTAACGTTATACTTATAGGCAAGACGTCAAATATTCAAAATGGTTGTAAAGCTTTTGTATCAGTCATTGTATTATAGTCATTTATGATTTTCTTTTTCAATGTGTTAACTCGAATAAGATCTTAACCATAACTACGTCATATATCGGTATAACAAAACACATAATATTGTCTTGTGTTTTGTTATATGTGCTCCTCGCTTCTATATGTCGTTGAAATCTTATGTCATATATCGGGTGTTACAAAAAAACGTCCCCAGGTTTGACAGTAAGTATCTCAGCTGTTGATGAACCGACCGCTTTAAAAATTCTCACAGATTTACTTCAACATGTCCTTCGCGACGGACCTTGCGGTCCTAGTTACGGACATTCTTGAAGTAATCGAACGTCACTCGGCCATTAACCTATACTTATTTAACTAAAATAAAATAAAAATGAATTAACCATACCTGACGGTAAATGTGCTCTTCTTACTTTACAAACTCTACTGCCATCGGCGACGCCAAATTGTCATGACCATAGGTCATTTAAGATCCTTTATTCATATAAAATATCAATCCATGTACATAGCACACTCCAGAATCTCTCCTATCTATCACATCGGCTTCTCTCATATACTCGGTTGGTTATGACACTAAATGCGACTTTTGTTTAGAAGGAAGTTTTTTAAACTGTCTTGACAACTAGGGGCTGATCACGTGATCTGGGTGTGTAGACTGTCTTTCTACGAAATGAGTAATACCAGTGAAATGCAGTTTGTTATTTCTTAGAATTGTTTACAAAGATTTATTTTTAAACTAGGAGGGCTGGTTGGGTTTAGGCTGGTACACTTGTCCAGTGAGAAACAAATCATAATGGGATGATTATAAATGCTACAAAAACAAAGGCTTTGTTAATTGGTTCCAATGTGCACACATTAAATAACCAATTATCATTGACCATAAATAATGTACCTTTACAAAATGTTACCAACACCGTTTTACTTGGCCTCACTATTGACCACCATCTTGAATGGGATTTTCAAATAAAAAAACTTTCAAATATTATAAGTTCAAAAATCTTTCTTTTAAGCCAAATTAAAAAATGCCTTCCATTAGACATACGTAAATTATATTATAATAGTTATATTTTACCATTTTTTGATTATTGTTCTACAGTTTGGGGTAATTCCAATAAAAGTAAATTAGAGGTTCTCTATAAATTACAAAAACGCGCTGCAAGGAGTATATTAGATGAAAAACATGATTCCCCTTCGGCACCTTTATTCAAAATTCTAAATTGGTTGACATTGTATCAACGTATTACATATAATCGTGGCATATTGACTTTTAAAATATTTCAAACTGGAAATCCTGAATATTTGTACAGTAAATTTACAGAAAGATCGAAATTAACGGAAACCAGAATGACACTGAGATCTGAAACACTCCGAACTTTAGATATACCGAAATGTAAGAAGACTGCTATGATGAGAACATTTCAATATACCGCTTCTTTACTTTGGAATTCCTTACCACAAACTGTGAAACATAATCCTTCCTTATATACATTTAAAAAAGAATTGCGGAAATTTGTTCTTGTTGACAAAAAAGAGCAGTAGTATTTTTGATCATCCCTACTTTGTTGGTTTTTTATTTCTTTCATTTGGTTTTAAAAATTATTTTATATCTTATAATTTAGCTCATATATTATTTTCTATTTCTTTCAGAGTCAATGACTCTTGTAAATGTGTATTATGTATATTGTATTTCTCTTCTATATGTTACTTTGTATATAATTATGTAGTTTAGTGGGACCTATTGAAAATTGGACTATGGTCTAAATGGGTTGCCAAAATAAAGTTATTATTAAGTTATTATAATAAATTTTATGACAAGAATAAAGTACTGAATTAATATAAATTGTTTAGATATAAATTAGATAAGGAATGAGAATTTGCTACTAAACAGTTCACGCATATTTAAAAGGTAATAGCCTACACCAAAGACTTAAAGATGAATTTTCATATTTTGTTCTGTACCAATAATAAAACCTAACGCAAACGATTACAACCGTAAAATGAATCACGAAATCCATTCAATTCTTCTGTACTAAGGGAGATAACTACTCTAAAAGATTATACTGATGGACTAGCTCTTTTCCTGGCCTAACTGTTTCTAGAATTTGTCCTGGTTGTAAAGTGCCAGGGTGTGAAATGTCTCGGGTGGAAGTAGTCCTGATCCAAATCATCCTGGTGCGAAATGTCCCGATAGGAATTGGTCGGGCGGGAAATGTCGGCGCGGGAATTATCTGTGTGTGAAATGCCCGCGCACGGTAAGGGTACTGCTCTCACGTTTCTTCCCTGCTGCAGCTAACTTGATATTTTATGTGTTTTTGCGGAAATAAATATTCATATTCTGCTCAACAAGAACTTGAATAGCCACCTGAAGTACTAGAACTGCACAGAAATAGCATATTCCTTTAATTTACGTTTATGTTTCAATTTCTGTATAGCTTAGTTAAAAAAAATCCTGTTTCTGAAGTTTGATTAGTCGAAACTTCCAGTTCATTATTTGTTTAAATCAACACAACCCAATCGAAATGACCATCAGTGTAGTAACAGATGGGAATGATACGGTCATTGAATCCTTCCCAATATTATAATCAACAATAAATTTAACTTTAGGTCCTGGGTTTTCAACTTGGTGGACATGTCCCAGACTGGGGATATTAGGACATTCTCCAGGGACACAAACTGATCTATAGGTCTGAAATAATATGCTAAATCTTGTATTATGACAACAATTTAAGTTTGTATTGAAACGAAAAATCCTGTGACTATATCATGCTTCGAAATTGCATGTTTTCTACGACTTCTGCAGACAATTCAGGGGACATGATCATTTCCATACGCATTTTTTGGGACATTTAAGAAAACCAGTTCAAAACCCAGGCTCTTGGTTAAACTGAACGGGAAAAAGATAGTTTACTATTAGTATTATTGTGATCATGTCTTGGCGATTAACACATAAAACTGATAAGAAACGAATGGTATATTTTATCTAGGTTGTTACAAGTTTGTTAGATCAACATATTATATTTAATATAACTGAAATTATCATTTAAATATCGTGAAATAAACAATCAGAACTAGGATCTCAGGATTCAAACGGTTATAACATACAATTTCAATGTGATATAACAAAAAGAAAACAAACATATTTCGTCATCTCGTAACACAATATACTTCATGCATAAATTGACTCGCTGAAAGTTGGAGATATTGGCCCACATACGTTCCGCCTTTCCCGATTAACTTGAAGTTAGGTGTAACCTTTAAGAGTTTTTGTACATAAAGGAAAACTACGACTGAGATATAACCATCAAAGACACGAAATAAAAATCAGTCTCCATATCGGGTTACCTACTGTTTTGAAGATTTGTCGACAGGAAGAAGATGGAAAAATAGTTTTTTGAAAGTAAATAACTAAAACCAAAACAGAAGGCAGGAAGGATATAATACTAAGGCCAGTGAAATGAAACACATAAACGACTAAGCAGACAACACTTTTATTGTTTATAAGACATATAGAAGTAGGGAGATACATTAAAATGATACTTTACTTAATAACGTTACCTGCATGTGTTTCAAATAGTAGTATGTAATGAATACCAGAAGTTGTATATCCATATATCTTAGTGTTTTTAAGACAACACTTATTTTCAGTCTAGATTTTAGACCAATGTAGATAGACCTATTCTACTGATTGTCTGCTCATTGCTGGTGAAGTTATCGATGTACAGTAAACTATTTTCATTCCAAACCAATGGTGCGTTCATTGATATTTACAGTTGCTAAAGTTATTATGGGAGGTACCATTACAACTATTAGAACCTGAACAATTCTTAATTTCCAATGGTTCGATCATTAATATTACAGTTGTTATGAAGGGTACCATTACATTACTATTAGAACCTTAGAATATAAGCAAGTCTTTGATTTCCAATGGTGCGTTCACTGATATTTACAGTTGCTAAAGTTATTATGAGGGATACCATTACATTGCTATTAGAACCTTAGAACCTGAGCAGGTCTTTGATGTCGAGATACCAGGCGAGAATTACAAAACATGTTTAAAACTTGAAGTAAAATCATCTGTTAATTAATCTCATGTTACACCAAACCTGGTAGAAACTCGTCTGTTTGGTTGGAATCTGTCAATAAAGTTAGAATGAATGATTGTTGTTAGTAATGATACCCGCCAGGTCATTGTCAGGTGAGAGAAGTAATATGTAAACTGAATTTTAACTCAGAGGAAGCACCTGAATAATTTTAACCTTGAAGACAAAGTAATGATACTATTTTAAACCTTATACAAGCTCAACAATACTACTTTAAAGGTTCTATTTCGTTGGATAAATAATAAAACCAAGCACGAACGATCCCAACCGCAAAACAAATCTCGAAATCCATGCTAACACATTGGTAGTAGTTATTAAACCTTTCAATTGAGGTATTACATCAATAAATGAGTGAACACTTCATAATGAAAAGTGGCATCAGGTGCCTAGAAGAGTTAGCATACCCTGCTTGGCGTCACAACCGCAACCCAATGATATTACATCAATAGGTTACTGATTTCTGTCAAAAAATCAATTTTAAAGTTGAACTCTCAAGAGAGTTAATTTAATAAAATTCAACATTAAGGGAGAGAACTCCGTCAAAAAATATTTTTGTTCACTGTAATAATTGGGTCAAAACATTACGGGAGATAACTCCTAACGTAATTTTGCAGTTTAATAAGTATGTCTGTATAATATTTAGACAGTCAAAGAAGCAAAATATATAAGATAACTTTTTAAAAAGGGAGTATTTGATTTAATTTGAGCCTTGATTTAACGCTTATATTGGGATAAATTGGTGAGCTCTCTACGGCTATTACAAAGCTGAAAAGAGATAAATTAAATGTTATCTTTGATATGCTACAGTTTTGCAACAATATGTTGTCGAAAATTAAGTTTTGCAAAATAATTCGACAAATTAATTTGTCGGCGCTCATTTTCTGAAATTGACCATGAGTCCTTATTTCCGTACATACATGTATATACTTTCAATTCTCGATAATGGCGATTGTATTTGTGTTGAGAATGAATATCCCGTTAAACTAAACACCAAAAAATAAAATTTAAATTAATGTCAGATGGTAAAGCAATACACGTATCAAAGATTGGGTATTATTCCATAATGTTAATGTTATGTTTCTGTTAGGCCCTAAGTAACCATAATAAAAATCCGTACAAGCAAAACAATTCCATTAATCAAAAATCTCGTCCAGAGCATGACAAAATCGGGTGCAATAATTATATACTAGTAGTAGTGGACTTCCCATACGAGAAGTACCATCAGGTGTTTCGAAAAGAGTAAGCATGGTCAAATTAGACAATACCTCTTAAAATTTAAAAAACTAGTTTTCATCTGCGATTCCAGGGATTTCTAATTTTTTTATGTGGTTTGTTTATATGAACCATATTGAATATATTTCATGAAGAAAACATCAAAGAATTTTCAGGTGAGAAATTTAAATACCTGGTAATTATAGCACAGGTGTGTTTAATCATCATTATCACTTTTAGTATAAACAAAACCCCTGAATAGAACTCATAAATAAACATATTTTATAGAAAAATAAAATTAATACCAGCTTCGGGGAAAAATACATGGTATGAGTGTACAATGTGTAGTTTTCGCTACCATTTCCCCAAGTCGAGTTTTACGTCCTGCCTTTCTTCACCTATATGGGCTAATGAGTTTGGGTTTACACATCGAAGAAGAACTTGTCTTTCAGTATATACATGTAATTGCATGAGATGTTCACAATGCCCGGTTCACCAGAGGCTATTTGGGTTTGTTGACTCAACATCTGTTTTGGGGGTTTACAGAAAGCTCTCAAACTTGACACGGTGTTGTTTAGGTACTAAGCACTCTGTTTCAGGTAACCTATTAGAGAAATGAAATGAAATGGAGTTTAACGTCCTACTACTTCACCTGTATAGACTAATTGAGGACGGAAACATATTAGAGAGACTAAACAAGATTTAATCCAAAGAACGTGTAAGAACTAACTGAACATCACACCAGGAAACTAAGCCTGGGGATAAATTCTGTATCTGGTTGTATTGGTTGTGATTTCTGATTGAACAGAGGCAGATTGCTTCATTCCATTACGGTTCATTACCTTTATTTATAACCGTTTATTTCTTAACATGTTGCCTTCCAAGCTATTATCACTAACAGCCAGCATTAAGAAAAAAAGACAAAAGAATGGTCCCTCAATCTTAACAATCGGGTTAACGGATGATTTTACATAGTAAATATTCCGTTCCCGTTAAAAAAAAGTGTGCGGATATCGGGGATTCCGGAGTACCGGTGGCCGAATAAACGCAGTTCCACAGTATAACCATCAGACATCACCTTGCTCATGGAAAAAAATTCCTAGAATTGTCCACTCTTGATGAACATAAGATATTTAATAATCTATTCAAGAAAGTAGATCCCTCGACAGTTGGAAATCTATAGTAAGAACAGGCTAATGTCACTGTCCTGGCAAAATTTCCCTCATTGCATACTGCATGGCGTTTGCCCGTCCTCATTTAGCCCATACAGGTGCAGAAAAGTAGGACGTAAAACTCCATTCATATTATTACATTTTTTTTATTCAAGAAAGTGGTCAAGATTATCATTCATTTAGCTAAATATTACCTTGAATGTAATATATTCTACAGGTGGTCCATATTAATAGACTTTGATAGGTGTTTGTCGGTTTTCTCTTTGTGATTAATATAGTCTTTGAATCTGATCACCGGCCTCTTTCTGATTCATCTACCACCAACTTGAAAACCGTCTGGGTGCCTCAAGACAACACGGTGTTTATGTTTGAAATAAACGTAATAATGGCACAATTAAAAGTAAAATTAACCTGTAATCTATACTCTTGTGTTTGTCTAGATATACTCAGTGTACGTGCCTTCAAACACCATTCTGTGAAATAAATAATTTTATGTGTAGTTATCAAACGAAATCGGATGGAGAACAAGGTACATTCACCCCACTGTATCAAATTAAGGTAGACATTAGCCCCATTAAATTTTACCTATCTGATATTTTGGTGTATTATTTCATAGAGAACAATAGTTCCTTACTGTTACTATACATAATCAGTTTGTTTTTTAAAGAGAGTAAATGTTTGATAGCTGATACAATTAAATTCTTGCCAAATGTCTGATTTCCAGAATTAAATAATATACCTTGTATTCCTTTAGTATATATTTGTTTTCATTTTAGATTCAGTCATTTTAAAATAGGTGTAGATAAATAAATAAATTGACATGTTTTGGACTGACAAATTATGTTAAAGTTACTTCCCTTGAACTGGATATGGACACAGAATTGGTGACATATCATTTTAAAATGATATATTGAACTGGGGTCTGCACGAATCAGATGTTCTTGACCGGTTCCAGATGTTCTGCTCCGAACAAGATGTCCATTAATTCTTCTGGACATGAAGTGGAAAGTTCTGTACGGAACTAAAATCTGAGTAGTTCTAGACAGGTTCTGGACTGTTATCACTGCACTAAAAAACGGTTGCAACATTTGCCACCATCTTGATTTCGTCACTGTTCTCGCTTCACCACCTCTCAAGTTTGGACAGAAAATCTTTGTCCGGAACTTTATTCCAGTTCACTCAAATCCAGTTCCGACAGATCTGGCTGTTCTGAACTATGTATGATTCGTGCAGACCCTAGGATTGAAGGAATGTCCTCAGGATCAACATTCCAATTCAGTAACAGGAATCTTCAAGTAGATGGAACATTAGAAATAATACTTAAATTATATACTACTCCTTTCTTTAAATTTTAGCAACGTTTGTCACAGATATACATTTTCGCCAGTCGTGGCCCCAATATCATAAACTTCACACTAAGAATTTAATGATCAAATCACAGATATTTTACGAATATATTTCTATACAGAAACATACAGTCAGTTGACATGATCAACGACTCCCAGGCATAGGATTTATTATATCATCAGAGAGATCTAAAGCATTTGACCACAAGCATCTACAAATCTTACATTCAGATATACATAATACCTAAATTCAATATGACTCAGAAAAACATGCCCCATGGCATGGGGCCCATGCCCTCTTGGTAAATGCTCCTAGGCCCCAGGTTGAGGACCACTGCTTTATCAGATAGAAAAACAATATGACATTAATCCTGTTTGGTTCGCATCATCGCATGGTTCCCAGAAAAGCTGTTAGTGTCCTTCATTCACTAAAATGAAATGAAATAGAGTTTTACGTCCTACTGTTTTGCTTTTGTTTGAGCTCGTTCATATTTTCCATAACAGTGGCATTAAAATAATCTTATTTAGATTTCCAATTGTCGTGCTCAGTCAGCTCATTGGACGCCTTTCAATGGCAGTCTCTACGAGCTACGTCGCGGAAACTGGAAACGAGGATAGAAATCTTTGAGAATACACATTCAGAAATGAGATTACTACAGTACATTATCTAATTATGAACTATAATGCGTTCAGTATGGATGTACTTAAACTAACAGCTAATTAAAATAAGTTTTAAAAGTAAATTTACAGTAATTAGCTAAACATTAAAAGTATAATATTAATCACTTGACGATACTTCACAATATACCTACAGTTATTTTTACAATTATTTTTTACCTTTCTTGACGTAATAACGCAGTATTTAATGGTATTCTTAATTAAAACTAATTACACACTCAAAGCTTATGAGATTTTGAGATTTTTGAAATATTTAATGTTCATGATATTGTGTAGCATTACACTTAGAGAGTTTACTGATTATTTCCATATGATAATGTTTTACACTTCACTTGTTTTATGTTGGTTTTACGCGAAATCATATTTGAAGATCATGGTCAACAAGAATGAGATCAGCCTCAATGAGTTCCTGATTATTTCCATATTTTTATTTTACCTAGTTTATGTTGGTTTCACGTAAAATCATACTTGAAGACCATCGTCACCATCAGATTCTCAAGAAGGAAAAGCAAGATTTCACCGAGTGACATAACCTCAAATATTTGTAGGAGTAATTCTAAACTGGTAGATCCCATTTGGATTGTTTTAACGTTTCGGAAGAAGCACTCGACTGATAAGTGGAAAATGTCAGTCTTTTTATCGAGTGACCTTATTCTCGGAAATTTAGTTAAGATAAGAAATACAGCAGTCTGATTGGATAGTTATATTTCATTTACAATAGATTGCATTAACTGGCCAATCAAATAACACTACAATCATCTTAAGTTTTCCAAATAAGGCTCCAGTTCATAAACAACCGTTTATACAATCAAACCGTACCAAGCTGTAGTCTCCTTAACTTCTGAAGACTATTAACGGATATTGTTCAAGACCCCAACAATTACTCACCTTTTATTTATTTATTTATTTATAACCGACATTGTATTATGTGGATATTATTGGTCTATTATGTGGATATTATTGGTCTATTTCAAGTTATCATTTCTATTCTGCCATTAGCCCATGCTGTTTGAAACTCCACAAACTTTCAAATAAAGATACCTATGTTACAATAGTCTGGAACAATAAATTTCAATTTCTTTCAACACAATCATAAAGTTTAGTTCGAGTACGTGAAAGAATGTGAAACTGTCGAGTTGAAATGATGGGAATAAAACACAGAATTGTATTAGGAATATATTATAATATTGGTGAAAGTTCTGGAGTACAGCCAAGTTGTTTGTAGTTCAATAAACTATCAGAAGGTTACTCGAGGGTAATTAGTTAAAGCTGCGAACAATTTTTATTTTAAAATTATAACAGATCTGGGAATTAGGCTAGAAATTCAGGATTACAAGAAATATCATCATCTAGTTTATTATTACTAAATTATACAATATATAGTGAAAATGATCGATCGCACAGATTTGTATTTGTGATGGTTTAAAGGATTCAAGCAATTGGAATTTTAAAATTACAACAGATTTAAAAATCCAGATTTCATTAAATACCATTATCTAGTTAATTTGTGAAAGTAGATCATACGATTTCGAGAGAAACAATTGGTTAAGATCGATTTCGCACTTTCTTCAATCAATTTGTTCACTGTGGTCATTTTAAGACGAACTTTGGCAAAAGCCATCAACTTTTCAGTCATAGTTCATGTAACAGAAGGGTTATTGACGAGTTATCAGCTGTAATGGTAAATTGGCAATATGTTCTAGCTACCAGAGCTCTCTGTCCTGACGAGGATTGTATATCTGGAAGAATTGATATTTACAGCGTTAAGAGTACTGGACAATACGATGCCATAATAATGTTGTAATGGTTAAATTGGCAATATGTTCAAGCTGTCATAATAATATAGAAAGATAAATTTACAGTCAAAGGTCCCCGGATATCTTATCAATGTTTGTTAGTTTTGGCAGAGTTTTATGCTATTGAATAATCCAGTCTGTTAACTTTATATACTTATTGCCATTTCGATAAAATAACTACTTCGTTAGAATCAGTATTCATTCAATAACGATGGCAGCAACGATGGGATGCTGCAGACACAAATAAACTTCATGCCATTAAGCCTCTCTTAGGAGACTGGCAGAACTCCTATTGTGCCAACAGTAGAAAAGAAGTTGTATTGTGTCGCTCTCGGCTTGGTCATACTTAACTTACCAACTGTTATCTTCTCAAGCAAAAGCCTCAACCAGTCTCTGAGCACTACCATGTCCGCCTGGCAGTGAAACACATTCTGATTGAATACAAGCCTCTCAAACCTTTAAGATCCCAGCTCTACCGTGCTGGATACCTTTGTCATTGAATATTATTTGGTAAAATAACTATTAAGGTCAATCATTTACACGCGTCCCATTCCTCTCTGAGCATATCTTCAGTCTTTCTGAATAAAATATTATCAAATTGAACGCCACGGGGAAGTGTTCTTGATAACACTACGAGATGAAAAATACTGCACCAACGATCTTCAGGATAACCGAATTCTTTCTTATCATCCCGTCTTTCATTACCTGTTACACGAACTGATTATCCCCCTGATTAGATTCACTTCTTCACAAATGATAAAAGTAGTGTACAGACCACAGGCAGAGGATACACACACAGATGTATTTATTGGTCAGGAAAAATAAAATAAACTTCTTCAACAATTTACAGAAATTTATAAGAATTTATAAGATACTAAACACCTGATACCACTTTTCATTATGAAATACTTACTCATGTATGATTGATATAATTCCTCATGTGAAAAGTTCATAAGCTGTTATCTTTGTTTCGTCAAAATGTCTTTTTGAATTTCGAGTTTCGTTTTGCAGTTCGGATAGTTAGTACTTGGTTTCTTTATACAGAATGTTCAATACATAAAGGTGCTTCAGCAAAAATGAATCATGTCCAAATTAGAAAAATTAATACCCATTTCCAATAAAAAGAAGAAAGACACATCTATTTTACAAGGATAACAACTTAGGTTCCAATCAGGATCATTTCTCCCAACTGGTCCTTGGTAAACCAGTAACTCTGTAGGATTGTTTATTTATGATGTGTGTCTGCAGTGTAAACGAGTGAAGTCAAATACGGGCAATCAGGGCGGTTTATTATCAAATTATCATTTAATCGATTTCAACTGCAGTGTGGTGAATTTTATTTTGTGTTAATGGTGCTATTTGTAAATATGCCACTCTGTGAAAAGACCTTTACTCTGCATAATAAATAACTCAATGATACCAGAAGGTAAAAGAGTATAAAGCTGATAAAGAAACTTAAAGTTGACGAAGAAACCACGTATACGTTGATAAACTCGTACTCATTTATCTGCTGAATGTTAAAGTGATATTCGTGCTGTCGTTGACGTTTCTGGGGCATGTACCATTTTATCCAACATCCTTATGTGTAAAATCTGTAAAATCAATACAATTCCGTTAATCAAAACTCACATCTAAAAAAGGCAAAATCGAGAGCAAAACAGTGAAATTTACAAAGAGAAGTACCATCAGGTGTTTCAATAAGAATAGTCACTAGACGCAACCAGATCAGATTATGCCCGGATAAAAATTGCAGTACGCATAATTGTATTATGTTTGCTATGTCGAAGACACCTTAACAGATCTTGTGTTTTTGACATTTAACTAAAAATGATAGTTGTGATACTGATTTCAAAATCTGATCAGGTATAGCTTTCATTACAGACATCCTATGTGATATTTAATTCATATACAGAGAAGCTTCGGATGTCTCTCCTTCACGCTTAAATGTCATAATAAGGAATGAAACCCCGAAGTTTTTTTTTAAGTTGTGGTCTCTTATTCCTTTAAATGGTCCGATACCGATCCGTTGCAGAACCTTCATCGCTAAATGTCATATGACTGGTGATGGTGAACGTGGCCTGCATGACTCAATGCTTTGACTAATTTAACTAATACTTCTCTCTCGCAATGTATTGACCTTATTACAGCTAAGAACATGTTGACAGAGTTCTCTCCCTTGATGATGAATTCATGATATTTATAAATATTCAAGTAACTCCCTTGAAGGTTAAACTTTTAAATTGACGATGTAATCCAGCAGCAGCTGCGGGTGGCATCAGGCAGGTTATGCTTACTCTACTCTTCTAGACACCTTATACTACTGTTCATTATGAATTATATACTCATTTATTGATATGAAAAGTTCATTCGCTGTTACCAATGTTTTGTCAATGTGTTAACAAAGATTCCGAGATTTGTTTTACGGTTGGGATCGTTCGTACTCAGGGTTTTAATACCAAATATTGTATCCGAAGTATCTTTAACTTGACGATGTCTCCCAGTGCACCATTTTAAATGTTACATCTTGAATGATTTTCTGATGAGTTATTTTACTAACTTTGATAATAAATGTTTATTCAATTAACAAATATGAGATATATTATCTGGAGGTAACATACACTGAAAAACCTGGGAGATGTAAAGTGGTGCAGTGCAGTAAAAATATTACTTTGATTCCTGAACGCTGGTACAATCCTCTTAATCCTTAAAACACAAGGGATTGACAGTTTCACAGAATCGCCATCACCACCTGGACCCTTCCTTCATCTGTATCGTAATTATTAGAATACACATCTGTACAAGCACAACAATACTATTAATTAAAATTGCATCCAAAGCATGGCAACATCGAGAATAATAGTTGTATTGTAGTGTAGTGAACTACTGAAAAGAGAAAATAGGATAAAATACCGACTCTATCATGATCTTCATAATTCTTTTGATCCATTTACAAAATCACCTTTGTCAGTTAAATCATGTATTTATAATCGTAATGTTTAGGAAATACTAGTTGCTTCTACCATAAGGCAAATCATACGATACAAGGTATAATTTGATGGGCGACTATAACGGCTATATTATTGTCTACAGCAATACAAACACACATAATATATGCCATCTTTTTTGCCCATATGGTGTCGTTATTGCCTTGAACATACCTAGAACTTCTAGAGTATTTATCTGTTAAACTCGATATGGTGATGTTCATCGAAACATTCATATATTTACCGAATCTGAAGCATATAATTAAACCCCAAGCTCTTACGATCCTAACCACAAAACACATCTGGAAAAAAAACTATAATTATTGTGCGTACTTTTCATGAACTTAAAACTACTCGACTGAATATGATTACCAGAATCACTCACGAATCAGGTGTTTAATAGAAGTGCGAAAAAGTTTTTAGCTTCAATGTATAGAAAATAACTTAGTAAGTTCCATAGTTAAATATGATTTAATTTATTTGAAACTTTTAACATTCCAATTGACCGACTTTCTAAGTTGGAACAAATAATAACAAAATCATAAAAACTTGTTTTGGAATTCTTACGATAAATTCTTTAAGTAAAAAATGTTAACTTAGTAAAGTTTTTTTCTTTCTCGTCCAGGGTCACAGAGTGAATGATATTCAATAACTGCAACCAATTTATTGCCAATGTATTCA
This sequence comes from Lottia scabra, assembly GCA_029955415.1. Lineage (NCBI taxonomy): Eukaryota > Metazoa > Mollusca > Gastropoda > Lottiidae > Lottia > Lottia scabra. The sequence goes on from JARJEI010000001.1 coordinate 48,182,138, forward strand.
CATGGAATTCAGGATTTGTTTTACGGTTGAGATCGTTCATTATTAGGTGAAATATAACAATAAAGGGGATGGTTCAAGCCTTAACTTGCTGGAGATCTCAAATCGACAACTACTGTTAATGAAAGTTCTAAATATTTGCTTCACTAGTTTCTAGTCTTTATAATTTATCTTGATCAACTTACAGTAGACGATTCAACAAATCATGTACCATTGAACCCTCGCATCTTTTCGACATAACTGCACTGGAGCTCTAAAAGTTTTTAAAACATTTCTATTGGTCAATTCTCGGTGGAGGTATGCGCACAAATGTGTCAGGTGTTTAATAGAAGTGCGAAAAAGTCTTTAGCTTCAATGTATAGAAAATAACTTAGTAAGTTCCATAGTTAAATATGATTTGATTTATTTGAAATTTTTAACAAAAATTTAAAGAACTGTCTCTGTCAAGTGTCGCTGAACTAATAAAGAATGAATAAGAAAATTTAACATAGAAAAAGGTGAGTAAAATTAGTGGATTAAGAGTGAACCAGTTAATCAAACGAAATACAGATTAGCGTTCAAAGACTGAACGAGGTTTAAAGAGACGAAAGTTAAAGTGGCGAAACGACGTTACTTATGATAATTAAACATTTTATGTATAAAATTAAACAATGTATAGAACTCCATAGTTAAATATGATTTAATTTATTTGAAACCTTTAACATTCCAATTGACCGACTTTCTAAGTTGGAACAAATAATAATGAAATCATAAAAACTTGTTTTGAAATTCTTACGATAAATTCTTTAAGTAAAGAATGCTAACTTAGTAAAGTTTTTTTCTTTCTCGTCCAGGGTCACAGAGTGAATGATATTCAATAACTGCAACCAATGTATTGCCAATGTATTCACATGGAATTCAGGATTTGTTTTATGGTTGAGATCGTTCATTATTAGGTGAAATATAACAATAAAGGGGCTGGTTCAAGCCTTAACTTGCTAAAGAGATCTCAAATCGAAAGTCAGCCGTGACCCTAACTCCGGAGGGGGGTAAATGCCATTTTCTAAAGCCAATCACGTTTTAGCACACAAAACTGTCATAGGTTGGTTAAATATGGGTCGTTCGCCTATCAAACGAATCAGCGTTTAATGACGCATCTTTACAACACAAAATCGTGGCGAACAATTAATATAGGAAGCTTGTAGGGCCCCTCAAACATTTGTTCCGGTTGGGGAGGGCTTAAGCCCTTTGTATAAAGTCAATTCTCGGTGGTGGTATGCTCACAAATGTGTCAGTTGTTGACCAAAAAACATTGGTATGATGGATAGGATCAAGAAAAAGTTTGAAATTTTGAAGAAAAAAATAAAGGGTTCGGCGGGGTCTCGATCCCGGGCCCCCTAAGTGTGGCTCCAGCACGCTAACCGCTTCGCCATCGCGACTTAAAAGATTTCAGGCGAGAGTCAGCTGTGACCTTAAATCCGGAGGGGGGCAAACGCCCTTTTTCTAAAGCCAATCACGTTTTAGCACACAAAACTGTCATAGGTTGGTCAAAAAAGGGTCGTTCGCATATCAAACGAATCAGCGTTCAATGACGCATCTTTTCAACACAAAATCGTGGCGAAAAACTAATATAGTAAGCTTGTAGGGCCCCTCAAACATTTGTTCCGGTTGGGGAGGGCTTAAGCCCTTTGTATAAAGTCAATTCTCGGTGGTGGTATGCTCACAAATGTGTCTGGTGTTGACCAAAAAACATTGGTATGATGGATAGGATCAAGAAAAAGTTTGAAATTTTGAAGAAAAAAATAAAGGGTTCGGCGGGGTCTCGATCCCGGGCCCCCTAAGTGTGGCTCCAGCACGCTAACCGCTACGCCATCGCGACTTAAGAGATTTCTGGCGAGAGTCAGCCGTGACCCTAACTCCGGAGGGGGGTAAACGCCCTTTTTCTAAAGCCAATCACGTTTTAGCACACAAAACTGTCATAGGTTGGTTAAATATGGGTCGTTCGCCTATCAAACGAATCAGCGTTCAATGACGCATCTTTTCAACACAAAATCGCGGCGAAAAAATAATATAGGAAGCTTGTAGGGCCCCTCAAACATTTGTTCCGGTTGGGGAGGGCTTAAGCCCTTTGTATAAAGTCAATTCGCGGTGGTGGTATGCTCACAAATGTGTCAGTTGTTGACCAAAAAACATTGGTATAATGGATAGGATCAAGATAAAAGTTTGAAATTTTGAAGAAAAAAAAAAGAGTTCGATGGGGTCTCGATCCCAAGCCCCCCTAAGTGTGGCTCCAGCACGCTAACCGCTTCGCCATCGCGACTTAAGAGATTTCTGGCGAGAGTCAGCCGTGACCCTAACTCCGGAGGGGGGTAAATGCCCTTTTCTAAAGCCAATCACGTTTTAGCACACAAAACTGTCATAGGTTGGTTAAATATGGGTCGTTCGCCTATCAAACGAATCAGCGTTCAATGACGCATCTTTTCAACACAAAATCGTGGCGAAAAACTAATATAGTAAGCTTGTAGGGCCCCTCAAACATTTGTTCCGGTTGGGGAGGGCTTAAGCCCTTTGTATAAAGTCAATTCTCGGTGGTGGTATGCTCACAAATGTGTCAGTTGTTGACCGAAAAACATTGGTATGATGGATAGGATCAAGAAAAAGTTTGAAATTTTGAAGAAAAAAATAAAGGGTTCGGCTGGGTCTCGATCCCGGGCCCCCTAAGTGTGGCTCCAGCACGCTAACCGCTTCGCCATCGCGACTTAAAAGATTTCAGACGAGAGTCAGCTGTGACCTTAACTCCGGAGGGGGGCAAACGCCCTTTTTCTAAAGCCAATCACGTTTTAGCACACAAAACTGTCATAGGTTGGTCAAAAATGGGTCGTTCGCATATCAAACGAATCAGCGTTCAATGACGCATCTTTTCAACACAAAATCGTGGCGGAAAAAAATATATAGGAAGCTTGTAGGGCCCCTCAAACATTTGTTCCGGTTGGGGAGGGCTTAAGCCCTTTGTATAAAGTCAATTCTCGGTGGTGGTATGCTCACAAATGTGTCAGTTGTTGACCAAAAAACATTGGTATGATGGATAGGATCAAGAAAAAGTTTGAAATTTTGAGAAAAAAAAATAAAGGGTTTGGCGGGGTCTCGATCCCGGGCCCCCTAAGTGTGGCTCCAGCACGCTAACCGCTTCGCCATCGCGACTTAAGAGATTTCTGGCGAGAGTCAGCCGTGACCCTAACTCCGTTGGGGGGTAGACGCCCTATTTCTAAAGCCAATCACGTTTTAGCACACAAAACTGTCATAGGTTGGTCAAAAATGGGTCGTTCGCATATCAAACGAATCAGCGTTCAATGACGCATCTTTTCAACACAAAATCGTGGCGAAAAAATAATATAGGAAGCTTGTAGGGCCCCTCAAACATTTGTTCCGGTTGGGGAGGGCTTAAGCCCTTTGTATAAAGTCAATTCTCAGGGGTGGTATGCTCACAAATATGTCAGTTGTTGACCAAAAAACATTGGTATGATGAATAGGATCAAGAAAAATTTGGAAATTTTGAAGAAAAAAATAAAGGGTTCGGCGTGGTGTCGATCCCTGGCCCCCCTTAGTGTGGCTCCAGCACGCTAACCGCTTCGCCATCGCGACTTAAGAGATTTCTGGCGATATTCAACCGTGACCCTAACTCCGGAGGGGGGTAAACGCCCTTTTTCTAAAGCCAATCACGTTTTAGCACACAAAACTGTCATAGGTTGGTCAAATATGGTTCGTTAGCCTATCAAACGAATCAGCGTCCAATGACGCATCTTTTCAACACAAAATCGTGACGAAAAAATAATATAGGAAGCTTGTAGGGCCCCTCAAACATTTGTTCCGGTTGGGGAGGGCTTAAGCCCTTTGTATAAAGTCAATTCTTGGTTTTGGTATGCTCACAAATGTGTCAGTTGTTGACCAAAAAACATTGGTATGATGGATAGGATCAAGAAAAAGTTAAAAATTTTGAAGAAAAAAAAATAAAGGGTTCGGCCGGGTCTCGATCCCGGGCCCCCTAAGTGTGGCTCCAGCACGCTAACCGCTTCGCCATCGCGACTTAAGAGATTTCTGGCGAGATTCAACCGTGGTCCTAACTCCGGAGGGGGGTAAACGCCCTTTTTCTAAAGCCAATCACGTTTTAGCACACAAAACTGTCATAGGTTGGTCAAATATGGGTCGTTAGCCTATCAAACGAATCAGCGTCCAATGACGCATCTTTTCAACACAAAATCGTGGCGAAAAAATGATATAGGAAGCTTGTAGGGCCCCTCAAACATTTGTTCCGGTTGGGGAGGGCTTAAGCCCTTTGTATAAAGTCAATTCTTGGTTTTGGTATGCTCACAAATGTGTCAGTTGTTGACCAAAAAACATTGGTATGATGGATAGGATCAAGAAAAAGTTTAAAATTTTGAAGAAAAAAAAATAAAGGGTTCGGCCGGGTCTCGATCCCGGGCCCCCTAAGTGTGGCTCCAGCACGCTAACCGCTTCGCCATCGCGACTTAAAAGATTTCTTGCGAGAGTCAGCTGTGACCTTAACTAACGCCCTTTTTCTAAGGCCAATCACGTTTGAGCACACAAAACTGTCATAGGTTGGTCAAAAATGGGTCGTTAGCCTATCAAACGAATCAGCGTTCAATGACGCATCTTTACAACACAAAATCGTGGCGAACAATTAATATGGGAAGCTTGTAGGGCCCCTCAAACATTTCTTCCGGTTGGGGAGGGCTTAAGCCCTTTGTATAAAGTCAATTCTCGGGGGTGGTATGCTCACAAATATGTCAGTTGTTGACCAAAAAACATTGGTATGATGGATAGGATCAAGAACAAGTTTGAAATTTTGAAGAAAAAAATAAAGGGTTCGGCGTGGTGTCGATCCCTGGCCCCCCTTAGTGTGGCTCCAGCACGCTAACCGCTTCGCCATCGCGACTTAAGAGATTTCTGGCGAGATTCAACCGTGACCCTAACTCCGGAGGGGGGTAAACGCCCTTTTTCTAAAGCCAATCACGTTTTAGCACACAAAACTGTCATAGGTTGGTCAAATATGGGTCGTTAGCCTATCAAACGAATCAGCGTCCAATGACGCATCTTTTCAACACAAAATCGTGGCGAAAAAATAATATAGGAAGCTTGTAGGGCCCCTCAAACATTTGTTCCGGTTGGGGAGGGCTTAAGCCCTTTGTATAAAGTCAATTCTTGGTTTTGGTATGCTCAAAAATGTGTCAGTTGTTGACCAAAAAACATTGGTATGATGGATAGGATCAAGAAAAAGTTTAAAATTTTGAAGAAAAAAAAATAAAGGGTTCGGCCGGGTCTCGATCCCGGGCCCCCTAAGTGTGGCTCCAGCACGCTAACCGCTTCGCTATCGCGACTTAAAAGATTTCTTGCGAGAGTCAGCTGTGACCTTAACTAACGCCCTTTTTCTAAGGCCAATCACGTTTGAGCACACAAAACTGTCATAGGTTGGTCAAAAATGGGTCGTTAGCCTATCAAACGAATCAGCGTTCAATGACGCATCTTTACAACACAAAATCGTGGCGAACAATTAATATGGGAAGCTTGTAGGGCCCCTCAAACATTTCTTCCGGTTGGGGAGGGCTTAAGCCCTTTGTATAAAGTCAATTCTCGGGGGTGGTATGCTCACAAATATGTCAGTTGTTGACCAAAAAACATTGGTATGATGGATAGGATCAAGAACAAGTTTGAAATTTTGAAGAAAAAAATAAAGGGTTCGGCGTGGTGTCGATCCCTGGCCCCCCTTAGTGTGGCTCCAGCACGCTAACCGCTTCGCCATCGCGACTTAAGAGATTTCTGGCGAGATTCAACCGTGACCCTAACTCCGGAGGGGGGTAAACGCCCTTTTTCTAAAGCCAATCACGTTTTAGCACACAAAACTGTCATAGGTTGGTCAAATATGGGTCGTTAGCCTATCAAACGAATCAGCGTCCAATGACGCATCTTTTCAACACAAAATCGTGGCGAAAAAATAATATAGGAAGCTTGTAGGGCCCCTCAAACATTTGTTCCGGTTGGGGAGGGCTTAAGCCCTTTGTATAAAGTCAATTCTTGGTTTTGGTATGCTCACAAATGTGTCAGTTGTTGACCAAAAAACATTGGTATGATGGATAGGATCAAGAAAAAGTTTAAAATTTTGAAGAAAAAAAAATAAAGGGTTCGGCCGGGTCTCGATCCCGGGCCCCCTAAGTGTGGCTCCAGCACGCTAACCGCTTCGCCATCGCGACTTAAAAGATTTCTTGCGAGAGTCAGCTGTGACCTTAACTAACGCCCTTTTTCTAAGGCCAATCACGTTTGAGCACACAAAACTGTCATAGGTTGGTCAAAAATGGGTCGTTAGCCTATCAAACGAATCAGCGTTCAATGACGCATCTTTACAACACAAAATCGTGGCGAACAATTAATATGGGAAGCTTGTAGGGCCCCTCAAACATTTCTTCCGGTTGGGGAGGGCTTAAGCCCTTTGTATAAAGTCAATTCTCAGTGGTGGTATGCTCACAAATGTGTCAGTTGTTGACCAAAAAACATTGGTATGATGGATAGGATCAAGAAAAAGTTTGAAAAAAATAAAGGGTTCGATGGGGTCTCGATCCCGGGCCCCCCTAAGTGTGGCTCCAGCACGCTAACCGCTTCGCCATCGGGACTTAAGAGATTTCTGGCGAGAGTCAGCCGTGACCCGTACTCCGGAGGGGGGGGGGGGGGGGTAAACGCCCTTTTTCTAAAGCCAATCACGTTTTAGCACACAAAACTGTCATAGGTTGGTCAAAAATGGGTCGTTCGCATATCAAACGAATCAGCGTTCAATGACGCATCTTTTCAACACAAAATCGTGGCGAAAAAATAATATAGGAAGCTTGTAGGGTCCCTCAAACATTTGTTCCGGTTGGGGAGGGCTTAAGCCCTTTGTATAAAGTCAATTCTTGGTTTTGGTATGCTCACAAATGTGTCAGTTGTTGACCAAAAAACATTGGTATGATGGATAGGATCAAGAAAAAGTTTAAAATTTTGAAAAAAAAAAAAATAAAGGGTTCGGCGGGGTCTCGATCCCGGGCCCCCTAAGTGTGGCTACAGCACGCTAACCGCTTCGCCATCGCGACTTAAGAGATTTCTGACAAGAGTCAGCCGTGACCCTAACTCCGGAGGGGGGGTAAACGCCCTTTTTCTAAAGCCAATCACGTTTTAGCACACAAAACTGTCATAGGTTGGTCAAAAATGGGTTGTTCGCATATCAAACGAATCAGCGTTCAATGACGCATTTTTTCAACACAAAATCGTGGCGCAAAAATAATATAGGAAGCTTGTAGGGCCCCTCAAACATTTGTTCCGGTTAGGGAGGGCTTAAGCCCTTTGTATAAAATCCATTCTCGGTGGTGGTATGCTCACAAATGTGTCAGTTGTTGACCAAAACACATTGGTATGATGGATAGGATCAAGAAAAAGTTTGAAATTTTGAAGAAAAAAATAAAGGGTTCGGCGGGGTCTCGATCCCGGGCCCCCTAAGTGTGGCTCCATCACGCTAACCGCTTCGCCATCGCGACTTAAGAGATTTCTGGCGAGAGTCAGCCGTGACCTTAACTCCGTAGGGGGGTAAACGCCCTTTTTCTAAAGCCAATCACGTTTTAGCACACAAAACTGTCATAGGTTGGTCAAATATGGGTCGTTAGCCTATCAAACGAATCAGCGTTCAATGACGCATCTTTTCAACACAAAATCGTGGCGAAAAAATAATATAGGAAGCTTGTAGGGCCCCTCAAACATTTGTTCCGGTTGAGGAGGGCTTAAGCCCTTTGTATAAAGTCAATTCTCGGTGGAGGTATGCTCACAAATGTGTCAGTTGTTGACCAAAAAACATTGGTATGATGGATAGGATCAAGAAAAAGTTTGAAATTTTGAAGAAAAAAATAAAGGGTTCGGCGAGGTCTCGATCCCGGGCTCCCTAAGTGTGGCTCCAGCACGCTAACCGCTTCGCCATCGCGACTTAAGAGATTTCTGGCGAGAGTCAGCCGTGACCCTAACTCCGGAGGGGGGTTAACGCCCTTTTTCTAAAGCCAATCACGTTTTAGCACACAACACTGTCATAGGTTGGTCAAAAATGGGTCGTTCGCATATCAAACGAATCAGCGTTCAATGACGCATCTTTACAACACAAAATCGTGGCGAACAATTAATATAGGAAGCTTGTAGGGCCCCTCAAACATTTGTTCCGGTTGGGGAGGGCTTAAGCCCTTTGTATAAAGTCAATTCTTGGTTTTGGTATGCTCACAAATGTGTCAGTTGTTGATCAAAAATTATTGGTATGATGGATAGGATCAAGAAAAAGTTTAAAATTTTGAAGAAAAAAAAATAAAGATTTCGGCGGGGTCTCGATCCCGGGCCCCCTAAGTGTGGCTCCAGCACGCTAACCGCTTCGCTATCGCGACTTAAGAGATTTCTGGCGAGAGTCAGCCGTTACCTTAACTCCGGAGGGGGGAAAACGCCCTTTTTCTAAAGCCAATCACGTTTTAGCACACAAAACTGTCATAGGTTGGTCAAAAATGGGTCGTTCGCCTATCAAACGAATCAGCGTTCAATGACGCATCTTTTCAACACAAAATCGTGGCGAAAAAATAATATAGGAAGCTTGTAGGGTCCCTCAAACATTTGTTCCGGTTGGGGAGGGCTTAAGCCCTTTGTATAAAGTCAATTCTTGGTTTTAGTATGCTCACAAATGTGTCAGTTGTTGACCAAAAAACATTGGTATGATGGATAGGATCAAGAAAAAGTTTAAAATTTTGAAAAAAAAAAAAATAAAGGGTTCGGCGGGGTCTCGATCCCGGGCCCCCTAAGTGTGGCTACAGCACGCTAACCGCTTCGCCATCGCGACTTAAGAGATTTCTGACAAGAGTCAGCCGTGACCCTAACTCCGGAGGGGGGGTAAACGCCCTTTTTCTAAAGCCAATCACGTTTTAGCACACAAAACTGTCATAGGTTGGTCAAATATGGGTCGTTAGCCTATCAAACGAATCAGCGTTCAATGACGCATCTTTTCAACACAAAATCGTGGCGAAAAAATAATATAGGAAGCTTGTAGGGCCCCTCAAACATTTGTTCCGGTTGAGGAGGGCTTAAGCCCTTTGTATACAATCCATTCTCGGTGGTGGTATGCTCACAAATGTGTCAGTTGTTGACCAAAAAACATTGGTATGATGGATAGGATCAAGAAAAAGTTTGAAATTTTGAAGAAAAAAATAAAGGGTTCGGCGAGGTCTCGATCCCGGGCTCCCTAAGTGTGGCTCCAGCACGCTAACCGCTTCGCCATCGCGACTTAAGAGATTTCTGGCGAGAGTAAGCCGTGACCCTAACTCCGGAGGGGGGTTAACGCCCTTTTTCTAAAGCCAATCACGTTTTAGCACACAACACTGTCATAGGTTGGTCAAAAATGGGTCGTTCGCATATCAAACGAATCAGCGTTCAATGACGCATCTTTACAACACAAAATCGTGGCGAACAATTAATATAGGAAGCTTGTAGGGTCCCTCAAACATTTGTTCCGGTTTGGGGAGGGCTTAAGCCCTTTGTATAAAGTCAATTCTTGGTTTTGGTATGCTCACAAATGTGTCAGTTGTTGATCAAAAAACATTGGTATGATGGATAGGATCAAGAAAAAGTTTAAAATTTTGAAGAAAAAAAAATAAAGAGTTCGGCGGGGTCTCGATCCCGGGCCCCCTAAGTGTGGCTCCAGCACGCTATCGCGACTTAAGAGATTTCTGGCGAGAGTCAGCCGTTACCTTAACTCCGGAGGGGGGAAAACGCCCTTTTTCTAAAGCCAATCACGTTTTAGCACACAAAACTGTCATAGGTTGGTCAAAAATGGGTCGTTCGCCTATCAAACGAATCAGCGTTCAATGACACATCTTTTCAACACAAAATCGTGGCGAAAAAATAATATAGGAAGCTTGTAGGGCCCCTCAAACATTTGTTCCGGTTGGGGAGGGCTTAAGCCCTTTGTATAAAATCCATTCTCGGTGGTGGTATGCTCACAAATGTGTCAGTTGTTGACCAAAACACATTGGTATGATGGATAGGATCAAGAAAAAGTTTGAAATTTTGAAGAAAAAAATAAAGGGTTCGGCGGGGTCTCGATCCCGGGCCCCCTAAGTGTGGCTACAGCACGCTAACCGCTTCGCCATCGCGACTTAAGAGATTTCTGGCGAGAGTCAGCCGTGACCTTAACTCCGGAGGGGGGTAAACGCCCTTTTTCTAAAGCCAATCACGTTTTAGCACACAAAACTGTCATAGGTTGGTCAAATATGAGTCGTTAGCCTATCAAACGAATCAGCGTTCAATGACGCATCTTTTCAACACAAAATCGTGGCGAAAAAATAATATAGGAAGCTTGTAGGGCCCCTCAAACATTTGTTCCGGTTGAGGAGGGCTTAAGCCCTTTGTATAAAGTCAATTCTCGGTGGTGGTATGCTCACAAATGTGTCAGTTGTTGACCAAAAAACATTGGTATGATGGATAGGATCAAGAAAAAGTTTGAAATTTTGAAGAAAAAAATAAAGGGTTCGGCGAGGTCTCGATCCCGGGCTCCCTAAGTGTGGCTCCAGCACGCTAACCGCTTCGCCATCGCGACTTAAGAGATTTCTGGCGAGAGTCAGCCGTGACCCTAACTCCGGAGGGGGGTTAACGCCCTTTTTCTAAAGCCAATCACGTTTTAGCACACAACACTGTCATAGGTTGGTCAAAAATGGGTCGTTCGCATATCAAACGAATCAGCGTTCAATGACGCATCTTTACAACACAAAATCGTGGCGAACAATTAATATAGGAAGCTTGTAGGGCCCCTCAAACATTTGTTCCGGTTGGGGAGGGCTTAAGCCCTTTGTATAAAGTCAATTCTTGGTTTTGGTATGCTCACAAATGTGTCAGTTGTTGACCAAAAAACATTGGTATGATGGATAGGATCAAGAAAAAGTTTAAAATTTTGAAAAAAATAAAAAAATGAAGGGTTCGGCGGGGTCTCGATCCCGGGCCCCCTAAGTGTGGCTCCAGCACGCTAACCGCTTCGCTATCGCGACTTAAGAGATTTCTGGCGAGAGTCAGCCGTTACCTTAACTCCGGAGGGGGGAAAACGCCCTTTTTCTAAAGCCAATCACGTTTTAGCACACAAAACTGTCATAGGTTGGTCAAAAATGGGTCGTTCGCCTATCAAACGAATCAGCGTTCAATGACGCATCTTTTCAACACAAAATCGTGGCGAAAAAATAATATAGGAAGCTTGTAGGGTCCCTCAAACATTTGTTCCGGTTGGGGAGGGCTTAAGCCCTTTGTATAAAGTCAATTCTTGGTTTTAGTATGCTCACAAATGTGTCAGTTGTTGACCAAAAAACATTGGTATGATGGATAGGATCAAGAAAAAGTTTAAAATTTTGAAAAAAAAAAAAATAAAGGGTTCGGCGGGGTCTCGATCCCGGGCCCCCTAAGTGTGGCTACAGCACGCTAACCGCTTCGCCATCGCGACTTAAGAGATTTCTGACAAGAGTCAGCCGTGACCCTAACTCCGGAGGGGGGTAAACGCCCTTTTTCTAAAGCCAATCACGTTTTAGCACACAAAACTGTCATAGGTTGGTCAAATATGGGTCGTTAGCCTATCAAACGAATCAGCGTTCAATGACGCATCTTTTCAACACAAAATCGTGGCGAAAAAATAATATAGGAAGCTTGTAGGGCCCCTCAAACATTTGTTCCGGTTGAGGAGGGCTTAAGCCCTTTGTATACAATCCATTCTCGGTGGTGGTATGCTCACAAATGTGTCAGTTGTTGACCAAAAAACATTGGTATGATGGATAGGATCAAGAAAAAGTTTGAAATTTTGAAGAAAAAAATAAAGGGTTCGGCGAGGTCTCGATCCCGGGCTCCCTAAGTGTGGCTCCAGCACGCTAACCGCTTCGCCATCGCGACTTAAGAGATTTCTGGCGAGAGTCAGCCGTGACCCTAACTCCGGAGGGGGGTTAACGCCCTTTTTCTAAAGCCAATCACGTTTTAGCACACAACACTGTCATAGGTTGGTCAAAAATGGGTCGTTCGCATATCAAACGAATCAGCGTTCAATGACGCATCTTTACAACACAAAATCGTGGCGAACAATTAATATAGGAAGCTTGTAGGGCCCCTCAAACATTTGTTCCGGTTGGGGAGGGCTTAAGCCCTTTGTATAAAGTCAATTCTTGGTTTTGGTATGCTCACAAATGTGTCAGTTGTTGATCAAAAAACATTGGTATGATGGATAGGATCAAGAAAAAGTTTAAAATTTTGAAGAAAAAAAAATAAAGATTTCGGCGGGGTCTCGATCCCGGGCCCCCTAAGTGTGGCTCCAGCACGCTAACCGCTTCGCTATCGCGACTTAAGAGATTTCTGGCGAGAGTCAGCCGTTACCTTAACTCCGGAGGGGGGGAAAACGCCCTTTTTCTAAAGCCAATCACGTTTTAGCACACAAAACTGTCATAGGTTGGTCAAAAATGGGTCGTTCGCCTATCAAACGAATCAGCGTTCAATGACGCATCTTTTCAACACAAAATCGTGGCGAAAAAATAATATAGGAAGCTTGTAGGGTCCCTCAAACATTTGTTCCGGTTGGGGAGGGCTTAAGCCCTTTGTATAAAGTCAATTCTTGGTTTTAGTATGCTCACAAATGTGTCAGTTGTTGACCAAAAAACATTGGTATGATGGATAGGATCAAGAAAAAGTTTAAAATTTTGAAAAAAAAAAAAATAAAGGGTTCGGCGGGGTCTCGATCCCGGGCCCCCTAAGTGTGGCTACAGCACGCTAACCGCTTCGCCATCGCGACTTAAGAGATTTCTGACAAGAGTCAGCCGTGACCCTAACTCCGGAGGGGGGTAAACGCCCTTTTTCTAAAGCCAATCACGTTTTAGCACACAAAACTGTCATAGGTTGGTCAAAAATGGGTTGTTCGCAAATCAAACGAATCAGCGTTCAATGACGCATCTTTTCAACACAAAATCGTGTCGCAAAAATAATATAGGAAGCTTGTAGGGCCCCTCAAACATTTGTTCCGGTTAGGGAGGGCTTAAGCCCTTTGTATAAAATCCATTCTCGGTGGTGGTATGCTCACAAATGTGTCAGTTGTTGACCAAAACACATTGGTATGATGGATAGGATCAAGAAAAAGTTTGAAATTTTGAAGAAAAAAATAAAGGGTTCGGCGGGGTCTCGATCCCGGGCCCCCTAAGTGTGGCTCCATCACGCTAACCGCTTCGCCATCGCGACTTAAGAGATTTCTGGCGAGAGTCAGCCGTGACCTTAACTCCGGAGGGGGGTAAACGCCCTTTTTCTAAAGCCAATCACGTTTTAGCACACAAAACTGTCATAGGTTGGTCAAATATGGGTCGTTAGCCTATCAAACGAATCAGCGTTCAATGACGCATCTTTTCAACACAAAATCGTGGCGAAAAAATAATATAGGAAGCTTGTAGGGCCCCTCAAACATTTGTTCCGGTTGAGGAGGGCTTAAGCCCTTTGTATAAAGTCAATTCTCGGTGGTGGTATGCTCACAAATGTGTCAGTTGTTGACCAAAAAACATTGGTATGATGGATAGGATCAAGAAAAAGTTTGAAATTTTGAAGAAAAAAATAAAGGGTTCGGCGAGGTCTCGATCCCGGGCTCCCTAAGTGTGGCTCCAGCACGCTAACCGCTTCGCCATCGCGACTTAAGAGATTTCTGGCGAGAGTCAGCCGTGACCCCAACTCCGGAGGGGGGTTAACGCCCTTTTTCTAAAGCCAATCACGTTTTAGCACACAACACTGTCATAGGTTGGTCAAAAATGGGTCGTTCGCATATCAAACGAATCAGCGTTCAATGACGCATCTTTACAACACAAAATCGTGGCGAACAATTAATATAGGAAGCTTGTAGGGTCCCTCAAACATTTGTTCCGGTTTGGGGAGGGCTTAAGCCCTTTGTATAAAGTCAATTCTTGGTTTTGGTATGCTCACAAATGTGTCAGTTGTTGATCAAAAAACATTGGTATGATGGATAGGATCAAGAAAAAGTTTAAAATTTTGAAGAAAAAAAAATAAAGAGTTCGGCGGGGTCTCGATCCCGGGCCCCCTAAGTGTGGCTCCAGCACGCTATCGCGACTTAAGAGATTTCTGGCGAGAGTCAGCCGTTACCTTAACTCCGGAGGGGGGAAAACGCCCTTTTTCTAAAGCCAATCACGTTTTAGCACACAAAACTGTCATAGGTTGGTCAAAAATGGGTCGTTCGCCTATCAAACGAATCAGCGTTCAATGACGCATCTTTTCAACACAAAATCGTGGCGAAAAAATAATATAGGAAGCTTGTAGGGCCCCTCAAACATTTGTTCCGGTTGGGGAGGGCTTAAGCCCTTTGTATAAAATCCATTCTCGGTGGTGGTATGCTCACAAATGTGTCAGTTGTTGACCAAAACACATTGGTATGATGGATAGGATCAAGAAAAAGTTTGAAATTTTGAAGAAAAAAATAAAGGGTTCGGCGGGGTCTCGATCCCGGGCCCCCTAAGTGTGGCTACAGCACGCTAACCGCTTCGCCATCGCGACTTAAGAGATTTCTGGCGAGAGTCAGCCGTGACCTTAACTCCGGAGGGGGGTAAACGCCCTTTTTCTAAAGCCAATCACGTTTTAGCACACAAAACTGTCATAGGTTGGTCAAATATGAGTCGTTAGCCTATCAAACGAATCAGCGTTCAATGACGCATCTTTTCAACACAAAATCGTGGCGAAAAAATAATATAGGAAGCTTGTAGGGCCCCTCAAACATTTGTTCCGGTTGAGGAGGGCTTAAGCCCTTTGTATAAAGTCAATTCTCGGTGGTGGTATGCTCACAAATGTGTCAGTTGTTGACCAAAAAACATTGGTATGATGGATAGGATCAAGAAAAAGTTTGAAATTTTGAAGAAAAAAATAAAGGGTTCGGCGAGGTCTCGATCCCGGGCTCCCTAAGTGTGGCTCCAGCACGCTAACCGCTTCGCCATCGCGACTTAAGAGATTTCTGGCGAGAGTCAGCCGTGACCCTAACTCCGGAGGGGGGTTAACGCCCTTTTTCTTAGGATCAAGAAAAAGTTTGAAATTTTGAAGAAAAAAATAAAGGGTTCGGCGGGGTCTCGATCCCGGGCCCCCTAAGTGTGGCTACAGCACGCTAACCGCTTCGCCATCGCGACTTAAGAGATTTCTGGCGAGAGTCAGCCGTGACCCCAACTCCGGAGGGGGGTTAACGCCCTTTTTCTAAAGCCAATCACGTTTTAGCACACAACACTGTCATAGGTTGGTCAAAAATGGGTCGTTCGCATATCAAACGAATCAGCGTTCAATGACGCATCTTTACAACACACAATCGTGGCGAACAATTAATATAGGAAGCTTGTAGGGCCCCTCAAACATTTGTTCCGGTTGGGGAGGGCTTAAGCCCTTTGTATAACCCTTTTTCACGTTTGTTGCCATATGGCTACAAACAACTTAATCCACCCCTGTAGGATTATGTAATTATGATGTGAATTGTTTTACCTTAAACGGTCAATGTAGACATATGACACAGAAGGGCCCGACTGAAAACAATCAAGTACAGCCATTTGTTCTAGAACAAAAAATGGCTGCCTCCATGATGCTAAATGCAGCATGAAACTCACTTGGACTTTTTTTTGAAAAATTGTGTGATTGACGTATCATAACTGGTAAGTTTTATGCTAATTTGATTCTATAATACCTAAAGCACATTAGGGAAACATAACATTTGAAGTAATGAACTTGTATGATGAAAAAATCTATTGACAAATTTATATGTAGCCAAATGGCAACATTGGACTTGTTAGTCGCATTTTGATTGTGCCAAACGGCAACAGTGTGCAGAAAAAGTTGCATTACTTTTTTTACAGTCCATCCTTATTGTACCTAGAATATTGCTTTTATAGTATGTTTGATAGCCAAAGTACACCTTTAGTAACATATATGGAACCAACTAATGTTACATACATTTTTTTGGTTAATTTCAGGTGATAAATGGCTTTTACCACCCACTCGTTTTATGGTAGACCAGTGAGGGCATTGGTCCCTGCATCTGGGAATATTTCAGACGATGATTCAGCTAGTGATAGTGACGAAGATGAAGAATTTCAACCCCCCGATGAGACACATGAGTCCGATGACAATGGAGATGTTGATGATGTTGATGATGTTGATGATGACGAGGATGATGTCACTGATACTGCCCCTACTAGACCTATTGGAAAAGGGAAAAAGAAGTACCCTTACAAATGGAAAAAAGTCCACCTTGATGCAATGAATATAAACAAGGATGTGCAGTTTGCAGAGCCACAAGGACTAAACACACCGTTCACTTATTTTGAAAGATTTGTTGGTGAAGATCTTATCGATATGATAGCAACACAGACCAATTTGTATTCAACTCAAGTCACTGGAAAATCTATCAATACTAACACAGATGAAATCAAAAGCTTCGTGGCAATATTATTGATTATGGGTGTTTTAAAACTTCCTGCATATCGTGACTACTGGTCGCAAACATGTCGCATACCTACAGTTGCAGATTACATGTCTCTACGCAGATTTGAAAAACTAAGAAGATATATTCATTTCTGTGATAACAATAATATCGACCCAGAAGACAGATTTGCAAAAGTGCGTCCTGTTCTTGACAGCGTAAGAGGCAAGATACTCGAGCTTGATCAAGAGGGAGAATATTCCGTTGACGAAACAATGATACCATACAAGGGGACAAGGGCCGGCAACTTGAGACAATACATTAAAAATAAACCTAAAAAGTGGGGATTCAAATTCTTCACTCTTGCTGGAGTTTCCGGAATAATATATGATTTTTTACCTTACAGTGGATCATCCACATTCAATAGGGTCGATCTTGATGATGATGAAAAGCAACTGGGCAAATCTTCTCAGTTTGTAACTGTATTATGCAAAAGTATAAGACACAAACAAAACTCCACAGTGTATTTTGACAATTTCTTTTCATGTATTGAACTTATTACCTATCTTAGGAATCAGGAAATATATTCTGTTGGAACTATGAGAAAAGATAGATTGAGAAACTGTACTCTTATGACCGATAAAGAGCTTTCTAAAGCAGGCAGGGGGGCATATGATTTTCGATCTGATGAGGGCACAGGCGTCACAATAGTCAAATGGCTAGACAACAAGCATGTTGTATTAGCCAGCTCTTTTGCGGGTGTACAACCCATTGGCACTGTAAAGAGATATGATAAAACCGAGAAAAAGAAAGTTGACATCCCAGCACCCAATGTCGTAAAGGAATACAATAAACATATGGGTGGTGTCGATCTTGCTGACATGTCCGTAGCTCTTTATCGCACGCCTTTACGTACAAAACGATACTACCTTAGAATATTTGCATATTTACTTGATATGTGCGTATGTAATGCATGGTTCTTGGCCCGGCGAGATGCAAATATACTTCAATCAAAGTATCCAAAGGCCCTTAAAGAGTTTCGATTAGATATAAGCTCAATCTTATTATTATCTCAAAGAGTACCTCCAAAGAGAGGTCGCCCATCAAACCTATCACCAGAGCCAGTCCAGAAAGTGCGAAAGCCAGTGGCTAAAAGGCCAGTTGAAGATGTTAGATTCGATGAAACTGCTCATTGGCCAACTCACGGTGCAAAAGGCCGTTGCCGAAATTGCAGAACTGGTTGGTCTCGTGTAAAATGTAGCAAATGTGAATTATTATTATGTTTTACAAATGAAAGAAATTGTTTTATTGATTTTCATGCGAGAAATTAAGAATAAATGAAGTAACTGTTTGAATTTTTTCACTTTTTTACTGTTTCCTGAGGCGACCACTGTTGCCATTTGTCACAACAATTTATGACCTGCATTGACCAATGTTGCCAAATGGATACAACCCCCAAAATTGCCCAAAAGTTAGCAATTTTCAAAAAAATCACATAAACATGATATTTTGACCCAAATATACTTCCTGTTGAACCGGAATAATTTTACGACCATTTTTTCACCTAGTGACACAAAAAGGGATAAAGTCAATTCTTGGTTTTGGTATGCTCACAAATGTGTCAGTTGTTGACCAAAAAACATTGGTATGATGGATAGGATCAAGAAAAAGTTTAAAATTTTGAAAAAAATAAAAAAATGAAGGGTTCGGCGGGGTCTCGATCCCGGGCCCCCTAAGTGTGGCTCCAGCACGCTAACCGCTTCGCTATCGCGACTTAAGAGATTTCTGGCGAGAGTCAGCCGTGACCTTAACTCCGGAGGGGGGTAAACGCCCTTTTTCTAAAGCCAATCACGTTTTAGCACACAAAACTGTCATAGGTTGGTCAAAAATGGGTCGTTCGCATATCAAACGAATCAGCGTTCAATGACACATCTTTTCAACACAAAATCGTGGCGAAAAAATAATATAGGAAGCTTGTAGAGCCCCTCAAACATTTGTTCGGGCTGGGGAGGGCTTAAGCCCTTTGTATAAAGTCAATTCTCGGTGGTGGTATGCTCACAAATGTGTCAGTTGTTGACCAAAAAACATTGGTATGATGGATAGGATCAAGAAAAAGTTTGAAATTTTGAAGAAAAAAATAAAGGGTTCGGCGGGGTCTCGATCCCGGGCCCCCTAAGTGTGGCTCCAGCACGTTAACCGCTTCGCCATCGCGACTTAAGAGATTTCGGGCGAGAGTCAGCCGTGACCTTAACTCCGGAGGGGGGTAAACGCCCTTTTTCTATAGCCAATCACGTTTTAGCACACAAAACTGTCATAGGTTGGTCAAAAATGGGTCAAAAATGGGTCGTTCGCATATCAAACGAATCAGCGTTCAATGACGCATCTTTACAACACACAATCGTGGCGTAAAATTAATATAGGAAGCTTGTAGGCCCGCTCAAACATTTGTTCCGGTTGTAGTCTGGTCCCATTTCCAGAAAATAAGACTTGTTAAGGCATTTACTGTTAATTTTTGGCAACAAGTGTTTTTAAGGTAATCTGGACGTGCTGAATCCAAAAATTGCTGTTGCCAAGCTGAAATATGACTTTTTGACCTTCAAATCAGGAAAAAAACAAAATGGCCGCCAAAAAAATACAAAAATACAACAATTTCCTTGTCGGTCGACACAAAAAGTCTTGTAATATATGAATTTTGGGGTAGTTTGACCCTAGGAATTCATTTCTGCCACTTTCAAATCCAAAATGGCTACCGTTTCCAAAATGCTGCCATACATCATACATATTTACAATGTTATATATATTTTTATTCTTTTCCAATTTTCATGGAACCTAATGCCTTAATTATAACTTAAACTACAACTTAATATAAATAAATACAGCTATCTATACGCTTTACTAGTATACCAGGTTAAGACCACTGTTGAAATGACAATAAATAAATAATCAGTTCCCACCCCATGGTAGAGGCAGTTGGAACATTTGACTTTGATTGTGTTGCTTCAAGTCATACTAAGGTCTGAAAATGTGCTCTCTTCATGTGGTATGTCAAAGCGTCTCTTGTTTGGGGCAGCAATTAAGGTTGCAGTGCCTTCTTGAAAAGAGTGACCCTAGCCTTGTCAACAGAGGTCACTTCAGGAACATTATATATGCTACATACAAGTTGCTCAACATTCCTAATTGTATCCTCGTTAGTGTTTCTTTCCCGAGTTCAACAAGAAGCTCTTTGTGCTGGAAGAATACTTTGAGTGCTGTCTTCTTGCTATGTCCAGATAGGAAGGATGTTGCATCGGAACCTGTCAGCGTGTGAAATGGTAGAAGGAGCTTTCAAGCAAAAACAAAAACCTATTCTATGGGTAACCTCATTTACTGTGATGAACTTGGGTTTCTTATGCGTCCCAGCTTTCATCCAAAGTGGCTTGCACATTTTGGTGGGATTAAAATGGGCTATAAGCAGTAATAGCATGTCAGTATCACAGCTATTTACTACAATGGTATCTGTACATTCGTTCATACACTGAAGCACCATCCTGGTATATCTGCCTCCTCATGACAACTCTCAAGTAGTTTTGTAAGTTAACCATGAGTAGCATAATCTGTGACATGTTGGAAGTTCTTGTAATGCTGATTGCTGACACATTGATCACCTTGTCTATTATTTCTCTGTTCCTATTATCTTTTAAGTTGTGTCTCTGGTTTGCACATTCTACTATTCTACAACATTTTTTTTTATAATTGTCTTGACAGATAATACACATTGATAGTGAATCACTCAACGGTCTTTGAGGCTTGTAATGAAATCCATTTCTATGTACTATGATAAAAAATACTAGTAGATATAACGAACCCTACACAAACCAAAATGATATTTCAACATATACCACCAAAATATCAAAAACAATAATATGCAAAATATTCATCTGGTTTATCACTACACATTATCAAATTTATTAACAGATATATCAATATACATATATTGCTTCATACTTTAATCTAATTGTTTCATAGGCCGAGAGACCTATTTTGTTGTATAGGATACAGCTAGGCTCAGACAATACTTACCCCTAGTCCTATCATTCATTTAATGCTGTTTAATTCCTGTGTGCTAAGAACTTCCAACATGGCACAGATCATGGTTCACTAACAAAACAGAGGATACAATTAGGAATGTTGAGCAATTTGTCACTCTTTTCAAGAAGGCACTGCGATCTTAATTGTTGCCCCAAACAAGAGATGCTTTGACATACCACATGAAGAGAGCACAATTTTCAGACCTTAGTATGGCTTGAAGCAACACAATCAAAGTCAAATGTTCCAACTGCCTCTACCATGGGTTGGGAACTGAAGGATGGTCAGATGCCACCAGTCCTTTCATCTCTTCTACCTGTCCCTGCATCCTATATGGAACTGATCACGTGTGGATGAACTTCAATTATGTGTAAAGAATCCAGGTTATCCTACACTGGTTCCAGCAGGTGTGAAGTTGACTGTATGAAACTTTAAAGTACAAGTATTAAGAATATACTTGGTGATACGATATTGCACAAAGCCAGTAAATGTGTTACTTTGTTTATGTTATTTATTTATTTATTGTCATTTCAACAGTTGTCTTAACCTGGTATACTAGTAAAACATATAGATAGCTGTATTTATTTATATTAAGTCGTAGTTCAAATTATAATTAAGGCATTTGGTTCCAAGAAAATTGGAAAAGAATAAAAAAATATATAACATTGTAAATATGTATGATGTATGGCAGCCATTTTGGAAACGGTAGCCATTTTGGATTTGAAAGTGGCAGAAATGAATTCCTAGGGTCAAACTACCCCAAAATTCATATATTACAAGACTTTTTGTGTCAACTGACAAGGAAATTGTTGTATTTTTTGGGCGGCCATTTTGTTTTTTCCTGATTTGAAGGTCAAAAAGTCAAATTTCAGCTTGGCAACAGCAATTTTTGGATTCAGCACGTCCAAATTACCCTAAAAACACTTGTTGCCAAAAATTAACAACAAATGCCTTAACAACTCTTACAGAGCCTTCTTTTCTGGAAATGGGACCAGACTATTGGGGGGGGGGGGGACTTTTGCCCTTTGTATAAAGTCAATTCTCGGTGGTGGTATGCTCACAAATGTGTCAGTTGTTGACCAAAAAACATTGGTATGATGGATAAGATCAAGAAAAAGTTTGAAATTTTGAAAAAAAATAAAGGGTTTGGTTTGTTATTTTACATCATAAAATCTAAAAATCGTACGATGAAATTTGTATGGTATAAGCAAAGAAAAATATAGAGAAGTTTCTCTATCGAGTGTCACTGAACTTATAAAGATTAAGAAACTTCAAAATACACGGAAGTGAACACGATCAAAGGTTGATTAGCTAATTATACTAAATACAAATTAGTTCAAAGACAAGGATTCAAACAGAGGTTTAAAAATAAGTTACTTATGATGATTAAACAATTATATGACGAACAGATATAAAGTTATATATTATAAACCCAAACGCACATATACACGTGAATTCTAAAAAAAAATTCATTCGACAAACCAAGTTTAATTAAACTGGGATTTTTTAGCTTGAATAAACGCCATGCCCACAGAAGCTCTAATGTGACATACATGTAATTTTATATTTTTGAATTTCGAATTTGAATAAGTTTTGATAATTATATGTCTGTAGTTTGTGTAGAACTGGTTGAAAGTATATAGTTAATACAATATGACATGTAGTGAAAGAAGGTTAATAGTAAATATAATTACGATAACGGCATCGTTCCAATTCCTTGTCTATAATTAGTATCTTCATTAACATTAACAGCACCAGACTAATTATATTGACGTCATCAGACAAATAATTAGGTCATTTTTAACATAAATTACTATTTTGGGACGATCTGGTCATTCAAAAAATGTGAAGAATTGGGCTAAATTTGAAAGTTTCTATATTCGTTCACTTGCTTAAGATGTTCTGTACCAGCTATACTTAAAGGGGAATGTTCAGCATTTTTGAGGATCGATAAAGGCTTTTATTTTATGTACATAGCCTTCAAATTTCAAGTTAGAGTTTGAGACATTATTACTCATTATTAGCTAAAAAGTCTAGGTTCTGAGACTAAAGGTTTTTAGTCAAACAGTTAGTGAACATATCCCTTTAAAAACATAACACCTAACCAATACTGTATACTAGTATTGGAAAACATTGACATTTGGATGGATACAAGTGGCCAAAATGTATGGTTATTATCAAACTGGTGGTCCTTGTTTAATTTTAAAGCAAATTTTACACTCGAGATCAATAGAAAGCACCAAAAAAAAACCAAATGTAAAGTCAATTTTGAATTTAACTTTCAAGAGAATTAATTTGATTTAATTCATAAAATTAATCAGTAAGGTGGAAAAATTTCGGTTACTGTAAAAATAGTTCAATTCATTACGGGAGAGCATGTACTATTATCAGAAATTTTCGTCTTCAACATAGATACAAACAATCTTAACCTGGATTTTGACCTATTTTCTTCACTGGCGTTGGAATTTTAATGATTTTCAAGTGTTTTCGTTACTTTTGATTTATCAATTCCCTTTCATTTCAAGTATCTCAGTAAATGAACTTAATCATAACATCTTTGAACATTTACTGGTGAGATAATTGACTTTTTTAATTTACACAATTTAATTAACCAGGAATTTTTTCATTTGGCATGATAATGTATGTCTTGGGTATATTTGTGAATTTGTGATATGAAAAAGACTATCAGCTGTGACTAAAATAATACACAAATAACTTTTTGGTGTGCGCAATATCAATTGAGACCATGACCAGAAGCTGACAACTTGAGGTTATGGGGAACAAGCGTTTTGTTGGAAACCAAACATGTTAACCAAATTTAGAAGTGTCGACACATGCGACAAGCATGAAAGGCAAACATTTTAGGTTGTCGGATTTCGTTTGAGTTCTTCCTTTTTTTTTTTAAAGGGTTCAGCATTTTTGATGGTCGATTTGAGTCTTGAACATATGTAAATAGCCTCCAGAAATACTAGAACTGCACACAAATCTCACAATCCTTCAATTATATCTATACCAAAGCATGTGTTTCTTTTATTTTCTGTACATGTGTCTATTTAAGGCATAGTCTTACTAAACTACGAGTCGTATTTTTGACTCCAAACGCTCATAATCATGGCTACACTGGGATTTGATGGCTTATATTTCGAGGGAGAGCTTTGAACATTATTACGGATTAGAATAGCTAAATAATTCCAGGTTCTGGGACTACAATTGTATTGGTCTTTAAGTTTTTCTTTGAGTTGGTTTGATAGAGGCAATCGTTCAGTTTTTACCTAGAATCTAGGATTGGTTTAAAAGGTTTATCAGTCAATTGGTGTTGTTCAATATCTCGGTCAGGTCTAATAGTTATAGTAACTTGTTATCTTTTACTCGAGTTTCACCATAGAAACCCTTCACAGTTATATCACAGTTATATCATTCTAGAGAGTTATTATACTTATCACATAATTACTTTTACTTCTTATAAACCTTTTAAAGTGGCACAGGCTTCATTTTCGTGGGTCGATTTTTCCAAGTCTCAGAAACGGGGACGTTTTTAGTTCAGCAATTTAGTACTGGTTATCACAACTCACCATTGAAATTTGAGCCTTCAAATCCATGTGCATCCATAATTATTAGCATTTGAAAGTTATAATGCCCTACTACACATTAGCGATACTATGCAATATATAGAAAATTCATCTATAGAAATAGAAGGAGAAATGTCTAATTTAAGATATATTTGAAGGAAATATGCAATTTTCGTACATTTCTAGTGCCTCTGAAGGATACTTAAGTATATTCAAGACCCAAATCAACCAATAAAAATGAAGACGGGTCCCCTTTAATAGAACGAATTAGGTACAAAATTACATTTGAAAATTGCACAATTTAAAGGGATTTCCTTAACTATGTATGTGTATCTGGGACACTGATAGCATCAATTTGTGCAGTTACAATTTCCATTCCGTGGAATTACAAGAACCACAGACGTTGGAATGGAAATTGGAATGGAGAAAATTGGTGCTATCAGTGTCCCATAACACAAACAAAGTTTAGAAAATCCCTTTCAGAAGTGAACAGATTAGGTTACGTGTCCGGTACGGTATGGAAATATCAAATATCAATATTCAGTAGAAAAAGAAGTGATATATGGAGTGGTCCGAATTCTACTGATTCCTGGACACGATTTACCTCTTGCCAAAAAAGGTTACTTTGAAGTCGTATTTTCGTTCCGTTTCATTTACTCAAACTATGCTTAGATCTACATTATATGGACACTGGTGAAGGTTGCAGTTAGGCTCTGCATGATTCGAGGCTTCTTTGATTGTTGACGTGCTGATTACAATTGCAAATTTCGTCAGGAGTTATCTCCCGTAATTTTTTGACCTAATTATAACAGTTAACATGATCAGAGCTAAAATCATCTTACGTTGAGTTTTCAAAAAAAATTAGTCCCAATCTGAAAATAGTTTTATGGGAATGCTCGACTATCAATAATATTATACATACACTTGTCGTCTGAATGGCTACATTTGATCATTCGATGTATATTTAGAGCTGGAAGTTTGAATTTGATACCCTAGTGTGACGGAAATCTAACTTGTTCGCATCCGATCAAAAATCAGAACGTGTTGTTAAAAATACAGCTGATTGATCAAGATCAATGTGAAGATTCTATTAAGAGCCTGAAGCTAATTATGATAAGTTTGGAATTGGTAATCAACCTTGTACAGTCATTATTAGGAAATAGATAATACTCTATGTTAAAATTGTTTCATTACAATTAGCTTAATGAATACATGTACACTGCAACGTTTCGAGGTTTAATCCATGAGAGTGAATTTACCCAAATTTCAAAACATAGTATCATATTTTCCAGTTTATTTTCGAACTATCTTAATCCGTTTGAGGAGGCTTGTCTCTTTGGTTCTTCCACATTGTGAATCTTATCATGACAATTCAGAGGGCAGTAACTGTTTTACTTCCCCCACAATGCTTCATTTGTAAACTAATGTTCCATTGCGATAGCTCATAGGACTCGTTACTACATCTAAACATACAAACTAATTTAAACATTGTCAATTTAGTGATCTCACAGGTCATAATCTAATATTTAATGTTTTAGTTGCTGCCCTCCTCCACTTTTACGAACCATTTAAGCAATTTCAATGCTTAAGAATGGCATAATGTTCTTCGTGCGCCTACGATGTCATCACAATCTCTCCCATTGGATTACAGTGGGAATAATTCCAATGCTTGCTTTGAAATTTGCAGAGATGCATTCACGATGCAGATACGCAGAACGTGCGTACTATAACGTCCCCAGAAAGCAACTGAAATATCTTCTGGGTTTAATGCCGCTGTCCTGTAGAAGAGCAGGACGTAAAACTCCATTTAATTTCTCTCTGAAGCTCTACCATTAGAATTTCTTTTCGTGCCAAAAATGATTTCCCGTGCCAAAAATGATTGGTCAAATAACGCAATGGTCGGATAGTTGAGAACATATGCAAACATCGCAGAACTGTCACGTAATATTTAGCAGCAAAATCCTCTGTTGCATATTATAATGAGACTGGTCAACTTTTTCTACAATTGTGTCGCTATACAAGGCATCACAAAACTTGTCCATGTTGCCCGTCCCAGATCGTATAAGATTCTTAATTAAGGCTTAACTGCTGCTATTCAACAGATCGTGTGTTTCATACAACTATTGTTATTTTTTATTAACCACTAAAGGAGGGCCATGACAATATATAAAGACCATGTCGCATCCGAGATCAATCACTGGATCATAAATTATCAATCGCAATATCGTCAAGCATCAATCGCTGCGTTGTTTATTCCACTGAATCTTTAGAGCGAGAATATCGAAGGCAATGACTAAGTAGAACCACGTGATAGCTGGTAGACTGGAAGTCGCTATAAATAGAGACAGACGAACAATTATTACAGATATCTGCCGAGTCAGTCTGATGTATTGGAGCAGCCGACATTCTCGAATAGCAGCCGACACACGTCAGAGAGAAGAATATACCTTTACCTTTTCTAAAATACAGTGAATATACTATAGTTTAATAGTGATTGTTAGGTTAAAAAGTTGTGGTATTCGAGAAGTTGAAATATTGAAAATCGATATTGTTATAACAGTGAAAGTGAGATATATTTACCTGGATGGTTTTAAAACATCACAATATGTCAGTCATTTATTCAACTGGAAGTTTAATAAGTTTTCACTCAACACGTTAGTTTGTGAATTTTTGATAGTTTTATTCACTAAAGGGGAACACTGGAGTCTCTTCTCCCCCGAATTAATATTGACAGTAACGGTGCCTTCCCATCGGATTATCAAATCATGACGCAGGGGACTAATCTGGCCGATGAGGCCCGAGGACCGGATCATAAACGGAAGCGTCGTCTCAGTCTGTCCTCACAAATAAGTGCTCACAGTACCGGAAGTGCAATCTCGGATAATGCCTTGACGTTACCTTTCGGTAATCAGCTGGTTATTGCCTCGGCACCAGGATCCCGAGCTTCATCTTTCAGAAATAAACCACGTCCTACATCTAACGAACTAGAAGTTATAGTGCCTGCTTATCGGAGAAACAGTGTGCCAAACTGTGGAATTAATTTATTAAGTGTTCCAAATGATGATGACGATGTTAAAGGGTCCGGAACTCGTTTACAGAGGGTCCGCTCTTTCAAAACGACGTCCAAAGGAGTTGTAAATCGTGGGGACTCTTTTAAAAAGAAAAGCTCTCGCAGTCTGAGACTTATGACAACGGGAACGGACCACAGAGACCAAACAAAGCGGACCATTTCACTGGAAAAAGATGGATCTAATCATTCTAATAGCTCGAGCGCCCCTGGGTATTATTCAGCGATTGTCCTAGGGGGTGCGGGAGTGGGCAAGTCCACCCTAGCTCGACAGTTTATGACCTCGGAGTATGTTGACAGTGACGCCAATGAAACGGGTCAAGGTAAGATACAATCTTTTTTATGGAAAGGGGAAGAAGGGTGGGGGATTCTGAATTAAATATACTCAAAGGGCTAGTCTCTGGTGAAATGTAACAGCAGGTTCTAACAATTTATAGTAATGTGTTACTAGTTTGCTTTTCAATCGCAACTTGCCAAGAACCAGAGTATGTTGCCATAATCATTATACCGAATCATACCTAAACCCTTCAAGTTCTTAACATTTAAGTTTAAAGATTCATAAAGCAGGAATAAAGCCCACGACTGTTTGATCTAACTAAGCAAATGACGAGAAAATAACAGTGCAACAACTCATCTTAGTACAGAGTATGTTGCAGGGGAGATCAAATCTAAATGTCCATCCACCCCCACCACACCGCCACAGGCATAATTCTATCATAGTCAAGTATGATATACGAACAGGAGCGCCAGAAAGATTGATAACGGTCTAAAATGCCAGTGTTAATAACTCGCCCTGGTAGTTAATTACATTTGACCAATCAGACATTTCTAATTAATATCTTGATTAATATAACGATAAGGTTTCTTGACCGCTGACGCACGTTGGACACAGACTAATTACCATGCTTACTCTTTTCGCAACACCTGATGGTACTTCTCTTTGGGGTAGTTCCATACTACTTTACAGTTATTTTTCTCGATTGTGCCATATTTAAGGTTTCTTGACCGCTGAAGCACGTTGGACACAAATTAAATACCATGCTTACTCTTTTCGCAACACCTGATAGTACTTCTCTTTGAAATAGTTCACTACTACATTTACAGTTATTGTTCTCGTTTGTGCCATATTTTTAGATGCGATTTTGATAAAAGTATTTTAATTCTTTGTAATTGTGCCAATCCACCAACGAAGTGAAAACAGATGGATGTAAAACTCATGCTATTTTCATTTTATCCGGTGAATAATTCTGGGCTAAAACCGTTTCCGAATCGTGTTTGGTTGGTAGATGACAAGTTAAGGTTCGCTTCTATCAGATGCTGATATCACAGACTAGGTAGTTGTTGGTTTATAGTTCACAAGTTAACCTTTGCTTCCAGCTAACTGATATCACAGACTAGGTAGTTGTTAGTAGATGACAAATTAAGGTTTGCTTTCAGTGGATACTGGTATCGCAAACAAAATAGTTTTTGTCGTTTGTAGCCAAAAAACCCAACCCCATATTTATGTGACGACCTATCTACCTTGACACCGCCCTATTTAAGTAGACCCTAGACACATGACGATCTTCTTGACTCGTAATCAAGTTGTTGTTCTGATCTGGGTATAAATATGGCAACCCTTAACCACCTGGTAGAACTCAATTCCCAAAACACCAGACATTGAAAGGTTAAAGTTATCAATTTACTGAGCGGGGTGATCAATCATCGTCTACGATTCTGACAAATATAAACAACCTCTTAGTAGATTCGGTCATAGATCAATAGGAGAAAGCCAAACTGATTGATTTTCTAGAATTAATGTAGGAATTGAATTACTCTCGTTCCGTCCTAGTATTTACATAAACATCCTATAAATCCACCCTGATACCCAAAATAGAACACATGACTTCAACAAGATAAAATTATTTTAGTTGAGAAATTTAGGTGTAACATTAACGTGTATGCGACAAACTCTTCTAGAAACCTGGTACTACCATTCATTTCAAACTTTTTAATTCATTGATATACCTTTTCACATGAAAGGTTCATTAGCTGTTACCAATGCAGATAAGGTTATTTTGGATTTCGGGTATAGTTTTGCAGTTAGGATCGTTAGTACAATGCTTTTTATATTTTTATAAGATGACTATTGGCAATTTTCTTGTGAAATATTAATATAAATTTTGTATAAGTAGCTGATAATGAGCACTATCACATATATATTCCTATTTAAATCTTCTTCTCTACGGAAATGATATCCATGTCTTACTGAGATTGATTTTAGACGACTATTGATAATTGTAATGTGATTAAAAGAGGTAACAAGATAACACTTACTCTGTGAAAGAAATTCCATGCAGGAAATTATGTTTAATTATAGTGATCACGGCGGCAAATTACCGGAAACACCTCTTTAAATCCAGCCTGCAATTGTCAGTTCCCTGGTATATTTTAGTCACAACGTTTAAAACCAACCTACAATGAAGACTCTTTCTTAAGTTGTTCAGTGCTTTTATATGTCGATATACTTTAAAGGGGAATGTTCAGCATTTTCGAGGGTAGATTTGAGCCTTGAAAATATGGAAATATCTCCAGAAGTACTAGAACTGCACAAAAATAACATAATCCCTTGAATTATATTCCTATGTAAACATTTATCTTTCAATTCAAGGTGTCAGGCGCAAGGCAGGGTATGCTAACTCTTCTAGACACCTGATTCGACTTTCATCATGTAATATTTACTCATTTATTGACATGCTTCCTCATATGAAAATTTCATCAGCTGCTACTAATGTTTTGCCATAGTATGTATACATATGTTTACATAGATTCAAAGATATTATGGTGTAACTTTCGGAAGGTATATCAAATTGGTAAGTGCTCTTTGGAAATGATTCAAACAGAATGTGAATACTCAACAGTGGTAAGTTTAGTATACTTCATGGTTCAAATAAGATACAATTAGATAAGTTTATTGTATCCAATTTATTCCAATACGCCCAATGAAAACAACGAATGGTAGATTTGATATGGTTCCCCTGCAGTGGTCAGTACAGTAATAGTTGAAACAAGATATGGTTCCCCTGCAATGATCAGTATACCTAAGTAGTTATGATATGATATAATGAGATAAGTTTATTGTATCCAATACGCCCAATGAAGGCATCATACAACGAATGGTAGATTTGATATGGTTCTCCTGCAGTGGTCAGTACAGTGATTGCTGAAACAAGATCTGGTTACCCTGCAGTGGTAAACAAGCACTCTATTAGCTGGTTAATAACATGATTCGCTAGTTTATGTAGATATCATTAAAACATCGCCCAGGGGGTCTATAAACACCCGATAAATACATCCTACTTACAATTAAAGCAACTATTTTTGGCTTAATTCATTATGGCTTGGTTTGTACTTGCCACGAGGAAGAGAAGAGTTGAGTCAAGTTGGTAAACAGGCAATTTTCTACTTAAATTTGATTCAGCTGACTAATAATCAGGCCCTGGAGGATCAAACAAATCAGTCTATCAATCAGTCCACCAATCTTTCTCAAATCATTTTAGTGAACAAGAGACGAAGTACAGTATTTAATTTCAAACCACACCATCTCCAGCGGATTTTGACAAATTGTGTGTGTATTATCTGTGTACTGCTCCTACTCTCGACAATTCTGAACATTCTCATTTAAACCGTTATCCTTAAATTTTAAATACTTCGTCATTGTTTTTGTTTTATGATATATTTTTGGTTTTAATACCACTTTGTGGTGTTATACTGTGATATGGTTTTTAATTTTGTTCGTTCTGTGATATTATTTTTGTTTATCTATTTAATGTTTGTTTTACTGTTTTAGTTTTGTTTTCTTGACATAATTATTTTTTATCATGTTCTGGAGCTATATAGCCCATTGGGTGCTAATGCCCCATAATACATTTCATTTTTAAACCGTTATCTTATTCCTTCGTTATTCTTGCTTATTCGATCATGGAAATTAAGATATGTATCGTACAGAGGAGTAAAATATATTGTATCTGCATATATAGTATATACATCGGAGTGAACGAACCCAGGGCGAAAGTGAAAAGAGGCGAACAAACCCGGATTCTCCCGTGTTAGTTATACAGATTGAAGGGACCGACGCTTCAATCGTCAGTAGGACTTGGATTTCTGAGCAAAGATTCATGATACTTCACAAATCTACTACTATACATTTTGTAACTGCTGATTTAGCCATGATTTTAATTGATTTTTTTATCTTTTACAAATTCAGTTGAAGGTAATGATCAGCGATGCAAGCCTTCGTAAACTTCTTCTCTTTGGGGAAGTCCACCACCACAATACAACTATGTTTCTCGATTTTGCCATTTACTTTTGGATGATATTTTTTTTTAACGAATTTTTACTCGTTAAGCTAAGATTCCATATACGCGTCATCCGTTAAAAATCGAAATGGTTGCTTTTTGACGCATGACGGAGACCATTTGACGGATACCGCTACCGCATTTATGGAATCATACCTGGAATCATACCTTCTTATACCAACCATTTCGATTTTTAACTCATGACGGGTGACGCGTATATGGAATCTTAGCTTAAGTCTGATGATGATGTAAAACTCTATTCTAATTGATCTGTGATTGACAGTGATAAGAGGGTGTGTTCCCATTACTCATAATTCCATTACTCATAATGCCAGTACTCATAAAAAGTTTTAATTTCTGAAATTAGTACATACCTATAGTATATATGGGACAGTCCAATCAATTAAATACAGATGGATTAACTTTTAATAAGCTGACTGTTTAACTCAGTATTCGTTTGATCAAACCATTTAGTTACTCAGTTTCTTTAGTTGTTACTCTGATTGTTTGATATAGTCATGGCAATTATGAGTAATGGGATGTAACCGATAAGAGTAACGTGTAAGTGGTATGGTGTAACTATAGTGGTATGGTGTAACTATAGTGATAATAACAGATAAATAGGATTAAATAATCTATATTATTACCCCCTACAGAGTCACCGTTACAATTACCAGGCGGAACCAGGCAGAGTCGGTCTATCAGTAGTGGGGGTACGCTTTAGTTTCCTTACCCTTCCAAGTGGGGAGAGAAAGAGTCCATAACATTCAACGAAGTAAGGAGAATAAAATTAGACTGATCGTGTTAAAGAGGAGGGGATTGATTTAGCCAGACTTTAATTGTCCAGAGAGTGTTGAGGTAGAACCAATACAATACAATCGTATGCTAAGCAAGTGCCATATCGAGAGGGAGTGGATGGGAGACAGACTACAAAATTAAACGTAAAATCTAAAAACAACGTAAAAAAATAGAAGGAACAATGTTTCAGTGAACATTATCAAAAGCAAAACATCCACATTACACTTGTCTCCAACTACAAATCCAGAAATTTATTGGGATAAAAATAAAAAGCAAAACAATTCCGTTAATCAAAGATCTCGTCCAAAATCATGGCAAAATCGAGAGAAATAGTTCAATAGTAGTGGACTACTCCATAGAGAGGTACCACCAGGTGTTTCGAAAAGAGTAAGCATGTTCTGCTTCGTTTAAGAACTTACAACCTCCCTAGCCAACTATTTCAATTTTTTTGTTGTCATTGAACACATTGTATTATTTAGTTCTATTAAATGTTAACAAAGAAACAGTCCAATTGCACTTAATAAATTGGCACAATTCCGTGTCCCGAATTAAATCTAATTTGGCTTAGTATTCAGTGAGCGAGCTATATCGGGGTACGATCTATCAGCTGATTAAAAATTATTAAAAGATAAGTGGGTCCCAAGTTGCCAAAATATTTCGTTATCAGATTTTTATGAGATTTACAACACCCAGAAGTCTGGAGTTTACATTAGTATCATTAAAACATTTTAATCATTATTTCTATACCGTCTATTACGAAAACCACCCCCATCATAGACAGTATATTGAATTTAATTGCTGTAATATTTTTGGTAATTCCACCTAAAACCACATGTATATGTTGATGGGAGACACTGTGATACAAGCATAGACATTTGGTTGAAACCTAGTTTAAGTGGTTTGGTACTCTCTAGAATATAACCCAAGATTTAGGTGATGTCTGGTGATTCTATAAACAGGCAATAGTACAATAGTGGACCACCCTCTAGAATGTAACATAGAGTTAGTTGATGTGTGATGTACACTAGTGGACCACCCTCTATATTATAACCACGAGTTGGGTGATGTGTGGTGTACAACAGTGGATCACACTCTGGATTACAGACAATAGTACAGGTCAGGTCATGCCTGGAAAAGTCAGTGCACCTTGGTATTCCACAACATGTATGAGAGTGACATATATTGTTCTTGTCTAGCATGTTGTCAATATGAACATAAAATATTCATAATAGATCGTATTCAAACATAACAAATTCTCATTTCGACATACAAACATACTTTATTATTTATAGAACATCATATTTCTTACATGTTATCTATGTGTATCGTGAGTACTTACAATTGTTTCTCCCAGCATCACATCAATATCTGACGTTAAATACTGTCTTTGCCAGTAAAGTGTGATCTAAAAAAGATCAGAACAATGTTGCGAGAATGATGCTCACTTTCGAGTCAGTACACCTTCTTCAGCAACAACCCTAAAAAAAATCTGCATTGCAATGTATTGAGTTAGCTTGTTTTTAAGATATACTTTAGTTTGATGATTGTAAATTCACTTTAATTGTCAAGCAATCGCTTCTACTTCAAATACCACTTGAAGTTAATCCTAGTTTAATCTTCATGTCGAGACAACAATTGATTCTCTGACAGTGAAAATAAAGTAAGAATTGTAGACGAGTTAAAGAGATTATGTAAGACTTATGTCAGTTCCACCTTGTGATAGACAGTGTGATAATAATTCTCGACTAATGAATTATTTCACACACTTCCTGGTCAGTGTCACCAGGTTTCAGAACAGATAAACCCGGAAATATCAATGCTAGGATCAGCTGGTTGATGATTAGTCTTCGTCTTTTTTTTCTTTTTTTTTAAACAATATTTGTTCAAAATTTACAAGATATGTGGTACATAAATACAATATATGGTTTCAGAAACAAGCCGAAGCTTATATTAATCCGTTACCATTCAATTATAGATATAAATTATACAAATATAAATTCGTCTTCGTCTTAATCACCTAATACAGCTCCCCATTATGAAATATTTACTCATTTATTGATATTGATAAACTTCCTCATTTGAATTGTTCATTAGGTACTGCCAAGGTATTGCCATTGTGTTTGCACAGATTCTAAGGTTTATGCATCAAATTCGCACATGCATTCCTAAATTTGCCAAACCAGTCACACAATGATAAAATGTGTTGTAGAGAATAAAGACCCGTGTCCACATAAGCGTAATACGCGTCGTGAAAACGCAAAGAAACCCTATAGAACAATTCAATAGTCAATTGTCCACATCGGAAAAAAATACGCCCCGCTTTGGAGGAGGATTTCGACAAAAAATATTTTGAACGTCCATGAATTAGAATGTTCTGTCATAGTTATTGTTTAACCTCTCCATTGAAAAGTGGGTCATTATTTTTCCGATGATATATAGAAACTAGTTATTATTAGATCGCTTGACTCTGACTGTAACCGGAAACTTTATAATATTATTAAATATAAATAGTCTTATTATATCGGGTTAATAATAGGTTGTCATTGAAGAATATTGATCATCACTTGAGTTTATAATAAATAATAATATCATCATTTATATATTGTTTTTACTCTTTTACTTTATTGTCTAGTTTCCAGTTGACCTAATACACGTGACCAGATAATCTTACCGGAACTGAATTCATCAGTCAACCATATTTTATATTGTTTTTACCATTATTTTTACTTCCAGTTGACTTAATCTTTGTGACCGATAATGTAATCTGACCGGAACTGAATTCATCAGTCAACCATATTTTATATTGCCTTTACCTTTATTTTTACTTCCAGTTGACTTAATCTTTGTGACCGATAATGTAATCTGACCGGAACTGAATTCATCATTCAACCATATTTTATATTGCTTTTACCTTTATTTTTACTTTATTGTCTAGTTTCCAGTTGACATAATCTTTGTGACCGATAATGTAATCTGACCGGAACTGAATTCATCAGTCAACCATATTTTATATTGCTTTTACCTTTATTTTTACTTCCAGTTGACTTTGTGACCGATAATGTTATCTGACCGGAACTGAATTCATCAGTCAACCATATTGTATATTGCCTTTACCTTTATTTTTACTTCCAGTTGACTTAATCTTTGTGACCGATAATGTAATCTGACCGGAACTGAATTCATCATTCAACCATATTTTATATTGCTTTTACCTTTATTTTTACTTTATTGTCTAGTTTCCAGTTGACTAAATCTTTGTGACCGATAATGTTATCTGACCGGAACTGAATTCACTAGTCAACCATAGTTTATATTGCTTTTACCTTTATTTTTACTTTATTGTCTAGTTTCCAGTTGACTTAATCTTTGTGACCGATAATGTTATCTGACCGGAACTGAATTCATCAGTCAACCATATTTTATATTGCTTTTACCTTTATTTTTACTTTATTGTCTAGTTTCCAGTTGACATAATCTTTGTGACCAATAATGTTATCTGACCGGAACTGAATTCATCAGTCAACCATATTTTATATTGTTTTTACCTTTATTTTTACTTTATTGTCTAGTTTCCAGTTGACCAAATCTTTGTGACCGATAATGTTATCTGACCGGAACTGAATTCACTAGTCAACCATATTGTATATTATATAGACACAGCTTTATGGAACAGCAATCAATGGTTAAAGTTTTATGCAACGTTTCGACGTGCTTTCCCGTAGGTTGTCCTCATGTTGCATAAAACATAAACCATTGATTGTTGTTCCATAAAGCTGTGTCTATATATTGTGCTTACAATTGCTAAATGCAATTTATCGTTTAACGCTACTCGCAGGTCCCTTCATCGTTGACTTTATTCTTTTCTAATTGTTTGAGTTTTGTTTTTAATGTAAATGTTGTCATCTTGACGTTTGTATCTCTGACCTTTCCTACACCAACTCATTTCGTTTTGTCCGTTCTGAATGATCTGATCGCTTTCAGACCCTTTTCATGGCCACATCATTAATATTGGCTAATTGTAGATTTGGACTGATAGCGTTTGGGACAGATACTTATTCATTTGTCTCAGAGTTATAACTTTGACTTCTGTCGCGTTTCGTCTTTGTTCGATGTTACCTATATTTTTAAACTAACAAGATTAGTTAGAACATTCACATTCCTTTGGATTATTATTTTTTATGTATTTGACTATGCACAACTTTTCTGAAATTTCCTGATACCCAAAGCCGACATGAATCTATGAAAACTTCTTGATTGTTGTGCAACATCAATTGTTGAACGAATAACGCAGACACAACTTCCCAGCGTTTTTATTTCCACTGTATTATCAATAAATAGAAGCAGTTTATCAATATATACTTTAGGCTAAAACAAGAATACCCAGAGATCTTGACATTTCAACACTGCACCAAAACAACTTGAAGAGCATGTAAACTTAGAAACGTATTGACGCATATCTTTTCATATTATCGATTTTTATAAAGTGAGAAAAAGTTTGAATATATTTTTAGAAATCTAAATATTGATTAACGTTATTGAAAGTCTTGTTTGTGATGTAAAAACGACAGCTTGAGTATTTTGAGATACTCGACAACAGCGTGAAGTACCCTGAGAACTTTTCGTCGAGCCAGGAGTCAATACAACATTGTTTGTTGAGTATTTTGAACATGGTTTAAAATCAATTCAAATTGATGTTTGTTTCCTTTTCTGTAATCAAAAGATTTTTTTCGTCTTGTTTTCATGTAACTCTCTAATATTAACTCTTGTTTTGAAATAAAAAATGATTGTGAAGTACAACAATCGATATGCTCTGACGACAGTACAAATCGAACTCAATTGGTTTTTAACTTGTTGTGCAACATCAGCTTTTTTTTTATTTTACTACATTGATCTGAAGTGTTTGTTTGTTTTTCATAATTGACTATAAACAGACTGACAAGGATAACAACTAAGGTTCCAGATGATCTTCTCTATCAGCAGGTCCTTGTCCAAACCTGTTGTCACTAACCTATGAAGACACCAATAAAAACTGATCCATTCGGACTGAACATAACTCTTTCCGGATTCGGCTTGGATTGTCTTAACGTGGCTAATTATTTTCCAACTGTATTCATAAAAAAGGAAGGTCGACTGAAATAACGAGGAAATATGAATATCCTAATGCATTTTACTTTTACACGCAAACATATACTGAAATCCACAGCAGCTACCGTTTGCTTGATCTAATCATGCAAATAACGTTATGCCACAATTCCGACGCTCTTGTCAACATAATTGTAAATGTGCACACTTGTGGAAGTTTCTAGGTTAGTTAATTCGAAATACTTTAAGGCTATCACAAGGACACAAAAGAGTACGCCGAGTTAAGTGCCGACCAGCAATTGTCCCGAGACAATGCACATTTTGAAAGGTTTTTTTTTGCCTCTGAATAATATAAGTTTGATTCATTTTAAAAGCATGTTGAACGTTGTTATCGAGACCACATCTGGGCCGATATAAAATAATATATATAATCTAATAAAGTAGGTTATTATTGTATTTTCTATGATTTAAAGCTAGATATTGTATATTCATTACATTTTGTATTTTATTGACGTCAATAACGCCTTGTACACCTGGTGTTGACTATGGTTTTGCAAAAAATGAAAGTAGAGTGGGAGAGAGTTAAGGCATGTGCTTTTTCTTTGCAAAAGAAATGTTGAACCTTATTTAACCTAAAAATCAATGTGATAATGTAATTGCCACAATTAAACTAACATATTATAAAAATAGCGATGATTGTGTAACAGCTGTAGAAGTTGTCTAGTCAACCCAGTATGTAAATGATATAAGGTCCTATTCTACTTAATATATCTCCATTTCAACATGCCGACCCAAACTGTCATTCATAGTGCCTGTCTAAGAAGCAATTGCTGGTGACGAGCCTGAGTGATGAATAATATAACCTTCTGTAGCTACTTTAACTGTAACATGTTTCAATCCTTATCCATTTCCAAACTGTCATTCATGGTGTCTGCCTAAGAATCACTTGCTAGTGACGGCCCTGAGTGATGGATATCAATACTTACTGTAGCTACTTTAACTGTAACATGTTTCAATCGATGAGTAAAAAATATGTTTATGTGAAGTTGAAAACAATCTAGTAGGTATATTTATACGAGATCGATATGATAGAGACTAAAATAGAAGTTAATAGCTAGTCTGTGGTATATTTATGGTTATTATTTTATATATTATTCTATCACAATCTGCTCATTACAACATTAGAAAAACACTGATATATCAGCCACATGTTATGAACAAGTGAAAGAGAGTAAAAAATAATATTACATGTCATTATTTCACAATCTGCTCAATACAAAAACACGGATTTTTATATAAGCCACATGCTCTAATAAAGTGGAAAAAAAAAGTGTGATTTGAATTCGATTACTATTACTATTATTATAATAAATTGAGAATTTGAAAAAGTTGCTGTCGGCCAAATTGTGATCAGAACGAACGCTGTTTGACATAAATTTGTATCACAGCAATATGAGCATATTCTGACATAGCTATACGTTTCGCTTAATTTCTACAGAACTTTTAAACATAGCATAGAAACGCATCCGTTATTTCTCTCTGGTAAAATGATAAATTGTACAAGCTGCTGGATCATCAAACGATACATGCCGATCATACACAGGTATTCTACTAATAACAGATACAGAAACCAGAAAAACCT
Organism: Lottia scabra; assembly: GCA_029955415.1. Lineage (NCBI taxonomy): Eukaryota > Metazoa > Mollusca > Gastropoda > Lottiidae > Lottia > Lottia scabra. The sequence goes on from JARJEI010000001.1 coordinate 48,221,190, forward strand.
CGTCTGATTGAAACCATAACACTCATTAAGTCTCCAGTAAACAAATAGTAATGAAATATAAACATGTTAAAGAGGAAAGATGGTGGAAAGTCAGAAGAAAACCTTGACAGTAGTTTACATAGTGTTTTAGTTTCTGACAGAAGTTTACAGAGAGTTCTGTTTTCTTACACAGAGAGTTCTGTTTTCTTACAGAAGTTTACACTGATTTCTGACAATCGTTTATATAATAGTCTTGATTTTCAACAAAAGTTTACATAAGAATAGTTTATTTGAAAATAATTTACATCTACTCAAACAAACTTACTAGTAACATAAAATTTACTTGAACATGACTTATTTTATAATGTATATAAGATTACCAGTCATTTCGGAGACACGTTTCTGTTGGTCAAGTTGGCGACAAAAAAAGTTGTTTTCCTACAATAATATATATTTTAGTCTGAGTTCTGACAATAGTTTACTAAGAATAGTTTATTTATAAAAATGTACTTAAACATGACTTATTTAGCACGAATACCGAATAGGCTTGATTTTAGAGCAGTGGTTCCTAACCCGGGGGCCATAGGGTGTTGGTCAAGGGGGCCATGGGCCATTAGGATGTATATCGTTTTGTTCTCTAGCCCAAATTATTAACAATATTTTGCTGAATAAGGGTTGAAGTTGCTTTTGGTCAAATGCATCTGACCTCCTGATGATAAGGAGGCACAAGACAACAACCCGTGCGCTATATTCCCTTTTTGCCCTACTTTGGAATAAAACAGGGGGCCATGGCTCTGGAAGCTTCGTGAATTTGAGCCACAGCTTGAAAAAAGGTTGGGAACCACTGTTTTAGAGGGTAGTAAACATATACATTCTATTAAAACTACGTCAACAAGAATTGAAGTTTCTCTCTGTGATACTGTCATGTTGTATACATGATGCCTTTACTCGGAAAACTCGTAGAAACAATCGTCATCGTAAATCAGCTGATCAACAACTAGGAGCATGTCATAAACTCTAAAAGCACCACAACAGAGCTGGTCCTTGAATTAAAAAGAAGAGACTGAATCTGCGATCAACATCTATTTTTTAAATTAAGATTTAAATCACTTTACAATTGGAGTTGTTAATTGAGAGTTTAGAAAGTTTAAATAATAAACACAGCTTAATGATCCGCTTTTCTACATCTAATTGAGCAAATGACATGCAGTGTGTAATACCGAAACTGTTATCAGGAAAACGTCATGTATGCTTCTCCCTTATTAAGATTTTCTTTCGGGGAATATATTTCGTTCAAAGCATGTGAAAAAAAAGTAGCCCAGCAAAACTTTATTCAGAAGAGAAATTCGGTTTCATGACCTACTTTTCTGCAACAGATTGGTGTAATGGCAAGAAACAAAATCATATACGACACCAGGAAAACTGTGCCACTTACTCCCTTTTTAGATTTTTCAGCTTTTGAGGATGATGTTAAGTAGAAAACGAGTCATGTTACGGTATATTTCGACCAGACCAGGCTCCAATTAATAAAATATTAAAACTGAAACACGTCAGAAGGTAAATTGTTATCTAGAGAGTGAAGTTAATGGTAAAGTTATCAGACTATTTGTCGATCTTCTTACCTCACTGAACAGTTGGTGGTCCTTTTTACCTAGTAACTGTCTAGCTATAAACTAACTAGTATACTGGGAAACTAACTAGTATACTGGGTGTGTTATAACTACCTTATTATTCAACTTATTTTACGTTCATTAAATTATTTTTAACCATTTATTAATTATTTTTCACACTTTTGACTCATCGTCCTCCTGTCTAGAAGTTTTGATGAGACTATACATTGAAAGAGCCAATGTTTATGTCATTGCCCACTACATGGTTATGCCCGGCTTATGCTAATTATTCATATCATTTTAAACATTTATTATTTATTTTCACACTTACGACTCAATGCCTGGTATCTTCGTCTCCCATCTAGTTGTGTGGATGAAACTATTAACTTTAAAGATTTTAAGTTTAAAATTGAACAATAGTAGTTCTCTCATTGCATGCTGCAAGGTTATACCAGTCTTCTTTCTTCACCCAAGCAAACTGTTCCTTAAATTAAATTGTGTTAAACTTCTACGGTCAAGTTTGTTTATATTGTTATTTGTATTTCGTGATTGTTATTCAGACGATGAATACTGATGGAAACTCAAGGGATTTCCTTGTAGCTATGTTGTGTATGATCCAGTTTCTTTAATAAATTAAAAAGGGAAATCGTTTTACTGTAGATGAATCAATTTTACGTTATTGGTTGAAGCTACCCGACTCGACCAACTAAATTCTAAAAAAATAATTGCAAATTTTTGAAACAGTTGAGTTTGAAACGAAGTAAATCACGACCTTGTAGCTATGGGCCGCGATGGCTCAGTGAGTTAGACGCTTGCTCGATGTCCTGGGGTGGGGGTCCAGGGTCAATACTGGCAGAGATCATTGGCTGGAGCTTTCCTGTCTGGACCAGTCTGTGAGCACAGCCAGGTACGTCTGAGAAGGTTGTTGCATTTTTGAAAGATGCAAATCTCTATTTTAAATTTTAAATACTTTGTCATAGTTTTTGTTTTATGATATATTTTTTGGTTTTAATACCACTTTGTGGTGTTATACTGTGATATAGTTTTTAATTTTGTTCGTTCTGTGATATTATTTTTGTTTATCTATTTTATGTTTGTTTTGCTGTTTTAGTTTTGTTTTCATGACATGTTTGTTTTTATCGTGCTGATGCTCCTTAATACATTTTATTTCATTTTCCTTTCTGGGCTTAATTGGTTAAAATGTATGAGATAATTTGTCCTCTTAATGAAACAGTTAGGTCTGAAACCCAGTAAATCTCGACCTTCCAGGTCCTGGGGGAGATATCATCAACACGAAGCCAACTAACATCGCCACAGTGGTGTCTGTAGATTCTAACCATACAGGATTCTATGTAATTAAGTAGAAGCCCATGAAATGCTTGAATTACAAACCATCGTGAATCACGTGAAACTATCACTGTTTAAACCAGAGAAGGAATAAATGACGTTATATAATGCTGGAATAACTCACTTCTATGGTTCATCGCGTATATAATACAGACATAAAGTAGAAATGAAATGAAGGAACACAAGCACCAAACGGGCTATAAGACAAAGAGTAGAAAACTTTCTTCAGTTATTTAACGATGTTAGTTATCACAGTGAATATATATAAAGGTTTCGAGTCGAATTTAGTGCGTGGGTATAGCATAAGACTGGTTTATATGGTTTCACGCAAACATCAACCGACAAGGAGGGAAAGGAGGGGCTGAGGAATGTTATCATTGGGGGGGGGGGGGGGGTCGCCAGGTTTATGTCTCGTACTGAGAGTTGAGTATGTAAATCTGGGGGAGCTTGGCGATGTTTAATTCTAAAATTGAACTAGTGGCAATAAATCTTGACTAAATTTGAGTAATTATTGAATGCAGTTCTTGGCTTCACACGAAACATCAACAAACAGGGAGTGGGACAATGTAATCGTATGGACGAGACCTTCACGATGTTTAATTCTCGTATTGAGAATAAACCGAACTAATAGTGGAAAGAAATCTTGACCAATATTGAATGATTATTGAATATTTGGTCTATAAATATTGTCAGTCTGACGGTTAAAGTGAAATCCGCTTACTTTTAATTTCCCCTTACAGACAAACCGATAAAACAACACCATTGTAAAGGTCAACCATTTCTTATCTTATTTTAAAAGAAAATCGAAATAAATTGGACATCAAGTTTAGCGCCTACTTACCTAGTTAATAAAAGAAATGATAAGTAATCGGGTAATAGTGAACTAGAATCCGTAGAAGAATGATAAATTGCTTTGTTTTGACTGGAAGTAAAGATCGTCAACTTTAAGACGATAAAAGCTAATTGACCTTCAAGAGCTCAGACTATTCTTATTTAATCTGTTAACTCCAATGTTTTTTATATGGTGTGGTAGGTGTGGTAGATTTATTTCAATGTTTATAAAGTATGATATATTAATCTTCTATTAAAATTGAAATGTAATATTACTTAACAATATCGATTGGTGGATGAATTGAATCAAACCTTCACACTTAAAGAAGTGATTAATGATTCAGTTACTTGTCAAATAGGTCAGATCAAAACAATTTTTCATAAAATAGATTCAACCAACAAAAGTTGAAACGGGACTAATAATACTATAAAACTAAGTGGGTCGGGGGATTGACGGTAAAAGCATCAACTTGGGATGTTTCATTTGAATAAGGTACCCAAGCGATTGATACTAAATTTGGCGGGTAGCCTTAATGGACATAACACCATATTTGAGTCTAAATTGGAATGCACCTATTGACAAGAACAGCGATACTCACTTATTTACCAACTTTAGTTCAATCCTCCTGGATGCTTTAGATCAACACCCAACCTTTCACTGACCAGCATCACTGACCGCAGGCAACTTGATTTTAAAAAGAAACCTATGGTGAAATTGATTTAGGGCTATGTTACTCTTTTGGTGGTACTTCTCTTTGAAGTAGTCCACTACTATATGACTATTGCTCTCGATTTTGGATAGGATTTTGATTAACGGAATTGTTTTGCTAGTTATTATTTAGAAATAATCTGACGAAAACCCCACAATATAGTCTGAGAGGTTGATAGCAGTGTAGAATGTATACTAGTGAAGTATTATTAATGTTATAAATATATGTATATTAATCACCAGAACACTCAATAACAGAGTGTCAAATTGCCACATTAACAGAATTCCATGCCATTATTTTACCTGTCAGGGAAAGGCCGAGTCACTAGCAGATCAACAGTACAAGTTGCAAGGTGTATGCAGGTTAACGCCCGCCACTGCCCTTTTTGTGTCTACCAAGCACTCTCATGATGTCAACTCCATTGTCTATGGCTGTCTTGAATGTGTCTTTACTTTGCTGGATTAATAAAACCCAAGAAAAACGATCCCAAACGAAACTCAAAATCCATGTAAACACATTGGCAATACATTGGTAGCAGCTAGTGAACTTTTCATTTGAGGAAATGGAAGAATAACCATATTCTGCAACGCTACACCTACCATTTTTACCAAAATTTGCTTTTTACCAGAGACAGTGTTGGTCATAACAACCTTTAATTAAATTGACTTGACTGATGAGTGCCAGGTAGATCTGTTATAAACAAACCATAGAGACAATTCCTGGAGAAATTACACTTGATTCGTTGCCTACTTTATTTTATTTATTGTAATAGGCCTGTCAGACAGAATGCACCATTAGTTCTATTTATAGTAACACATTAGTCAGAATTTCAGCATTCTAATTACTAGTTGGAATCACACGTAAAAATCTTTTTTATCTTGCCGACATTTTATTCTTATCTTCAAGAAAAGTTGTTTTTTATCTTGAAAACGTGTTTTATGTGGTGAATTGATTATTTAAGAATGCAAGTTATTTTGAAATTGTTTAAGATAAAATAAAGATTGTTTTATAGCCCGTATGGTAAAATAAATAGATTAAAAATACATTTTGTACAGTGTATATAAAAGCCTAGAGCTGTCGTTTTTAAATCGTTTTCTAACCAACTTCCGGTATGTGATTACCACTTCCGGCGCTGCAGTTCGTTATCACAGCTTGCTTCATGGCACATTCAATTTATCATAGGTACACAATTTTTGTATTTATAGCACAATAAGAATAAATAGTGCAACAAACATAAACAGAAACTTGAAACCTGAATGTGTTTCTAAGATTTATACGCTTCTAGTGTTCATACAGATCAGGGGCAGGAAATGAATAGTAAAAAATTATGTTGCTTGTAAATGTCTTATATAATATGCTTATCAGATACATACAGAATTCGAATTTTTTCACTAAATAATTACCAATTTCAATGTCTGCAGCTTTGTTGATATCTACGATAAACAATTTACATTGTTACATTATTTCATATGATTGTGTTAAAGGGCCATTCTGCTTTTTTCAAAAAAGTTTCCAATATCAAAAAAATCGCAAATGTTACCTGAGAGTATTTTTAAAGTATGTTTATTGTATCTCTATATCGTTTTGATCAAACTGAATTTGGTTTTAAAGGCTTATTTACAAACAGGGAGTAATTATTGTTAATTAAGCAATTTGACCTAGTTTTGGTGTTTGCCCTTTAAATGGCTCAATATTTCTGGCTGAAACCTTTTAAATACACAAGAGGAACTTTTCTCTACAATTAGGCGTTTATTTTACTCAAATCCGTTCAGTAGTTTCCTATCAGCGTCCAAAAAACATAACACACTTAAAAACCTTACGTAAGGTTTTTAAATACTTCAGCATGTTTATAGCGTTTAAAAATTAACGGCTGGATTTTTTTCGTTTAAACTTTCAGATACATTAAAGGGCACATAGTGACAGATTTTGGTGTAAAGTTTTCAAATATTTGAGCAAAAAAAATTTTTGACCTAAAAAAAATTCAGACTGTCCCTTTAAGGAATTTGTCTGTTTCAATTAATTATATCAGTTCAGATTACTCCATAGGTAAGTTTTGCACACTATCTTCAAGTGAAAATCAACGCAAAATGACGCTAGCGTGCTAAATTACCTCGTATGGTATATGGGAAATCGCCATTGAATAGTTCAGCCAATCAAAATCATTCTTCAGAGAGTGTCGTCTTCTTTTGCGGTAAAAACAGCCAATCAAAAGCAACATTTGAACAAAAGTTGTCTTCCCTTGCCCATTTACTGGGCAAGATGGCGGCCTTTTATGACCGAGTCATGATATATTCGAACATTGACATTTTTTGCTCTATAAAAAAGAAACCTGAGTGATGTCAAAAATAAATTGTTATTTCACACCCTCTCTTGCTATGATCGATCATGTTTTTTCTGACTATCTCAGTCGTTATCTCCTGGTTGCAGCTGTGGTAATTGTTCACTTGAGAGATTTCTACTCAGTGATAATAATTGTTTGATGTTTAATATCTCAACTTCAAGTAAGCTACGTTTGAATACTGAGGAGAGATCATATTCTATAATAAAATCCGTACAAGCAAACAATTCTGTAAATCAAAAATCTCGTCCAGAGCATGACGAAACCGAGTGCAATAATTATATAGTAAAGGACTTCCCATACGAGAAGTACTATATTATTTCTTCCATATCCATTTCTTTACCATTGACGAGTAATGACAAGTGGGAACTAGGTTGAAATATCTGAATAAAATGTCTCACCATATACCAGACTGAACCCTTATTAAGATTTTCTTTCGGGGAATATATTTCGTTCAAAGCATGTGAAAAAAAAGTAGCCCAGCAAAACTTTATTCAGAAGAGAAATTCGGTTTCATGACCTACTTTTCTGCACCAAATTGGTGTAATGACAGGGAACAAAATTATGTACGACACCAAGAGAACGACAATCGCCTACTCCTTTTTAGATTTTTCAGCTTTCGAGGACGATGTTAAGTAGAAAACGAGTCATGTTAAGGTAAATTTCGACCAGACCAGGCTCCAATTAATAAAATATTAAAACTGAAACACGTCAGAAGGTAATTTGTTATCTAGAGAGTGAAGTTAATGGTAAAGTTATCAGACTATTTGTCGATCTTCTTACCTAACTGAACAGTTGGTGGTCCTTTTTACCTAGAAACTGTCTAGCTATGAACTAACTGGTTACTGGGTGTGTTATAACCACCTTATTATTCAACTTATTTTACCTTCATTAAATTATTTTTAACCATTTATTAATTATTTTTCACACTTTTGACTCATTGACCTGTAAATGAAATAGTCTGAGTCTGAAACCCAGTAAATCTCGACCTTCCAGGTCCTGGGGGAGATATCATCAACACGAAGCCAACTAACATCGCCACAGTGGTGTCTGTAGATTCTAACCATACAGGATTCTATGTAATTAAGTAGAAACCCATGAAACACTTGAATTACAAACCATCGTGAATCACGTGAAACTATCACTGTTTAAACCAGAGATGGCATACATGACGTTATATAATGCTGGAATAACTCACTTCTATGGTTCATCGCGTATATAATACAGACATAAAGTAGAAATGAAATGAAGGAACACAAGCACCAAACGGGCTATAAGACAAAGAGTAGAAAACTTTCTTCAGTTATTGAACGATGCACGTTATTATATACAATTAGGTTTCGAGTTGAATTTTTTTGCGCGTGGGTATAGCATAAGACTGGTTTATATGACTTATGCATTGCTATTGGTTTCACGCAAACATCAACCGACAAGGAGGGAAAGGAGGGGTTGAGGAATGTTATCATTGGGGGGGGGGGGGGGTCGCCATGTTTATGTCTCGTACTGAGAGTTGAGTATGTAAATCTGGGGGAGCTTGGCGATGTTTAATTCTAAAATTGAACTAGTGGCAAAAAATCTTGACTAAATTTGAGTATTATTGAATGCAGTTCTTGGCTTCACGCGAAACATCAACAAATGGGGAGTGGGACAATGTAATCCGTATGGAGACCTTCACGATGTTTCTCAAATTGAGAATAAATAAAACCAGAAGAAAGAATTATTCACCAATATTGAGTGTTTATTGAATATTTGGTCTATAAATATTGTCAGTCTGACGGTTTAAGTGAAATCCGCTTACTTTTAATTTCCCCTTACAGACAAACCAATAAAACAACACCATTGTAAAGGTCAACTATTTCTTATCTTATTTTAAAAGAAAATCGAAATAAATTGGACATGTCTGTCAAGTTTAGCGCCTACTTACCTAGTTAATAAAAGAAATGATAAGTGATCGGGTAATAGTGAACTAGAATCCGTAGAAGAATGATAAATTGCTTTGTTTTGACTGGAAGTAAAGATCGTTAACTTTAAGACGATAAAAGCTAATTGACCTTCGAGAGCTCAGACTATTCTTATTTAATCTGTTAACTCCAATGTTTTTTATATGGTGTGGTAGATGTATTTCAATGTTTATAAAGTATGGTATATTAATCTTCTATTAAAATTGAAATGTAATATTACTTAACAATATCGATTGGTGGATGAATTGAATCAAACCTTCACACTTAAAGAAGTGATTAATGATTCAGTTACTTGTCAAATAGGTCAGATCAAAACAATTTTTCATGAAATTAGAATAAGATTCTATGAACAAAAGTTGAAACAGGGCTAATACCAATAAGGGGGATCAGGGGATTGACGGTAAAAGCATCAACTTGGGATGTTTCATTTGGAAAAGGTACCCAAGTGCTACCCAAATTTGGCGGGTAACCTTATTGAACATAACACCATCCGGGTCTTAATTGGAATGCATCTGTCTAGTTTTAGCAAGAACAGCGATCCTAGCTTATTTTCCAACTTGTCGAACGCAATGAAATTAAGAACAACGCTTACTTGTTTATAGTATTATTAAATGCATCAACAGTCTTAAATGGATTTATGTACACATAATGTATATATTTTAGTTTTATTTATTTAATTATTTTAAACGACATATGTATACATGATTAATTATGGTTGTATTATTTTTGGCAAAAGCAATTGAATTGCTAAGCCTTGAAGAATTTGTATGTAATCTGACGAAACTGTCCTTATTGAATACGACAAACCACTCCCCCCCCCCCAATATAGTCTGAGAGGTTGATAGCAGTGTAGAATGTATACTAGTGAAGTATTATTAATGTTATAAATATATGTATATTAATCACCTGAACACTCAATAACAGAATGTCAAACTGCCACATTAACAGAATTCCATGCCATTATTTTACCTGTCAGGGAAAGGCTGAGTCACTTGCAGATCAACAGTACAAGTTGCAAGGTGTATGCAGGTTAACGCCCGCCACTGCCCTTTTTGTGTCTACCAAGCACTCTCATGATGTTAACTCCATTGTCTATGGCTGTCTTGAATGTGTCTTTACTTTGCTGGATTAATAAAACCCAAGAAAAACGATCCCAAACGAAACTCAAAATCCATGTAAACACATTGGCAATACATTGGTAGCAGCTAGTGAACTTTTCATTTGAGGAAATGGAAGAATAACCATATTCTGCAACGCTACACCTACCATTTTTACCAAAATTTGCTTTTTACCAGAGACAGTGTTGGTCATAACAACCTTTAATTAAATTGACTTGACTGATGAGTGCCAGGTAGATCTGTTATAAACAAACCATAGAGACAATTCCTGGAGAAATTACACTTGATTCGTTGCCTACTTTATTTTATTTATTGTAATAGGCCTGTCAGACAGAATGCACCATTAGTTCTATTTATAGTAACACATTAGTCAGAATTTCAGCATTCTAATTACTAGTTGGAATCACACGTAAAAATCTTTTTTATCTTGCCGACATTTTATTCTTATCTTCAAGAAAAGTTGTTTTTTATCTTGAAAACGTGTTTTATGTGGTGAATTGATTATTTAAGAATGCAAGTTATTTTAAAATTGTTTAAGATAAAATAAAGATTGTTTTATAGCCCGTATGGTAAAATAAATAGATTAAAAATACATTTTGTACAGTGTATATAAAAGCCTAGAGCTGTCGTTTTTAAATCGTTTTCTAACCAACTTCCGGTATGTGATTACCACTTCCGGCGCTGCAGTTCGTTATCACAGCTTGCTTCATGGCACATTCAATTTATCATAGGTACACAGGTTTTGTATTTATAGCACAATAAGAATAAATAATGCAACAAACAAAACCCCGAAACCTGAATGTGTTTCTCGGGTGTATACTATGTACCCTCTCGTTCTACATGCTTTTTAAAACTTGCCTATTGTATACATAGGTGATGGTTTTTCCCATTTGTAATAAATTCCGAACGATGTGCAAGTATGTAAGGTAGAGCGAATGTTACCACACCGCCATTTTGTACGAATATTTATAGCACGGTACTGTAGATCAGGGGCAAGAAATGAACGGTGCAAAATTATGTTGCTTGTAAATGTCTTATAAATATAATATGCTTATCAGATACATACAGAATTCGAATTTTTTCACTAAATAATTACCAATTTCAATGTCTCCAGCTTTGTTGATATGTACGATAAACAATTTACATTGTTACATTATTTCATATGATTGTGTTAAGGAATTTGTCTGTTTCAATTAATTATATCAGTTCAGATTACTCCATAGGTAAGTTTTGCACACTATCTTCAAGTGAAAATCAACGCAAAATGACGCTATCGTGCTAAATTACCTGGTATATGGGAAATGGCCATTGAATAGTTCAGCTAATCAAAATCATTCTTCTTCTTTTGCGGTAAAAACAGCAAATTAAAAACGACCTTTGAACAAAAGTTGTCTTCCCTTGCCCATTTACCGGGCAAGATGGCCGCCTTTTATGACCGAGTCATGATATAATCTCGAACATTGACATTTTTTGCTATATAAAAAAGAAACCTGAGTGATGTCAAAAATAAATTGTTATTTCACACCCTCTCTTGCTATGATCGATCATCTTTCTTCTGACTATCTCAGTCGTTATCTCCTGGATGCAGCTGTGGTAATTGTTCACTTGAGAGATTTCTACTTAGTGATAATAATTGTTTGATGTTTAATATCTCAACTTCAAGATAAGTTACGTTTGAATACTGAGGAGAGATCATATTCTATAATAAAATCCGTACAAGCAAACAATTCTGTAAATCAAAAATCTCGTCCAGAGCATGACGAAACCGAGTGCAATAATTATATAGTAGTGGACTTCCCATACGAGAAGTACCATATTATTTCTTCCATATCCATTTCTTTACCATTGACGAGTACTGACAAGTGGGAACTAGGTTGAAATATCCAAATAAAATGTCTCGCCATATACCAGATTGAACCAAGAGGTGAACGAGAAACCCAGTAACCTCCGGCCTGAGCAGCAATTGAAGAAGAGATAAGCCTACGATTAATGATAAATACTAGAGAAAGATCAGCAAGTCTGACCGTGATGAATGATAATATGAAACCCGGAATAAAAGTGAGAAATAAATTATTGTAATATTGAGACAAGATAATCTGGGCTATAATAAATGATTATACGATGTCTGACGTTTAGAACTCGTTATTCAATATCTATTAATATTACAAAACATTTTGTCTGGTGTCGCAATATTATTGATATCCAACAACACTGGGTCGCTCTGGGCTGTGGTTTCAACTGAAAACAGTATATATTAGTCAGACATAAATTGATCTGGTTGCACCTCATGATATTGGCGTACATTGTAGTGGTGGGTTTCAGAGAGTCCACATTGCTTATAATGTTTGTCTAGGTTTGTCAACTCAGCAACTCTATCAAAGAGAGCCTACGTGAGAGTCCAAGTACAGAATGACATAGTTCCTTTGTTTTATTTGTTACAATATTACTTATTTTGTGTATATCGTGATATCACCAAAGAGAAGATGTGTTAACAAAATACAATAAGACTGAAGCACCGGGTGGTGAAGATATATAGACATTAATGGTATAAGTTATGGTAGATGTTTGATGTGTTATAACTATTTTAGAATATTCTGTACGTCAGAGAGACAGTATGAGGTTACAATATAACTGTTACATTATGTTTTAATATTTCTCACTGCTACCATCATAGTTAATATCTATTAAAACTAACAATAAACATAGGTTCCTATTAAGGCAACGACTGTATGATACGGCATCATTCAACATCTGATTTGGGTTTTTAAATGAACTGATGTGGTATTTTAAAATATATCTTCCTCTGGACAAATAATAATAAAGCACAAGCACTAATGATCTTATCCTGAGGAATCTTAGTAAATATATCAATAAATGAGAAAATATTTCTTAATGGAAAGTGGTATCATGTGTCTAGAAACATACCCTGCCTTGAGCGACTGCTTCATAATAATCTTATATATTTATAAAAACTTTGTCAAAATTTGTAATAACTGTAATAATAAGGTCAATACTACGAAAGAAAACTCTGGCAAATGTATACAATATGTCCATGTAAAAATAACAAAAATTATAACAAGTGCAAAAGTGTTTTTGGTTTTGCTTATACTGTCAGAAAAAAAACAATCATCAAATTTTAAAAATTGTAAATTTAAACATATTTTATTGATTAATATCAAATGGAATTGGATACAAGTTACGAGAACTTAGTAATAATCCTATCCATAAAGAAAAAAAAATTGTTACTTTAAATTACAATGACATCAATTGACAAAATATTCTTAAACATTTAAAAAACAGATCGGGCTTTCAAAGTTAGCCTAGAGGACTGATAAAGTTGACCAATGAACTGAGGTTGAGTTGAACAAACTATAACGAAGAAAGCTCATATTGTGTATGACTTGAGCAGAGTAGATTCTTAACTATTGTTCACTCAACCTGCTACCTATTGTATTAGACGCGGGTGGTCTTGGCATTTATCGAATCAATTCCACTAGCTACTCACTGTACAAGTACATGTCGATTTTGACACTTAATTTCATCGAAAAAACAACAGAGTATTTCGATAGCGACTTTTATAAATAATGTTGTTCTATATTTAGACAAGCATCTGTTAAGAATTGTAAGTTTTCTGTTCGTTCCGTTATCATCTATTCTGATTTCTGAAGGTTACTGTTTAGAGGGTATCTTAGTGAACAGTTATAAGTTGGTTTATTGGTACCCCTTTACATCCCCTGAGCTGGCATTGGTTGGTCGACGAAAAGTTAAACGTTCTCTTCCAGCGAGTGCTTCTATTCATTATGATATACTTACTCATGTATGATTGATATAATTCCTCATGTGAAAAGTTCATAAGCTGTTACCTATGTTTCGTCAAAATGTCCTTTTGGATTTCGAGTTTTGTTTTGCGGTTCGGATCGTTAGTACTTGGTTTCTTTATTGCAGATTAGGTAGTTCTTAGTAGATGACAAGTTAACGTCCACTTTAAGACTAGGTAGTTGTTGGTAGAAGACAAGTTAACGTTTGCTTCCAGTGGATGCTGATTACGCAAACTATGTAGTTGATGGTAGATGTCAATTTTCTATTTCAGCAGATGCTTGTATCACAAACTACTAGTAGTTGATTGTTGGTAGATGACAAGTTAACGTTCGCTTCCATATACTGTAAGGCTACAAATTATTGCGAGATAGAAATTAATGCGTTAAATGCGACCTATCCGCGATCGCATTAATTTGTATCCGCATTTTAAAATACATATTTCCAAGTGAATTATATGGAGTTATGTCCCTGATAGCTGATATACAAATCTATGTAGTTGTTGGACTTAATGCATTGTTGATGTGAACTCTACATAACTGTGAATCTTGATCTAGCATGAACTCTGGTAATGCCAGTTATTTTAAAAAATGTAAACAATTTATCTAAATAAACTCGTTAACCAATGCGTTATAAAACCTAATCATTAACCCAAATCAAAGACGACGATCTTTGGTTAATAACAAGGAACAGACAACAGATTCACAAAATATGGTCAGAAGACAAAGAACTTTCAGCCAATTTTCGAAAGCATCTTGAAGGGAGTATTGACGACACATTTCACCTTGCAGACTAGACTGCTGCGGGCTATGCGTGTAAAAGATCCCTAGACAGTTGCAGTTTGAAATCGAAAATAAGAGTAGGCTAATGCAGTAGTCCTGACAAAATTATCCTCATTTCACACTGCACACATTTCACACTACAGTTGTAGAAAAGCAGGACGTAAAACTCATTTTCATCTTGTAACTGACTGCTCCGTTCAGTGGGTCTAAAAGTTTACCATGAATTTTGCGTGTGGTGAATGGATCTAACGTGGGCGCCTCCTATCAATGGTACCACGATGTCCACGAAAACAAAAAACACTATCAAGATTTATAAAAGAAATCGTTTATATTTTGAAGTGAGGCGTGAAGTCGTATAATTTAATAGTTTTTCTCCTTTCATATAAAAACTAAAAGAAAATCAGGATGCCGTGCTACATGTATAGAAGATTGACTTTCCAATTGACCTGGGATCATAAAACTATTGACGTGAAGTTCTATAACAGATAAAAACTTTGTTTATGTCATAAAATCTGTAACAAAATCCATCAAACGGAAATTACTTAATATCAACCGATAGCTTCTGAACGAAAAGACGTAAAATAACTATTAGAAATGAAATAAACTGGAAGTTCGGTTGTAGCTTCCAACATATTGCTGTTATAAGGTATCGTAAAGAGAATTACAGGGATTAAAAGGACATTGCATTCATTGTTAGTTCATCAGGGTAGAGCTGACCAATTTCAGAGCGACCGTCACAAGAAAATATCTGTTTACATTTCGATCTATAGTACATTCTTACTTACTCTTCTAAAACACCTGGTGTCACTCTGTAACGAGATTTTTCGAAGAGTCTCTGGGTTTCAGAGAATCCATACAGCTTATATTGATATTGATGTTTAAGTCTGGCTAGGATATACCTAATCTTAAACTGAACAAACGTATACCTACCAACTCTACATACCTGTCATAATTGCCATTATTTCCAGCATATCTACTCAAAGCTTGAATAACTTCTGTAATTGTTTTGACGACGTATGCATGATAACAATAATAAAAATTGAGTCAAAGCGTGATGCGTGTACATACCTTTTAAAAACTCATTATGCTGAGTAAACATCAGAGGTCATTGTAGAAATTGATTTTGTCATGTTTAGAGATAACTGACCATGATACTATCATTCTCTACATGTTAAACTACCAAGTGACGGGTTTCACCTGGGTATCAGTGATGGTGATGATGATTTTTTGCGTGGCAAATCTTTCGATTTGTCACGCTTTGTTTTCGTTATTTTTTTTTTTTTTTTTTTTTGGAAAACTTTTTAGAGAAAATCGAAAATGGTGTAGCATAATTGTATCCACCAAACATTATTAAATGACCTGGAATCAAAAATAAATATCTAAAACTCAGTTTTTTCTAAACCGAAAGTGGGCTATTGCATAATATGCAATTATTTTGCACCTACTCTGTAAGGTTTATTTATGAACCGATTTGGCTGAAATTTTCTTCAATATATCAATTGAAATAAGAAGTATCAAGTGCGGTTACAAAAATTTCAATTTTTAAATATTTTTGTAAAAAAAAATTGAAACCAAAATTGTCAAAAAAGCTCAAAATTTTTAACTCAGCCGCTAATCATCCGATTGACCTGAAATTCATAGAACATGTACAGAATGTCCATAGAAATAAAATTAATCAATCAAAATTTTTCTATCACTTCCGGTTTTGACGTGAGAACTTCCGGTTTTTCAAAATCACGCCTAGCAGCCTCACTTCCAGTATAAATTTCAGATATTGACAGAAACTATATATATTGTCTGTCAGTCATAATTAGAATGCCAAACCGGAAGTGATGCATAAGCTGCCGTCACAGACTGACACATTTCAGCAAAAAATCAATAAGTCCTCTATTTGTTATCCGATTTTTATGATTTTGGTGTCTATCAAAACCTTGTAACCTTGTCTACAGTTTGTTGGAACAGAATTTTGAATTTCGAATTTGAAATTTTTTTATGTTTGTTTGAATTTTTTGAAAATTCAAAAGGCCATATTATGTGACCTTGACCTTTGATGACCTTGAAAATTCCTATGAAGGATGTCCTTGACCTCAGTTATCCATAGGTATGCTGATATTAATTGAAAAATATTAACTTCTAGTTTTATAGACATTTGAAAATTGACATTTTTGTCAACTTTGGACATCTATATCGCATTCTCTAATCAACGCAGAGAATTAAATTTTTCAATTTTGTTATGCCGATTTGATTATCTTTTAAACTATATATGACAATAACCCATTAAAATATGTTTTCAAAATATTGCGTTTTTTTCGACTGAGGGTTCTAACTTACAATGCAATTATCTAATAGCAATATGGTGTGTATAGTCAGTATGTACTAAATTTTCTCTTTTCAACGACATATGACATGAGCAGTTTAATACAAAATCCATTAAAGTGAAAATAGGCATAGAGTACCCCTTTTCTGAGAAAAAATTAGTAGAGAGGATTAAAATGATTGACAGGGTTATAGCAGGTTATATAATACAGTAATAAAACTATCTCATGAACTTTTCACATAGAGGTGTGAAGTATTTTAGGTCATAAACAGATTAATCTGATTATGTAATCTTTTAACACTCTAAAAAGTATAAAAAATTTATTCATTTTTTGGGCAAAATTTTCACTTATATTAATTTTACATACAATCATTTAGAGCAGTGAATTTTTGATACATAAACCTGTTCGAATTTTTTCTCTACCATTGACAGAACTCTTTCTACAAGATACACACCAATTTTCTTTTTGTCGTCTGCTAGGGTTATTAAAGGTCATAAACAAATTAGTCAGACTACATAAGCTTTTAACTCTAGGGCTGGACTCTAGCAGACAGCAATTAAAACTGTTTACGCGTCTGAGCTAATCCGTTGCTATAAAAAGTAAGTGCTCAAACTGTTTTTTATCGTCTGCTAAGATTATTATAGGTCAAAAATAAATTAATCTCATTACACATTGTTTTAACTTTATACAAATTAACATGTTTTTTCGAGTGTAGTGTTTGCTATATTTGATATAATATCAGATTTTTTCTTATTTTGAGGGTGATTCTTACCCACGGCACTTAATTGACTAACATACATCAATTCAACTGGCTACTGACTGCTCCAATCCATTGAAACAAAAGACAGTATTTCAACTCAGCATTAAAGGAAAATATTGACGTTTACACAGTTCGAATGTTGGTGAAGGGGGTATATCCCCTATACAAAATGGCCCCTATTCAAAATGGCCATAACAGTTAAATTTGGTCAAAATGGACTGGTCACCATGGCCCCTATTTTGGTCAAAATGGACTGGTCACCATGGCCCCTATTTTGGTCAAAATGGACTAGTCACCATGGCCCCTATTTTGGTCAAAATGGACTCTGTATTTATTCTTTGATTTCAACCAATTCTTTGGTCAAAATGGTCCCTGATTTTTTTTTATAAATTGTAGCTTATATGATCATAATCAAAGGAATAATTGGAAGCTATTTTAACTCTTAAAAAGGTCACTAATTTTGACTGAAAATTGTACTCTGTAACAACAAATTTTGAAGACATAAATTGTGTTCTATTTATATTTTCATCAAAGCAAAGATATTCTAAGACTTAAAATATTAATTTGAAATTTCAGTTCCAGTTCTCAAAAAGATTTTACAAAAAATATATTATGTATTATGTAATAAAAACATTATTTTGAAACCATTTTGACTTTTTGGAAGGACTATTTTAACCTTTTTTGAGGATCATTTTGACCATTTATCAGGGACCATTTTGACCAAACGAGGGGCCATCAGCGTCTGCGCTAATCCGTTGCAATAAAAAGTAAAGGTTTAATCTTGCCAAAGTCAAAATGGCCATAAAGTTAAATTTGGTCAAAATGGCCAGCAACCATGGACCCAATATTGGTCAAAATGGCCTCTGAATTTCCTCTTTGATTTATAAAAGTCCAAGACATTCTAAGACTTACAATATAATTTGAAGTTCCAGTTCTCAAAAAGATTATACAAAAAATATATTATGTAGCACTTTATGTTTTGTTAATTTGTAACATCATAAATAAAAATATTATTTTGAGACCATTTTAACTTTTTGGAAGGACCATTTTGACCATTTATCAGGGACCATTTTGGATACCAGACTTTAGGGGTTTGAAGTTTAAAAAGTCTTACAACTATCAGGCAAAGTATCACGGGCCACGCTCAGTGCTGTTCACAGCTCTAGTGATAATCTTCCTTTCAATATAAATCTGCGTCAAATTTCCTTCAACAAGCCAGTGTTGCAAGAACCATACAGTCCGAGATTGCTAAATGATATAGACTTATCCTAAAAATAAATGTATAATATCGGAGAAGGCATAAAACCACATTTAACGTGATCAGCAGTTTTTACCATAAACGTTTGTATTTCAAACCAATAAACCACAATTCGTTTAGAGAAGTCATTTTCTAAATGCAGGAAAAAGTGTATATAGAATGGATATGTTCTGGTATGCTGACAGATGCATAATCTGGAAAACAATAATTCAGAAAATTTCATATTCACAATGATGAATAAGTTCATTCAAATTTTTAGGCATGTTACAGGCAAACTTCAACGTCAGGGCAAAGTGCCAGGCCAAGACAGCACCAGTGAACATATGTAACTCTCTCCAAAAATAGTAATTTGTAATTAATATATAAAAATTTATATTTCCAGATAGTGATGTAATGACAGTATCAGTTTTATTAAACGGTGAAGAATCTACAATCGAGTTTATAGACCCTCCAGATAAAAATGTAAGTTGTGATATTTATTTCATAAAATTGTTGGCACTGATTCTATAGTTCTTCATCTACACCTGTACCTTTCTGTGGTCAATTTTCCAGATAGACGATGTATATTAAAGTCTATCGATTCTACAATTTTGTTACATAATAAGATCAACATAGTCCCTAGTAATACGAGTTGGTGGGGAAACTCATGTAAGTATTGTAACCCATGCAAATGATATAGCATTATTGGTACTTCTACTCTAATAATGTCCTTTATTCCTTTTGGAAAGTCCACGTACACTCATGGTATTGTGATTTTGTAATTACACTCTCAACACCCAATATACCACATTAACTTTAATTATTATCTAGTCGTCCCTCACAGAACTTCGCCACACCGAAAACAAGTACAAGTATTGCATGTAATATAAGCCAAGTTGATGTATGTTCCAATATCACAAACTTACATTTTTATCTGGAGGGTATGAAATATAATTGTGTATTTCAGATTTGTATTGAAGAATTACAACTAGATGCCTATGTTATTGTATTTTCTATCACGGATAAAGCATCGTTTGAAACCGCCACGAGTATTGCCCGGTATCTACGTATTGAGCTGGGTACTGATAGAGCTATATTACTGGTTGCCAATAAAATAGATCTCGTCAGGAAGAGAAAGGTGTCAGCTGATGGTAGGTACATTTTATAAATGTTCACCCCAACACCCCAGAAAATCGGACAAGGCCGTTTATTTATCATCTACCAACCATCCTTGACTAAATCATTTTGCTTCAATTTTTTAATTGTGAACTATGTTGGGAGACATGAGACCCAACTGATTTTGTAGGTGAATCACATTTCAGAAGCTTAAAATGAGCTCTAGCCTCACAAAACTAATAGTAAAAGTGTTTAGGCACAAGCTGGACAAGGCCGTTAACTTGTCCTCAACCAACCAACCTTGACTAAATCATTTTGCTTCACAACCCATTATGTAAACTGTGAACCATGTTGGGAGAAATGAAACCTAAATGATTTTGTAACTGACACTCATTTCAGAAGCTTCAAATGAGCTCTAGCCTCACAAAACTAATAGTAATGTTGTATTAGGCAATCAAATAACTTTACTCAAAAAGCTTTTAAATAATCGCAGGGTTTCAGTATCAATGGGGTAGAATTGTGCCTGGAGGTCTTTAATTAAATGAAATGAGAGTTGTACAGTTATCGAGGAAAGGGGCGCATTTACTTATTGCAAAAGAATATGTTAGAGCAATTCTGATACTTTATCAATCAGGAATTTTACTTACTGCTTACTCTGATACATGTGTTAATATTCTGTGTACCCAATTCGACATACTGTGAAGTCGACTATAAGAATATCTATTAAGACATTGATAAAATGAGAAGGTGTTTTAAATGATGAGTCGGGCTGATAATAACTACATTAATTCTGTCTCCTACAGTCACCTCAACACGATAATAACTTCAATCTTCAGACATCTCAACTCTTACTTCAACTCCAGATATTATCATTTAAATAAAATAATTATACCAATACGTTCTGTCTAACCGTTAACCAATATAAAAATCTAATACTGTATCTAAATTCAATAAACCAACCTAAATCAAAGACGAGTGTCAAAGATGAAAAAACAGATAACACGATACACAAGTGAACAAAAAATGGAGACACAACAAAATATTTTTCCATGTCTTCAAATCCAATAACTAAAGTACTGTACACACGACAACAGTTCGACAACATATTGGGCAAATATGTTGTTAAAAATGTTGTCAGTGTGTACAGTACTTTAGTCGTAACTATTAACCAAAATCAAAATTAAACCAATACAAAGTCTTTACCACTAGCAAAGATCAGTGGTTCACGGACGCACATTTAAGTTTTCCGTGGTCCATCACGGCAAACATAAAAATTACGTGTGCATCATGATCCCTGTGTCCTTGAAAAATAAAATAGAAAATTATAATTCCAATAATCATATCATGTATAATGATTTTGGTCGACCTTATTAATGTTATAAGAAATAATTACATTCTCGACATCGTGGTAATAATTTACGTGATTTATCAGGATAGTCAATAAGATAATTTCTAATAATCCGAATCGTAGATCTTGATAGAATGTAGAAATGTCGTTCAGACAGGCCATGCTACTGTCCCTGGGAGCCGTGGTGGCTCAGTGAGTTAGACGCTTGCTCGATAACCTGAAGCTCCAGGGTTCAATGGGTCGAGATACCTTCGGATTTTGTCAGTGATGCAGTGAGGGACTGACATAAAAAAAAAGCAGATCGTAAAACTCCATTCACTTCATTTGAAATACTACTTTTCAAAAACGTTTTGTATGGAATAAACCACGCAGTGAGCTTAGAGAGAAACCTTGCAATAACATTATTGTACTCTTACATTTTATTTTCCCATCCGTACGACTGGACACATTTTCCAAGACTGTCCATCCGACCTGCATTCATAGTTGAAATATTTTTCAATAATTTTCAAGTGCATAATTCAGTAATAAGATCCACCCATGAGGTGATTTATCATAAACCAAGGAGGATTAGGAGGTGAATTCATAAGATTATAAATTATAACCAAATTTTGCTATATCCACGATAAGGTCCTGTGAAAATTAATATTGCCACACCAAAGTCCACAAAGTGGATTATAAACCAAGAAGCCATCTAAGAATGCTATGAACAAGACATGGTCCTGTTTAGGGTTGTTAAAATGTGTTCCCTTAAGTGATACTTGTAACAAGAAGAAAGGTTCTATGTAACGGACTACCCAGTGAAAATTGATATTCAGAGACTAATAGAACTGTGAAGAATGAGGCCCTAGGATCGAACTTGATATCAATAGACCAGGCTTTATTAATATCAGAATTATTTTATTATTTCTCACTTCCAATCTTACAGTCACGCACATTGACTGAATTATAGTTATAACTAGCTAGAATTAACTCTTTCAGACCAGAGGAATTGTATCAGACATTCTGCTCAACATTCGTCATTGTTCGAGACTAATATTATAACACTGCTATGGCAAGCAGCCATCTTGCCTGGTAAGACAAGGCAACTGCTGTTCGAAGACAACACTCTAAAGCATGATTGTGATAACTGCAGAATTAGACTAGCGTGCTAGATTACCTCGTATACTAATAGAGATCACCATATTGAATGAAGAATTATTTGATTAGCTGAACTATAATTTATTCAATATGGCGATCACCGTATAGTATACGAGGTTATCAAGCACGCTAGTCTAATTCTGAAGTTGATACGAATGTAAATCAGGGTCGCTAGAAATCTTATTACTCAGAAATATAATCTAAAATTGACAAGTTTCTATTAATTTTATCATTGGCTATGTAATTGACTAGAACTCTTATCATGCTGTTGACAAGTGTTCAGTCTCCATCCAGGACACCGTGGTGTGAAAATCTGTATCGTCAATTGCGCAATCCAGTTGCTGGCGGGTTTAACTTATATCTGTTGGAATTCATTGTGAATATCTGACAAGTGTTCAGTCTCCACCAGGACAACTGGGTGTGGAAATCTGTATTGTCAGCATCAACCAATTTGATAAATGTCACAATTTTAACATAGATTTCAAAACCTGGGGCCTTATTCTCGAAAACTTAACTTGCAATGATTTTAGTGTTCTTGTCATCTGATGGTTAATCACTAAAATCGATTTGAAATTGAGAACTATTATCCAATCAGATTACTGAATTTCTTAAAATCTGGATTTTATTTAAGTTAAGTTTTAGAGAATAAGGCCCCAGTTCTTAATATTTAATATAACTCAGATTTAAGACTGTAACACGACACATGTCCTCAGCATTAAAAAAAAAGCTCATTGACTTCGTCAACTATCGGCCACTCGCCGCTGCGTTTTTAAAGTTTATAAATCCTACATTTCTGCAGTGCGTCATTTACAATTAAGTGCAATACGTAAAGGTCTTTTTGTTCGTCCGAATCGACCAAATGTAATAGACGTTGGTTATAGTGCTCGCCAAACACATACCAATGTTTGTCTAGAAGTCTTTCTATATTATCCAACCTTTCACAGTTTACCAGTTGCCATCTGATTCCAATACAACAATAATCTAACATACTGTCCTAGCTATTTCTTGCCTGTTTTCATTTAATGTTTTACCTTTTCTTGTCTTTCCTATGTACAAGTATTGATATGATTTGATTCGTTATATAGAATACAACACAACTTTACAACGCTCTTCTATGAACACACCGGCATGGGTCGAGATGATACCTTCTGATTTTCAACCCGGTTTCCCCCTGTCAGCGATGAGGTCGGCTAATGCCGCTGGCAAAATATCCCTCATTGCACATTGCACTGGCGTTTGCCCGTCCTTAATTAGCCCATATAGGTGCAGAAAAGCAGGACGTAAAACTCCATTCATTTCATTTTTCTTCTACGAACACAAGGAATGATTTATAATTTGGACCAATTCTTATTCATCTGAGGAATAACAACTAACAGAATAAAGTTAGTATACATACAGTCAATATCATCATCAACATTGATCATTTAAATTATTAGCAAGGTTGATGGATTTAAATAATTAAAATTAACTAGCCGATTTAAAAAAAAACACCAAAAAAACGATTAATCGAAATTCATAGGGCGTGGTCTAGCTTTCAAATAAGCAAAACTTATAATAGAACAGGCAAATCTTTACAAACAGGCAATTAGATAATCAAAAATCTCGCCAGTGGAATCCTCAAAAAAAGTACAATTAAGTGTTTTGAAAAGAGTAAGCAGGGTCTTCGTAGATTTTAATTGAATTGATAGACGATAAATTACCAATTAATAAAAAAAAAACACATAAAAGATAAAAATACAAACAATCCTCGTCAGGTGTAAGTCTATTAGTAGTACACTTAGTTTGTTTTTTAATCATCAAGATCTATTTATCTAAGAATAGAGACAACTGAATCCTGACTCGGGCCTATTTAAATAACAAGACGTAGTTTAATAACAGGTGGGGTATAACAGAACCATGGCACACTTTCTTCTTACCTTTCTTCTTACTTTAATACTTCTTATATTTTTATCAAGTGATTGTAAAGGGTAACCGTATGCTTTGATAGCTAGTTTAGTTGTCTCAGAGTGTACATCATATATATGACTGCATTAGAGTTTATATTGGTTCTGTACTAAAAAGAAATTGAAAGAAACCAGGTTTTACCTTGGCATTTCTCAACGTTATCAAGTGTTTGTAAAAGGGTTACAATATATAGACTTAACTCTCAGAAACGGTAGATAGTATTTTATGTAGATCTTACATGTATGACTGTATTGGCGCAAATATTGATTATGTACTGAAATGCAATAAGTTTTACCTTGACAAGGTTTCTTTCTTACCTTTATGCCCATTACCTAGAGTTTGTAAAGTATAACAATATATAAACCTACTATCAACATAGGTAGATACATAGGTTGTGTACGGAAAATTAATGGAAAGACACAGGGTTTTAATCTTGGAACAGTTTCGTTTTACCCTTGAATTTTTAACTGTATAATGTGTATGTAAAAGGGTAAAACTCATACTGTCAGAAACAATAGTATGTGATGTATATCTTATGACTGTAATAGAGCAGATATTGGTTCTGCACTGAACACAGATGAAAGTAAATGGATTTTTTCCTTGGCACAGTCGCACAGTTTCTTCTTACCTTTCTTACACATTATCGTAAAAGGGTAACAGTATATAGACCTACTCTCAGAAAAGGTGGACCACATGTTATGTACGAATGGAAAGTGTTTGTGAAAAGGTAACAATATAGAATAGAATAGACCCAGTCTCAGGAACGGTCATAGTATCGGTATCAATAGGTAGATCATACCGTATGATTCAGATCAGTATTAGAGTAAATATTGGTTCAGAACTAAAATGAAATGAAATTGAGTTTCTCATCCTTCATGCATGCTCTCGATTGGCCTAAATTAGATGGACAAGACTTCAGAAGCTAACATCAATGGCATTGGTAATTTGTATGAACTCTTATGATTTGAACTAAAGACTTAAACAGCAGGTATGAAATCAGTTTGCAATTGAAATAAGGAGTCTTTAATTGGCATTTTTAGTAAAGGTGATAGATATAATAAAACAATTCTTATGGATACAATTACTAACTTTATTTGAGCGACGTTTCGATTCGTTGCTTGATAAAGATCAGAGAACACTGGTCGAAACGTCGCTCAAATAAAGTTAGTAATTGTAATCCATAAGAATTGTTTTATTATAGAAATAAAGAGTTTCTGAAAGTATACCTTTGTCCATCATCAATAGCTCAACCAGGATTAGAAAATATCATGTAGAAGTTTCGTTTTGTTTGATATTATAAAGAGTATAGTAACCTTTCTAGAAGTAAAAACCTTGGCACTGAAACTATAAAACCTGGTAGTGACGTAGTATGAAGATATAATAATCATGGCGTGAAATAAATAATCGTAGAAAACATGTTGATAGTAGTATAGTTAGTACTTGACGAAACTCTTCCTGACTTCTATTTTATCTCTTACATATTCTACAAGCACTAGTATCTTATCTGATGTCAGATTGACTCGAGATAGTAAACTATTCTGCCAACCAAAATGCAAGGTGCATGTCTAGCTTCAATCGCTGTTCATTGTGTTATTTAAATAGCTACGACAGATTGATGATAGAAGAAACTGGAGCATTTCTATGCAAATCTGAGTTATCAGTCTCATATCTAGGGCAAGGACATAAGAAGGAAATGGTAAATAAATAAAATGTAATATATCAGTCTGCATGTCTAGGGCGAGGACATTATCATAAAATGATAAATACATTTTATTCCAATTTAGCTTTAAGGACATGAAGGAAATGAAATGAATTGCATTAAAGGAGCACCAGCACCCAATGGGCTATAAAGCTCCAGAACACGATAAAAACTGGAGATGGATGGGGGGTTGAAAAACCTAAATACCAAATAAACATTATTAAGTACGTGGACTCACTTACATGGATGCCGAGTTGAACCCCCAAATCAAAGAAACAAAATTAAAAATGAATACAGGTGTGCAGGAAAAGGGGGCATGCCCTTTTATTTGATCTCTGTTACAACCACATTTATAGTATCAACAATACAGGAAAGACAAATGTTTCATAAAAGATATTGATAATAAAACGAAAACAAACTCAACTCTTAATACACGTGCTTTTATACCACATGACCTCAATACAAACTGTTACTTTGGTTATGTTTTCTTTTGATATGTTAAACATACACCTATGTTTTGTATGATCAAGATAAATATTTTTAGATCTATGACAGAATTGGAGAAAACAACGTCTTGAATCCTGCACCAGTGTTGTGTCTTTGACAGTGCAAGATTGGGAAAATTTGCTCCGAGTTCAGATGAATTAACTTTGTAATTCAATGATCCCACGAGCTTTATATATGACTACAACAATCATTTTTAAGTCGTTTTAAACTGAATAACGGTGGATCTCTCTAACGTGCACAGCCTGTATCTAGACGCTTTTCAACCCACATCTCGACCCATGCCTTGAACCCTAGTCCTAATATGGTTATAAACATAGCTTAGATGTAACACAAACATAGCCTTAGGGACCCATGACTCAACAGGGCGGCAGACCGACTTGCCCGAATTTTAATGATGTTTTGCCCGATTTTTTGGAACTCGCTGCCCGAAAACATACTATTTGGGGGTGGGGGTAGCCGCTACGGCTATGATTTACCGCAAGACATATTTATCAGAAGAAATGAATAAGACATGATGAGACAATTAAGATGTAATTAAAACCATTATCAACTTGTTTCTGTCCTTGATGATAATTATAGAGTAATATTGGCAAGAGGTCATTGTTTTAATCAATGTTATTGACTATTTCAACTTACTTAGTTAGACATCAATTATCGATTTCCTATATAATTGACAGGAACTCATCTCTGTCTGCCATGAACACGTGTTTCGTATAAACAACCGAAATCAGGACAGAATCTGGCCAGGTAGAAAGATTAAGTGTAACTGAAATGAGATGGTGTCCTTCTTTTCTGCACCAGTTTGTGCCAATAAGGACAAGCATGCGAGGGGGATTTTTCCAACTCTTATTTTGAATTCCGACTTCTGAATGTTTAAGAATTTTGAAAGCCTCTGTTTATTATACCATCCGAACGACCTGTTTCACCAACGGAGGAAACAGGGTTGAAGGTAGAAGCTCATGCTGAACCTTGAACCTTCACGTTAGCGAGCAATAAGCGTCTACCTCATTGAGCCGTTAACATGAAAAAATACGCCACTGTCGCTATTCTCTGTTATACTTCCAACGTTAAATATATCAGACCCAAACCCATATGTTCGCGATTATAATAATAATAATATCTTTATTTCAAAAGGGTAGAAAATTAGGCCACAACATTACCGATGAGCATCAAGATAATCCCGAATACCCAACGATAGGCCTGTCTTCCATAAGATTTAATTCATTTCTCACATTCGGCAGTGACTGGTAGGAAACGACACGCTAAATCTAGAACCAAACAGAACTACTTGATTATATTGATAATGGACGATCAACTTGGCACAAAGACTAATAATAACTTTAACCTTTACAGCTAGGATGATACTACATAGTTAATCAATCTACCCGGCCAACAAATACATGTTCAACGTTGTTAATGGACTTCAGTGAGATCTGGAAATACCATTAACTCGGCAACTTCATAGAAAATAAACTCATAAACAAAATCATAAACGATACCATAGATTCTTCAGTGTTCTAGTAACATTTACTGTTAACGGTTTTTGTCTCTCAAGGTTGACTCTCTGGTGCACTTTAAACTTTGATTTTATCTCTTTGCATTTTCGGAGTTTTTTAACTTACCAACTGTACACAGACGATTCATTTCATAGAGACTAAACTATAAAACATAATCATAAACGATAGCATAGATTTTTAAATTTGTTAGTGACTTATACTTTCTCGCAAGATTGGCCTTATGATGCACCTTTCAGGTTCGATTTTCTTATGCATATTCGGTGTTCTAGTAACATTTACTATTATCAGTTTCTCTCTCAAGGTTGATCTTCTAATGCACCTTTCAAATTCGATTTTAATCTGGATGCATCTTCAGTTGAGATTTTGAGTCTTGTAAAACAACTGTTTACAGAAACTCGTTCCAAAAATCTTGGTTTACCATCATGCTTAACATTCTGGAAAACTGATATTTAAAGTTATCAACTCGACATAGCTTTAGGAGTATCCACATAGCTCATAATGTTTGATTTCATAATAACGCTGCATACCGTTAAGAGTCAACGTATTATGTTATTTTACTAATCTGGGTTTACAAATGTGTTTACGATTTCCAGGATTAAAACTGTACATCGTCGGAAGCAACCATATTTAACTTAAAGCCAGGAATAATAAAGCTTCTTATCTTCTTCTGGCATCTTTCTTGATAAATTACAAAATAGTACAATCAATTTATAAACATGTTCAACTTCTGTTCGAGTTCAGTACCTCTGTTTGTTTACCTGCGCCATGTTTGAATTACAAAGCAGACGAACATATGGAGGCCAGTATACAAAATCTATCATCAGCAGGAGTTGATTTATGACGTCATCATCATAGCAACATGGCCGATAGTTTTACCGCCAGAAGTTGGCCGCTATGTGAACTATGGCGTTCTTTAGGAGATTAACATCTGAAATCTTACAATAAATATCAGAAGGATGTTCCTTTGTTGCCAAGAATCACATTTCCACAACCCATGAAAACCTTTACAATATGGCGAACACTCGCACGATCTGTGTAAGTGATAGGTCTTTATCAGTCGGTTCCATGTGGATTCAGAGACTAAACTTAAGGTGAACAAACAGTTCGACGGTGCGAATGATCTACCAGAGACTTGACTTTGTACTTTTAAACTCATTTTAGACAAACCAAATTCCAGAAAAAGAAATTCATTACGAAATAATTCTTCACCTCGAACGTCTATAGGCCTATTTTTAGGAGCCATTGTCTCAGATGTGTAAAAAAGGCCTTCCCATTTCCAAAACGAGCTGCGACCGTGCAGACTTTATAATAATAATAATAATAATACACTCTTTATTTTACATGGGTCAGAATTGGGCCCAATACCACAAAGTTACATGATCCTGTCTCACATAAGCCAATCTTTTTACGATAAGCAAGCTACAATTATGTGATCATAGTCAAAATGGTGTTTTAGCTTATATTAACTCTCTCTCAATAAAGCTAACTCGTTAGCGTTTCAACCACTTTAACCCTTGCCCATTAGTGCTGGAAGATTAATCATTACAATAAAATCTGAAGTCATTTGTCCTTCCTGTAATCTACTGGGTACACGGAAGTCCTATTGTTAGAAACAACCATTAAATAATCACTCAGACAGTTCAGTCTAATCTGAGGTTTAAGGTGATGTTTAGTCTGTAAGTACTGTCATTTTGTTGGGGATTTCATACAAATATAGTTGTGTCATAAGAGCATTATACAGTGAAATTACTAAACACTTAAGTCTTGCTAATTGTTTATCACAAATCGAAGTCTGATGCAGCTCGGGAAAATAAAGGACAACAGCAGTAACTGGACGGATACACAGAGATTGGAAATTAAAACAAAAATAAGGTCTTACGTGTCAACAAATAATATAATGGGAAACCTTTCGAAAAAAACATAGTTAAAATGTTTAAGGGGATCTTAATAGCTTTTAATTGCATCATTCCAATTTTCAGTCAGATGTCTGTGGTTCCCGCTTTCATAAAAATGCAAAATAGTCTATGACGTCAATTTTGCAGAAACTTGGAATTGTGTTAAAACTTCGGCTACGGAATAACAGTGGAATACTTTACTTAATGTGCCAAATCTAATGTTGTAAATATTGGGCAATGATAAAACAATGGACTAGAGGAGAGTAGAATTGGCTAACTGTAGATTGTATTATTATTTAGAATTCTCTGCCAGTAAAGTAGTAAATATCAAGGTCTTCTCTTAATTCCTGGAAGTAGATAATAAACAAAGTTATAAAACCTTCTAGTCTAGAATCTACTGCTGGGTAGACCTTAAGCTGAGGACAGATTGAGCTAATTCTATTAGCTGGTACTTCGGCTGATGCAGTGGACACACAGGGCGTATGTATGCAACTGTAAATTGGCTTAGGCCGAAACTGGGGCGAATAGGCGTTGCACTGGAGAGACTAGGCACAGTTCGCTGGTGATCCACTCTTCCAAACCATTCGCCGTGAATATTCGCTCAAGTCTTGTCTACTGCTTTATTTCCCACGAGTCTGAAAGTGTTTAAATCTTAAGTTGCAGAAATTATCTTAATATGCGGATACTATATTGGTCATAATATATTTCTTTTTTTTCGCAATGTCACCTTAAGATGATAATGTAAATTGTTGAAACGTTGTGATCAATTAACACTTTCTAGAATTATAATATAAGCATGTCTGGAATTAAAACCCGGGTAGACCTTACTTCATTTCACCCAGTGTCAACTAGTAACATACTTCTTATCTCATATCATGTCATACCGTCTTCAATTTACAAACTAAATTAAACAATTTCATATCAGTTATGTCAAAACCATAGAATTACAGAGACAATTATGAAATTTAGATCATATGAAGCCTGTTCTTGTCATTGATGAACACATACATCGTGCCCTGGCCAGCCGTTAATTAAGCATAGGTTTCAACTCTGTATGGGATGGATTGTGCTGAAGGTCAAGTATTATATATTTCTATAGACAGCAACTAAAGTAGAATTCTGTTTCTTCAAAATCTTAGTAATATTTCTATTAAATAATAGAGTAACATATGGATTAATATAAAGATGGTGTTGAAGCTGGAATTGAGGTTTGGCTATTAAGTTGCCTTGGCTGTTTCCATATACTAGTACGCGGAATCATCGTACCTTGACATAGTATTGTAAGTAATGTGCTTCGCGTCAATGGTACACTGCATATAGAGTGCTCAATAAGATATGAACCAAAAAACGATACCACTTTTCAATATGAAATACTTACTCATATATGATTGATATAATTCTTCATGTGAAAAGTTCATAAGCTGTTACCTTTGTTTCGTCAAAATGTCTTTTTGGACTTCGCAGTTCGCAGAGTTACTACTTGGTTTCTTTATGCTATTAGGAAGTATATATTTAACCCAGTATTGGGAGTATTAGTAGCTAGGTTTATTGTTTTTTGACTTAAATACACATTAAATATATTAGGATGTTATGAAATGGAGATAAATATAAATCAATTTCTTAAACAAATTGTCTCATTATAGCCAACCCGATCTATGTAATTTAAACTTGCAAGTATTTCTAACATGAAATGTACGTGCTTTTCATTCTAATTATCTGTTTACTGTTAGTTTTGGTAAATGAGAGACGATACCGACATGTAAACAAAATAAAAATCGGTTCCATCTGGAGAGAAAGGTAAAAATAGAATAACGAGCTTGTTCAAGCCTGATGTTTTAATGTCATAGACATCGTTAACAGCAACTCGTTCTGTCCTCGACTCACGCAAACAAACAATTTACCTCGTCTCAGTTTTATTTCGCACGGAATTGACAAATTGAGACAATAATTGGATAATTAACATAATCATCATGAGTTGGGTTGAAAACAGCCTTGATAAATAGTTGGACTCGGGTCGTTTATCTTTCTCAAGGATGAACTATGTAATTTTACTTTCACTTTTCTGCACCTGGGATAATAAAGACAGGCAATGCAATGTATGGGGTAGGAGCATTAGCCTACTCTCGATAGACGCGTTTTCCATGTCAGCCCTGCAATGCAGTAAGGGAAATTTTACAGCATAAACCTCATAAATAATCATTCTGTAATGTAATCGCGTATTGCATGCCAAAGTTGGTTCTATTCAATGTGATCAACTCTCAAATGTTTTGCTCAGAGGGATTCTTACCTTACCAGAACTCTAATATTCACAGCGACTCAACTAGGTGAGCTGGGCCCGTGGATTTATGTGACTGGGACTCAATGCTCAGCACTGATAGTTGACACGAACTGATGTTTTCTTAAAAAAGGAAATAATATTGCCCTCATATTAATGCTAGCTTTTAGATACTTACTTAAAAAGATTTTCTTTAAATTTGTAATTGTCCTCAGATATGGGCACTCTTAGGGGTGGGGACCATGGACTTTGTTCAATCAGCCTCTATACTAAATGAACCACTGGTTATTTCAAATTTAATTTATATATTTTCTGTTTTATAACTAATGCCATCTTATATTATATTTTTCAGACGCCAGATTGTTGGCTACAGGATATGATTGTAAATATACCGAAACCTCCGCTGCCCTCAATCATTACGTTGACGAACTACTAGTTGGTATTCTCAGTCAAATCCGTCTGAAACTCAGTATCCCCGTCGAGCCGCAATACCCTGTAAAGAGTCCGTCGAAGGATAGAAAGAAGCCTAAAGGACCGTTCAGATTGTTCAGTAAACTATTCCAGCGGAAGACTAAGAAGGTGACATATCCATGTGATAATTTGTTTACTCTGTGAGGTGGTGGATGTTCTTGTATATATTATACCACAGCCCAATGGGTTTTTAAAGCTTTGTGAAGCGCCGATACGACCATGTGAATATATTATTTTAGAATATGTGTTAATTATTTGTTTATAACTCTTGTAATGAGCTACATGGAAATGCTACTGTGAAATGTAGATAATAAATATTGTAAAACAGCTGTTATATGGAACTTATAAGTTCTGGTGGTCAGGTGAACGGGAACGTTTAATGATGTGTGGGAATTCTCTCTGTGACCAACTAGTGTAGACTGGACTCGATGGATGTACAATAGTGAACGAACACGATGTATAGCAAAGACTCCCGTTGAAATAAATCTTAGCTCATTAGCTTGCTAGTTTGAGCACTCTGACATGGTACGATGGTATTACATACGTGAGATCATCTGAGGCGGCTAATAGCCAAACTTCAACTCCAGTATCAGCACTACATTGATAATGTCTAGAAGGCCGAATCAGCACTGTTTGTAGTTAGTCGAGTTGTGTTAATAAAGTTCTTGTGGAAATGATATACTGGATTATCAGCAACCGAAAAACTTGGCTCCAACTGAATATCAAAGGCTCCGATTCCTTGGAAAGTTCAAGTTCAAGGGAATAACATGCTTAATATTGTGTATAACTAGTTCTTGTGATTCTATATTCTTTCGTTATTTAGATGTTATGTTGTAATTATTTTACTGTGGTTTTTTTTAGTGAGAGAAACATGTCATAGACGTTTGTGATTTATGACAATCTGATGTACAGGTATGCGATAGAAACAGCCAACTCTTATTCTACAGGAATGTAAATCGTTCTACAATGTCATACAATTGTTTCAAGTTGAAATCAAGAAAATAACACTGCATCCAAATACTGCCTTATTAAATACACAATTCGCTTTTCATGGGTCCCTTTTCACAAAACGGTATATTTCTCAAAGTAAAATTAAGATCTTTTTGAACCGATGGAGACAGTGATCGAATTGAGGTGTGATGTCCAATAAGGTTACTTTCCCTTTTGTTTCTTGTATAGACTGCAGTGTTCTTCGTCAAGTATCATCAGAATGCAGAATATCTTATCTAAGTGAAACTCT
Organism: Lottia scabra; assembly: GCA_029955415.1. Taxonomy (NCBI): domain Eukaryota; kingdom Metazoa; phylum Mollusca; class Gastropoda; family Lottiidae; genus Lottia; species Lottia scabra. Next base: position 48,255,146 of record JARJEI010000001.1, read on the forward strand.
CTATAATGGCAAGCATTCGTAAGTGAAATTAAGACCTTTGAGCCCGTTGTTAACTTATGTTGATAGAATCTCATTTTAGATTTTTTGTTCATTCTTAAAGGTTGATTCTTTTACCGTCAATCCTCTGATCCCCATTATTGGTATTAGCCCTGTTTCAACTTTTGTTCATAGAATCTTATTCTAATTTCATGAAAAATTGTTTTGATCTGACCTATTTGACAAGTAACTGAATCATTAATCACTTCTTTAAGTGTGAAGGTTTGATTCAATTCATCCACCAATCGATATTGTTAAGTAATATTACATTTCAATTTTAATAGATGATTAATATACTATAATTTATAAAAATTGACATAAATCTACCACACCTACCACACCATATAAAAAACATTGGATTTAACAGATTAAATAAGAATAGTCTGAGCTCTTGAAGGTCAATTAGCTTTTATCATCTTAAAGTTGACGATCTTTACTTCCAGTCAAAACAAAGCAATTTATCATTCTTCTACGGATTCCAGTTCACTATTACCCGATCACTTATCATTTCTTATATTAACTAGGTAAGTAGGCGCTAAACTTGACAGACATGTCCAATTTATTTCGATTTTCGTTTAAAATAAGATAAGAAATGGTTGACCTTTACAATGGTGTTGTTTTATCGGTTTGACTGTAAGGGGAAATTAAAAGTAAGCGGATTTCACTTAAACCGTCAGACTGACAATATTTATAGACCTAATATTCAATAATCACTCAATATTGGTGAATAATTCTTTCTGCTGGTTCTATTTATTTTTAATTTGCGAAACATCGTGAAGGTCTCCATACGGATTACATTGTCCCACTCCCTGTTTGTTGATGTTTCGCGTGAAGCCAATAACTGTATTCAATAATCACTCAAAATTGGTCATGAATTCTTTCTGCTAGGTCTATTTATTCTCAATGAGATATAACACCACATAACTGCAGATCCCCGTACACTCTTAGTATTCAGCTTGAAACCAATAAATAATTCATAGCCAACATGTATACTTGTGACTTTGTGACAGTTTCATTCGTTACTCAAAATAAATTAGGAAAATGTTAAACCCCATTTCATTTCATCTACTCAGAAACACAATATATTAAGAACTGGGGCCTTTTTCTCAAAAACTTAGCTAAGATAAAATCCAGAAATACAGTTATCTGATTGGATAATAAAGCTACATTTCAAATCAATTTTAACGATTGTCCAATCAGAATACTGGAACACTAAAAGTAAAGTTTTCGAGAATAAGGCCCCAGGAAAATCAAATGTTGATCACTTTTTTACTACATATTACCTCCCCTTTAATATTACCTCCCTTGAAGACGATTAATAACTAAATGTATAATAATGAGTGTAATAATGAACAATAACTATATTTAATCCATTATTTATCACAATAACTGTGTTTATATTACCCTGTTTTAACCCTTAATAACCACTATATTATTATAAAGTAGGAAATTGTTAAACATGAACGCTGGATACCGCACATTATTATTTTATTGTCAATGTATATGAACTCATTACAGAATATGTCATTGCCACAGACGAGTTTCAATTTCAAAATAACAAACAAACCAAAACAATTCGCTGAATGAAAATCATGAGTTTAAGAAACACGACATGAAGATATATCAAATTGATTTTTGAACATCTTGTGAATACTGAAATGCTGCACATGTTATTATTATGGACATATCTTGCATCTTAACTCATTTATTTAGTCGGTCATAAATTGATCTGGTTCTGTCTTTTGCTAACTCTTTTAGAAACACCTGATGGTACTTCTCTTAGAAGGAGTCAACATTTTAACTTTCTTAGGATGTGATTTTTGATTAAAATTATTGTCTTGCTTTTTTTTTTATTCTCTTCGCATTAATATTATTATTATTATTATGTATTGTAAAAGTAAATGTATAATATAATCTATATTCTATGTATGTAAAATGGAATTAAAATGTAACACTATATATTTGTAATCTGTAAAATTCAATAAAATTATAATTTCGTGTAAATAATAAAATTGAGAAGAAAGTGGCAATAAATTCTGATTTTCATAATAAATTCAATCTACAGCTTGTTTTGTTCATTATTATAATGTATTTATCCTTTTATTTAACTATATTTTGCTGTGTAAGGTATGAAGTTGCTTGTGGTCAAATGCATCTGACCTCCTGATGATGAGGAGGTAAAAGACAACAGCCCTTGCACTATATTCCCTATTTTGCCCTAGAACAGGGGGCCATGGCTCTGGGAGCTTCGTGAATTTTGGCCACAGCTTGGAAAAGGTTGGGAGCCACTGCTTTATTACAAGTGCAGGTCGGAGAGGCTGGCAGGGAAAAGCCTCTAGTCGTTTAGATTGGAACATAAACCGAGGCCCCGTGTGCTATACTATGCTGTGCTATGCACGTTGAAGATCCCTCGTCTGCTGGAAATTGAAAATAAGAGTAGGTGCAGAAAAGCAGGACGTAAAACAACATTTCATTTCCCACATTACATACTATTTATTTCTGGTATTCTGTACATAAAACTGCGCATATCAGTAAAACAACAAATTCCACTCATTCCATTATATAATTACACTACAGTGAAGTACTTTAGCAGATCGTAAAACTTCTGCATTTAATTTCTCAAGTGTCTTATTCTTGAAAACTTAACTAACAAAATGTTTGGTGTTACGTCATTTAAATAGCCAATTTCTAATATCTATTTTAAATTTGGTTGAATTATCCAATCTCTTTACTTATCCAATCTCTTTACTTCATTTCTTTTAATATGTTTTCTAGAATTAGTTCCTGGGAGGAAATAATTTGAAATAGAAGCAGTTTAGCGACCTGTAAAATACACTTAACTTTGATTTTGAACTTCAAGCCACTGAACTGACAGTAACATCAGGGATAAAGAAACCAAGTACTGACGATCCGAACCGCAAAACAAAACCCGAAATCCAGTTTTGAAGAAACATAGGTAACAGCTTATGATCTTTTCACATGAGGAATTATATCAATTATACATTAGTAGGTATTTCATAATGAAAAGTGGTATCAGGTGTCTAGAAGAGTAAGCATACCCTGCTTGCTGCCACCAGCAGAACAAACTTAGCAGACATTGGGCGTTTAATTCCATTTCAATTATTGACTGCACTATTTTGTGTTTATTTGTGTATGGTTGTATAATCTATAAGGGGTAGAATGGAAGACAGGCCTATCGTTGGGTATTCAGGATTATCTTGATGCTCATCGGTAATGTATGGCCTAATTTTCTACCCTTTTGTAATAAAGATATTATTATTATTATTAACCCACCAGATATAATTCCTCATGTGAAAAGTTCATAAGCTGTTACCTATGTTTCGTCAAAATGTCTTTTTGGATTTCGAGTTTTGTTTTGCGGTTCGGATCGTTAGTTTCTTTATTCTTTATACAGAATGCAGGCAACCGCGATGCTGATAATCACCAGAGTATAATGCCGGGCTAATTATAGAAGATAAAACAGAGAGAAGTAATATACCTTAGTCAACTACGTAACAACCCAGGCAATGATTGTCTGTGATCAGGTTATTTTAAGCTGTTAGTTTCTATGATCTGTAGTAAGATAGGGTCGTGGTGATCTCGTCCCACATTTAACACTGGGTTAGGGCTAATAATAATTCAGACTTCAGAAACAAATATACCATACAAGATTTAATTATCTACATGGCAGGGTCTTTCAAGTGTTAAGTGAGTCTTTAGATCATGGACGAAATTTTAAGAAAATGAAATGAGATGCATTTAGGAGCAACAGCACCTAACGGTCGATAAAAGTCCAGCATATAATAAAAATACACGTCATAAAACAAATAACATATCAAAAACAATATCACACAAAGAAATGAAATCATGAGGGAAGATAAATTTCTAAAAACAGTTATAAGATTGGATAATAAAACATAATCGGATGATAGGAACTCAAAACAGACACTTTTCACAAAAAGCTTCATAAAAAATATGAGTTATAGCCAATCGGTGAAAGGGCTTTTGGGACCAGCAAGGTTAATGCCTTGACCAAGATTCAGACAATTTATAGCTATTAGTTACCAATAATAAAACCCAACCTCAAAAGATACTAACGGTATCTAGAAATTCATGTAAATATATCATAATACATGCATTAGTCTACAATGATATCATTACGGGAAAGAAATTACGGGAAAGAAAGAATGGGAAAAAGAGAATGCATTGCAAGAGAGAATTCCGTCACATTTTAGTTAAATGTTAAAGTAGGTCAATGCATAAAGTTAAGGGAGACAACTCTTTCCCATTTTTTTAAATATGAAAAGTAGAAATTACAGTGTTGGTAGTCAAAGCAAACATGTAGTTAAATTACAATAGTATCGTCACTGTGTGGGAAATTGAAATAATAGACATATACAGCGGAGAAACATCTAACAACAAAAAAATCAAAGAAAGATCTAATTGTATAATTTTAAAGTCCGCCAATCATAGGTCGCGACCTAAATGTTGGTAGCTGGCACAACCTCAAAGGGTCATTTATGGAGTAATATCTTACAGTGGGACCTGTACATGGTGACCTCATTCATAACGATTTCCACGATAAATTTAGAAATGGGTAAAACCAATCGAAATCAAAGTGACTCTGCAACCAATCATCTCTTCATTTCAACTCTGTCCAATAATTTGGTTAAATGTAAAAGTAGGTCAATACATAAAGTTAAGGGAAACAACTCTTTCAATATTTGATTAAATGTAGCATGTAGGTTAGAAATAATTCAAGAAGCCAACAAGTATTGACAACCCAAGCATACACTTCAGTTAAATTGCATTATTTTCCTCACTTTAGAAAAATTAGCTGATCTTAAAGAATGATCTAATCGTATAATTCCAAGGGCTGCAAATAATGGGTCGCTGACTCAACCTTAAAGGGTTGTCTAGGGTCGTAAGCACATTTATGGGGTAGTACCCCACAGTGGGACCAGTACATGTGTATAACACTTTTCACGATAATTTGAGAAAAATGGATGAAGACAGTGGGTATAACCGATCGAAATCTGTCTTCTTGTTATATTATTAACTCTTGTGAAAGTGACTCTGCAACCGATCATCTCTTCATTTCACCTGATAAAAAAATGAAATGAAACAGAGTTTTACTTCCTGCTTGAATGAGCTAATGAGGACTTGCGTCATGCAATGAGATAAATATTTCTAGGACAGCGGCATTAGCCTACTCTTATTTTCAATTTCCAAATGTCGAGGGAACTATAACGTGCAATGTCAATAGCTCGGTTCCCATCCAAAGGTACTAGTACCCCTTGGGGGTACCAGCTAACACCAAAAGGGGTACCTGAGAAACCTTATAGACAATTTTAAAAAGTATGGAATGGATTAAATGACAAACTCCGTCAACCAACAAATATCCGTTGACTTTCATGTTGGCTCTTAATGTTAATTAGGGTAGGCGAAAGGGTACCAGGAGATTGTTTGAACAAAATAGAGGTACAAAGAGTCCAAAAGGTTGGGAACCAAGGATTTAATGTGATGAGACTTTATGCACTCTGTTATTAAAGAAGTAAGTTATACCATAATCTATTCCTCTTGGTGTTTTCGTTCTATTACCTCTTAAATTTTGCTCCATGTCATCACGTTTTATATTTTATTGGCCAATTTGTAATGAAATAATAGATTTTATATTGGTCTTTTAAATAGAATAATCTCTTCAATTGTTTTATAAACCGTCAGATAATCGACCACAGATTGTCAGAGCCAAGATTTAATCAATATCATTGATTAGATTGCTTGTATTCACCGTCACCTAAAGTCTACAATTTTGATTTATGAGAACGGGCAAACATCCTGCAGTGTGTATTGAGGGAACTTTTATCGTCCTGAAAACCTGATACAGAGAATGATAACATTGCATTACAATAATATGGTCCTGGTAGTTATATATTAGATTGCTAGTATCCACTGTCATCTCTAGTTTTGTAAATGTTAACTAGAATTATGGTAAATGGGGACGGGCTAACAATTTGTATTGAGGGAACCCTTACCGTTCTGAGAACACGATAGATTTAGTTAAACTAGAGTTTTATATTTGTAAATAGGGTTTCATTTATAAAAATATTTTATTGTGGAGAGGCTAGATAATAAAAGTCAATTTTTTTTTTTTGGCTTGATTTTGAATTTTTTTTTAAAATAAATTTTGTATACCATAAAATGAAATTATTCTGGATTATGAACTTGGATAAAAAAAACTGTTGTATTTAAAACTTCTTTGCCATACCAAAGATTAAGTAACTCTGCTTTGACACTTTATAATATGGATATTTCAGTGGATACGAAGTAAATCGGTACATACTCCTACTTAACCATGTCGTGTCATATCAGAGAAATATTATTGATTGTCTTGTTTTTATTTACCAACATCTGTTGTAGGAGATAATACCATATAAAAATAAAAACGTGTTAAGGCTTGGTATCAATGAATTAAGACGGTTAAGAACATATCCACGAAGTATTGCAACAACTTTGAAATACCGTAACTTTACAGACTTGATTGTAATTGAGATCGTGTAAGATTAAAAGTGATACAAATAGTTCAAATAATACAGCATAATGCACCTAAATATAAATATCACAGAGAAAACAATTTGAGCTTATAAAAATCTTTTAAAACATCTGGTCTGTGGTAAACATCCATTTTTCACACGGTCACCTTGATATTTGAAGGATTTCCTTCTCTAGAAATCACATAGCTTCCTTGTGGGTTGAATTTAACAATTTTATATCCAGCTCACAAGCGTTACTATAAGGAGGAATAAAATAACAAATAGATGTCTATAATCTTTGCAATGTCAAGGTCCAAGTCAGTAAGATATCTCACAACGACTAACGGATACATCTATTGGCAAAACTTGAATAGAGAGACACTTACTAATTTGACACTTATCTGTCTAGAACGACAAAATAATATAAAATAATATATTTGACTCAATTTCGAGTGGAAGGTCTACAAAGGGCTCTAAGCAGTGAGTTTACTCGAAGCCATTCTTATATTTAAAAATATTTGGATAAATAGATTAGTTCCTTATGGTTACATGGATTTCGATTTTTGTTTTACGGTTGGGATCATTTGTGCTTGTGTTTTATTTTTGATACTTGAAGAACGGAGATAAAACCAAGGTATATTAATCAACTAGTTATTAAACAGATGGTAAGACACAGATTACATCAAATATTAAATTATAATATCATAAATTCTGTTATTTTATTATAAAAACACATCAATTTAATATGATAACACATCTTTCACTACAGTATCTCTTGTAAAAAAAATAATTATGATGTTTACCATCTTCATCATGTCAAGGTATAACGAATCTGGCTCTATAACTCAACATCTCGGGTTTTATTCTTGTATAATAATAATAATAATAATAATAATAGTTTATTCTTGTATAGCGCATTACATGACAACATAAAAATATTGCATAAAATCTCAATGCGCTTAAACAAAACAAAAGGTAAAACATTCTAAAAACTCTCAAAAGAGACAATAAGTGTATACTTAATTAAAATATTGCATAAAAAGTCTAGTTTTAATGGACCTTTTAAAAGAATTAACATTTGTTTCAAAACGTATCTCTGGGGGTAAAGAGTTCCAGAGAGTTGGGGCATATTGGCAAAATATTTTATTTCCATAGAATTTATTATGGGCATGTTTAGGAGGGTACATTAAAGATGGTGCATGTGAGAATCTCGTAGACCTGAGTGAGCTTTTTAGTGATACTAGTTCCTTCAGGTATACGGGTGCTATATCATTGACAATTTTAAATATTATCAAGAGCACTTTAAATTGAATTCGTTCAGAGACTGGGAGCCAATGTAAGGTTTTTAGAATTGGTGTGATCGATTGAGACTTTCTGCTTAGAGTAACAAGTCTGGCAGAGGAATTCTGTAAACTCTGTAGTTTGTTAAGTTGAGAGGCACTGATGTTGTAGTAGAGCGAATTACAATAGTCCAAGCGCGATGTTACCATGGCATGAACAAGTTTTTCAGTTGAAGACTGGTCCAGGAGTCGGCGAATCCGACCGATTTTGAAAAGGGCAAATGAAACACTTTTGCAAGTATGTGATACAAAACTTTCAAGTGAACAATCTGTGTCAAATGTCACACCTAAATTTCGCACCGATGATGATGTCAGAATTTCTTCATTTCCTACACGAATAGATGTAATGGGTGATGAATCATCAAAGCGAGACTTGAAATTGAGCACTTCCGTTTTGGCATCATTCAAAACAAGTTTATATTTAAACATCCAAGATCGAATTTCGTCTAAGCACGCTTCTACTGAAACATTAACATTAGTTTGATCTGTGCAAGTTATATATATCTGAGTATCATCAGCATATATCATAGATTCCAGGCCATGGCGAGTGATGATATCTTCCAAAGGCGAGGTATAGCGAGTAAAAAGAGCTGGACCCAATACTGTTCCTTGCGGTACACCACGTTTTAAATACTGTTGCGTAGAACTACTATTTCTTACGACGACAGATTGACTTCGGTTACTCAAATACGATGTGAACCATTTGAGAACAGTTCCAGATAGCCCGAAACGTTTGCGCAATCGGAAAAGCAATATTTCGTGGTCCAAAGTGTCGAAAGCAGCACTCAAATCCAGCATTACCAATATAACATTGGAACGGGAGTCCAGAGCAGTCACAATGTCATTGTGTACGCGAAGTAAAGCAGTTTCACAGCTATGATTGGGACGATATGCCGATTGGTTTTTTGAGTACAGAGAATTGTAACACAGATAATTTCTGAGATGGGATAAAACAACTTTCTCCATAATTTTGAACACAAATGGTAAATTCGATACGGGTCTGTAGTTCTTTAAAATATCTGGGTCTAATCCTGGTTTCTTGAGGAGAGGTCTTACAAGAGCTGTTTTAAATGAATCTGGAACAACGCCAGTGGATAGAGACTCATTTATCATGTCCGTGATGAAAGGTGCCAGGGAGTCTACATGTTTCTTTACAAGATCGGTAGGTAGGGGATCCAATTCACAAGATTTGGGTGTTGCTCCTTTAATTAGCTTTCTGATTTCTTCTTCAGAGGCTGGGTCTAACACTGCCATTACTGATGTACATGCTTTATCTTTAATTCTCTCGATGGAATTAGAATCAAACGCATTGCACAGTTTATCAATTTTCTCAATGAAAAAGTCTGAAAGCATGTCTGCTGCGGCTTGCTCCGATGATGCTGAGCCAGGAAAAACATTGCTGATATAGCTTTTCTGACCTATAATTTTCTCACAAATCTTGAATAGTCCTTTGGAGTCTGCTTCTTGAATTAGATTCCTGTGATAATTCGTTTTGGCTTGTTCAAGAAGGTTATTATAATCACTCTTTTCAGTCTTAAAGATCTGTTTGTCAATCTCCCGACTATGGGATTTCAGTTGCCTTTCAGCTTTTCTCACACGTTTCCTTACAGTTGCGAGCTCAGGTGTGTACCAAGGGGCCTTGGGTTTATCAGTTACATTTTTGGTGATTAGAGGTGCTTGTTGGTTGATAACTTCTTTAAGTGCTGAGTTGTAATGATCAGTCATACTAACACTAGAAGAGTTTGAATACTTGTTTAAAGATTGTTCAAGTGTAGTTTTTAAAGCACTGTGGTCTATATCCGTCAGTTTTCTGTATTGGATGGCTTTCTTCTTACAAGGTGGTCGGGTGATATTCAAATTCACAAGAATTTGACTGTGATCCGATGGTGATTCGTTTCCTACATTTACACAGTTTATTACATCGTCTGTGTCTCTTGTAAGAAGTAAGTCTAGAGTATGGCCTTTGGCGTGAGTGGATTCACTTATGTGCTGTTTAAGTCCAAAAGATGTAATCAAGTCCATTAATTTCAAGGCATCTGGTGTTGATGATCCATAATGCACATTAAAATCCCCTCCTATCAATATATGTCCTGGACGTGAGATAGAAACTTCAAGAAGCGATCTAAATTCTGTAATAAAGTCTTCCACTGTAAACTTGTTCTTGGAAGAATATGGAGGCCTATGTACGACAAAAACATTAAATAACTCACTTTTGGTTTTAATTGTCGCTTCCAGGTATTGGGAGGACCTAAAGTTCATTGATCCCTTTTTCTTAACTGAAAGATTGTTTTTTGATAAAAGTCCGACACCACCTCCTTTGCGAAATTTCCGATGTTCATGAATGAATTCGTAACCAGATAGTCCAAGTAAAAGTTCACCAACTGTGGGATCAATGCCATTCTTTGTCCAAGTTTCAGTCACCATGTAAAAGTCAATTTCGTTTTCTATAACGGATGCTGAAAAAGTTCCTAGTTTATTGGTAAGTGACCTGGCGTTCCATAGTCCACAGTTAAGATTTGTTTTAACACACTGAGATGATTGAAACTTCACTTGAATTAAATTTGTCAGGTTAACTCCTCTTTTCTTTCTTGCTGAGCGTTCTTTATTGGTGATTTTAACTCTTGGTGTGAAAAATACGTTCTTCTTAGAAGTCAGCTCAGGAAACTCAGTTAAAACTTTATTATTTAGACTCTGATTAGAGTTCAGGGATAAAAGTTGGTGTTTGGTATAGGTTATCATGATTAAAAGTTCACCAACACTTCTATATCAAACTTAAAAATGTGACAATAACACGGAAACCGCTAAAAATTTTGCAAAGTTTTTGCTGCAAAAAATAAACTTATATACTCAGAGTCGTAGTAGTCCAAAAACTAATCCAATATAACACTTATATCATTCCAAACTTTAGGATATTATCAGAGCTAAGACACAGTGCAACCCTCAGGCAGCCATCTTGCTTAATCGTATGACAGGAGTTTATAAATGAAGCAATTGGATTTGATTGTATGTCTGCTAAAACAGTCAATCAAGAGACTCTTAATGCGCATGAAGTCGTATAACAGTCTTTTGTTAGGGCTGATTGGTTGCATTTGATTTATATTTTGGAATTCGAATAACCTTGAAATATTAGCCTCGATATCAGGCTATGCTGGATCTTTGTCGTCATCCAATCATCCAACCTACCTTAACATTGTGAAGATGTCTGTTCCCTAATGATGATAGTAAAAGTGTTCCTCACTGATTTCAGCGGCCAAAAATAATAAATGTTTCTCGACATCTCCTCGACCCCAGTTCCACCTCAACTCTGATGTATATTACCATGCATCTTGTATAAATAAACAATTTTTATAAAGATATTGTGATGAACGATCACTCTCATGCACTCGTGTCTTTTATCTTAGTTTTTGAATACCAACCTGCACCTTTTCATTTTACCATCTGCTTCAGCACATGCATTAAAGGCATTTAAAGAAGGTTTCGAAGCCTATGTGTATCGGAGACACTGATAACATTTTAAAGATGTTAATGCGAGTTTACCCCCAAACAAAAGCTATGCGTTTTAAGGCATTAGTATCGAAAATGCTGGTTATGTGTAAGGGCCATTGAGATCGTTCAAACGAAATCTTGACTGAAATTAAAATGATGTAAATAGTAGTGATATAAATGGCCTGATAAGTAACGCAAACCAACATAATTAGAATCAGTAATAATGATATCCGTGACGTAACATGTCTTCATAGACAACTTTGCTTGTACTAGATTTTAATTCACATTGCAAAATTATACGGTTGTCTTGTGGTCCGGTACGAAATTCTCATTCCTCCAGTGAAAACGGAAAGGTTTAAAGACCCCTTTGTTGATTGCCCTGAAACCTAACTGCAGGTCCTAGTGTGATGTAAAAGGGTTTCAGTCTGGAGTTTTCTCTACAAAAAGTCCAAATTCGCTTCGCAAAAATCTAATATCGACATCTTATATTTTCAGAAAAACAACAAATTTTCTTAAGCAGGCACGATTATCAATTCACAAATGGAAATGGGAGGGTCTAATACTTCAAATGGAACACTAGGATGGTACATTGATTGTAATATGATTGTGAACAGATATTCACGAGTATGAAATGTTACTATAGTAATACATGTACCTATCGAAACTATCTTTTCATAACAAGCCACAGACGTCCAAAATTAAAACAAATTCGCCTAATGTGTATTCGAGATTATTCAAGATGGAATTGAATATGCAATTTTAATGTCTAAATTAAATAAACATATAAACTTATCCTATTTCAGTTTATTTATTTAAGTTTTAACATATTTATTTATTCATAATTATTATCTATAAACAGGTAATCGTTTACATATCTTGTTTAAATGCCACTCATTTTAAAATAAATGATTCCAATAGTTTTTTAAGATAAGAGATGATATCTTATGATGAGTTTAAAACATTTCATCAAACAACCTGACTTTGTTTCGCAAGTTGCGATCAGCGAACCCCATCCTCTTGAGATATACACCCAGTGTGATCAAGATTTTAAAGTTTCTTAGTAAGATTTTTCAACCCCTTGAGGACTTATTTGAAAGTATGTACTTATATTCGTTTGGTTCGGACAGTAAACAGTTGACAGTTGATTTTTATTTTGTCTATATGTTGTATATTGTATCTATGTTTGTCCCCATGGACTGAGTGTGAGACAGGACCGTATCACTTGTGGTATTGGGCCTAATTCTGACCTATGTAAAATAAAGAGTTTATTATTATTAAACTGCCGCCCAATGTGCTACAGACGATGCATGTAAGAGATCCTTTCAGATTAGGAAGTGGATAAGGAAGTAGCATAATGCCACTGTCCCGGCAAAATTTACTTCATTACATACTGCTTGGGGTGTGGAACGATCACAATTTTAAAAGTTTCATAGTATGGTCGTTAGATTTTTCAACCTCGTGAGGACTTATGTGGAAATATGAACTTATGTTCGGTTGGGACTAATTGCATGTCGTTTGCCCATGTAATTATTTCATAGAAAAAGTATAGCGTAAAACTCAATTACATTTCATTACATTTCTTGGCTTGCTGAATTGCAATTTAAACATAAATATGCGTCGGTATTTTCATTAAAATTTGACCGAGATCTGGAACTTATCATATAAATATTCCACATACCAAATTTTAGAATAGAAAATAACCCTAGAATAGCATTGCCAACTGTCTTTTTTTTCTATAGACATTATTTATATGCCTACCTTGTTAAAGGTGTTCTAGAATATACTCTGCCATAGAAGCACTGGCCTAGGTCACAAGTATTAGGTGTTATAGAATATACTCTGCCATAGAAGCACTGGCCTAGGTCACAAGTATTAGTTTTTATAGAATATACTCTCATATAGAAACACTGGCCTAGTATAGGTCACAAGATGAGACCTTGGATTTCAAACATAAAAACATTTAATTTAAATAGATCTTTTTGTACTGTAGAATATTTGTGTATAATTCAGCATGACGAGTCGAGAGCTGATAACAACTGATTGTAATATACCAGTTACTTCCCTTCATATAGTTCAAATATACAAATCTCGCTGCTGGTCAGGATATAAAAAAAAACCGACTTTCAATGAATTTTAAGAAATACGGTAATCTGATTGGATACTAAAGTGATTGACCAATCAGATGACCCAAGCACTAAAATCATTGTAAGTTAAGTTTTCGAGAATAAGGCCCCAGATGTACACTTGACACAATTTATTCAATACCGGTGACGCCCTGAAATGAGCAATGAGGTCAATTTATTGGTACAGGGGCTTTACTTGAATAGTCGACGGGTCAGCTTGTTATTGATGATCCTCGTTGATTTCCCATCATCTAAAAGATTTAAAGCTGCGTGTATGTCTCTCAGTGTGAATTAGAAATAAAAGGCAGCAATGAATTGTAGTCAGTCAGTTCAGTGTAATTACCTTTTGCGAATTGTAATGCTAGGGACAGACGAGCGTATTTTTTCGCCAGATTGCAGCGAATTTTATAATCACCCCAAAATATAAGGTCGTGTGAGTACGAGCGTATTTTTGGGGGTGATTATAAAATTCGCTGCCATTGGGCGAAAAAATACGCTCGTCTGTCCCTAGCATAAAAATCGTGAATGTCTCATCTTCCCAAGAGTCAGTACTCCAGTTCTCTCTGAAAATATTGCCCATTTTAAATCGCATTAAAACAAACCTGGTTGATGTATAGCACGTAACTGGATAATTTTTTCCGTTATTGGTTTGAAATCAAAACAAATCGGAAGTCATGATTCTATTTATAGTAACACCCCCGGTTTCTGCTCATTACCATAATTGCCCCATATTTTATTTCAATCTCAGAAAAAGTCGAGTAAAAAAACTGAGTCCAGAAGCCCCAAACTCTGTTTAAAATAACTAACAGTAAAAAAATGCGTGTGTGGTGCCAGGCAGGTCATTCCTACTATTCTGGACACTACTTTCAATTTCTATAAAATATTTACTCATTTACTATATCCTCATATGAAAAGTTCATTACCGGCTACCAATGTATTGCCAATGTGTTAACATGGATTTCAAGATTTGTATCGTTCTTGTTTGTGCATACCTCTGTCAACGTATTGGATTTTTAGAATTAATTTAGACTATTTTTTACATTTTGACCCAATTTTCCCGTAATGCGTTGACATACTGTTTAATAATAATTTTTATAGATTTCTATTCCGTAATAATGAATTTAAGTTTTGATTTTAAATTACCTCCCTTGAAAGTTGAACTTTACAAATTGACAAGCGACGTAATATCTTTAAGAAGCAATGGTACCAGGCAGGGTATGGTTTTCCTTTTAGACAGTTTTTATTATGAAATACTTCCTCAAATAATAAAAGTATTACGTTGATATCGAGATTGTTTTACTGTTCGTTCTTATCATTCTGTATTATGATTCTGAACTAATCTTTTTAAAATGCAATTCAACAATAATATAAGTAGTTATAGTAGTTATAGATTGAACGCATGTTTCCCCCATTCCATTTTTCATTTCATGGGGGAAAAAACATGCGTTCAATCTATAACTACATGAGGAAAAAATGCAACCAAATTGAGCGTACCCAAAACAAAACCTCTACATTTCATAAAACACCCTACATTTTTCATAGAATTCTTACGACAAACACCTTCAATAAATTTCCTACATTCCATCAAGTCCCTACCTAGCATAAAATACCTCAAATTACATATTATCCCACTATTTGAAAATGATTTATTTATCTTTGAAATCCATTGTGGTCTGGTTTTATTAAGATTGACAGATTTAGTTCCCTTTAATCATGTTGCATTATCATCGTATAAACGTCTGATCAATAAACTATTTCTAAGAATCTAATCAAATACATTACGTTATAATATTGCGGTTATTGAACTGTATGTGAGACATCAGGTTTTATTATAAATCAATATTGAGTTTATTGAACTGTATGTGAGACATCAGGTTTTTATTATAAATCAATATTGAGGTTATTAAACTGTATGTGAGACATTAGTTCGCCCTTAGGTCAATATTGCATGAATATATGACGTCAATACATTGATTACTATGGGAACAAGCTCTTTCTAGGAAATAGTATTCAGTTTGAGTTCTTTGTTTGAGACAGACACATCTACAGGGGAAACATGGCAGAAGAAAGCATGTCAGTGGGATCTCAATCTTCAGACACAGGTAAGTACATTTTAATATGTAATTATCTGTCATTTTATAGCTGGGTGGCGTACGAGCGTGTTAAATAGTTTTCCTCGTTAAAACACTATGTTTTTTTTATTTTCAGCTCAGATGTATACAACTGATATTGAAGCTCACATAAATTACCACCAGATGCATTTAGATCATTATATGGAATTAAGAGAAAAGATACTACTTGAAGGTATAGAAGTATCAGAAGTTGCAGATTATCATTTTGAAATGAAAAAATCACTTATTAGAAGACCAAAACCTCTAACTTTCGACAAAAGTTTTACCAAAGATAAGGAAGTGTTAAAAAAACTAAAAAATAGTGTGTGTGAGTTGCCCCATTCGCAGGAATTAAAACATTTTGACAATAGTATAAACGAAGAGAACACGGTTAAAGACATAGTGAAGGATTGCGATAGTTATATTAAACAAAACTCAGCGCAAACTATTCAAGTGTATGTAACGTATGGACAGTGGCTCCAGAAACTTTTTATATTACATTTTGGATTATTTACTAATTTCGTTAAAACCAACTTAAGTATTTCGCTAAGCCATTCTAGAAAACTAAGACGTCTTGCAAAACTATGTACCCAATACCCAAAGTTTAAAACAGTCACAGTTTCAGTTACTCAATTTCTTAGTTGGATGCCTGATATTGACAAGGAATTAAAAGCCAGTACTGAACAACAGAGGTTTTGGAAAGGAACGTGAGTCATAATGACTGTACAATATTCACGTAATAGAGTTTCTAGATTATACAGAATGTATTGATTCAATGCTTCACTCGTTTATGACTCTGTCTGAATGCACTATTGATTTTACCCGTAACAACTTTCTTTGTGTAATGCAACATGTTGATAATCGATATTCACCACTTGTTACGGTCCTTAGTAACCAATTTGTTTATAGAAATAATACTTGTAACTACACAGCGATTTCTTCAAAGCGCTGCCTGGATACCATTGTTTATCCGTAGTCAAGGAGTTGATTGATACAGTATAAGTTGTTACCTGCCTTTACACATTGTTATTTATATAATAATACTTTAAACTATGGAGTTGATTAATACAGTAAAAGCTGTTACTACAAATTATTGAATTTATTTATTGTTGTTATTAAACATTATAACGCGGATATCTTTGTTATGGTGTATTTATATAGTATAGTGTTATAGCGTGTAATGTCATCATGACCGGCCCTGTAGGACCGCTCTAAAAATAACTCAAGCTTCACGCAATCGATAGTTTGTCTTCAGTAGATTTATAGTGTGTAATGTCATCATGACCGGTCTTAAGTAGACATATACCGCGTGTTATTTGTGAGTTGCTAGGGACATTAACTAAAAATAGATGTGTGTAATGTCACGATAACCGGTATTAACATTGTGAGTGATACAGTAAAAGTTGTACCTCCCTTTACACATTGTTGAACTTATTTATATAATAATACTTGAAACCATAGAGCGATTCTGTATGATCACCTCTTGGTTACCAGTGTTTATCCGTAGTCAAGGGGTTGATTAATACAGTAAAAGTTGTTACTAAACATTGTTGAACTTATTTATATGTTGTTATTTTGTTCTATTAAACATTATATATGCATATAGTAAATGTATTGTATTTTATCAAAATAATTCCTCTAAAAATGGCAAATAAAATTCTTGATCCAATTTTTAGATTATACGATCCAATTCTTTATTCATTTACTCGTAAGAAAGAAGATTTCATAATTATTTCTCCGAGTGTTGGATCTAAATCCCAACTAAATGATGGTGGGAGGGTCACTTTCGAGATCAATAGTCTGTCAAATTGGTTGCTACTGTCTGATGCCTATTTCAGATGCGATTTCAAAATCAAGGACGGAACAGCAAATGAAAATAGAGTCCCACAGACTAATACAACATTAGAAAATAATTTCTTTCCTTCTTTATTTAGCGAAATGGTTTTGGAAGCGGGATCAAACCCCATAGAAACCATCAAACACCCTGGAGAATTTGACACAATGTTGAAAACAGTCCTTTATCCCAAAAACTACGATTCAGTCTCGGGTTGGATACCCGATGTTGGTGATGGGACCGTTTTAAAAGAACCAGTAAAAACTGTAGCTAACGATGCTGATATCGCTAGAATGAGAGTCATTGCCAGAAATAGCATCGAGAGAATCGGTAGAGCAGTAAACCAGGGGTTTGACAAACGAGTAAATCAGTACAATAATGTTGTTGAGGATAATAGATGGGGTAATTACGTAAATTGGAAATTATATCCTTTATTCGGTCTTTTAGAACATAGAAAAGTTTCTATAGGTTTACCATTTAAAATTCATTTACAAAGAGAAATTAATGACGATAAGATATTCTTTGGAGAAGCTAATTCAAATGCAAAATTAGAAATAACAAATCTCCAACTTTTCATACCCGTAATAACACCATCAATTGAAGTAGAAACGAGAATATTCAACTCGTTAACTAAAGACATTGAAATAGCTTTTCTTCGGCGCAACACTGTAGGGAGTATGACTTTAACTGGAGAATCCACAACATGGCCAATCACTAACAGCATTAAACCAGCAAGATATTTAATAGTTGGTTTCAAGAACTTACCAGATTCTCAGACAAATAACAACAATATCTTTAGAGTGGCAATGAACCAAACTCAAGATCCTATAATCCGTAAAGTTCAAGTAAGATTAAACAACGATAATTATCCTAACCAACCTTTAACTATTAATCCATCCACAAAGGATTATAATGAATTGTATAGAAATTATAAAAATATGTGTGAATTATTTGGGAATCCACCTCAGTTTGGATATGTAGATTTTGCAATTAATCACCCAATCTTCTGTTTTGATCTATCAGCTCATCAAGAAGATCTTTTCAAAACTGGAGTAAACATAAATATTCATATCGAAAAAACACAAGGAGATGTAACCGGTTATTGTTTATTATTGGAAGAAGCAAAACATATAATAAAAATATCCGACAGACGGATGATTCGAATAGAATAAATTAATCCCTTAAAAATGAAACCCGAAACTTTAGTAAAAAGAATAATAGATGCTATCGAAACAGAAAAGCCAACTACAATTTCTTACAATGGTAAAAGAATCAGTATAACTAAAAAACTTATTGATAAATATAAACACTGTAAAGTACGAGATGATATAGATTTGGAAAGAATTGACAAGAACATAAAGGAAGGTGGATTTTTACCTTTCCTACCCTTGATCTTTGCAGGTTTGGCCGCAGCCGGTGCCACGGCCGGCGGAACAGCAGGAATAGTTCAAGCCGTCAATGCCAAGAAAGCAGCCGAAGCTGAAAAAAGTGAAAAACGTAGACATAATTTGGAAATGGAAAAGGTAGCAAAAGGTTCGGGAGTAGCAGACATATTAGGTACAGTTAAAGAATTTGGAAATCGATTTAGTGAAGAAACTAAGAAAACTGTCAAACAAGGATTAACTAAATTAGTGGATAGTATTGACACAGGGGAAATCAAAGTCAAACATAAGGGTAATGGAATATTTTTTAAAAATATACACAGTGGAGAAGGAATATATCTTTCAAAGTATAAAGGAGAAGGTGTAATTTTTGGTACATAAAAATGGGAAAGAAATTTAATCATTCAGAAATATTTCCTAATAATCCAATGCTCATGTGTATATGCGGTAGTTCCGGTTCTGGGAAAACTCATCTCACTTTTAACATGTTGACAACACCCAACCTTTTAGATTTTGATTCTCTATATATCTACACAACAACACCAGAACAATCGTATTATCAATTTCTCAAAGCTTTAGAATATTTACCAAAGAAATATGTTCCAGAATTATTTCAATATTACGATAAAGAAGAAATGGAAATAAAAGATATCTTAGATACCTTCATAAAAGAAAAGAATCCATCTTTCAATCCAACTGATATAAAAGTGTTTCTGACAAAAAATGTAAATGATCTGGACTTGTCTAATATTGATAGTAAACGAAAGAACTTAATATTGTTTGACGACTGCGTAGCGCAAAAAAATCAATCTGTTCAACAAGAATTCTTCACGAAGGGAAGACATCACAACTGTCACTGCTTATACCAATCCCAATCTTTTTACGGGATGGATTCTATGTTTATTAGAAAAAATGCTAATTGTTTTTTATTATTTGAATTAAACGATAAAGATTTATCTCAAATCATACAGTCGATAAATCACGGAATGGACAGAGATTCGTTTAAAAAGGTTTGTAAAGCTCAATGGAGAAATCCAGAGGAACATGGATATGTATTCGTTAATACAAGAAAACCTGCGGGTGAAAGAGTAATGATAAACATATGTTAATTTATTTTTTTAAAAATGGAATGGAATAATATTTTAAAAAGAAATAGAGAATATATCAAAGCTAAGAATAAAATAAAGACCCAAGTTGAAAATAACAGATTACAACAACTTGGATTAACAGAAAATCTACAAACTTTATTTAAACCAATATTAAAAAGTCAAGAGGATATCAAGAATAAATTAGAAGCTCCTAAACAACAAATTCAACAATCTCCTCCACAAATAGAATATCCCATTGAAGATGATGGAATCGTAATCAGGACATTAGATGATATAAAACGTTATTTTTCAAATCCAAATCCAACCCTAGCCAAAACAATAAAGCCAACAATTGATCAGGATGGATTGATTCTTAACGGTTTTAGGATACGTTTCAATCAACTCTACCCAACATTTAAGATTGACAGAATAGACGCTGTATATGATTTAACACCCGGTATGATTAATCTTTTGAATGGGTATGATAAAGATTATAATTTCAAAGATTTAAATTCATACGTGGAAATTCTTAAATCGACAAGGACAGGAGGACCAAAAACTTTAAGATTAAGAAGACTGGAAAAAGAATTAGATGATAACACCGATGCTAGTGATGATAACTACACTGATGATATTATAGAAGAAATCGATGACTTTTTGGGACATACAGGAGATGGTGTAATTTTTTTATCCGACAACAACGAAGAATTGCTTAATAGATTACAAATAATATTAGCAGCAATGAAGGAAGGACATCAATCACACAGACAATATAATGAATTAAATTGTATATTAAAAAGACTCCTAGAAAAGGGTATCATAGATAAAAATGATTATAAAAGTGTTATTAAAAATGAGTCAACTATTCGTCATCACCTCAAATAAATCAGACATTAAATTATCTCTAGACTATGAGTATGAACTCGATCGAAATCAAGAATATGAATTGGGATTAAAGTATTTCTCTGTTTACAATTCCATTAGAAATATCAACGAAGATAATAACAAAATAAAAATATCAACAGATAATGGAGCAACATTCAAAACCATAAGTTTACTACCAGGAAGTTACGAATACATAGCCATTAACGAATACCTATCTGAATACGCAGGAAGTGTCAATGGTAAAAACAATATTGAATTCGAAGGTAATTTAAATTTGAACAAAATGAAATTGATATTAAGAAATAATAGTCAAGTTGATTTCAACGTAGAAAATTCATTGAATACGTTACTAGGATTTGATAAACGAGTATACACCCAATCTACTATAGCACCACATAAAGCTAATATCGAGAATGATGTCGATGTGATCAATATACATTGCAATTTAATAAACGGTGGATTTTTCAATAAATATAAACGTCAGATTATTTACAGTCTTCCAACATTCACTGTTCCGATTGGATATAGAATTATAGAAAAACCATTTCAAACAACATATTTACCACTTAATTCCTTTATGATCAAAGATATAAATCTGGAAATCAAAGATGGTAAAAATAGGTTTATAGACTTTGGAAACGAAGAAATTGTTATTCAACTTCATTTAAAAAGAATTAAGTAACTCTTCATTCTCTTCTTGAATAGTTAGATAATCGAAATCATCAAATTCATAGTTTTCATCCAAACTCAATTCATCTTTATTACAATAAGGATACATGATTCCTTCACTATTTGGAGCCTTTCTCTTTACAAGATTTAAATAACTTCTAAAAACTTTCTTTTGTTTATCATCATCCCTTGGAATAACTACTCCATTTGTGAAACTTTTTACCCAATTTCTCTTAAATTCATTTGATATATCATATCCACTAGCCAACCGAATATAATCGTCTACAGTTATCTTATCATTAGAATAACCTTTAAATGTTTTCTTTTCTTTTAAAACACCATCTGAAGTTAGTATGATATTGTATTTGACTTTCGGCGCTAAATATAAACCGAATATAATTCCACCATCACCGTAATCATTCTTTCCTTTACAGTATTCATTTTCGGATACTAATCCAGCTTCATTTAATTTATTCCAATTGCTAGATGAAATGTATAAACTATCAGTATCGGTATAGTATATTTCCGGTTGATAAAACCCATCTATTACGTGAATAAAATTGTTCATTATTTTCTTACTGTGCGATAATACGAATGATCCCAAATGACTGGGTGTAAGTCGTGTAGATTTACTATTTACATCGTCAATTTCTTTTTCTTCTTTTTCTATATCAACAATGTATTGAGTCTCATTTATTTTTTCATAGTGTTTAACATGTGAATCAAAGTTAGCCTTTAAAGTTACGTCACTCCAAAGATGTTTTGATGAAGATATATCCTTCTGAATAGATTTCCCATACAGGGCATTACCTAATAATTTCATGCAATTACTACCAACGATATTGCCATCCCTTTTGAATTGATTTCTTAGATCTCTCAAAATTAAAATGTAGTCTCTATAGGGAGGAGTTCTAAAGTTTTCTTCGTATACTATGCCATCTAATATTCTAATAATTCGTCCACCAGCTTTTACTATTTCTTGAATATCGACCGATGTTAAAACATCTGAACAGAAACCATTTCTGAATCTTATTTTAGTGCCAGTTTCCTTTTTTCCTTCTTTGTTCGTAAAACTAATTTTATCTTTAGCTGGTATCGGTTGGAAGAACATGTTTTTGGGATACTCAAACCAAACTGTTAAAATAGCAGTTTTGGGTCTAAAGTTTTGTTCATTAAAGAGCTTGACAAATTTTCTATTTTCTTCTGGTAAAAACGGTCTACCACTTTCTGCTTTGGGATATTCACTATCTAAATCTGACATAGCAGAAGCATACAAACCGTTAGCATCAAATGCCATCAGTCTAGAACATGTTATATTTTTAAGTTTTGAATTAACCTCTGTTTTATCTTTATCACTTTTACTATATTCTTTAAATAAATCAATTATGTTGTCGTCATTTGTTTGTGTATATTCCTTTAATACATCACAAATTTCATTGATTTTATCAGTTGTAAATATTTTTCGATTTGCAGAAACCCTTCCTCCTTTAATAGAGCGTCTTATAAAATGTCTTATAAAAGGGTTAGTGTGTGAGTAAACCTTTTCTATATTTTGTTTTTCAGTATGTTTTGGTACGAGTCTTGTACTTTCGTAATATGGTTCTTCAACCATTTCTTTATCGTAATGATACAAATAATACCACCCCTTTAAAGATAGAGATGGAGCCGTTAGATTATTAGAAACGCTCTGGAATACAACGTCTTTCATAACTTTGTTATATTTTATCAAGCATGCTCCAAGACATAGGGTGTCTCGCTTTGCATATGGTTCCCATTCGTGTCTTAAAATTTCCCAGTTATCTTTGGTATATTTTGCAATGTCTACATCAACGATCTTTCTCAAATTCATTGGTAGATTAGACGACTTTCCCCATGTTGCTAAACTAGATGCTTCGTGTTGATAGGAACATGTGAAATTAATATGCTGTAAATAATTGGATTTACTTTTTATATCTTTCTGTCGTTTCCATCTTTTCTGTAAATCTTCATCAGTGTATGGATTAGATAATGGTAAAGAAAGAATTCCTCTGGGTGTTATTAGTGGACATTGTGTTAGTTTCTTTACGTTTTTAATTACGATCCAGTTATCAAAACCACTACCGTTATGAGAAATCAATGTTAATCTTTTTTTATCATATTTACCTAAATATTTCAACATTTGATCTATACAATCTGTGCCTACAAATATTTCTACTATTTTCATTAGTTTGTTATAAAATGCTTCTGGAATATTATCAGTGGGAGGTATCATCTCTAACTTTTTTCTTAGCTTTTCTAAATTAATTAACGTACATGAATAAGGAATTGCTTTACGCGTTTCACTATCTGAATACGTTTCACAGTCCCAAGCGAATAAAGTATCATCACTCATATTTGAAAATACGTTTAGTTTCAAAGGTGATACTTCTTTTACAGCATTATCATCTCTACATGTTTTCCATACCTGTTCATAATTATCTTCTATTTCTTTAATCCCTAATTTTTTTTGATTTCTTCTTATAAGACAGAAATGTGAGTTATGTAAATATAAAACCCAATCTAATGCCTTGTCCTTGTTTACATCTGTGAGGGTGGGGCGTACATTTCTATTTTCGGGAGTGTAAATTTGAAATGAAGTATTACATTTTTCATTGAATTTATTAATTCTAGCAGCTGTCATTACTCCTTTTCTATTCGCTTTTGGAAATGTATTAATGAATGTTTGAAATTTATTTGTTAAATCTTTTTTCAAAACATGATTTACGCATTTGATAAAACAGTTACCATCTGTTGGTATATAACAATTTTTACCTTTATATTCATTTATCTTTTTAAGTAGTTCAGTTCCTCTACCAGCGTTTGATCTTCTTATTTCCTTAAAATTGTCTCTACGTAAAATTATTTTCCCTGTAAAATACCAATCCGAGCAGTCAGATTTTGCATCCATATTAGACAAAATGGTCTTAAAAGTTTTGGAATTGAAACCAAGAAGTTTCATGGATTGTTTGTGATTTCCATTCTCGATTATCCTACCATCTATTTCAATTTGGCCATTAAATGTTGAAAATCTATTAGTAATAGCCCTGATAAGATCGGTAAATAGTATGTTTTCTATGAATGTTTCATCGTCTATAATTTCAATGTTATTCATATTTTTTATATGTTTTTTTTTAATTACCTAATTTTTGGAGTTCTTTTTATTATCTTTTATTGCTGATATTTGTATATTAAATTTATCCAAAATTTCATTAAATTCTTCCAACTCTTCAACGCTAATGATCTTATCTTCTCTTGATCTTTCGAAGAAAATATACAACTTATTAAGATATGTATTTAAGATATCTGTTTTCTTTTTAAAATAAGATTTCTGTTTGGATGTAAAACCCATAGCAATCAATCCACAAGATGAGGTTTGAATAGCAGTAATTGCGGCTAATACAGTTGGAATAAGTATTGGCACCATCAATCCGCCAGTTACTGCCGTTGCAATTGTTGTTCCTACTGTTAAAACTACACTTAGTGCTTTGAAAACAGAATCAATTCTACTCCATCTTTTCTTACATTTATTATATTGTTCTAGTTTTACTTTTAGTTCGTTTTGTTTGTCTATCAGGTATTTTTGTCTACTTTCTTGTTCCATTTTTAAACGTTAAATTAAGTGAACTTCCGATAATGCTCTACGTTTATCCTTAGGGTTTTGTGCAATAGTGATATGTATCTGTACTAAGAATGCTTCTTGTTTTGACTCCTTGTTCTTCTTATCCCGATAAACAAAAAAATTTGTTTTTTTTTCAATAGAGATTTCTATGAAAAAATATGATCCACCTATATTTTCTGTTAATGCTATTGGAAAATGTTTAAATTGTTGATTTTTATTAACATCAACAGAGAAGTAAAGATCATTATGAACAAAATATAGTTTCACATATTCAAAGTCTGTTGTTCGTAAAAACTCATAAATCTGTTTGCTTTCTTCTTTTTGTGGTTCTTGATTTCTAACTATGCTTACTGATGGTGAAGTTTCCGTTTCCAATATCATATCATATAACTCAAATATATAAGATGCTCTTTTATAATCCGCCTCATAAGGGTTATCACCCACCTCATAAGGGTTTCTTTTATCATCCACCTCATAAGGTTCTCTTTTCTCAACCGGCTCGATTGAGATTCTAAGGTTATCTATATACAACTGATTTGACGAAATATTAAAATTTCCCACCCCAGGATTAAATTCTTTAGTATCTACGATGTTACCATTTTTGATAAAGTGAACAGATATAATAGAGTTATAATTAGTTAATTGATAATAAATTGGTAAATCGACTTTTACCTTCATAGGAAAAAATATGTCAATTATAGTTTTCCCCTCAAAATAAGTCATACTATCAGATAATCTTCCATGAGTATCTATATCTTTTTTAATATTTACTTTAAACCCATATTTATAATTATAAATGAGTTCTCCAGTGATT
This sequence comes from Lottia scabra, assembly GCA_029955415.1. Taxonomy (NCBI): domain Eukaryota; kingdom Metazoa; phylum Mollusca; class Gastropoda; family Lottiidae; genus Lottia; species Lottia scabra. The sequence continues at coordinate 48,281,084 of JARJEI010000001.1, forward strand.
TCTTCCACCGAATAATCTGTATAGTCTTTAGAAAATGGAAGAAAGATATAATAGGGTTTAATATATTCTAGTTCATTGAGATTATTTTGTAATGTGGTTATATTTGTTTCCTGTTTTAAAACTTCATTATTAATAGTAGTTATCCGTTGTTGAATCTCACTATAATCAATATTTTGTATTTGTTGTTGAATATAAGTTTTGATTTCACTATCATCAATATTTTGTATTTGTTGTTGAATATAAGTTTTAATTTCACTATCATCAATATTTTCTATCTGTTGTTGAATATAAGTTTTAATTTCACTATCATCAATATTTTCTATCTGTTGTTGAATATAAGTTTTAATTTCACTATCATCAATAGATTTTAGTTCGTTTTGTAATTCAGTTTTAAATTTAGTTTCCAGAGCAGTTAATTCTTGTTGTAATTTATCTTCACTTATGCCTGGATTAATATTGGATATTAGTTGTTTAAGATCTACTTTTTGTTTTGTTAGTTTATCATCTAAATTAGATATTAATGACCTTAAATTTTGTAATTGAGTTTTATCTATTGTATTGACTAATTGTTGTTGAATAGATTCTATTTGTTTTTGTATTTCGCTATCATCACTAAGTTTACTTTCTAATGCGGTTAATTTGTCTTCACTTATGCCTGGATTAATATTGGATATTAGTTGTTTAAGATCTACTTTTTGCTTTGTTAGTTTATCATCTAAATTAGATATTAATAACCTTAAATTTTGTAATTGAGTTTTATCTACTGTATTGACTAATTGTTGTTGAATAAAACTTTTTAAACTTGTTACTTGTTTTTGTAATTTACCATCATCAATATAATCTAATTCTTTCAATTTAGATTCATTTATAAAATTTTTATTATTTATTTGTCGTCTGAAGAATCTTTTCACATCAGCTATTCGATCTTTTAAATGGTCTTTATCTACTTCAATTAAATTTATTTGATCCATTAAATATTTCTTATGAACAGCATCATTATCGTTTTCCGGAGATTTTAAATTAGTTATACCAAAATTGTTCATATCAATATCACCCTGAAGAATGTCTCCGATTTGATCCACAAAATATGGTTTGATTTTATTGATTGGAAATGTAGTGTTTGGTTTTTTAGTATCTAAAGGTAAAGCGCCTAAACCAAATTTATTTGCCATTTTTATTGAGTTAAATTTATTACAATTTCTTCGAACTGTTTTCCTAAACTCAACTGATATAAAACCCAAAGTGAAAGTTGTCCACAAAACTTTTGACCCGGCTTTTGTATTTGAAATGTAGAAGATTTAATTGGTTGATTAGTTAGATTCATTATCTCTTCAGTGGGATCTAATCCAAAAGAGTCGAAAAAATAAAAGTTAGAGTCTTTGTACAAAGCAGAATGATGAACGCCTTTTTGATCGGAAGTGTGTATATTTGTTATAGCGTAGAATTTACCTTTCTTACTTTTGAGATTATTTATTTCATCTCTCATACAATAATAAAACGGTGATATGTTTAACTCATTCGCCCATCTCATAAGTTGGAAGTTTGTGGTTGTATCGGTTCCATATTTATCGAGAAATTCATTCATTTTTAAAAGTCAGTTTTTTGAAGTTCATTTTGATAAAACCTACCTATAATTTGTTCTTTGTCTTGATCGATTAATTCATATGTTGGAGGGGATGTGCTATTTACTTTATCTACGATAAATATTTCGTTTGTCCAATAACCAACATATCCTTTTTCGAATTTACTTTTATATTTGAAAATACGAACTCGATCTCCGACTTTAAATTTGGGTTTAATATTTAGATTCTTTATTTCATTTTCGTAGTTATGTTGCGCGTTAATTGATCTTATAATATTTGGATTTTTTGAGGCTTGTGCTGGTGACACTCCTATAGATGAATGTATTTTGTTATTGTATTCGTGTACGACCTCTGGTAATATTTTTAGCCATTTTTGAGATTTTAATTCCGTGAACTTTTTGAATAGTTTATTTTTTAGAGTCCTGTTGAATCTTTCAATAACTACAGCCTTACCTTCGTTGTGAGTACTGTAAATTTCAAACCCCACAGATTTCATATTTTTGTTATAAAATTCGCTCCCTTTATCTACCCATAACTTTTGGGGCCGTCTGTCAGATTGTTTCATTATGGTTTCAAATGCGTGTTTGACTGATATTCCAGTTTTGTTTTTGAGAGGAATAACCCAAGCATATCTCGTATACAAATCTATAACTGTTAAGCAATATTTAAATCCTCTTTCAACTGGCATATTAATTAAATCTGCTGACCATATTTCATCTTTATCAAATACTTTAACTTTTAAATAATGTTTGTTTTTTCTAAATTCTTTATGAATTTCATCCGCCAATCCCATACCCAATTTCATCTTTGCTTTTAACAGTTTAATGATTAGCGCTCTTTGCATTCTCTCTTTGAATGTTGGATTTGGAATATTTTCGAGTTCGATTATCATTTGTTTGTCTGCTTCGTGTCTGAAGTTTATGTCTTTGTTTCTGTAAAGTATGTCGTGTTTAAGCGCAGCAGCGTCAACTCTATTGACAGGTTCTTCACCTGGTTTTGGTTTATCGTTTTCGTCTAATCGCAGATCTAATCTAGTACCTGGACCGGTGTAATTATGACCTGGAAGATGTTTCTCGCCAGAGTATTTGGCCCATGGAAATCCAGGAAGATATCCTAATGATTTTTGAATATCGGAACCAAAATAGGTTTTTGGAGCGTGAGCGACTATCATTTTTATCCTATAACTTTAAACCCTTTTCCCTCTTTTACCTGCTGTTCTATTCTCTTGTTTCGTAGTTCTCTTATTTGCTGTAATTCTTTCAGTTCGTCGGATTTTTTCACGGCGTCGTTTATTCTTAAGCCTGCTTTTGCCACGGACCCAACTGCTTGAGCTCCGGAGGAAATTAGGGATTTGTTGTTTGAAACAAAGCCAGCTACTTTTGGAATTATTTTTGAACCTAGAGAAAATATAGATGAAAAGATACCGTCGCCTGAATAATCTTCGAATCTGTATTGTTCATGTTTTAAAATTAAACTCATCCTATTTTTAATATGTTTTTTTTTGATGGAATGTAGGAAATTTATTGAAGGTGTTTGTCGTAAGAATTCTATGAAAAATGTAGGGTGTTTTATGAAATGTAGAGGTTTTGTTTTGGGTACGCTCAATTTGGTTGCATTTTTTCCTCATGTAGTTATAGATTGAACGCATGTTTTTTCCCCCATGAAATGAAAAATGGAATGGGGGAAACATGCGTTCAATCTATAACTACTATAACTACTAATATATGTAAAACTCCAATAAAGTATTAATGTAAAGTTCTGTTCAGTCAGCCGACCCCCCACCCCCTTTGGATTCGCCCCTGAAGGCTGCTTTCTCACTGCCTGTCTCCCCCATTTCTTTACCTAATACCAACTTTAAGTCGAAATCCTTTTTATAATCCCTTTATATATTCCTGTATAATATTTATAAATATTACATTACCTCCCTTGAAAGTTGAACTTTACAAATTAAAATAAATAATAAGGTGTTTTAATATGTTTCAACTTTTAACTTCAATTATCAATTATATATTTATTTTTACAATCTCCAATCTATTCGCCCACGGGCTGTGTACTAAAATATTATTGAAACTAAATGCTAAAAACACTGGTTCAGATATCTATTTACTTTTTATAGAGGAGATATAAATCTTTAAACATCCTTACAGTTCAATAACTTTAGTTAAAGATTGTCATATTAATTTCATACGCCCTTAATTTGATCTGAACGACTCGAAGCCTGGAAAAAAATACGTATTCATGCATATTGAGGCGTTTAGGTTTGAAATGTTTTTTGCAATGAAGTTGACGAAACGGTTTTTACGTATAGTAGTTGTTGATATTAAAAACGACTCGTAGCCTGTGTAAAAATTGACTATTCATGCATGTTGAAGCGTTTAGGAGGTTTGAATTTTGCAGTGTAGTTGTCAAAAATGTTTTTTTTTAAATTACGTACACGAGTTTGCTATATTAGTTGATGTTTAAAAACGACTCGTAGTCTGTTAACAATTTGACTATTCATGCATGTTCGGGCGTTTAGGGGGTTTGAAAATGTTTTGCAGTGAAGTTGTCAAAACTGTTAGTAAAAAACTGTACGTACACGTGTTTGGTATATTCGTTGTATTATAATCCTCGGTTGACTGGATATTGAGAATAGAATACCGTCATTAGGGTCTGACTAGATCCTGTATCGAGAGAGAATACTTATAAAGGTTTCTAGTTGTTTAGGTGGTCAATCAGTCGTGATGTGTATAGAATATGAATGGTTATTACAGTTACAATGACCCACTGACGTCACATAAAAACAGGTTTTGGAGTAGCTAGTTGCGATATTTGTGAAATACAGTGGGAAAGGATATACATGTACTTTATCGCTTATAATAGGTAAATAGATGATATTTTTAACATTTTTATTTAGTAACAAAAATATTTTTTTAAACAGTTGTAATGGATTATGATATACAGTTAACTATGTTTTTTACTGTTTACTGTAGCTGTGTCAGAAATATTTCCATGTTATAAGTTCGTGTCCACAGTTCTGCTGATATTCGATGTCTTACAAATCTTTCAAATAAGGTTTTATTCTAGTCATTATGACCAAGTGGCTAGATGTTGTAATTTCGGACTAGATTATTATTGTTGTTTGCAAGACGCTGCCTGTATGAACATGTAAAACGTTGAGTTATAAATGTCAAAAATAGTATACAATATCGATACGATATCCATATATTGTGTGCTTCTTATACATTACTATTATTATTATGAAAAGTGGTTAGATATTGTAACATCTTCTGCAATATACATATTACAGTGGCTACAAGAGCCAAAGTACTGTTTGACGAAATCTTCTATGATATACCATTCTTTCTATTCGATCTGGAATAATTAATTCACTGATTTCAATTATTGTATGATCGAATATTCCTTCTCGACTTGCATTGATTTTTTTGTTGAAGTTAATCATGATCTGTTCACTTACATTTTTATTTTATGTTTTGAAATACCCATAGTTTCGTGTTACGGATACGCACGAATAATTATAAGTATGCTTCGTACAGACAACAAATCCAAACAAAACAATTTATTTTCTTCTCACCAGGTCTCTCTACCCCTATATGTTAACACGATAATAACATATCCAGTAGGAGTGGCAATTTAGGGATCTGATACAGTCACAATCGAAAAACCACAATCACACAAAAATAACGTAAAAGCAAGCACCGTCTTCATCTCTCAAGTCTAACAGCCAATACGTGTCTAAAATATCTGATAATAATATTATCGAGTAGGAAATCGCTAGAAATGTAAAGCGGTGGTATCTGTTATAAGTCGTTAGGACAACCGAAACACCAACTCAAACTTCTCTCCTAATAAAACACCACAATAGCACCATATCCCTCTTTTCAAGGCTAATATCATCTGTCTGTGTTAAAGTGAAAAAGATAGATCTCATAGAAAGCACAGGCCTGGGTCAGAAACAAGAACTATTAACTTCAAGGCTAATACCTGTCTGTTAATAATATAATAATACCCATTAAAAAGTCGCCAGGAATGTCAAGCGGTCTGATCTGTTATGATTGAACCTGTCAGACTAAAGGAGATATTATACCCTAGATGTAGAGGTATTTTGTTATTGTTTTATACCTAATCGGTTTGTTGTCGACTTGAACAAGGTAATTATCTTTCACCTGGTCTGGCCTAATTATTATCTCTAGCAAGGTAACACAAGTCTCAACACGGCAGTTAATTACAGGTATGGTCACTGGGGTGTCTTCCCGGGAAGTCACCAGTACGAATTTCAAAATTCCCGGGAAGTCACCGTTTTGTTTTCTTTGAAGATTTGAAGTAAATGCCGCCAAGAGATTAAAGGTGTTAAGACACTGGCATGTTACTTTATTAAGCCGATCTTTGACAACCAAACGAAATTAGTCTTTTTCAACACCCAACACAACAGGTAACAATCTGTATGGTCAATGACATGTTAATTTATTAAGCCGATCTTTGACAACAAACGGAATTAACCTGTTTCAACACCCAACACAATGGGTAATTATAGGCATGGTCAATTTATTAAGCCGATCACCAACACTAAACGAAATTAGTCGATACTGCGTTAATTGTTACATTTAGCAACGTAACAAATTTAGCTATGTCGTGAATATCTAGGGAGACATTTCTGTGTCCAGTGTGTGTCCCCAGTTTAGAGTTCTGAATTTGCTGATTTATATGTTTATTGAGGTAATTGTATTGAATTTAAAAACTGATGGTACACAAATCGAAATATTCAAACTTGGTCAATAGGAGTTTATATTTGTACATTTTGGACACTGTTGATGAATATATACTTTTATTAACCAGGTTTGACAACTTAATATTTTGTTCATTCTTAGAGGTTGTATCGCTTAAAATAGAACTATTGATCTCGATTTTGCCATATTTTTGATACGATTTTGATTAAGAATTGTTTGGCTTGTGTGGATGTTTATTATTGCTGACTTATTGTGTTGATGTTGAAAGCACAAAAGAAATCAAATTTGAGTTCTGAAATTGCTGATCCAGGTATATATTGAAGTAATTGTATCGAATTATTGTTGACTTGTGATGTTGAAAGTATAATTATGCGTTATATCAATAGAAATCAGGTGATATTTTATCAACACCCTGTATTCACTGATGTGCAGTGATTGTGAAAATTATGGGTTTGATTGTGACTGTTATGCAGTGATTTTTAAATATTTAATGTATGTATAGTGTTGTATAGTAACCATGTGTTACTATCATACTGATATTATTGCGTGGCAAATCTATCGATTTGTCACGCTTTGTTTTCGTTATGATTATTTTTTTTTTTTTTTTTTTTTTTTTTTTTTCCAAATTCTGGTCAGCGTCTGTAGAGAAAACTGGAAATGGTATAGAAATTCTGGTTTGATCGGCTAGTTTCACTCGAGGGAAATTTTCCCTTAAATATGAAACGGCACATTTTTGCGGAACCAGAAGTGGGCTATTACATAATGTGCAATATTTTTTCATCGAGTCTGTAGGACTTATTTATGAACCGATTTACCTGAAATTTCCTTTATTACGTTAATTGTTAAAAGAAGTATCTGGAGCATTTTCAAAATTTTCAATTTTTAAATATTTTTGTAAAAAAAATTTGAAACCAAAATTTTCAAAAAAAATCAAAATTTTTTTCTCAGCCGCTAATTATCCGATTGATCTGAAATTCACAGGACATAAACAGAATGTCGATACAAATAATACAAGATAATTAAAATATTTCTATCACTTCCGGTTTTGGCGTGAAGACTTCCGGTTTTTCAAAATTAAGACTGGCGACCCCACTTCCGGTGTAAATTTCAGATGTTGGCTAAAACCATAAATATTGTATGTCAGGCATAATTAGAAGGTACTTAGCAGAAAAAATTCAAACCGGAAGTGATACATAAGCTGTCGTCACAGACTGACACATTTCAGCAAAAAATTAATTAGTCCTCCATTTTTTATCCGATTTTTATGATTTTGATGTCTATCAAAACATTGTAACTTTATCTAAAACTTGTAGGCACAGAATTTTGAATTTCGAAGTGTTTAATTTCGATGCTCTAAAGTGTTTTTATTTTGGTTTGAATTTTTTGAAAATTCAAAAGGCCATACCATGTGACCTTGACCTTCAATGACCCTGAAATTTTCAATGTAGAATGTCCTTGACCTCAGCTATCCATAGGTGTTTTGATTTTAGTTGAAAAATATTAACTTCCGGTTTTATAGACATTCAAAAATTGACACTTTTGACAACTTTGGACGGCTGTATCACCTTCTCTAATTAACACAAAGAATTATATATTTCAATTTTGTAATGCTGATTTAATTATCTTTTTAACGATATATGACGATAATACCTTAAAATATGTTTTCAAAATATTGCGTTTTTTTTAACTGAGAGTTCTAACTTACAATGTAATTATCTAATAGCAATATCGATTGTTTAATGATGATGTACACAATTTTCTCTTTTCAACGATATATGACATGATTAGTTTAATACAAAATCCATTAAAGTGAAAATAGGCATAGAGTACCCTGAGTAATCTGAGAAAAATAGAAATAGAGAGGATTAAAATGATTGACACGGGTTATAGCAGGTTATATAATACAGTAATAAAACTATCCATGTGAACTTTTCACATGGAGGTGTGAAGTATTTTAGGTCATAAACAGATTAATCTGATTATGTAATCTTTTAACACTCTAAAAAATATATAAAATTTATTCATTTTTTTTGCAAAATTTTCACTTACATTAATTTTACATACAATCATTTAGAGCAGTGAATTTTTGATACATTAACCTGTTCGAATTTTTTTTCTACCATTGACAGAACTCTTTCTACAAGATACACACCAATTTTCTTTTTGTCGTCTGCTAAGGTTATTAAAGGTCATAAACAAATTAGTCAGACTACATAATCTTTTAACTCTAGGGCTGGACTCTAGCAGACTGCAATTTAACTGTTTACGCGTCTGCGCTAATCCGTTGCAATAAAAAGTAAGTGCTCAAACTGTTTTTTATCGTCTGCTAAGATTATTATAGGTCAAATAAATTAATCTCATTACATATTGGCCCGTATGCACCAAATAATATCAAATTAAGAAGAATAGAATTATTTTAAATCTTAAATAGATTTAGTTAATTGTAATTAAAGATAATTCTACATTTTGTATGCACCAACTGGCAATTAACTAAATATATTTATCTCTACCGTAATTGAAATTCAATTTCCCATTCGAACCACACACTATACAAAATCTATATATGACAAAAGAGTCTAAAGGTTGGTCACTAAGACATATTTCTTATTTAACATTTTGATCACTGTTACGTATGTAGTGTTGATATTTTGTAGTCTGAAATTCTATCGACTCTCATCTGTGTTTTTTTTGTGGCAGTTATTACCAAATATAAGATGAACGATCTATTTGATTATTTCTATTCTCCACAGGAGCAAATGAAAGTCAGACTAAATTTATTATGGAATCCATGTCAGGGTTTCATTTTTGCAAAATATATGTGACAGTAGAATTTGTCACTTTCAGAGAGCGCTCAAAGGGAGCTGTATAATGTCACCAGCAATATACTGTTATCGACCACCCAATATTAGTCTTCGGCATCCACACACTTGCAGTAAAAGGGACAATACAGAACTATTTTCAGTTAGTATTTCCAGTATCTTTTGCAAACAATTGCTGATAATCAACAACGATTGTTTGTTCTATCTAAACTACTGAAAACCAGGTAAAAGGGGTTCAGGCGATCCCTGACTTGTCTTTTAATAGGAATTACACAGTTATTTTCACAAAGTTCAATTAAATAGTCTAAATAATCGTTATTTTTGAAACATCCAAGAGCCACAAGAGACATTTTTGCTGATTTACAAATAGAATTAAAAGTTAAAACTGGTCTCGACCAATTTTAAGTTTAGCATTAAATTAGCCAATTTCTAAATATATTTAAGATAATTCTGTGTGGTGCATACAAAATATAGAATTAAATTAAAAGTTAATGTTATTCAGGCAGAATGGAATTAAATTAGGCCTAATTTTATTTGGTGCATACGGGCCATTGTTTTAACTTTATAAAATTAACATGTTTTTACGAGTGTTTGCTATGTTTGATATAATATCAGATTTTTTCTTATTTTGAGGGTAATTCTTACCCACGGCACTTAATTGACTAACATACATCAATTCAACTGGCTACTGTCTGCTCCAATCCATTGAAACAAAAGACAGTATTTCAACTCAGCATTAAAGGAAAATATCGACGTTTACACAGTTCGAATGTTGGGGAAGGGGGCATATCCCCTATACAAAATGGCCCCTAGTTCTAATTGTTATCATTTGAATTGATAATTGAAATGTATGCTCTCTTCTTGTGACCTTGACTAGTGCTTCTATAGGAGAGTATCTTCTGTAACACCCAATTCCAATTTTGTTTTTGTCGTTTGCTAAGCTTATTATATGTCATAAACAAATTAGTCAGAGTACATAATCTGTAGTGATGGACTATCTAGCAGACAGCAATAAATTATTTAACTGGCAACGCGTCTGCGCTAATCCGTTGCAATAAAAAGTAAATGTTTAATCTTGTCATAGTTAATTGGGCCCCTGTCCTAATCGGCTATTAGTCAAAATGGTTTGGTCAAAATGGCCAGTCACCATGGCCCCTATTTTGGTCAAAATGGCCTCTGAATTTCTCTTTTGATTTCAACCAATTCATTGGTTAAAATGGCCACAAAAATAAAGTCAAGATGTTCCCTGATTTTTTTTTTATAAATTGTAGCTTATATGATGATAATCAAAGGAATAATTGGAAGCTATTTTAACCCTAAAAAAGGTCACTAATTTTGACTGAAAATTGTACTCTGTTACAACAAATTTTGAAGACATAAATTGTGTTCCAATTTATATTTTCATCAAAGCAAAGACATTCTAAGACTTACAATATTAATTTGAAGTTCCAGTTCTCAAAAAGATTATATAAAAAATATATTATTTAGCGCTTTATGTTTTGTTAATTTGTAACATCATAAATAAAAATATTATTTTGAGACCATTTTGACTTTTTGGAAGGACCATTTTGACTTTTTTTGAAGACCATTTTGACCATTTATCAGGGACCATTTTGACCAAACGAGGGGCCATTTTGGATGGAGGCCCAATTGACTATAACCTGTTTTTATCTGCTAAGCTTATTATTTGTTCGTAATTGTTGAATGTAGTTGTAATGTATATGTAATGTACCGTCTATGCAGTCACTGTTCACAAAGTAGTCGTTATTAGCCGATTTCCAACTGTCTAGGGATCTTTAACGTACACAGCCAATAGCACACGGGGCCTCGGTTTATTGTCCCATCCAAGCGACTAGACACTTTGCCGTGTCAGCCCCTCCGACCTGCATCACTGACAGGGGGAAACCGGGTTGAAAAATCCGAAGGTGTCATCTCGACCCATGCCGGGATTGAACCCTGGACCTTCAGGTTAGCGAGCAAGCGTCTAACTCGCTGAGCCACTCTTAAATTTGGGAGTTTTAAAAATAGAACACATTACTTTGAATATTCTGGATAAGAATATTAACGTAATTGTTATCTATAGACCACCTGTTTATCGATTAGTATTATTTCTCCCAATGTTACAAAGATCACTAGTTGAATAACAAGAATCTGGTGTATGTTATTATGGGAGATTTCAATCAAAATATCTTGGGGGGGTCATTTGTCTATACTTAATTTTTTTCAAAAATTTGGTTTTCAACAACTTGTTCAGCATTACACTAATGAAGGTGAAACACTTATAGATCATATTTATATCAGTAAAGGAATTCTGTCACATAATGTTCACATTTCACCCATACCTATGTATTGTAGCTACCATGAAGCTATAAAAATTACCATACTATAAGTTATATTGATATAATATTGAATCTACCCTTTCACAAAACTTTTTACTAAAAATGAGGGAGTGAACACCAGGCTTTAGGGGTTTGAAGTTCAAAAAGTCTTACAGCTATCAGGCAAAGTATCACGGGCCACGCTCAGTGCTGTTCACAGCTCTAGTAATTATATTGATCTCTGTTTGTATTCGTATGAATCATGAATATTGACTACCTTATAACTTCACCGAGATATAGGCCTAACATATTACATATAACCTACTGCTTATTACTTTACTGAGCTATAACATATTACAGAGATATAGGACTAAGTACGTAAGTACATATATTGACTCTTCTGTTTATATGCAATGTTTAAATGAATTAATAAAAACCAAGCACGAATGATTCCAACTGTAAAACAAATCTCGAAATCCATATAAACACATTGGCAATACATTGGTAGCAGCTAATATAGTTTTCATTTGAGGAAGTATAATTATATTTCTAGTGCTCGTCTGTTTACAAGAGAAAGACAGTTGTGAAAAATGTTGTACCTGGCGTTTTATAATCGTCTTCTATCGAACTGTAACTGTCTGCTGTAACTAAGGATGTCGCCGATTAGTTTGGATCTGGAATTCAAGTGCTCATCTAATAGTGTTTACAAGAGAAAGGCAGTTGGTAAATGTGATGAACTGGTGTTACAATAGTCATATTTCAGCTTTCTGTTTTAATCACTGAACTTGTAACAATCTTAGGACTCGCCCATTAGATGATCTGGGATTGTAACATTGGTTGAATAGGTAAAAGGATTACAGAAAGTGATTTTTAAATGTTTGGCTAATTGTCACGTTTCATGTCTGGTCTGTTTGATTGAGATCCGGGATTGTAACAATGGTTTGACAGGTAAATGTTATATACAATATCATACAATAACAAGATATACTCTTAAAAAGGTGCATAATACATTAATTGTACAGCGATATAGACACATTAAAAATATTAAAATACAACCTGAAACATGTTGTTACAATATGCAATATCATAAATATAATACATAAAACAATCTGTTGACAAGGTGTCATTATTCATGAAATTAAATTAATTTTAAATTTAAATTGCGTGTAGTTTTGTAACTTTATACAAATGTACATATTGATTGTAACTTAATTATTTATCTTGAAAGTTGTGGAGGAAAAGGGTCAAGTCGTTTAGATGGCGCCATATACCGAATCCTCAGGAATCCTTGGCGGTTGAAAAACGGAAGAGGATGCTGATGATGCTGTTCTCATTCTACACAACATGTACATCCTCATTAACCCAAACGTAACATACCATTGCATTTCTATTAATTTCATTTGAGTTGAATTTAAATTGGTTGATGAAATTGTTTTGTTAACATCAAGTTCTTCAATTTTCTGCACTATAACAATATAAAAATGTAATTAAATTATAGTTTGTAATTGTATATTTGAATGTGAAACCACTGTTCATATTATGTAATTATCCAAATGTAAATCATGAATAAATATTGTTTAAATCAAGTTCATGCAATGAAACATAGAGCAGTTAGTATTGCAACCATTCTACAAGCGGTAACATCAAAGACAGTGTTAATTAAGATCAAAGGTGATATTGACTGATAACCGACCGATATAAATAATATATTGTATATATTGATTACATGACAGTATATCTCTTATATCTACGGCATTGTATTAATTATATATAAGACAAGTTATTTCTGGAAAACAAGTTTCAAATTACTCGCTGCACAATTCATCTATTGTCTCCGTATAAGGTTAAGCTAATGTGGCTGTCCAGGTAAAATTTCCCTCCTTACAAACTGTATATGTGTCCGTCCTCATTAGCCAGATATGCACAGAAAAGTAGGATTTTATGAAATGAAATTTTGGCCATGATTATTATGAGAAATTACAGATTATCAAAGACAGAAGACATCAATTTTTTTTTTAACAAGGATAACATGTTGGTTTTGAAGAATCCCGCCTACCAGCAGGTACTTGTTCAAACCCCATAGGAAATCCTTTTCGAGGATGTCAAAGATCACTTGGACCCCGTCTACCAATAAAAGGCCCTTCGAAGCAATGGGAACTCAGTAGTTGACTACCATCAAATAAAACTAACTATTGTGAATACTGAAGGCTAACTTAGTATTTTTAAAGATTGAGAGTGACTCTGAAGGTGTTGAGGCCTTGAGGGGATATATTAGTCAAATTGTTACTAGTTCTGTTAGCCTAATGAAGTAATTGTTAATGTAGTATTTAGGTTTATAACTTGATCAGACCCTGAGGTTACAAGGATTGATATCGTCTAATAAACTAAGTATTGTGGCTACTGAAGGCAACTAATTAGCTTTGAGGGATTTTTTACCACTGAGTCAATTGGTTATTTTGTATGTTTAATTGTTAGCCTAATGAAGTAATTGTTACCGCAGTGTTAGGTGTATAACATCATTAGACCCCGGGAGCCAAAGATACAGTATCACCTGATAAACTTAATGTTGGGAAGACTGAAGAGTCATTCTGAAGGTGGCAACAGGAATATATTTCTCAAATTATTTTCTGTATATTAGCTTAATGAAGTAATTGTTACCGCATTGTTAGGTTTAGACACTGAGGGACAGATATATCAAACTTGGTATTGTAAAGACTGAAGGGTGGTTCTGAAGGTGGTAAAAGTCAAATGGATTAGTCACTCTGTAGTGTTAAGGTTAGTGTGATATGAGAATGGTATTTTGATTTATAGGGAAGGAAGGACAGTGATATCAACTAATAAATGACTTGGTATTATGAACACAAGGGTGACAATATGGATGTATAAAGTTGTTACTACATATCTAAGGAAGTATTCAGTTACTGTGAATTGTTTAAATAGATCATACCGTTAGGGCCAGGGTTATCATATTTTGAAGGGTGATTAGGAAGGTGGCTATAGTAATGTATTAGTTTAATTGTTACTACATATCTATACAAGTATTTGTTACTATGTGATGATTAGGATTATTATACCCCGAAGGCTGTGATCAACTAATAAACTATTGTTAAAGTTTTAATAATTGCTACTCATTTAGCGGTTATTGATAATACTTCATAATTAATAGCTAGGCAACCTTGATGTGAATTAAACAGTTTTCAAGAATTTAGAAAAATAAGGTGAAATGAAAACTCAAATAAAAATTTGATTGATCTATTGAGGACAAGTACCTATGGAGTGTGCAATGAAGGAATAATTTCCGTATCAGCTGAGGAAGTATTAGAGAAGGTGGGTTTTTAAGACTTGTTTTATATTTGTTTTGCATTGTATTGTATTGTATTGTTTTGCATTGCATTGTATTGTATTGTTGTAAATGGTACTCTTGTGTATTGTTTATTCTTCCAAAACACCTTGATAAAGGGTTTGCTCGGGAAATTGCCACAGATCGATCAACTTTAGGATGAAACAAATCAGCACCTCGTTTTTATCGCTCACAAATAACAATGCTTAAAATTAACAAAAGGGCTTAAAGGATCCAATTGGATTGTCAACTTGGCCCCTATTTCAACAAGTTCAATATAATTGTTTATTCAATATTCAGCTTGCATAAAAACTTCGGCCGTCCTCATTAGCCCAATAAGTACAGAAAAGTCTTAAATCACCATTTTATTTTACAAAAAAACTTCTGTCTAGGTTTAATCAGTTGTTGAATGATAATTTCATAGTTACGTCTGTATTTCCGTGTATCAGGGAAGAGATATGAATGGAGTTTTACGTCATACTTTTCTGCACCTATATGGGGTAATTGAGGACGGGCAAACGCCATTGCAGTGTGCAATGAGGACCGTGTATCAAGGAACAGATATAAACACTTGAATATCGTCATAACACTCAGATAATACTTCAATGTTTGTTTGGAATAGTAATAAGTAACCATCTCACTATAAAATATATTTATTTATAATTTTAAAACATGTACAAATAGTACAGCCCTATATTTTAAAAGTTATTCTACTCATTAAACCTCTACGAGTATTATATTAGCATGAAACTGGGTTTGAACAGCGTAAAGGTGAGAGACTAAAAGTTGTTTTTACGTGTTTTAAGGTTGGTAAACTTCCTAAGTCCCTTTTCAGCTGCTATACAAAACACAGTCTTTTGATTTTTAATAACTTCAATTTATTTGACAAATGCCCGACAACGCCTTGGTTAAATAAGTAAAGCCTTTCTGAATAGAGAGTTAAAAGTTTTTAATATACAGTGTTGACTGAGTGATGCATGAATTTTAAAAAGATTATTTAAAAAGATTAGTTTTAGATTTACATAGGACACGTCAAACTGTATTATTTTATATTGAAATAAACATCGGACGGTAGATGATAAAAGCAGGCTCAACTTCATATCACATCTTAGATTAAACTTACAATTTAAACCCTCAAACTTGTTCAATAAGAGTATTATATTTATTCATCAGTTGCTTTACCTGGTGTCGTAAATTAAAACAGATGCCCTGTAGTATCTGATGAATCTAAATTCTCAAACTTGTTCAATAAGAGTATTATATTTATTCATCAGTTGCTTTACCTGGTGTCGTAAATTAAAACAGATGACCTGTATAATCTGATAAATCTAAATTCTCAAACTTGGTTAATAAGAGTTTAAATTCATAAGTGAACAGTGTCCAACCTTTACTACAGATTACCCTGTATCATCTGATAAATCTTCAAAATTACTACTACTACTGTAGTAAATTATTAAAAAAAAACTTTATTTTATGGCAAATTTATGAGGTTATATTTATTAACTATGTTAACGTTCAATATCAGTTTGTAAATATTGTAATATAACACCCCCCTCCCCGTGTTTAATTTGAAAATGACACCTTACAACGTTTAACTTACAAATACTAAAATACACAAAGAATAAAGATTTCATTATCATAAAAACCCATGAGATCCGTTGTCAGACAATCCCTTGTTGTGTGACTTCAAAAGTGCAAGCAGAGAAAACAGGGAAATTTATGTGCAGCTCATCCAGGATATCTCGGCGATGCCTCAATTGCATCTAAATTTACATCCTTTACGAAAAGGTAGATTCTGCTATCCTGAAATATCTGAAAGCGGATCCTATCTTAGTGTCTCTCGAATGAATAAATTGACTGTATTTCGAAGTATTATTATGACCAACGGACCGAGTACGATATAAGATATAAGTATGATATTGAAACTGTACAGAAACAAGATATACATCAGACCACTACAACAAAAAATATTAAATATCGTCGTATTGAACTTTATAATGTGGTGTCTTCAGTCGTGACACACCTTTCTAATATATTTCTAAAGATAAAAAATGTGAATAATGAATAGGGATTGTGAAATATAGTTATAGAGCTACAGAGGTAGTTAGTGTGAGGGTAGGTTTATATTTTGCTGATTATTATTAATACTGTTTTATACTGGGACAAAATGAAATATAGTTCTGAGCTACAGAATGGTGAATAGGGATTGTGAAATATAGTTATAGAGCTACAGAGGTAGTTAGTGTGAGGGTCGGTTTATATTTTGCTGATTATTATTAATACTGTTTTATACTGGGACAAATGAAATATAGTTCTGAGCTACAGAATGGTGAATAGGGATTGTGAAATATAGTTATAGAGCTACAGAGGTAGTTAGTGTGAGGGTCGGTTTATATTTTGCTGATTATTATTAATACTGTTTTATACTGGGACAAAATGAAATATAGTTCTGAGCTACAGAATGGTGAATAGGGATTGTGAAATATAGTTATAGAGCTACAGAGGTAGTTAGTGTGAGGGTCGGTTTATATTTTGCTGATAATTATTATTACTGTTTTATATTTGGATACTAAATGGTTGATAATTTATCAGGCAAGTCGTTAGATTTTATACCTAAATTGTCTCCTATATATGATGGGCTTGTATGTTGTATGTGTACGGAGGACCCATTAGCACTAATTTTCAATCATAAGTGGTTCCAGATATTCCACTTAAAGGGGACCAGTCTTCATTTTTATTGGTTGATTTGGGTCTTGAATATACTTAAGTATCCTCCAGAAGCACTAGAAATGCACGAAAATTGCATATTTCCTTCAAATATATCTTAAATTAGACATTTCTCCTTCTATTTCTATAGATGACTTTTCTATATATTGCATAGTATCGCTAATGTGTAGTAGGGCATTATAACTTTTTCAAATGCTAATAATTATGGATGTACATGGATTTGAAGACTCAAATTTCAATGGTGAGTTGTGATAACCAGTAATAAATTGCTGAGCTAAAAATGTCCCCGTTTCTGAGACTTGGAAAAATCGACCCACGAAAATGAAGCCTGTGCCCCTTTAAACTAAGTATTTGATAATGGTACACCGCAAAAGATTTTTGCTAACCCACCCTCTAATTTTGACTTATTTTCCTTTCAACTTTTTCTTTAAGTGCTGAGTGATGTTTTTGGATTTAATGTTGTTATTTGATGTTATCAATATACCGAACGGGGCAATTTCAACCCATGTGACATCAAGGGACGATTCTATTATGAAATCCGGATCGTCCGGATTTTCTCTCCCAATAATCCGGTTAAAACGTAAATAGATCACAAGTGGAGAATCAAGCTGGCGGATATGGGTTTTCATGAGTCGAATCCAATTACGTCATTGACCTTATCTATTATGCATTCTCCCAACAATCCGGATAAAACTTCTTACTACGGTAATAAAGCAGCAATTTTGTGACGATCGCACCGGTCGACAGAATGGAGAGACTGAACTCTACAAACTCTCCTAAAACAGTCACGTGATGGATAATAGAATAGAAATGGAGAATCCGGACGATCCGGATTTCATAATAGAATTGTTCCCAAAAATTTAATTGTTGTATTTCTATCGAATGTGACATCAAAATTAAATTAATTTCTACGTCGTATTAATTCAGTGCTTGTTCATGTTTAGATATTCTTCATCTTCATTTAAAAAGGGGTTCGTTTTCAATGTTAGTGAATAATATGTAAGACTCCCTTCAACACATTTTGTTGACAATGAATGTGCAGTGTGCATTCAGCTGATTTTTATTGTCAGTGATAAAAGTCTTTTCAGTTGAAATCTAAAATTATATCAAATTAAAATCTCTCTCTGTCTTGTTGTTGTCCAATTTCAACATTCTTAACTCAAGGGATGTCATCGCCTAAGAATTCCCTTTCACAGGTGATAAGAACTGCAGGTCTGGTGTTTTGGCAGATAATGGATTGTATATGAAAGAGACCCAAAACCACATTGCTTTCCGTGCTTAAAGAACTCTTAGCCCAGGTCTGGAGGTTGCAGCTGATTAATCTTTGGACCACAGACCAGATTGTTACCAGTGTCAATATATTCGCTTTACCAGCAGATAAGAACTCCACATGCAGGTCTGGAGGCTGTGTGAGATGTGAAAGACAGAACAAACGGTCCAGATTGCCATCATCGTTGGTAGAGCTTAATTTAACAATTGTCAAATGTTGGACCAAGAAACCGAACCAGACCGACCAATTTCCACTAGCAATAGACTCTGATCAATCCTGCGACCGAATTCAAGAGCAATTTGGGTTTCAACAAGTATTGGAAATTTGATCTGAAAACGGGATTTAATGCAACTGGTCTTCTAACAAACAATGTGTCAAGTTGATTAAAAGTTATGGGTATTAAACGTTTTACTGTTAAAGACTGCGTCGAATTCAGTGATCAGATGTGAAATTCCAGTTGATATAATTTCACCTTCTTAATTACAGTATAACACGTCTGATTGTGATATTGATAATAGTTTAATCAGCTGACAGGGTGTTTTATGACTCGGGAAAGAAAATATCAGAAGAATGAAAACCTTTTCAAACTCGTTGTAGATTTGCGGATTGTTTTGTAATTGTTCACCGAAGCGTTATATTATTTACATGACAGAAGATTTCTGCACGACGAACGACAATAAAGTGCAGTTTATTTACGTTAATGTGTTTTTATAACGGGTTTGATTGTAATCTAATGTCGTCCTCGCCCATTTGTCGGTAAACCGAAATTTGCTCATTTTTCTTCAAGTACCTGTTTCAATACTTTAAGAAACACACAAAAAACAGTAGTTTTAGAACAAAACGCAAATCGGCTTCAATATACATGTAGTATCGACATTACTGATTGTCTTATAGTTGTTAGATTCGTTAAATTTAAACACACTTCCACATGAAATTTTAAAACATAATTTTTTTCAACAGTTTTCACTCTATCTATAAAAGATATCAAGTTTTTTTTAGTTTACTCCGAAAATAAATTTTAACAGGATATTACCACTATAAATGTCACTAAATATTAACCACCTTTTCTTCTAGATATTTATATATTATTATAGTTATTACATCATTGAATGAAGTGCTATGGTGTGATTGACAAAGTGGTTTGAAAGTCAACTTGCCCCTCATAACTCTGCTGGTCATACCGACATTCTATTGGAAAGTCCACATATATAATGTTTGACAAAGTGGTTTAAAAGTCAACCTGCCCCTCACAACCCTGTTGGTTAACCCGACATTCTATCGGAAAGTCCACATATATATGTTTGTAGTCCATTGATGACGACTAGATTGGTTTTACGACTAGATTGATAGTCGTGGCATAGTTTATTATCATGTAGAATATTTAAATGAGTGAAGTAAAAGCACTGATCCAGAGCAGTTGCTGGCTGTCATGGAAGTCCACATATTTTCTGTATGGTCTATATATTACGACTAAATTGGTCAAAACGTCTTGTCATAGTTGATTATGATATAGAATAGTTAAATGAGTGAAGTCATTGCAGGCCACAATGCATATCAAATGAACCTTTGACAAAAGCTTTGATCCGAGTAGCTGTCACATCGGAGTTCGAATATTTTCTGTATGGTCTATTTATTACAACTAAATGGGTCAAACATTCTTGTCATTTACATAAAAAACCAGAAACATAAATATTGCAGTCCACAATCCGGTACATACCTATCGAACCCTAACACAATCACTGAGCTAGAGCATATTAATTGCCATGTTTTTGACAATTTTTACCTAGGTCATTTGTTGTCAATTTTATAACCAATTTATTTTTTAATTTGATGTGACCCAATATGTTATAAAAGAAGTTCGCTATGTGACTTTATTCAATTTGATTTATTTTTATTTTCCAGGTGAAGCAAATGAATGAATAGATCGATCTGAAAATCAAAATGGCGTTCAACAGAGGGCCCCACGTTCGTGATGTTTTCGTATCCAAAGACGATAATAAAAAAGACAAGAAAACGAAAGTAAAAAACACCAAAAATGTTAAGGAACCTGCAAAATTCTATCAATATACGCCTAAGATTCTTACTGAAGATCCCATGGTAAACGTGCTCATTCCACGTGATGAACCCGTTTCAAGCTTTACTACGGCTCAACCGTACATCATCGGAGATAAAGACGTACCGATTATTTTACATCCGATCATTCCGGAGGAGGATGATATTCCAACGGATTATCGGGAACCAGAACGTTCACGTAAAACTAGAGAAACGTCTAATCCGGTGTTCAATAAGCGGGAAGCGGCTAAGGTTGAGCAATCTGAAATGTTAGACGGAGTCGTTATTCCTCCCCCAGATTATAACGACGACGGAATTTACGCCGAGATTGAGGAAAGGGTGGACCTAGATAAACCGCTTCATAGAAACTACGGTGGCGAGGATTTCTCTCAATTCCTGAAAGACGATGAAGACTTATTTCATGGAGGACTAACATGGCACTCTGAAAAACCACAACAAAGATCGTCCATTCCAGCTTTCGAGAAAAAAAGCAAAACTGAAATTAAAAGACCGAGTCGATATCAGAAACGCGAAAAAAAGGTCAAAAGTTTGTTTGGTACGTCAAAATCAAAAGCAAACGCTACGAAAAGGCAATCGCAAATTAGAGACTTTTCGTTCGCAGATTCTAAGACAATCGCAAAAGATACCGGTCACTCCAACTTGTCTCGTCAGATTTCGTCAAACAGTGATACTGGAGATATTGACAATTTCCTCACCCCTCTAGGTAAAGAACAGTCTTATGAAAGCTTTCTGGAAGGGCGACACGGCTATTCAGAATACCCCGATGATAGTGCTATAGAAGGTGGTAACGAGTATTACGGCCCACCTACTCCAACACAAAAGGAAAATAATTTCTGGAAGAGACTGACGTGGAGATTTCGACATAAAAATAACAATAGTTACTACATGGCGTACGAATGAGCAGACATTCCTATCTAACTTGTGGGTCTTTCTGTGGTTCTTGCTGGTTTATGTGATCTGTGTTAAACGTTGGAGACGTAAATTATGCAAGACACACAAAGGAGTTGTGAACTTGTGGGTCATTCTGTTAAGGTTCTAGCTTGCATCTTCTTTGCTTAGAAGACAGGCTATTGTGTTGAAGACGTTATAGTGAAAGACACGCAACGGAACTGTGCGCAGGAAGAATCAAGGTTCAGCACTTGTAGGCGATTTCGTAAACAGAAATTGTTCTTATTAAAATCAACATCCAATCCAATTGTGAAGGATGTATTGATTGTACAGGGATCCATTTTTTATTTGTGAAAAATGGAAGAAACGAAAAGGAAAGTTATTTCGGTAGATAATGTAGATTCTGTGAAAAATGTTACATGCAGATAATTTACCAAACACAACTTATCTATATATTTATTAGCAGAAAACTTTTGCTAAATTGAAACGTCCTTCATGTGTTTATAATCTGTATTTATCTCGTCTGTGACAAAGGGATTTCAATCACTTTGTATAACGTTGTTGAGGTCATAATTGGAACGGAACCCGATTATGTACTAACGGGTTGTCTTCAGTTTTAAGCTGGCATAGATCTGTGCACGTATGTCAATATCTCTTCTACATGCTCATCAAGCTTTTAAATGATAAGTTTTGATCTATACTGCATACTGCAACGATTTGATTCATACTACTATAAATTAAGTAAAATTCTGTTCCATTTTGTTGTCTGTGAGTCTGTAGAATATTTTATGGTGTCGTTATATTCTATTCATCACGGGCTATGTTGTTTTTGTTGTACATGAGGGTCAATAAATTATAGTTTTATATTTTATTGTCAGGCGCTACAGTGAGCCCTTATTTACCAATGCAAATTTCTAGAGTGATCCCCCTTGACGTTTTAAAACCCGGAATAGTCGGCGTTCATCACCTTATGAACGCAAAAATATCTGCATTCAATCCTTATATTACAATGGATATTTATTTCATATTAGTTGACTACCGTGCTTAACTTCTTTACATGTTACAAAATGAATACGAATGTACAAATTATAGTTCACAAGGATTGTTGGCGTAACCTAGTAATTAATGCCGAATTATAGAGCTACAGCATATTATCCTTAAAACACTACCAGAAAAGGTACTATCGTGCTACTTTTTTTTTTTTAATAATTTTTTTAAATTTTAAACAGGTGATAGTAAATCATTTGCAATTGCTCAAGACATACATTAGTGCTCAACTGTGCAAAAATGTTTAACAAACGAAACACAATTTTATGGTATACTACTCCTTAGTTTTATTACACACAACGTTTCAACAATCTTCATCATCAGGTGATTGTTGATTATAGATTGTTAAAACGTTGTGTGTAAAAATTCCAAGGAATAGCATTCCATAAAATTGTGTTCTGTTATTTAATGTGATCTCTACCTCTAAATGTCACTAAAGAATAATAATCATGTTATAGAAACTGTTAGCTGTAAGGGAGATAACAGGTTTAAAAATACGTACATTTTAGACCACACTCAACTGAATATGTTATGACTGACGACTGTTGACAGTAAGTAAATCTCGATTGGAGCTCGTTTTTTGCAAGATTTGGGCATTTGACACCAGAATTACAGCCACAAAAACATTATTGTCTTCATCAAGATCTAATAAAAATATACATTATCGTTTGGACTATCATCTCGAATTACCAAATTCAAACATGACCTAACCGGTTGCTTCCCTTGAACTTGCAATTTTTTAAAAAAATGTTTTCATAGCACAAGGTCTCTTCTTAAAGGGATTGTAAAGAGGTTTTTCTAATCTTTGTCGATGTATCGGGGATACTGTTAGTATCAATTTGCGCCATTCCAATTTCCATTCCGACGTCTGTGGTTCTTGCAGTTGCACTAAAACTAACTCGTTTTATGACGTCACTACCAGTAATCAACCGGAAGCTGCTATATCACTGGTAATGATGCTATCAGTGTCCTCGATACACATACAAAGTTTATAAAACCTCTTTAAACTTTCCTATTTATTGTGTGCAATATTGAATCTGAATATGAGATTGTAGCGCCATACAGGGCATGCTAACTCATTTAGATGCATGATACTACCTTTTCTTAAAACATACATGCTCATATATCATTGAAACGTAGGCCGTTATGTAATCAGTACAAAGTCAAGTCAATTTAAAATTTATTATAAGGATTAGCAGATATAAATAATAAAATATCATTTACATAACCTTTACACAAAGCACAGAAAGCTTAGAAAATAGTACTAGAATCAGATTCAAATGTATGTTCAATCATAAGAGACTCTTTATATTAAAAAAGAGAGATTAAACCACTGCAATCCTTCATATTGATTTAAAAATATTACAATTTGCAATCTGTCGTTTTTAAAGGAATGCAAAAAACGATATTATAGAAAGAAAACAGAGCTATAAAACTCTAAATTAAAATTCAGAATGTGTAAGCTTCCAAAATTCGTCAGCTAAAATTTTCGGATCCATAGTAGCACGTAGCTTGTCAGTAGAATGTAAAATGGTATCATAATGTATTAGAATTCTCGGTGGAATTTTCAGAAACTCTTTCATCGTCACTTGACCGTCACCATTCTCGTCTAGCTTCTTAAATAACTTCTTATACATAGTGTAAATAGAATCGATTCTCTTCTGGGGTAGCCGCAACCCCACCAGAAACTCGCCGTAGAGCGACTTCAGCAATTCAGACTCGCTGATAGATCGAGATCGTCGGTTGTTAAGAAGAGGAAGTAACCAATATCGAATGAGTAAAGGTTTTCCTACTCCAGCGTATTCCAGTGTATCGAGAGTGATGGATTGGTTGAATTGTTTTAAACAGGTGCTTGTATCAATATACTGGGCGAAATGGTTATTCCACCAGACATTCACTGCCAGACTGATGTTATACGATCTGACTTGATGGATCCAAGTAGCAGGTATATACAAACAGTCACCTGGTTCCAGATGAGCATGGATAAACTCCACCTTTGCAAGTCCTGGATATTTCACATAATCTACCGTATCCACGTCCAGTAACGAATGCGACTCATCTGTGGCATCAAAGGGAATTAAGTCACCATATTTGAGTGGATCGACCATAATGAAGTCTTTGGTTCCTCGGTAGACGCAGTTTAGGTTATCTGAAGGATCATTGTGAACTACCGAACTGGTTCCTCCGCCGCTTAACCACATAATCATCTCATCCAACCCTCCGGCCATTATATCTGGACATTGTAACGAGAAAGGGAGAATCACGTCCTTCTGAAGAAACTCTGGAACAAGATCCACCATGTAATAAGTCGAATTGGAATAAACCTTTATAAATTCTTTAAAATCCATTTCAAGCAAGGTCTGTCCTCTGTGTTCTTTCTTTAACGTCTCGACGCTGATGTTGTAAGGTTTCGGTAGGTCTCGTGTCAGGAAATATTCATCCGTCCAAAGTTGGAAAGCGGGAGAAACTTTAGCTCCTCCTTGGATCAAAACTGGCTTGTGTGCAGTGAAGTACTCAGAATAAAACGTATTTGGATCCGGAAATTGTGATAACCGTTCCACATTATGGATGGGTCGACCAGTTCCAAATGGTTTCAAGTGACCAAACTCCTGGGTCAGATAAAGATTAGTATCCGAGCCTTCATATAGCGTCACACACGAAAATAACGAAGATATCAACGTAAATAGTACATTCGTCAACGTCTGAACATCCATTTTGGATTGAATCTAGACCGAACACGAGTTGCCATCTGTTTCCCCATACCAGGATCTCTCTACCTGTGATAATGTTAAACGTCAGCGCAGTTGTGTGAAGTAGATTTCGTGAAAATATCAATCAGCGTTTTGTCAATTGGCGTCATCTGTTTGTCACTTTTGAATTGAATCAATTTATTTCGCTTCAAATGAAAATCGCGAACTTGATGAAATTGCGGAATATGATGTCGTTGTTACGCCATGAATTGAAATCTGTTTTACACAAAAAGAAGGGTAAAATATATTACAATGAGATGCATTGTATTATAATAAAAATCCGTACAAGCAAAACAATTCCGTTAATCAAAAATCTCTTCCAGAGCATGACAAAATCGGGTGCAATAATTATATGGTAGTGGATTTCCCATACGAGAATTACCACTAGGTGTTTCGAAAAGAGTAAGCATGGTCTGTTTCGCACGCGACTACTATAAAGGTTAAAATCATGAGGTGCAACGAGATCAATTCATGTCTGAAAAAACAAATCGGGGGTTTCCGGATAAACGCGGTTCCACTGTACATAGTCTGTTATTATTCTCCTTTTTCCATTTGTTTTCTGCTTTAATTGTTGATCAATTTATCAATTTGTTTGATTATTCTATGAAAAATGATGAAATGAAATAGAGTATTACGTCCCTATTTTCTACACCTATTGGGCAAACAAAGACGAGTAAACGCCATGCAGTGTGCAACAAGGGAAATTTGTCGGGATAGTAACACTAGCCTACTTTATTTTCGATATCAAACTGTCGAGGGATTGTTAACGTGCTATGCAAAGTGATGACAGCAGGAACAGTGTATTATGTTTAAACACTATACAGACGGAAATAAAAGAACATGATGCGTCAGAAAGTTTACACCTACAGCTTCGACAACAGCTGGTGTATAGGTAGGTAGTATATCCGGTATGAGTTAAAATACAGTTCAGTATCATTTAAAGTTAATCGAAGTCTAAAATGGATCGCATATACCGTAAGCTATGTTTGTATTTCTGTTTCGTGTGGACGTTACACCAAACTTCAGGATCTGAGTTTATAAATTATGAAAATTTGGGAGATTTTACTGAACACCCTGGTCATCTGAAGCCGTTCGGTGCCGGGGTTGGAGTTAATATTGACGAGATAACTGGCGTTCCAAATCCAGTAACTTTTTACCAGGAGTACATTCTCAAAGACAAACCAGTCAAAATAAAGCAAGCAGTTGTAGATCACCCGGCGTTTACCAAATGGACGGATAAATACTTTCTCAATCTTGACATCCCACAAAGCACGACAGTTGAAGCAGAGTATGTGAAGAAAGAAATTAGAGGATTATCACCAAGGATTGTACATTTTAAAATGTTTGTTGGTACCCACAGAAAGTCCAACTTATACATGATTGGATCGGTGCCCGACTTTTTAAGGAAAGATTTGAGACTACAGCACTGTTTACAATGTGAAGATATGGTCGAGAAGCTAATTGATACGGCTATTATGTGGTTTAGTGGAGGTGGAACGAGCTCAGTTGTTCATATGGACACTTATCATAATCTGAATTGCGTTTATCGAGGATCGAAACATTTTGTCTTGGCCGATCCACATAAATATCGTCATTTAGCTCACATCGATAGACCAGAAGGCGGATATTCATCAGTTGATGTTGATTCAGTTGATATGAAGAAATATCCAGGTTTTGCGCAGATAGAATACATTCATGCTGATATAGAGGCTGGTGATTGTTTGTATATACCATATTCGTGGATTCATCAAGTACGATCTTTCAACAGTAACATCGCTACTAATATCTGGTGGCAGAGTGCCGAGGACTTTAATTTGGACACATGTAACAAAACATACGACGAATCGTACACGCTTGAAAATTTACGACCACGTGAAGAACATCCCCTTAGTGCTTTCTTGCAGATAGTAATGTCAGCACTACGAAAAGCACCGAACAATCAAATGACGACGGAGGAGGTACTGAATGAGTATATTCCAGATATTAAGAGATATGATGGCGACGATTTCTTCAAGAAGGAGGTCGATGAGCTGAAATCCATAAGTGAAGTACTTATAGCCTATCTGGACGAGGACAAGGACGGACTGGTGACTCTGGACGAGGCTATTTATAAACCTGAGGAAACTAAGGAAGACGTGAGCGATGTATTACTGTCAATGCAGGATGTGTTTAATTCAATTGATACTAAATTGCAACTAGGAGATGAACCACGAGACGAAGCGGGACAACTCCTGTCTAACAAAGACGAACTTTAATTATCTCCAAGAAGTTCTGGGACCTTATTCTCGAAAACTTAACTTAAATAAAATCAAGATTTTAAGAAATACAACAATCTAATTGGATAATAATACTTAATTTAAAACTGATTTTAGTAACTGACCAATCAAATTACCGGATCACTAAAATCATCTTAAGTTACGTTTTCGAGAATAAGGCCCCAGATAGAACATGTTTCGTAGCATTTTGTTTTAACAATACGTGGTTAGCAGCGGTATACGATCTAAACGTTGCTCTAACAACACGATTATATAGTCATTATTCTGTTCATTGGTAGATAGTGATAACGATCAATCATATTCTTGCTTACATATTAAAAATGGCACCGTTCCATTTCACCTTTATCAGGAAAATATGCCACCTGAAAACTTTGAAAAATGAATTTAATGCAAGGGAGCGTAAAAATTATTTGTAGTGGATATCAGGGACACATTGGCATATTAGTTGTATCTTACTCTCAATATTTGAAATTGATAGCTCAACGTGGGTTTACTAGTCATTGATGATGAGAAAATTGTGTTGTTGATCCAACGATTATATAGGTAAAATCGTATACCGTTGCTGAAGTAACATCTCCTAGCGTTGTGTACTTCAATCGTTTTATGAAACTGTATAGATGTAACATACATGTACTTTGTGTTGATACTACTAAAACTATATTATATACCTTTTCGTATCTTTTGACCCGCATCTACTGGACTATACATGTCACATTTTCATATATCTGATACTACAAATGTATCTGCAATAAATATTGATTGTAAAGCGGCTTTTCTAAACTTTTTTGGTATCGAGGACACTGATATTATCGATACATATAAAAGGTTCACAAAAATCTTTGAGGAGACAATAAGTATTGTGGAAAAGTGATAGAATATTGAATTTGTGAAATGAGTCCAGATAGTAAACAGTTATTACTTCCCTTTGTTTTCAAAACTACCACATCAATTTCCATTAAGAATGAATTGATAATCTGATAATCTAATGAACACAGCTTAATGATACCAACAGTTATTGTAAGCTCTCTGTCTCTCTAAACACATTGCATTAACCTTTACACTTGACCTGGTCCTGAGATATTTAACAGTGTTCGAATTAAATTAAACATCCTGAAACATTGGTCACTAGAGGTCAGTAGTGTCACCTACTTTCAACAGGTGCCCGTAGTTTATTTTACACCGGTATTGTCAGATGTAATTAAAAGGGGTTAATATCAGTATAATAAATTAAAAAAGTTAAAACGACTCTTTGAAAGATAAAGACAAGTGTACCTATAATAAAGATGCCTGATAAACAAAAATATTATTAGCATAGTTAAACTCTACTAGCTTTTATCAAACCAGACGAGCCTAAATTGGAAGTTATCTTATGAATTGTAAATGTTTGCATAAAAATCTAATTTTGCAAGAAATGAATTAATATTCTGGGTGTTAAGTTGGAGTGACTTGTTATTTCAACTATTAATCACAGTCTGTCCGACTAGTTGATTGATAAAAATACTAAAAAAATGCAAAAGTAACGTAAATATATGAAATTCTCGGGAACATTTTGCTTGAAATATAATTTTATTAAACCTTATATGTTAATGGATCTCAAAACATTCCAAGAAATTACATACACTGCGAATAAAGAAACCAAGTACTAACGATCCGAACCGCAAAACGAAACTCGAAATTCAAAAGGACATTTTGACGAAACATAGGTAACAGCTTATGAACTTTTCACATGAGGAATTATATCAATCATACATGAGTAAGTATATCATGATGAAAAGTGGTATCAGGTGTCTAGAAGAGTAAGCATACCCTGCCTGGCACCACACCAAATTATAATTATTTTTTAGTTTCTATCTAACATTTTAGCATCTCATTATCTGTAGCTATAAATATTCGCTCTACCCTAATTAATAATCAACTTGTTCAACAAGAATTCACCATGTTTTACATACACTAACAAATGTGTCCTCAGAGTTAATTTGACAGCCCCGAGCCGCGGGCGACCATTTAGGCTTTCACCCTGACTGACAAATACATAAGGTTCGCGCTTTAGCTTGATTCATCTTGATGCGCTCGATTTCCGTACCTGAACACATTTATGGACAGCTGTTCACGAATAAATGCACTATAAGTAATGATATATTCAAGAGTATAACTCTATAATTTGTCGGGTTGAGCGGTGTGGGATCCTATAATCGAATACATCTCTGAAAGGTTTTTGATGTTCTAGAAACTGGTTTGCCATGTTTTTACCTGCAGAGGAAATAAAACAAGATAATTAGAAGTGATTCATTTATTTTAATCTTGAAACCAGGTGAAACTTGTTACTGGGTTTGGTTGCTATTCTAGATCAGTTGAATTCTGAAGCATTTCGAAACAGTCTTCACCAACATCACTGCCGACTTTACTGGAATCTACTGTTGGATTAAATTTTAATTTTCGGATTTTGTGAATTTTGATTTCAAATATGAAGGGTAAGAAATTGAAGATTTAATATGATTCTTAAACTTATATTTTTTCTGTATTTTTATAAAGAATATTTTATTCACACAAGTATAAAAATTAATAGGGAACAGGCTTTCGGCTATATAACTCCATTTTATTTGCTTATTAGTTTCAGACCACTTTTGGGGCCTAAAATTGTATTATATTTGTCAACTATTTCAGTTTTTTTTTTGTTCGTATTTAATGGCATTAATAAGATCAGTCAAAAGGATATTTTTAAGGAATAAAATACACATCGAGGACGCCTTGAAATCAAATTTGTTAAATTCTGTATGTATATTATTTGACTGAATAGGAGTTTGTGTCGTATGCTATTCTAAGTATCCTATCCTATTTTTTTTAATTGATTCCATTATAAATATATTTAATTAAAAATAAACAAATGCGTACATGAACTTATTCAGAAATATAAAATGACCTCCCTTAACTTTTGAAATTGTCACAGGCAGGGTATGCTCACTTTTCTAGATTACTGGCACCACTTTCATTTTGAAACATACCAACCCATATGAAAAGTTCTTAAAACATAATATGTAGAACGATATAGGAACAAAAACTATTGATATACTACTACTTTTAGGAATCTTTCTCTAGCACAAACAAATAACGATAAAGACTTCTCTATGGTTTGAATTGAACAGTTTTCTTACAGAATTTTCTAAAAATACAGCACCTGAACATGTTGTTACTAAGAGTTTCCCCCCGCACTGCAAAGTAGCCTATATTATAGTAGTGTTTATTAATACAGGTATTATTCTATACAGGTGAATACTGGAACACTGATCCTTATTGTTACTGTGCTAACTCAGCTTGGGGTAAGTTTCAATCTTTTTTTATACGCCCACATGAATATGTGGTCGTATATTGTCGTCGCCCCTGTCCGTCGGTCCGTCCGTCCGTCAACATTTCTTGTGAGCACTATAGAGACTACAGTTCTCATCTGATTTTAATGAAACTTGTTATGCTCCTTCAGATTGATAAGATCTCGGCCAAGTTCGAATTTGACGTATTTTCGATAAACGGTTTTTGAGTTATTGCCCTTGACTTTGTAAAAACGCGTCAAATTTAGTTCGTGAGCACTCTAGAGACTACAGTTTTCATCTGATTTTGATGAAACTTGGTATGCTGCTTCAGATTGATAAGATCTCAGTCAAGTTCGAATTTGACGTAATATCGATGAACGTTTATTGAGTTATTGCCCTTGACTTTGGAAAAATGCGTCAAATTTAGTTTGTGAGCACTCTAGAGACTACAGTTTTCATCTGATTTTAATGAAATTTGGTATGCTCCTTCAGATTGATAAGATCTCGATCAAGTTCGAATTTGACGTATTTTGGATGAACGGTTTTTGACTTACTGCCCTTGACTTTGTAAAAGCGCGTCAAATTTAGTTCATGAGCACTCTAGAGACTACAGTTTTCATCTGATTTTAATGAAACTCGGTATGCTGCTTCAGATTGATAAGATCTCGGTCAAGTTCAAATTGACGTATTTTTGATAAACGTTTTTTGAGTTATTGCCCTTGACTTTGGAAAAATGCGTCAAATTTAGTTCGATAGCACTCTATAGACTACAGTTTTCATCTGATTTTAATGAAACTTGGTGTGCTCCTTCAGATTGATAAGATCTCGTTCAAGTTCGAATTTGACGTATTTTGGATGAACGGTTTTTGAGTTATTGCCCTTGACTTTGATAAAATGCGTTAAAATTAGTTCGTGAGCACTCTAGAGACAACCGTTTTCATCTGATTTTGATGAATTTTGGTATGGTCCTTGAGATTGATAAGATCTCGGTCAAGTTCAAATTTGACGTATTTTCTATGAACGGTTTTTGAGGTATTGCCCTTGACTTTGTAAAAGCGCGTCAAATTTAGTTTGTGAGCACTCTAGAGACTACAGTTTTTATCTGATTTTGATGAATTTTTGTATGCTCCTTTAGATTTAGAAGATCTTGATCAAGTTCAAATTTGACGTATTTTTGATTAACGGTTTTTGAGTTATTGCCCTTGACTTTGTAAAAACGCGTTAAATTTAGTTTGTGAATAGTCTGGAGACTACAGTTTTCATCTGATTTTAATGAAACTTGGTATGATCCTTGAGATTGATAAGATCTCGGTTAAGTTCAAATTTGGCATGAATTTTAGATGAACAATTTTTGATTTATCGCCCTTTACTTTGCAAAAACGCATCAAAAATAGTTTTGTGAGCACCATAGAAGTTAAACTGATTCTGATGAAACTTGGTGTGATCACTGGAATTGATAAGATCTCGGTCAAGTTCTAACATGAGGCATTTTCGATGAACAGTTTTTGAGTTATTGCTCTTGACTTTTTATTCTTTAGATATAAAGAAATTTGTATTATCGTTAATTAAAATATGATCATTTCTGACATCTGCCAGTGGGCGTATGTTACCTTGCCTGGCAAGCCCTGGTTTTAATTCTAGTGACCAAGATTTGTTCACACTTCATGACGTTATCTTATATATTCATGAGAATAAGAAGACACAATTTATTGTATTTCCATGCATCAGTATCTTGGTATCATGTTGGGCCAATATATTGATATCGCTTCTCTTATATCGGTAGCTTCTAATTTGTTAATATATCATGCAAGTGGTATGTGTTTTTTTTATTAGCAGCATGTCTAAATATGCTTCAATATGTTATTGTAGGAAAGGTAGATGGTATAAGAGATATCCCAATAGGAGGAACGGCTGTTACAGGTCTGGGAGGTGATGATACTGCAGCCCTAGCCGCTGGGTTGATTGGTCTAGCAGCTCTCCTTTTTCTACTCCTCTGTATACTCTGCTGTCTCTGTCCACCAGGGTTATGTCTCTCACTGTGTCCATGTCTAGCTGCATGTTGTGGGTAAGAATTTTTTTATTTTTCATAAAATAAAAGATATTCGAAAATTGATTTGGAAATTTTGTCTGAAATCTTAGATAACATATAATTAAATAACCTATATTTCTTGAATGTTTCGCCTGATATTTACAATAGTCTGTTATGAGTTCCAGTTATTTTCTAAAGTACATGATAATCTAAATTGTCAAGAATCAGGCTTAAGTCCACTACATCAAAGTCACGAGGTTCTGCTGCAATTCCATACATTGTAGAGCAACATAGATATAATGCAAAAAGCATTGTCAAAAAGTAGTTTATTATCTTATGGGTTTTATTTTTTAGAAAGAAGAAGGCGGCGGCGGCTGGTGCAGGGGCAGGGGCAGTCGCTGGGGGTGGGGGAGCCAGATCGGATAAACTACGAGAAGTGTAAGTATTAACAGAGTTTTAAATTCAGAAATTGAAACTAAATCTTGATTGTAAGGAGGACACTCGTCTAAAACATCTGTACCGTATCACGACAAGCTCTTCGAAAATTCAGAATGTTTAAAAATATATTCCTTCACTTTTTTTGCATCATCTGTAACATTGTCCAAAATGATAGATTTCTATTTCAATTCAAGCATCCGGTGGGTGAAGTGACATCTTTATTCTAATTTACAAAAAAAGAAAAATAATTCATTAGAATATCCCTTCAACCATCCTATACTCTCTATGTCATTTCTTAGATCAAAAGTTCTATCAAACTCGTACATCTGGTTTCTCAGGATTTAATTTTATTTTTTAATTTACAGTGACATCAAATTGCCGAGGGCCTGGGTTGAAAGTTTCCGAGGGTGAGTTTCTCATGATTTAATTTATATTTTAGTGGGTCTGTAGAACTTGGTCAAAGAAACAGTCCTGTGACCCAATATTGACTGACTGACCAGTTACTTGGTGTCGTCCTGCTTTCTTTTGAAAATATGACCCAAAAAACAATGTGAGCCATTAACTTTTTGGTACGGTAAAGACAGTGATACTTACCTAAACTATAAATACAAAAGTGTAGACTTTCGAGCCCAGGGGCCTTATTCTCGAAAACTTAACTAAGATAAAATCCAGATTTTAAGAAATTCAGTAATCTAATTGAATAATAAAGCTATATTTAAAATCAATTTTAGTAACTGACCAATCAAATAACTGAAACACTAAAATCATTGTAAGTTAAGTTTTCGAGAATAAGGCTCCTGATCTATTGTAATGATAACATCTTATCTTGGCCACTGAGCTATAAATAGTAACATACTAGCATATGTGAAATATCTTGACCTTTGAATACTCAGTCACTCTCCGTAATCCGACATATTTTAAGATCCCAATTCATGTCGGATTACACAGAGTACACTGTATGTGTATTCACTTGAAGTGATTCCGTTCAAGTACACTATATATTCATACCATATCGACATGAGATAGGAGAGTTCAGATTTATGGTCATTTAACAGATTCCGTTAAAGTACAGTACATGTATATTCATAATGAATTGTATATTGATATCATATTACTCAGACCAGTTCCATTAACCATGGTCTTTCTAGCTGCCAGAAACCTCAGTAAATAGGTTAGGCTTTCATATATCTTAAGTGTTTAAAATCAATCTTACAATAGCATCACTATTACCTATTTAATCGCGTCAGCAACGAGAGAGGTATCTTTGATAATAATTAAGACTATACATTGATCGTGAAAGGCTAACTGTAATGGACCGGCTATTCATCATTACTTTCACTGCATCACTTTGGTCTTCGTTTTCCAGACATTGGGTGAGGTCAAATTACGTGTTAGTGTTAACACTGGTGTTCGTACAGAATTTGGACTGGGTCAAATACAAATATTACCTTATTTGATTGATATTGAAACACTTAATTATGTAAAAGATATACTGGTTCCATCCTAGGCCTGTACATTTGGGAGATTCAAACCCTCCCTCCACCGAAAACTAACACGGAACGCTAACACGAGATTTGACCTTACCCAATGTGGAACTTTTTATTAATATTGCATCGACCATGTCTAAAGTATGCTGCAATATAAAATATGTAAGACATATCGTGATTCTAAAAAAAATCGATGTATCTCAGCTGCTGATAAATCAACCTTTTTTCAAAATTCTAACATTCTTAAATTTTGATTTAAGATGTCGTTGTTCAACCCTGAAATTACGAAAGTCATCGAATATAAATTATACAAGTAATGCCCGAACAAAAAAGCATGTCAAAAACTTCTATATCAGAACAAATGACTTTTTTCAACTTACGTTAAATGTGTCCTTCACTACCTTGAGTAAAGCTTAAAGACATGATATATGGGGAAAACAAACTAGCCTTCCCACGTACTCAAAGTCGCGGAAAGGGTCGAGAGTAGCCAGCTTCCATAGTTTCAATACAAATTCTTTCATGAAATCAAGACTATCTTTTCTTTTATGTATAAACATCATGGCTTTGAAAACTGATTTCAGAAAAACTTGGCTTCTGAATTAAATTATAATTTTATATCTATCTGATATTCTAGGGTACCTGTTGAAGATTTTGATAACAAACTGAAGGCGTTAGAAGCGTCAGGATGGGTGGGTATGAACGATGGTTATGGAAGTTGGTTTGGTGATGATGCTAACAGTATGTCGACTCTGCTGAAGGGATCTGGTACTGGTGGCTATCAGAGAGGTAATGGTGATGAAGTGGACGGATACAAGAAAGGCCATAACAGAATGTCTAGCACTTATCTTACTTCAGAAGAGATCTTCGGAACCACGAAGGCGACCACTTCCAGCTCAGCAGGCGACCGCGCCGACAAGAAACGAGATCGCGATTATGAGTACGGTTCAGTTATCAGTGCGAAATATGGAGATGAAATGCGAGGCGAATCAGAAGCTGATTTGGACAGATCTACTACAACTCTGTTACGAAATGCATCCGACGGCAGCAGCGGTGGCGTGTATAACTACGGCTATAACCGTAACGAAGAGACCACCCACATAACTACGCACATGTCAGAAGCTGATCAAGAAAAGCAACGGGAACTGTTGGAACGACAGGAGAAACTTCAATATCAGCAGGAACAGCTTCTTATTCAGCAACAGGCCGCTTTACTGGCTCAACAGAACGCAGAATTAAACAACAAACACAACTCGGGGATGAATGAGATTTCTGAAATGAGTATGTCATCCACTGTTGCCAATGAAGGACAGACGATTACCAAACCAATGTCGTCTAAAGTCATCTACGAGGCAACTCGAGAGACAAGAACAGTCACTGACGAGAGTGGTAACGTATCCAAAACACACTCTGAAACCAAAGATGGTGACGGGGCCAAGGTTATTGGAGTTATATCTAAGAATGGGACGTTTAGACGAGTAAAGGGCGGTGATGTAGAATACATGACTCAAGATGATATCAAAAGGTAAGTGCAATGTTCTATCTATTGATTATCTCCCTTCCTTAAGTAGATTACCTTCTACTAGTTCGCTCCATTCAAAAATCGTACAATAGCCATGACAATTCGTAGTCAGTGTGCGTTTGAGTTTTGATTAGATTATCAAAGTACAGAACAGTAAGATGTAAAACTTCATTTCAAGTTTGTATTGTATTCCATAGTACGACTGGGATATGTTCACTAACTGTTCGATCAAAAAACTTTAAGTCTTAGAATATGGAATATTCCAGTAAATCTGAAGGCTATTTACATACATTCAAGGCCGAAATCTATCTTCGAAAATGCTGAACATTCCCATTTAATTCAACAATTTCATTTTCAATTGCAGTAAAGATGTAAAATGTTTGACGAGTGAGAACGTGATGAAACTGTACCAGTCATATCAGAGATCACGCAGTGGCAGTACAGCCGGAAGTAGAAGTTCTACCACACAGAAAGCTCTTGAGAGCACAGATAACGTTTCTCTGTAGAGAATAACCAATCAAAACAGCCGTTACAAATATTTAAATTGTCTCTTACGGTGATATTCTAATTAATTTGATTAATATATAACGAATAATCTTGTGATGTAGATCGAGGTCGTCGAATGTTGGAATTGTTGATAAAAATTGTGATATGTTGTTAAAACCAATACTTTGAAGCTGAAATATAAATAAAATTATTATAAAATGTAATTTATAAGATGTCTGATATCACTCGTAAAAGAAATGGAGAGGAAACCTGAATTCTGAGCAAGATCCTGCCCCCACCCACACTGCATTTTACCCTCTACCAAGTTTTATCGTGTCCTCTCCCCTCCACCTAATAATTTATACTAGTAACACAGGACTATCTGAGACATATAGCATCAGAACTGTTGACATGATTGCCCGAATCACACTAACTGGTCTGGAAATAATGACTAAAAAATAATCTGGAAGTTTTCTAAACGTTCATACAAGTAAGATATTCCTCGACTAACTCTGTTGTTATCACTGTCAAAAATATTATTATGCTTCAACCACATGCAAAATCACATCCAAAAACATGGCAAAATCGAGAGCAACAGTTGTATAGCAGGTGGTTGACTATCCCAAAGAGAAGCACCATCAGGCTCTATTGTCTATATGTGTAAAAACAATAGGAGTTAAATGTGAACCCTGTCGTCAACCTCTTTTTGATTGTAGTTTTAAGATAACTGCAATTTTATCCCTTCACTGAATATCGTTATGAATATTTTTATTAAATGTATGAAAACGAAATGATGTAAAATGTAACCTTGACGTCAACCCCTGTCTTATGACAACCCCTAATATCTTTCGTTGCATGTGCATCCATTATACCTTTCTTATGATGACCCCTAATATATATCGTTGCCTGTGTACTCTTGTGATACACTAAATGGTACTTTTTTTGGAGTAGTCCACCACTATATAACAAATCCTCTAAATTTTGCCACGTTTTCGATATCGGAATTTTATTGCTTCTTCCGATTTGTAATTCTAATGATGGTTAAAAATATCTGCAATATCAGCCCATCTCTAAAAGCTGTATTAACATCAGTGTGACTAATAATAAAACCAAGCACGACTGATCCCAACCGTAAAACAAATCTCGAAGTCCATGTAAACACATTGGCAATATATTGGTAGCAGCTAATGAAATTTATTATTATATTATACTGATGTTGTCTGATTGTTTTACTCAGTATAGTGTTACTACCACTCGGACAATTTCTGTCAACATTTCAACCATTAGATTGATCAAATATTAGTTTTCGGGGAAGGAGGGGTTTGAATCTTCCAAATGTACAGGCCTAGGATAGAACAAAATTCAGATCTAATTCAGAGCCTTTAGAGCACAATAGAGATTTAAGTTTTAGATTTGATATTGGTATTCAGGCTTTTCAGAATGTTAACGATACTGTTACAGAGTCTGATATGTTGCAATATGACTGCTATCGTCTAGGACAGGCCTTCACAAATAGTGGCCCCCGTCC
Source organism: Lottia scabra (assembly GCA_029955415.1). NCBI lineage: Eukaryota > Metazoa > Mollusca > Gastropoda > Lottiidae > Lottia > Lottia scabra. The sequence continues at coordinate 48,319,694 of JARJEI010000001.1, forward strand.
CAAATTAGAATGGTCCCTAAAGAGTGACACCCCCTTTCGCTAAAACGCTCTGATTTAAACAATATTTTATTTCTACATTACATAATATGATGTTTTACAGAAAGGTTTCGGAAACAAGCAGAAGCTTATGCTAATCCGGCATCTTGCGATGCTAGCTAAGCTCTATTTTGCCCTTACATTTTTTTTCATAAAATCAATTTGACCTTTTACAAATATTAATTGAGAAGGCCTGGTCTAGGAAAATATTACAGGATCTTTGGGGCATTTTTTTTTTACTATAATGTTTGTTTGAAACATTTCAGATACCTAGAATTATTAACTAAATATAAACTGAAGTACTATCAAAAATATACAGGAAAATATTCACATAACTTGCATTCAAGTGTATTAAATAATTCAAAACAATATTTTGGACTAAAGATTATTTACAAATAATTTAAATAACTGCATCATAACATTGTCAATAATAACGCAATTGCCATAATTTTATAAACTATTCAAGAGATATTAAAGAGGTTTCCGAAACTTTGCAATGCTACATGTTTTATATCGTTACCAATTTCATTTCGATAATGGCGCTTAGTATAGTAGAATTGAAGGAACCACGTACGTCAAACTGCAAATTTGTGTAAGGGTTTGGTCATACATACGTACGTAAGGTGTACGTAACTGATCAGTTGAATACGTAACTTACTCAAATAAAACCTGCATAGTTTCGCATTCGTTTGACGTACACAATTCTGACGTACGTATGTGTGACCAAAGCCTTAATCTACACTATCGGTGTTTCAATTACATATAAATGTTTTGAAAATTTCTTTACAATCCCTTTAAAGGAATACAACCTCTTAGAATAAACAAAAAATTTAAATTTTCAAATTTGGTCAATAGGAGTTTATATTCATCAAGGGACTTGCCTGGTTGCATAACTATTACCTAAATAGTCTGATATCCAGAAAACAATGTTTATATACAATATTTGAAAAAACCTTAATCCAATTTAAGGCGTTTATCAATTTTAACCTGTTATTATATGGAAATTTACATAGTTTCATGGTTTTTTTTTTTGCATTCTGTTTGTATACTTTGGACACTGATGATGAATATATACTCTTATTGACCAAGTTTGAGAACTTAATTTTTTTGTTCATTTTAAGAGGTAGTTTCGCTTTTATTCAAATAAAACATATACATTAAACAATAAAGTCAGTAACTGTTTGTTGAGATGGTGTGGATGAAGGAAAATAAACATGACCACATAACTATTGTCCTAAATCATTGATACAATATCCTCCCTCGTCAGGTGCGATATCTACACGACACAATAGACACAAAGATTTCTTTTACCAACATCGCCAACCACAAAGTTTGTTTTCATCATTAAGATTTGGTTGTATGTGCCTCAACGTGTAGCCTTGGCAATCGTCAGGATTTAAATAAAGTGTTTTATAACAATAGTAGAAGTTGTACACAAAACAATAGAATTTGTGAAACTTGTGTCATTCTTCAAAGGAAATTATTTGTGCATGATATTTGTAAGAAAGTGCAAGTTTCATTGTGATTTGAATGTTTAAAACAATGTGATTCAGTATATGTATGGAGTTATTTTAAGTTATGTACTTTGTGTCTATTTCATATTAAAATACAGTCAGCTTTTCAAGTATTTGTAAAAGGTATTGTGTAAGAAAATGACTAGATATAATAAAGAAATGTTTGCATAAGGCGCAGAGAAATAAGACTTAATATTTCGTACGGAGTTTGCAAGATAGTTTTGTGACGCTGTGCACTCATGTTATTAATGAGTCAGAAAGAAAGATATATTAAAGATATTCCAGACTTGGGGTTTCTGGTGGTATTGTGATACACTAACAAACAAAGTTATCATTGAAAAACTGTTTTTAAAAATGTTCAGGAATTTTAAATTGGCTTTGATTTAAATCTGGATTATATTGTTTAAACCTGTTTACAATAATTCAAAGAATTTAATGTTTTAATGTGGGACGACGTTTTCGCATCATAACCTGTTTGTGCTGGAAAAAAAGAAGCTGGAATCCTAGCGACATGGCTGAAATACGTAAGTATCATTGTTGTAATAACTGGTTATGTTAATTCATCTTTCAACTATTTTAGTTTAAAATCTCACTTCTGATTCACTGACATATCGTTTACAGAATTGCCAATCAGTATGTAAAACAAAACACAAGACAATATTATGGAATATAACACACTTCTTTAATAAAAATTAGGCACAGATCGTTTCAACACAAGATATACGCGTCATCAGTACGCATCTAACGAAATATCAAGTGTGAGAAACGGGCAGGATTTTTGATTGACAGAATTGCCTTGCTTGTACGTTTTGTTTTTGCTCAGAGTCTCAGAGGCTTGGGTTTATAACATCCAGAATCATTCATTTTGGCTATGTTAGTCCTTATTGCTGATTAAGTATCTTTTTTCTCTTGGAAAATACTGAAAAGTATGGCCAAAGCATTAGAAAACCAATAGAAATTGACAAGTAAAACCTTGCAAACCACAAACATATTTTCGTATACAATAAGCTACAATAATTTTTCTTTTTATTCATTTTCAATTTCATCTGTTGCAATCAGATGACCTGGTAAGATTACTTCGGGTAACAAGAAAGGGTTTTACCCAAAACCAATGGAACATGTATGGAATTTTAGATTTAAAAAAGTGTCATACTTTATATAGTAAAATTAAAAAAATAAACGAAAGGGAAAAACAAATATATCTTCAAGAAGTAGGCGTGTTTCAGAAATGAAAAAAGATCAAAATCCAAAATAAAAACTTTATGAAATTGTTAATTATGTATCTGAAAGAATTGTCTTGTTTGTATGATTGTAAAATTGAGAGAAAAAACAGTTTTATTTCTTTGAGAAATCTCGACCATGTTCAAATTGTCAATAAAATCAAGTTTGTAAAATGACGAGGATTTCAATGAGAACGTGTAATGTTTATTTTACCTTTTTAACTGACATATTTTATTGTATAATATTTTATTCTACATTACACCCATACCAACAACTCAAATTACAATGTATAGCAATGTTCTAAAAAAAGATCAAGACCACACACAAATGACATTCAATCTGTAATTTTTTTCTTGTGCATGATTTGGCGTACCAACTATTTAATTTTTGAGCATTGATTGCTGATATGGTTGAGACCAAATTGTTGCTCTACTCTCCTCTCCACCCACCATCCCTTCCAATGATGCAACTGCGTCTTGGTTTGGTTAAACGTGTTTATGAATTCAGCATTGTTAAATGGACGAAAAGAAACCTCAAGTCATATTTGGGACTTTTTTGGATGATTTTACAAGCATTTAAAATGGAAACCCATTCTCAACTGAATAAATTTCTAACGAAATACACGATACAACAAATTTCTGCTGTGGGTGAAACCTATCATACTAGACAATTTGCCCAAAGTGCTGTTCCGGAGATACTTTTCGTGGTAGAAAGACTGCTGGTGAACCTTGATTGTTGTTATATTTGTAAAATATGGTGGGTTCTTTCATGACCACCCTAACCAAAAGTCGAAAAAAACATCAAAGAAATAAATATATTGCCATTTCCTCCCATTTTATAATCATTGAAAATAAAACAAACTGAACAACATCACTTTGTTTCTTTTTAAAAATCAAACAATTTAAAGTCGTTACGTTAAAACAAAACATGAGCTTTAACACAAGACTGTGAGATACATTTAAACCTTGATTATCAATCACTGACGTGACTTGAACACTATACAACAGATTACTGTTATAAACCTTGTCGAATACATTCAGTTCAGATCTTTACAATACAACACACAAATTGGTCAGTTGTCATTGATTGTTTTGTATTTAATGACCCGATTTCGATCTCATTTTTTATGAATGGAAAGAGGAAAACTGAAAAAAAAAATTAGTTACCCTTTGGACTAAATCAATATTTAAGGAAAACTTTAACACAGTTAACTGATTCGTTCATATTGGTAACTAATCACGAAGGTCTGATTGAAAATGGAATGTTGCTAATAAGTGCTACCAGTGTCCTGATACACATATAGGAAAACTCTTAACAACCCCCCTTTTAATGTATGTACAAATACAGTTGTTATCGTAGAATATGGCAATGATGAGGCAGATCATGGGTATTTGTGGTGTCATATATTAACATATGATTAACACCTGATGGTACTTCTCGTATGGGAAATCCACTACTATATAATTATTGCACCCGATTTTATCATGCTCTGGACGAGATTTTGATTAACGGCATTGTTTTGCTTGTACGGATTTTAATTATTATAGTTTAGTCATTCTTGAATCATCGTGTCGTTAACCTTTGTTACATTTCAAATGGTAAGAAAAAGGTTAAGAAACAGTTTGAATGCGTCTGTTTTTGTAGACTACAGACTATTGTCTGTCGCAAACACTTGACCTAAACTTAACTTAAAATAATATTATTTTATACCCAAACCTTGTAACTTTATTAAACATCAGAGACCTAGACCTAGGATTGTTCGGCAAGACGTGGAGTTATGTCTTCTGTTTCCAGGACAAATACTAAACTATAATCCGCTACCTGTGCTAGCCTATTTTATAAAATAGCTGACCAAAGCCATACACGCCATGCAGATGTTAAAACGAAAAAGCCTTAAGTTTAATCAGAACCTTTCCATTTAGGTAATAGCATATTCAAGATTTTAGGGCAAGGGCAATAACTCTCCTTCTAACGGTCGAAAATAGCTCAAATACGAATTTATTTTATGAATATGTATACACATATCGAATTTCATTTGATTCTATCAAAAACTGACGGACAGACAGAGGTGACTACAATATACGTCCACATAGAGAGATGTGGGCGTATAAAATGGCCCACTAGTCATTGTAAGCTATCGTAAGAATTGACCCAAGCTCTCATTTCCATCTCAACCCTGAATCACTGACACAAGGTTGAAACGTTTTACTAAAGGTCTCTATAATACACTATAAAGTCAGACACAGAGATGAATCTAATATTTTCACTCCCAAACTCTAATATTGATACAGGGGAGATAATCAAACAATGAAGATGAAAGAATGATAAATATTGAGAGAATGAGAGAGGAATATTTATAAACTGGTTGTTTGAGTCAATATCAAGTTTTTTATCTGGTCAGTTGGGTTGGTCATCTAATGATATGTCAACTTAAAGCATATACTTTGTCAATTGTGTATTTTATGAAAGTCCACCCAGTTTGTAATGACCACATAGCCTACCATGCTGTAGTTTTTCTTTGTAAACAGTTTTTATGTTATTCCAGTACGACATGTAACAAGTTTACAACTTTCAATTTAGATATATTATATGCTTTGGTCAAATATCTCCATTAAAGATAGTCCTCACAAAGTGCAATATTCCACAGTGGTGAATACTAAATAACTTCATAACGTATATTAGTCCATGATATTCCAGAATAACTACTAAGTCAGTACATAGTTTACAATATACAGTTAGTTTATACACTATACTTTCATGGTTTTTATTCCTGCGTATTCTACTTAAACATATGGTTAGAATAAGACCCCGGTATCCGCAACCTGCTTCAGTGATAAATGAAAACTTGGTTAAACATCTAATGCTTATTCAAGTAAGCAAACATGTGGTAAATTATAATGCTATTCTTGTATTTCATTCATTTAAAACTGACTTCGATATCAATAATAAATCTCGTTTAGAAAGTGGGACGTAAAACACCTTTTTCTATCAGTTTACTATTTTAATTTGGATAAAATAGAATATTATGCAATACTTGTAACTTTTAGCTGTTTTAAAACAATGTAAACTATAACTGTATAATATGCGTTACACATACAGCTTTTGTTCTTTGTTTCTTTTTTATCCAAATTAAATTCCCTTTGAGTACAGATATAAACATATCATTACGGCGTGACTTCATGTAAATTCAATGTAAACTTATCTTACTGTGTACTTTGAATTGAGATTATTTCGAAATTTGTCACGAAACTTATTTGAATATATCCCATGATTAAAATTAAAGATATTTTATTTAGAAATATATTTGTTGTATTAGTCTGAATTATTATAAACGTTTTATTTTATATTGGACAGAAAAAATATACCTGGAAATGCAGGACGATGCTCCAAAACCAAAATTGTCACTCTGATGCTGTATTTAACAAAGCCTGTAATTCCGTACAAGCAAAAAAAAAAAGAACATAGTTTGCCAGGCAAGGTAACATACGCCCACTGGTAGCTTTGATTGTAGTGTGAGCATTCAAGTCAGACACGATATTTCGGTGAGAAATTATGATCATCATGAAAATCAATAGGGATCATTTTAATAATGACATTGACCCACAATATCAAAACAATCTGTAAAAAATTGTAGCCTGTAGATTGAGCAATATTTGTATAGTAGTGGACTTCCCATACGAGAAGTAGCATCAGGTGTTTCGAAAAGAGTAAGCATGGTCTGCTTCGCGCGACACCCTCCACTACTATAATGTAGGTCAAAATCATGAGGTGCAACTAGATACAAACCTTAATCCAGTAAACAGAGCTGAGGAGATTGACAGATTGGTCTAAGATAATTTCAGATTTTCTTTCTTCATTGATGTGTTGTTGTGTTATTAAGTAATTTGTCATATCGAAGACAAAAATTAGGCAAAAAGTTCAACAAATTTTCATTTTACTACAGGATATCATCATTATAGTGCACAAAAAGGTTATCTTTCCATCATTTCATTGAGAAACGTACAATGTGACATATATTAATCATTCACCTGAAGATGACAATGTAGATTGTTGAAACGTTGTGTATAATAAAACTAAGGAGTAGTATACCATAAAATTGTGTTCCGTTATTTAATATATTAATCAGTATTCATCAACAGATTTTTTTAACCCAGTTTATCCACGATGTTGTTATTGCTTAGCTCTCGACAATAATTGAACTCTGTACACTCAGTTATAAGAGGAAGATAATATAATTATATGTGTATGACATGTCTTGGTTTAGTTTAAATGTCACTGGCACTGACAATGTATACTGCACTTAAATTACATTATCTCAGAAGGCGAGGATGAGATAATGTTTGGAGCTTGCTTTTATTGCTTGGCCACACAGTCCTGCTTAAACGAGGCCATTTGTGGTATTGGCTGCGCACGTAAAAGATCCCTCGACAGTCGGAAATTGAAAATAAGAGTCGGCTAATGCCACTGTCCTGGCAAAATTTCTGTCATTGCACACTGCATGGCGTTTGCCCGTCCTCAATTAGCCCATATAGGTGCAGAAAAGCAGGACGTAAAACTCCATTTCATTTCATTATCACACAGTCCTGCTCATATAAACTAGACCATTAGTGAACTGGTTACATAGTTGAAGGGAGATAATTTCAACACAATGAATAAGAACATAGATTTCTGATTTATTGTACTGAATTGTTTTATTTATTTTATCTCAATGACCGAAGTTTTAAATCCGACGTCCGTTCAGTATATAACAGTCTGGCAGTAAGAAATGGTTCATGAACTTGGTTTAAAATATAGTTTAGTGTTTAAGAAACTTATCAAATAGCAATAAACATGATCTGCCAGACATCTTATATTATTAATATATACTGAACAGATAAAGAAACGTCGCATTGTTAGAAAATTGCTATTTTTGTACATAATTATTTTTTATACTTTTAAACGTCAAGTGCAAGAAATTCCACTGGCAATACCAGTTGCGTTCTGATAATTCTGTATTTTTTTCACTATTTAGCCTACTTTGTGTTTTGCGACGTTTCTTTATCAGTATATATGAATGAAAACAAAAGACTAGCTACAACCTACACATATTTCTCTACATAAATATAAATATCTTTCAGAAAAAAAAACTCTAACTTCATTTTATTTTAAAGTCTCAAACTCAACATAGTTTATATGCTAACTGAGGAAAATAATTGCCAATATTTTGGTACCATTTGTTATCGTTTTAGTTTGTCCCAAACTATTAATCTTTTACAGAATTAAAGGGATTGTAAAGTGATTTTCTAAACTTTGTATGTATATCGGGGACACTGATAGCATCAATTAGCGCCATTCCAATTTCCATTCCGATGTCTTTTGTTCTTGCAATTCCACGTCACTGACGGTGATATCAAAAGTAGAATCACTCTACAATCCCTTTAAGACAATCAACCATTATTGAAATAATATTGCATACCTTTTGATTTCTAAGTTATAAATACTGAATATTTGCTATCGTTTCAGTATGTCCAATGCTGCACCACGACAACTAACTGGTAAAGCGTTAAAAGAATAAAGTTTATCAATCATAATTGACATAATATTTAATATCTTTTGTTTTTAAAAAGTTATAAATACTGAATATTTGCTATCGTTTCAGTATGTCCAATGCTAACATCTACCACTAACTGGTGAAGCTTTAAAAGAATAAAGTTTATCAACCATTATTGATATCATATCTTTTGTTTTTAAAAAGTTATAAATACTGAATATTTGCTTTCGTTTCAGTATGTCCTATGCTTACATCTACCAATGCTGCACCCCGACAACTAACTGATGACGTTATAACAGAATTAAGACTATCAACCTATAACCGTTCACCTGGTACGGTGGTGAATCTAGGGTGCTATAATAACTATACTCTAATTGGTACAGACCAGATCACCTGTTCACAGGCTGGAGAATGGAGCTACTACACCAAGCCACACTGTTCATGTAAGTTGAAACACGAGCTCATTTTTCACATTCTTCTGATAGGAAATGAAATGAAATCAATGGAGTCTTTACGTCCTACTTTTCTGCACCTATATGGGCTAATTGCGGACGGGGGGAAAACGCCATGCAGTGTGCAATAAGGGAAATTTGGCCATTACCCTGCTCTTATCATCGTTCTCCAACTGTCGAGGGATTTTTAACGTGCACAGCCAATAGCACACGGGACCTCGGTTTATTGTGTCCCATCTGAACGACTAGACGTTTTTTTCATGTCAGCCCCTCCAACCTGCATCACTGATAGGAACTCACACTAATCGGTAACAAAATGCGTGTTAAAATACAAGATTAACCATATTTATATGATACAAATCTTGCAGAAATATTAAAATCGCTGTATTTCCCAACTTAAACTTAAACTAACAGCACAGTAAGTTTTAAAAATTGAGCTTAACTTTGTACAACACTTAGGACCTGACCTAAGAATCTGAAAAAAAAAATGTCTTGTAATGCGTAGCTGTGGACCACCTTCATAATATATAGCTACAACGAATGCCGTCTCATACCCGACACCGTCAGGCACATGTTTTAGGACATCTTACGACAAGCTTTCAAGTCTAATCTGCCTTGTGATAGCTACAATGACAGGGGAAAACTAGTATTTGCACGCACAGACATATATTTTGCAGTATACATTTAGAAACTTCAGTTAAAAAAGAAAAGAGTCGAATGATGTCAAGGTGTTAGACAGAGCATGACATTAGGAAGGTGCGTGAGGTTTCACAGGAAATCACTGTTACATCAGCGTCAATGATACCTGAACATTTCCATTTATTTCTGCACACGTTAATAACAAAACGTGTAGAAAGGTAACATAGAACTGACATCGTACTTTCAGCAGTCGGAGTGGAATAATTCAACGATTGATTGTATCATTAGTACACACGGGTCATTAAAAATTATCAGAACTGCAACACGAAACCCAAATCTCAAAATAAAAGTTTGGCAATATATTGGATGTTCTGAATTGTTCATTTGCGGCTAGATTTCACGAGGAAGGGGGTTCTGAAAATCTTCTTAGGTCAAATTATTTATTTAGATTCTGAGGAAGGCGAGAAACGACATGAAATTCTAACAATATCAATTTCAGCACGAACTTTCCTTACTGTAAAAATAATTTAGATACATATATTCTATTTGATTGCTATGTGATAATACAGATAATGGAAGACTGAGCAGATGACTTAATCTTTGGAAATTACAAAAACATTTTGCAGTGAGGGCAGCTGGTTTGTTGAATTTCCCTTCAAACCAATCCGTCCTTTAAAGTTGTTTAAATGTTAAAAAACATGTTTAATTTATTCTTAACCTTCTGAAATCGAGAAGACTGATTGCTTTGATTTTTATTCATCTTGCTTTACTAAAAAGTTCAAATTGGCTCTTTTTTCTTCAAACCAGCTTTAATTTCGTTGGACCTTGATGTATTACCATAACCATAAATGCACATATTCGGTTTAAGAGTAAGTCCAAGCTGCTGTTTATTCAATTCACTTTTATTTCAGCACCACAAGGTACCCAGTTATCAGATCTTCACAAGCTACTGTTGGGAGTGGGAGTAGGTGCTGCCGTGTTGTTTGTATTTGTATTAATAGGTATTATAGGAGCATTGATCTACAGGTCGAAACAGAGGAAGAAACGAGCTAGAAGGTAATTTCCCAATAATATACAGTTGCCGTTTAGCTATTATCATTTTGAACCCTGGTGCTGGTTCACACACTCTGATTGTAAAACGTCTACTAACCAACATCCATGTTGTTCCTGAGAAACCGCATAGATTAGCATTACAGTAGTGTTTTGGTTTTTATTATGCCATGTCGATAGTGATAACATTATGTTACAAATTTAATCCCTGTGCGGAAGAAGGATAATAAAAATCCGTACAATCAAAACAATATCGCATCCTAAATATGGCAAAATCGAGAGTAATAGTTGTATAGTAGAGGACTTCCCAAGTGAGAAGTACCACCAGGTGTTTCAGATTCCAGGTACCATATAATATTTTAAAGCTGTGTATAGTCGATGTCCGAAGTGGTTCATGGTGCCGGATAAACGATGTTGACCTTGTCTATAAGGAGGCCTATTCAGTTTTAACATGCCCTGCACTTCTTGTAGCTTTACTTTCAACAAATCAAATTCCCTGCTTTGTGAACCCTCAAATGCATGCCAAGAGTACACAATCACCTTCCGTCCATGTAGCCCATCCCTTGCTTGTTAGAGAATCCAATTCATTCCTTTCTTTTTCTAGATTTCGGCATCCTTCAACAGTTACCCTTGCCTACTCAGATTTTGACGGCTATCGTCCTTTTGGGTAAGGTCTTTTCCCGTTTCATATCTACTTGATTAATAACCCTTCCTCCCATTTAGAATGCATAGCAAACTCATTTAAATATGGCTTTTTTAATCGTTATATTGTTTAAGGTATGCTAGGTGTCGGTTGCATTGTTACCTACCTTTTTCCAAAGGGATTCTCATCGATGTTGTACAAATCAAAATTGGTTTTACGAAATGCAATCTTTATCCATATTAGACGTATGGCTTGGATAACTGTAAACTTGTATCTATGAGTTCACAATGACGGCTAATATGGGGATTATGCCCTAAAGCCTCAACTATTATAATGAACTTAAGTACATATGTGTATCGTGGACACTGATAGCATCAATTTACCGGAAGCTACTATTGATATCTATGCAGGTCAACGTCAGTGACGTCATAAAACGCGTTAGTTTTAGTGGAATTGCAAGAACCACAGACGTTGGAATGGAGCCAATTGATGATATTAGTGTCCCTGATACACACACAAAGTTTAGAAAACCTCTTTACAATCCGCTAACTAAACATGTTTTTGTTTTCAGAATTATATCCCCCTTTACCTACGACGATCGGGAGTTTATCTCTGAAGGCAGTGTCAAGCCTGTAGAGAAGGTAAAACCGAGTCAGCTGGTTCCACGTAGTGCTCTGACATCCAGTCGTACAAGTCAGTCTACATCCCGACCAACCAGTCCTAAAGTGATTATAAATGGTCGGCTACCAGAGTTTAGGACTAGGTCTAGATCTGTGGATGGGGTGGTGATGGCAGTTCCGGTCCAGCCTGACCCCAGAGATCTAGAAAGATTATATTCTACAACTTTACCAAATAAATTAAAAAGTCCAAGGTAAGTCCCTGATAGCGGTAATCTTTCAATTTTCAACTCGCAATAAAAAGACATTTCTGAAGTGTGGTCGTCGTTTCAAAGTAGAGACTGCGCTACGGTTGTAATGAACAAATGACTTTATCATACTTCGAAATTGCACTGGACAATTTCTGTTCAAAGGACATTGTAATTTCCTCATGCGTAATCCGGGGACAGTTGAGAAAAATAATTAAAAACCCAGTTAATAGAGAACAGTAAACAAGTTAAAGAGGTTTGATTGCATCAGAATAGTGGTACCAGAATTCAATAAGGTTTTTATATTTTATAAATAATATTTCTAGTTATTCTGGTGAATGGAAAGATAGACAAGAATATAAAAGAATGGACTATTTTAACAGGTTCGTATCATCTTATTTAATTGTGGCTTTCATATTGTTTGAGATGATGATTGTATGGCTACATTGAGTGTCACGTGACGTCACACCCGGAAAATTAGTCCGAAACTTGCTGACTCAATTCCCAGCCTTTGATAGATGTTTGGACAGATATGGCTGGGAGAGAGTCAGAAAAACACAAAAACTTTTTGATTTTCCACACCTTGCGCGTGCAGCATTCAATGGCGACCGATAGATTTTATTTCTCGGAAAAAAAACTTTGATGGACTCGCATACATGGCATGTAAGGTGTAGGGGAATAATAATGGTATGATTGAACTACAAAATCATCCATCTTTCCAAATATATCGAAGTTTTGTGTAAATAAATACGTTTAAAAAACCCGCATCGGTGGAGGTGTGGAAAATCTCTCCCAGCCATATCTGTCTAAATAGCTATCCGAGGCTGGGGAAAGAATCAGCAAGTTTTGGACTACCGGAAAATATGCTTGTATCACAAAAGACCTTGGCGGGTTTAGTAGAATCAAACTGCTTAGTTAAGTTAAATTGCCCAAAGAACAGACGTCAAATTAAAAATTGATGCTAGAATTGTCCTGATACACAAACAAAATTTCAAAAACCAATTTACAATCCTTTCAACAACTAATCCAAAATGATGGATCATGTAATTCCAGATAGTTCTTCTGTAAAATTAGAAATTTCAACATATTTTTTTTCTTCAGACATGCACTCGCTGAAGGTCATGATCCGTTTCTATGGCGACCAGGGTAAGTATAGTTCAATATTCTACAACTGATATCTGACACTCTGCACTGGATTTCGGCAACAGAATAATCTGCTGTCTGCTTGAATTGGGTAAACTAGTAAGGAATGTTTGTCAATTTCTTCTAATAATTTAAAATCAGTCTTTGTTTTTCCATTACTGTCAACGGAGCAAATCCCCGTTTCATTTATTCAAAACATTTAATTGTATTTACTACAAATTCAATGTTCTGGTTCAAGATTGTTACGTATTTGGATACGTATTTTAAATTATAGGAATTGTAGAGTGATTTTCCAAACTTTGCAATTCCACTAATACTAACGCGTTATATGACGTCACCGACAGTGATCTACCGGAAGCTACTATTGAGATAGATATAGATATGCAGATCACTGTCAGTGAAACGCGTTAGTTTTAGTGGAATAGCAAGAAAACAGACGTTGGAATTGGAATTGGAATGGAATTAACAATCCCTTTAATTTCAAAATTATATATTAAATATTGGTGACATATGTGTGAAAATATAACATACACTTGTTTTCTACCCAGTTGTGACAATGAGCTTATCATTTTGTTATGTTTCCGCTCATATATACAGTTCTTAACTGATTTTTAATTATGCTCTGTTCACATGGTCAAAGCGTCTAGTCGTTCAGATGGGACAATAAACCGAGGCCCTTTGTGCTATTGGCTATGCACGTTAAAGATCCTTCGACAGTTGGAAATCGAAAATAAGAGTAGGCTAATGCCACTGTCCTGGCAAAATTTCTCTCATTGCACACTGCATGGCGTTTACCCGTCGTCATTAGCCCATATAGGCACAGAAAAGCAGGACGTAAAACTCCATTTCATTTCAGATCTACAAGATGGATATTTGAGAGAAAGGAACGAGTATAAACCGTGTATGGAGTTCCTAGTTTATCTTGCCTTCTATACACTTTACTGTGAAAGTTATTTTTTCTGAGGAGAACGAATTGGTAATTAGTCTTCTTTCTGACAGACACTGGACAAAGTATCATAGATGTGATGCATTCTATTCATAGTCCGCATTTTAAGGATTAAACCCGCCATTTTATAAAGCAGTATGTTTTGGTCTTGCTGTATTCTTGTCAATAATGTAAATAACGTGCTAAAATATATATTAATTTTATTATTGATAACATTTATATTTGGAGAGTGGGGTGGGGGGTCAATCATCAATATCATCAGCATAGGCATGGTATAGGCATCACCGCATTCTTGTATCTTCAAGGTTCCTTAAAGGGGTTGCAAAGTGGTTTTCTAAACTTTGTATGTGTATCGGGGACTGATGGGATAAATTTGCGCCAGTCCAACTCGTTTTATGACGTCATTGACAGTGATCTAACGGAAGCTACTATTGATATCTATGCAGATCACTGTCAGTGACGTCATAAAACGCATCAGTTTTATTAGAATTGCAATAACAACAGACATCGGAATGGAAATTGGAATGGTGCAAATTGATCAGTGTCCCCGATACACATACAATCCCTTTAACCTTGTTTTCAGACATGTCTGTTAAGGCCATTTCTCAATCAACACATATTCCTCCATAAAGTCAATCTTTGTGTGAATTCAGTGATATACATATTACAACGAGAATTCCAAATCTCGGGCATCGTTAGGTCTAACATGCTCGTTAAAGCCATTGCATTACCAATTCAATATTAATGCAATCACCTTTAAGTGAAAAGGTTCTGCCACATCCAAATGTTTCGCCCATTGAGCAGCTGAAAACGGATTTCTTTGCTCTGAAATTCAATTGTCACCATTTGAACAGAAGACAGAAATCTCAATCAGATTTAAAAACTATCATGTATTTCATTAGGAAGTCAACTAGACGAAGAAGTCAACTTGACTATTTATATCCAGCAATCTCGTCTAAATATGTCAAGCCATTATAAAATAAAAATATGAGAGGAAAAAATACACCACGTTTGACATTTATAAGAACTTTAGAATTTAACAAAAAATAAACAAGAAAAATACAAAAAGTTGAAGAAAAATCGATGATTATATCTGTTCACTGGGAAGAAATATTTCATTTAAAATAAAAACTAATTCAATATTTGGTTTTGGAATAAAAAAAATAAGAAAGATAAATTGTCATTACGTGTTTGTGGTTAATTGTAAAGATTCATCTTCATTACCAGCAACTTGGGTCAACATTTCAATGTGTGGTAACAGTTCGTGGGCTTCTTCTAAATTATGTTCTTTAATAGCTCCGTTTAGGTTACCACTGACTATATTCAGGATGTCTTCTCGCTCTGTTGTATTCGACGATTCTCGTTTTAAAACTTTATTAGTCCGTCCTAGACTTCCCAAACTGGTCCGTGTACCGCTGTTACTGCTCGATACCGGTCGCGTCCGTTGTCTTTTATGACATCGGAACCAAACTATTCCAAGAGCCGTAATCAAATCAATTTTCGGAACATCGCAGAAAAATCGGGTTAAAACTTCTCGACGAAAGTTTTCATTGAGCCAACAGTAAACGAAGGGATGGTAACACGTGCTACTGACCGCAATCCAATGACAAATAAAAAACACTCGACTATTATAGTGGAATACCTCAACATCCGGGTGAAAGTCAGTCAGAATATGATACAAGTTAATGGGCAACCAGCACAATGCGAACACAATCACAACTGCTATTAACAGCTTTATACTCTTACGTTTCGATCTTGCTTGCGACATTTGTTGATACTCCGTCACCGCTCCGACATGCGTTCGCAACCATAATTTATGTACGATGCGACCATACGCGATACCTATAATAGTTAACGGAATAAAATATTGTAGAAATAAAGTAACGACTGATAAATATTGTTCGAAAACATCGGAAGGAAAGCGTGAATGGCACCTTTTTACGGTGGCTACGAAATAAGTAACTTCTTCCACTGTGTTATAAATGCCGTAGGGTAATGCAAGACTAATAGCAAACAACCAAATTGCTAGTAGAATGAATACCGAGGACGTTTTAGACATTTTAGAATTAAAAGGCTCTACAATAACCCGATGTCGATCCAAAGCAATTACGGTTAATGTATAAGTGGAAACATAGACGGACACAATTAGAGAAAAATTCACTAAATGGCACAAAATGTCGCCGAATGGCCACTCTGTTAATAAATTGCGTGCTATGTTAAAAGGTATATTAATACAAGTAATCAACAAATCCGAGACGGCTAAATTAGCCAGGAAAAAATTAGTTGGGGTATACAATCTCTTATTTTTACAAATAACATAACACACTAGAGAGTTTCCAAATATAGAAATCACCGCTAGGATACTGTAGGCCATTATCAATACGGCTTTCTCCGTCGACGTATGACTCTGATGCAACTCCGACTGAAACGTAAACGTCTTGTTTGTCTGATTATCCATAAATATTCCCACATAATCTTTATTACTGATATTATTACTGGAACCGAATAATATCTCGTTTAAAAATTCCATCGAAACCATCGTTATTCACATTTATATCAATTAGATTTTCCGGGTTTTGATTTATGACAATCTAATTATCACAGCGTGTTTGTAGGTGAGGTGTCGTTAGTTTTCATTCATACCAGAATTATTCTTTATAACCTTCCAGATTCCATTTATCAATCACTTCTGACTTAAATATATGAATTTATTCGGTTTTTCGTCGGTTATTCAAGTGGAAAATTAATATATCAACGCTGTTGCTTTAAAAATCTATGAGAAAAATAAGTTTCCAAACACACCAGCTAGTGTTTTTATATTAGAATTTTATCTCACCTATTTCAATTGTCAACTTGGTTACACTAGTGTTCAGTCATATTCTAATCCGTCCCAGTATCAAGTTTAAGCTGTTCACATTTGATTTTAAATTCAACTGAAAATCTGCGTTTTAAGAAATCAAATGTTGTAATTTCTCTTTCGAAGTTTGACACAAGCTTTTAACACCCTACAACACCGATAAAAATATCTCAACTCAAATTGTTACTCCATCTGTGTAAAAATGTAAGATTCGGATAATAATTTCTAAATGTCAAAACGGAAAACAGAACAAGAAACTGCGACGTTTCACGATGAAAAACAAATCAGCTACTTCCACAGTCCACTGTGTACAATATTAGTTTCTGTTTATCATCACACGACACAGGTCAGAGAGTTTTCAGAACTTATATAGAAATGATCAAACCTCTACATCAACCACGACATGGAACAAAGAACGGCCAACAGAACGTTTCATTTGATGACAACCGCTCTGGCACATTAAAATCCCGATACTCTTCTCGAAACAAATTTTGATACTGCTAACTAACAAGTTCTTATCGTCGATTAAAGCACCATTTACGACACATGGATTTCACCAACAATCGATATACGAAATGACAAGATATTGATATACGCTATTGTCATTTTATATCTTCTAAGTGAATTTTCCACACCTTTTAAATCCTTTAAGACGACGTTTGTTCTGACACTACGATATTATCGATAAGAACGTCTTGCCAATGCTGACGGTACTATCGGTTCATTAGCAATCGATAGTTGATGCAAAACTGTGATATTCTGGCTGCGAAGATATCGATGACCAGTACAGTCAATTTTCTGTTTTCCATGGTTAAATCCTTCAAGACAACAGTTCGAAAACTATTATGCCAAATATTTTTAAAATATCGAAAGAGCAATCTTGCCAATGTCAACGGTAATATCTACTCTGCGCAAAAGTATACTCTGGCATTTCACACGACTCAATAAGACAACTTTTGTTCGAACACAACGATATTGAAAACGTCGGTTAGAACAGTCTTGTCAATTCTTACGGTACTATTTGTTCTACAATCTACACTCTGCTATTGCAAACGACTGTTCCAGCACAACCACATTAAAAATATTGATAATAATGTGCTTACGGTAATATCTACTTTGCACAAGCTACACTGCGATTCCTCACTACTCTATAGGACGGCTTTTGTTTTAGTACAACGATACTGAAAATATCAACAAGAACCGTCTTGCTCATCGCTAAGCAACACTCCACCCGACTCAA
This sequence comes from Lottia scabra, assembly GCA_029955415.1. Classification (NCBI taxonomy): domain Eukaryota; kingdom Metazoa; phylum Mollusca; class Gastropoda; family Lottiidae; genus Lottia; species Lottia scabra. The sequence goes on from JARJEI010000001.1 coordinate 48,337,830, forward strand.
ATCAACAAAACATACGACACATCTTTTAAGTTGAAATATTGCATTTTGTTCGGTGACCTTTCGTTTAGCACTTTTGATAGTATTATCCTGATTACTAGAGACCTCTACAGTATAATTTCTCTCTCGTGTTACTCCGAGATTATAGACTACTCTAGTTCATTCTACTTGTTTACTGGTAACAACACACTTTTAATTTGATAATCACTCTAATACTCGGTAATTCTGATTTTTTAACCCCCATTTACATCATTCTGTCTCTATTTACATCATCCATTAGCATCACGGAGAACATACTGACCTTGTTTTTTATTCCATTGAGCAGGTTGGACTTAGTAGTAGTAAATTACGTAGTAGAAAAGAGCTGGAAGATTCTTGGTAATGCTGGGTAAAAATCGGGGTAAATGAATTCTTAACAAGGCACCTAGAAAATTTCAAAAAAAAGAATATAACCTTAACATGTCCTATACTTCTATTATAATAATGCGACGAAATCAATTTGATTTTAGTAATTGTCTAACGCATAGAGCATGGGCAAACAGAATGATATATTCAACCAGAAAATATGAGATAGTCCTATATGGTTTAGGGACTCTCAGTTGTGACTGTGTCCGATTGATCATGTGGCACAATATCATAAGGAATATTTTTTATGGTCGACATCACGGTATATTATAATGAATTTTCATAAGTTCAGATTTACTAAAATGATTTATTCAATAATCACGTATCAATAATTTAAACTTAAATCTTATATTTAAATATCAATTTTATTCTTGACTTACTGCGGAAATAAAATTTGAAAATATCAATTACTTCCCTTAAACTGTAAAATCTTTAGAAAATTTATTTCAACCGTGAGACACCATAATTTTTTTATTACGGTTTCAAAAATAACATGCTCTTTCTGAAAGAGTAGACGATTAGTCTACAATCGGTCTGCAACAAAAAAACAATTCAGTTAAAGTTACCTTACCCTCAATAATTGTATCCCTACCTTAGCTTTGTTACTTGTGACTGAAATCCAGACAAAGACTAAACTGATTATATATGCTGTGTTACATTTTCTAATATTGCCCAGTCCCCTTGTCCGACTTCCCCCAGATCCATTAGGACAATAGAAAACTATAAAGTGACAGCACGACGTTCTTCTATAGTTATACAGTCAAATTAATCGGAATAGAATTCATTCAGTTGTGTTAATTGATTTGATTTCAAGACTCTAGAATCGGTTGATGTGCATTGCCTTATTTGTCACGACTTGTATGATCTAGTAGAGCTCTTGAAGATGTGTGCCACTTATTGGGATTGTAAAGAGGTTTTCTAAACTGTGTATTTATATCGGGGACACTGATAGCATCAATTTGCGCCATTCCAATTACCATTTCGACGACTGTGGTTCTTGCAAGCTTCAAGTAGATCATAAAACGCGTTAGTTTAAGTGGAATTGCAAGAACCATAGTCGTCGGAATGGAAAGTCTGATAGGTAAATCACTATAAATACATATCAAGCACAAACTCAAATTTAGATAGATGATAGTGTTGCCAAGAAGGTTGTTCTGTGGTCTGAAGGTGAATCAATCCCACCGTTCTGAGAAGAGACCAGAAGACTAATAAAACCTCTTGTGTACCAACGTCACGATTTGACACCCGACCAAACAACTACAATTTACACTCTTCAATTAATTTATAATTAAACAATTTGTTGTATTAATCAGTTAAACTGGGTCTGAAACTTGGTCAAGAGGGACTAATCTGTCGAGAAGACAAACACAGATCTACTGGAGGGTTTTATTCAATCATTAAAATCAACAGTCCAGACTTTCTTTTGTAATTAAAATCATATAAATGCAATTGAAGAGGTCATCTGACATTGGGAGATTCAGAGAAAGGTATCAGTAGTTCTTGACCTTTCTAGGGGAGCCGCGGTAGCTCAGCGAGTTAGACGCGTGCTCGCTAACCTGAAGGTCCAGGGTTCAATTCCGGCATGGGTCGAGATGATACCTTCGGATTTTTCAACCCGGTTTCTCCCTGTCAGTGATGCAGGTCGGAGGGGCTGACCTGGATAAAAGCGTCTAGTCGTTCGGATGGAACAATAAACTGAGGTCCCGTATGCTATTGGCTGTACACGTTAAAGATCCATCAACAGTTGGAAATCGAAAATAAGAGCAGACTAATGCCGCTGTCATGGCAAAATTTCCCATATTGCCCACTGCATGGCGTTTGCCCGTCCTCAGTTAGTACATATAGGTGCAGAAAAATAGGACGTAAAACTCCATTCATTTCATTTAATTTTTGATCTTGCTAGACAGTTATATAACGATGGGTCTCATATAATTTATATAATTTACATTTAGTACATTAGGAATAAAAGAAAAAGATAAGTAGACTGCGCTAGATAGAAATATAGTTTTGAAACTCATAGTAGCACATTTTTATAATAATTAACTCAATGGATATAACCACGGGAAACAAGCATCAGTAGTCCTAGACCTCACTTTACAATTACTAGTTCAAGGGAAGTAACTGTTAGTAATATAGTATTAAACTAAAAGTAGGTCAATGAGACAATATACAACCCGATCTGACAAATCGTTCTAAATGGAAATACAATATTGATGACAAGGATTATTGATTTTCATTCAATGAAACGAAACTTTTGTCTTCAGATGAATATTAGGCTTATCGTTGACTTGGGGATATCTATTTTCATAAACATGTATTTAAATACAAACCGTAGTGTTTCGACCTTCTGGACCTCATCAGTACAGTACTGATACTGGAGTATTTCTACATGTATTTAAATATCTGTTGCGTTTTATTTTTAAAAAAAATCTGGTCCATGATATTTATTCGCGTACGACACCAGCCAATATAAAGGTCAAATCACGAGGTGCAACGAGATCAATTCATGTCTGACTAAACAAATCTACCAAAATGCAAGAAGCAGATTTGTCGTATTTGACTATGAGTTTTCCGTAACGATATCTGTCGTGATAGAAATAAGCGTGACCAATCTCGGAATAACAAATAATTGTTGTGGCGCCAGGCAGGGTATGCCTACTCTTCTAGACACCCGATACCACATTTCATTATGATATACTTACTCATGTATGATTGATATAATTCCTCATGTGAAAAGTTCATAAGCTGTTACCTATGTTCGTCAAAATGTCCTTTTGGATTTCGAGTTTCGAGTTTCGTTTCGGATCGTTAGTACTTGGTTTCTTTATTAAATATTTCATTTCACACGATAGGAAGTGGCACCAAATAATCAGTGTAGTCTAACTCATTTTGAAACATTGGTTATTTCCCTTCTACCTGTATTCGTTCTTATCGTCACTAACATCTCCAACACTCGTTCTCGTCTTGTAGATGTATTTAATTGGTCATTATATTTTCAACAGTGGTTCTCAACCTTTATCAAACCGTGGAACAAAATTCTTGAAAACTTCCAGAGAGGCATTGCTTGTTCATTTCCGAACTATCAATGTTCATGTTCTTATCACAGGTTAAAGGGGAATGTTGAATGTATGTAAATAGCCTTCAGAAGTACTACAACTAGACACAATTCGTAAAATCCATTCAATTATACTCCTACCTGAACATTTATCTTTGTGTTTTTCTATATTAGTCATAGTCTTACTAAACGACGAGTCGTATTTTTACTTTCAAACGCTGATAATTATTGCTACACAGGGATTTAAAGGCTTTTATTTCGAGGGAGAGTTGTGAACATTATTATGAATTAAAATAGCTAAATAATTCCAGGTTCTGAGACTAAAAAAAATATTGGTCAATTGGTTAGTGTACATATCCCTTTAAGAACCACTGTCTTACATAAACTTCATGGTGCCCATTCTGACTAAGAATAATCTAACGAATAGACCACATATTCCTTTTCAGTCACTTACCCCTTTTTCGATCTGAAGATGTCGAGGATTCTGGTATGGTATTTTAGTGTGCTTATATCAAAAGTGCGATATTTAAATCGAATTTATTTCGTATAAAAGTGCATCTCAGCATGTATACTTAAAGCACAGGAAACGTCATGTGGATTTGTCATATAAAATGTATTGTTATTTTCAATGCCTATCATTAATGATGAATGAAATTCCAGGCAACTAAAAGATAGTAGTAGAATGTTTAATGACTTGAATAACCCCAGAACATGTAACTATCAAATTTTATCAACAAAATATAAGTGATGTTATTTTGTTTTTCGTTATGAAATATTTTCTTATATACATATACTTCCTCATATGAAAAGTTCACTAGCTGCTACCAATATATTGCCAATGTGTTCACATGGATTTCGAGATTTGTTTAACGGTTGGGATCGTTCGTGTTTGATTTTATTATTTGTTTTTCGTTATAGTTGTATGGCGCTAGACAGGTTATGGCTCAACTGATATAAATTTTTATTTTGAAATACTTGATTTTGATTCAACCATAGTAATTAGGTCACTGATTTCATCTCTCTAGAATTCCGCTGTGTAACAATTTCGTTAGAGCATAGAACAGTGGTTCCCAATCTGGGGGGGGGGGGGGGGCTTGGCGCATGAGGATGTATATACTCCTGATAATGAGGAGGCACAAAACAACAACCCTTATATTCCCGATTTTGCCCTAGTTTGGAATAGAACAGAGAGTCTGAGAGTGAATTTGGGCCACAGCTTGAAAAAGGTTGGGAACCACTGCTAGAAGAAGGTAATAATAAAGGTTATTTAAAAACAACAAGTTAAAGTATATAACAGGCGACAGTTTTAGGTGAATTTTATGTAGCTTGAAATCTCTAAAATACGGGAAATAAAAAAATATTTAAATATCGGCTTAAATTATACATGCCAAGTCTGGTTTCATATCGGTTTAAAAACCATTTCAATATTGTTTTGGTCAATAAAATGTGTCTACGTGCGAGCAATATCATTGTAAAAATCCTTTCTCAATTTTCTTAAACATTACTGCTGCATTTAATGTATTATTTGTTATTATCTGCGACTAGTTTTAAATCTCAAAAAGCTGTTTTCGTTCCGTTCCCAGAATGAAAATACATATATTATCCGATTATTGGCATACCATGTTATTACGTTACGAGAGATTTTGATTTTAATTGTGACGATTACATTTTATTTTAAATTTGGCGTCTTACGATCTTTTTGTGATTCATCATTAACAAAGGAAGCAATTTGCAATACATGTATTTTTATTTTTTTAGAGTGTTAGTATATAAAAACCAATTTCTCTGATACTTTTTGATTACTTGTAGAAATTAGATTTCTTCAACTTACGATCGAAAGTGCAAATCCAAATGAATCCAAGATTTCAGCGTGCCCCTTAAACCTAGAAAGAAATAATGAGATGTGGTTTCTTTACCACTAATAAAAATCAAAATAAATCAGCAATAGTTATAAAACTATCGAGAGGAACAAATGATCATTATAAAAATCGTGTAAGTGATGAATTTATCATAATACTGTCAATATTTTGTCATAAAATCAAATTACAATCATTAAAATGACTAGACGAACCGATTTAAAAATTAACCGAGTTGACATACTATACATAATAAAACTTGGAACTCGGTTACAAACGATTATAACTGTTAAACGAAACTTAGAAATCCATGTAAACATATTGACATAATACATATAATACTTCAGGTCGGGTAACTGTTTTAATTCCAGCTTTATTTTGTTATTTTCTATTGAACTGGTTTCCGCCATGGGTCGAGATGATACCTACGGATTTTTCAACCCGGTTTCCCCATGTCAGTGATGCATGTGGGAGGGGCTGACATGGAAAAAGCGTCTAGTCGTTCGGATGGGACAATAAACCGAGGTCCCGTGTGCTATTGGCTGTGCACATTAAAGATCCCTCGACAGTTGGAAATCGAAAATAAGAGCAGGCTAATGCCGCTGTCCTGGCAAAAGTTCCCTCATTGCACACTGCATGGCGTATGCCCGTCCTCAAATAGCCCATATCGGTGCAGAACGTAAAACCCCATTCATTGCATTTCATTTAATGAACTGTTATGATATAACCATACCGATACCATCTACTGACTGAACTATTCACATAAAGAGAAGAGCTATCATTCAAATGAATACTAAGTGTTATATAATTGATACTAGTATTAGGCGTTTAAAACAGTAAGCATACACCGTCTGGATCCATATCCGATATTGGTGCATCATAATACACAACAAATAGGAAGGTAATTACAAAAAACAAAACACGAATTCGGCAAAAAGTTGCTGGTTCAAAACTTCAAGGGAAGTAACTGATTAAAAAAAAGTTTTAACTAAATGTAGGTCATTATGAATTTAGCGAAAGGTAGTTACTAGTTTAAGGGAAATAACTGATGATAAAGTAGTCGTAGATTTCAATCTTATTCCAGTCTGTTATCAAGGTTTTCGTGAACCTTGTATTTCTGACTAGTCATTTTCATGACATATTGTGTACGACTATGCTTACTCTTTTCGAAACACCTAATGGTACTTTTCGTCGGAAGAATCCACTACTAAACAATTTTTACTCTTGTTTTTGCCATGATTTGGCTGTGGTTTTGATAACGGAATTGTTTTGCCTGTGTGGAGTTTTATTCTATGTAAGATATTAAAGGCTAAGTGGCTATCAGTATTGTATAATAAAAACCTGTCTAGGTAGATATTTGATGTCATATTTATGTAATATCTGGTCGTTATTCGTCTGATCGTTTTACTACCTTCAGACACCAGCTTATTATTTTAATACATCGTCTTTATATTTCTATGATACTCGAGACCAGAAATAATATTAATCTCATTCTGATGATATGGCATTGAGGTCAGAGGGGCTGACACAGAAAACATTTTTAGTCGTAATAGCAGCCCATGAACACTGCAGTCCATTTTATTCATAGGCAGATTAAATAAAAGCGAAGCAGACAATGCTTACTCTTTTCGAAATACCTGATGTTACTTCCCTTTGGGGTAGTCCACTACTACTATACAAGTATTATTTTCGATTTTACAATGGTTTTAGATGCGATTTTGATTACCAGAATTGTTCTGCTTGTACTGATTTTTATGAAAACGAAACAAGCTAAACACTACTACATTACATGTACCTCAAAATATTGTGTTTTGAATCTGGTATCCAAAAACGCCTTTAGCAGTAACAAAACATAAGATAAAAGACCTATTTGGTCCATAGATCCTAATGTGCAATCCTTTTGTGAAAAAAATTGAGATGGTGTCTCAACGAGTTAGATTTTTCATTAAGGCTTCCCCTTGTGAGTGACACAGACAAGGTGAAGATAATTACACGTTCAGATGGAACAACTAGGCTAAATAGACGCGTCGGCCATCTTGGATCTAAATCGAGGCTCATAACGCAAACAAACAAAAGCAGCGTCTTGCAACTGAAGCAAAATCACAACCTTGAAGTCTTTAACGTCTCATTCTCCAATCCAACTAATTCAAACCTAATGACATTTTAATTACGCTATTTTAAAATACTTTCAATTGATGTGTTTCTTTACATATTTCTGAGAAAGGGGCCGAAAAGGCAATTTTAGCCCATTTTCTCGTTGTTGATAATGTGAGTAGTGACGTCATATTTCTTTTCATTCTTTGACGTCGCATCTGATGGATGGATGACGTCCTTCGCGTTATGAACCTCTGTTTCAAACCGAGGGGTGAATAAGTAGGTAGAGAAGTTGTGGAAAAAAAGGCAATTTATTAAATATTTTACAAAAATAGGAAACGAGGTAAGATTCTTGGTCGCTAATCTGAAGGCCCAGGTCCCGAGTAATGGTCAGAATATTTTAAAACAGGGATTACCTTTGTCAGTGATGCAGATCTAAAGGGCTGACTTGAAAAATCATGCAAATCGTTCAATTATACCCAAACCATAACAGTTATTTTTCATTTTCACTATATGTGTTTTCTTTTTTAAGCATAGCCTATCTTGATAACTGCGGATTTTCTCTTCAAAAGGTGCAATTAAACGAGGTTTTTTCTGTTACAGAACGTGCGAGAATTCAAACATTGGAAAGGAATTAAATGGATATGCTCACTAACCATTCGACCAAAAAACATTAAGACTTAGAATCGTATGATTTGCTCGATCTGAAGTCTATTTACATAAATTCAAGGCCCAAATCGATACTCGAAAATGCTGAACATTTCCCTTTAAGATGTGGACAAGTAGTACATTGTTATATTATTTTACTACAATAGGAACTAAGTAACTCTACTCTATACTACTATAAACAATGTACTACTATAAACAATGTACTACTATAAACAATCTACTATAAACAATGTACTACTATAAACAATGTACTACTATAAACACTGTACTACTATAAACAATCTACTATAAACAATGTACTACTATAAACAATGTACTACTATAAACAATCTACTATAAACAATGTACTACTATAAACAATGTACTACTATAAACACTGTACTACTATAAACAATGTACTACTATAAACAATGTACTACTATAAACAATGTACTACTATAAACAATGTACTACTATAAACACTGTACTACTATAAACAATCTACTATAAACAATGTACAACTATAAACAATGTACTACTATGAACAATGTACTACTATAAACAATGTACTACTATAACAATGTACAACTATAAACAATGTACTACTATAAACAATGTACTACTATAAACAATGTACTACTATAAACAATGTACTATAAACAATGTACTACTATAAACAATGTACTACTATAAACAATCTACTATAAACAATGTACTACTATAAACAATGTACTACTATAAACAATGTACAACTATAAACAATGTACTACTATGAACAATGTACTACTATAAACAATGTACTACTATGAACAATGTACAACTATGAACAATGTACTACTATGAACAATGTACTAATATAAAAACAATGTACTACTATAAAAACAATGTACAACTATAAACAATGTACTACTATGAACAATGTACTTCTATGAACAATGTACTACTATAAACAATGTACTACTATAAACAATGTACTACTATGAACAATGTACTACTATGAACAATGTACTACTATAAACAATGTACTACTATAAACAATGTACTACTATGAACAATGTACCACTATAAACAATGTACTACTATAAACTACTATAAACAATGTACTACTATAAACAATGTACTGTGAACAATGTACTACTATAAACAAGGTACTTAATGTACTACTATAAACAATGTACTACTATAAACAATGTACTGTGAACAATGTACTACTATAAACAAGGTACTTAATGTACTACTATAAACAATGTACTACTATAAACAATGTACTACTACAACAATGTACTACTATGAGCAATGTACTACTATGAACAATGCACTACTATGAACAATGTACTACTATGAACAATGTACCACTATAAACAATGTACTACTATAAACAATGTACTACTATAAACAATCTACTATAAACAATGTACTACTATAAACAATGTTCTACTATAAACAATGTACTACTATAAACAATGTACTACTATAAACAATGTTCTACTATAAACAATGTACTACTATAAACAATGTACTACTATAAACAATGTACTACTATGAACAATGTACTACTATAAACAATGTACTACTATAAACTACTATAAACAATGTACTACTATAAACAATGTACCACTATAAACAATGTACTACTATAAACAATGTACTACAATGTACTATAAACAATGTACTACTATAAACAATGTACTACTATAAACAATGTACTACTATAAACAATGTACTACTATAAACAATGTACTACTACTATAAACAATGTACTACTACTATAAACAATGTACTACTATAAACAATGTACTACTATAAACAATGTACTACTATAAACAATGTACTACTACTTTAAACAATGTACTACTATAACAATGTACAACTATAAACAATGTACTACTATAAACAATCTACTATAAACAATGTACTACTATACTACTATAAACAATGTACTACTATAAACAATGTACTACTACAAATGTACTACTATACTACAATGTACTACTATAAACAATGTACTACTATAAACAATGTACTACTATAAACAATGTACTACTATAAACAATGTACAACTATAAACAATGTACTACTATAAACAATCTACTATAAACAATGTACTACTATATAAACAATGTACTACTATAAACAATGTACTACTATACTGCAATGTACTACTATAAACAATGTACCACTATAAACAATGTACTACTATAAACAATGTACTACAGTGTACTATAAACAATCTACTACTATAAACAATCTACTATGAACAATGTACTACTATAAACAATGTACTACTATAAACAATGTACTACTATATAAACAATGTACTACTATAAACAATCTACTATGAACAATGTACTACTATAAACAATGTACTACTATAAACAATGTACTACTATAAACAATGTACTACTATAAACAATGTACAACTATAAACAATGTACTACTATAAACAATGTACTACTATAAACAATGTACTACTACTATAAACAATGTACTACTATAACAATGTACAACTATAAACAATGTACTACTATAAACAATGTACTACTACTATAAACAATGTACTACTATAACAATGTACAACTATAAACAATGCACTACAATAAACAATGTACTACTATAAACAATGTACTACTATAAACAACTACTATAAACAATGTACTACTATAAACAATGTACTACTATAAACAATCTACTATAAACAATGTACTACTATAAACAATGTACAACTATAAACAATGTACTACTATAAACAATGTACTACTATAAACAATGTACTACTATAAACAATGTACTACTATAAATAATCTACTACTATAAACAATGTACTACTATAAACAATGATTGCATGATATAATTTATAAGAGTATAGAAAATCAATTCTTATTTACTCCTTCCAGTAATTAAATTAACTTTTAAACCATATGATTAATTCCCCAACAATAACTTCAACATCGATTTCTAGCACAACTTTTTGTTAACTTTACTTTTATTTTACAATAATACCTCGTTAATTTGTCAATACGCCATAAAATAGCTATAAACTTAACCGTTATTCCTCACAGCGTATAAAATCTGCACCAGGTGAACCCGTGTGAAACGTTTAGGTTATTCAACGATGTTTATGTAGAGTTATTTCAAGGTTTTAATGAAACAACATTGATTTATCGAGTTAAGTTCGTTTCCAGGTTTTTCGTTGTTTTATTTTCATTACCTTTGTTTGCGTCTTTAAGACATTTTAATAAAATAAATTGAAGATTTTCGTGCTGTGTTATGTCGTTTTTTTGCTTTCAGAGCAAGTTTCATTAACATAAGATGAAAAGTGTAGTCTATTGTTTTAAAATAATTGTTAACCAACGAACCAACAACCCACAGCAACGGACAGGGGCGAAGACAATATACGTCCACATTTTCAATGGAGACAGAACGAAATGAAGATTTGGGAAACCGATAATGTCAAAAATTCGCCCATCCGCGTTAGCCCAATATGAGCAGAAAGGTGGGAGGCAATGCATCGTTTAGTTTCATATAGGTTTACTTTTAGCACGTTATCGGGTGATTTATTTTTTCCTTTATTATCAGCACGAGGAAGGAAAATATAAGGATTAATTCCTCTATTCACCAAAATTTAGTCGGACACCCACCCCTCAACACAATTCTCAGTAAGTCTAAGATAATATTCCACCATCTTAATAAAGGCAGGAGAAATATGAGTGATTGTTTAATCAAACAGAATGATTTATGATGAAGAATGATTGTCTATATCTGATTCTATCAACCAGTAGAATTCTTCTGTAGGTCAGTGTGTAATAGGCAATTTTATTTTAATTTATTTAGTTGTACATCCACATTGGTAGCTGATTCTATTCTTTACAATATTCCTTATATAGTACTACCAGCAGTCTTATCAGATATGACGCGCTACGTTACTTCCGGTTGACGGGTAGGTATGTTGGTTTTTCAAAGCCTTGAACTCGGTACAGTATTAGGTTTACTATGCCCTTTTTGAATCAGTTATCGAAGGCCCGAGAAAATTAGATTTTTCATTTGAGCGGGTTTATAAGATACCGCCACTGGTGTAAAGATGTATTTTTACTTCCGGTTATTCGTTAGGTCTGTGGATTTTTAAACCAAACACAGTGGTATATTTCATCAGCCTGGTTTAAGCCTTGAAAAAGTAACACGTAAGACAACATATAATTAGATATTAGGAATACATATAGTGAAGATTTATTGTACTTCCGGTTAGTAGGTAGGGTTTTTGATACGTATTCTGTGCCTTTTCTAAAACTAAAAGCAACGATAATTCAGTGCAATATTTTTTTCTGGATTTTATGTTAGCCTTAAATTAAACTTCTCAGACCACTTATAGTTAGATATTACCAATATAGTGAAGATTTATTGAATTCCGCTAGAAGATGGACGTCCTATTATCTCTGTTCTATTTCTAGCGGTATAATTTATTAAATAGGCGAATACAATACGTATCAATCATATATAGATTACCGCCATCACTCCAGAAAATAAACTTAAAATCAAATCAATTGAAGATTGTGTTAAAACTGATATATTTCAGTTAATAGTGTGGTCATATATTATGGAATCTATTTGCATCATTTCTTTTTTTATGCCTACATGAAATGTGGAGCGTATATTGCCGTCACCCATGTCCGTCGTTCTGTCGGTTCGTCCGTCGGTCCGTCCGTCCACAATTGCTTGTTTACACTCTACAAGTCTCAATTCTTCACGGATTTTGATGTAACTTGCTGAAATTGTTTATTATCACCCAAGGATGAACCCTATTGAAAATCAAAAGAATCAAAAAATATTTAACATGAATTATTGCCCTTGTTCTTTAAAACGCATTCGATTTTTAGCTCTTTAACATTCTACAAGTCTCAATTCTTTACAGATTTTGACGAAACTTGCTGAAATTGTTTATTATCACCCAAGGATGAACCCTATTGAAAATCAAAAGAATCGAAAAATATTTAATATGAATTATTGCCCTTGTTCTTTAAAACGCGTTCGATTTTTAGCTCTTTAACATTCTACAAGTCTCAATTCTTTACAGATTTTGACGAAACTTGCAGAAATTGTTTATTATCACCCAAGGATGAACCCTATTGAAAATCAAAAGAATCGAAAAATATTTAATATGAAATATTGCTATTTTTCATTAAAATGCGTTTGATTTTTAGCTCTTTAACATTCTACAAGTCACAATTTTATACAGATTTTGACGAAACTTGCTGAAATTGTTTAATATCACCCAAGGATGAACCCTATTAAAAATCAAAAGAATCGAAAAATATATAATATGAATTATTGCCCTTGTTCTTTAAAACGTGTTTGATTTTTAGCTTGTTAACCATCTACAAGTCTCAATTCTCTACGGATTTTGACGAAACTTACGGAAATTGTTTATTATCACCCAAGGATGAACCCTATTGAAAATCAATGAAATCAAAAAATTTTAAATATGAATTATTGCCCTTGTTCTTTAAAACGCGTTCGATTTTTAGATCGTTAACACTCTACAAGTCACATTTCTATACATATTTTGACAAAACTTGCTGAAATTGTTAATTATTTTCCTAGGATGAACCATATTGAAAATCAACCCATTGAAATAGTTTATTATCACATGATAAACCCCATCGAAAATCAAAAAATATTTTATATGAGTTATTGCCCTTCTTTTTTAAATACGTTCAGTTTTAAGCCCATAAACACTCTAGGCAGAATGATTTTGACTAAACTTGATCCCTTGATGAAATTGAGAAAAAAAACTATTTGCACGACACTTAACTTAAGTTTGGAACGAAATGTAGGTCTATGTCAACAGGGTTGAATATTTGATGGCTGCTGTTTTCTTCCAAATATTTTATAAACAAAGCTGCCAGTGGGCGTATATTACCTTGCCAGCTATCTTCTTCAAATGTTTGTGGTGCCTGTAATTATAGCAGTGCTTCACCGTATAATATGGCGTCGGGGCATCAGAAAAAAACCCATCGACTGAATGTCAATGTTTGGTGTGTTAACTTTTCTCTAAGATGGATACAGTTTTTATCTGTCCCCGAGAAAGGTGTCTGGTACCATGTTTGTGTTTTTAATTGTTCGCATCATAGATATTAAGTTGATTGATTATAGCACAGTCGGTTAAAATGTCATTCTTTTTCTTCGATACGAGCAAATCGTGGTTGTGGTTGAGAGTTCGATTTAACATCGGGGTGTGGAAGTCTGATGACCTTGAATTAATCATCTTCACTCATAATTCCAGTCCACGGAGAGGTAAATTGGTACTTTTAATCCAGGAGAGATCAATGACAAGAGGTTTAGCCAAGAACGAACTTAGAAAAGGATCCTCATGTCAACTTAATTTAATATCCTAGTAAAATGCAGATATTTGCAGACACCAAACTCTGATGTCATACCTTACAACGTTACTTTACCCCGAAATAAGTTAAACTTTCTGCCAATAAATAGATTATCGTATAATTAATTCCATCATCATTATTCTGAGACTAGACTGATAGTTTGATTTGGTGATAGTTCTTCTTCATCATTAAACACTGTATAAATAGCACGACTATCAGAATAAACCTTTATATTTATTAATATTGTTGTCTTTGTCTAGGATAGAGATTATTAATTAAAACATTGCTATTTAAATACAGTAATTACTAGACCAGTTTCTTACAGCATCATCTCACTCGTATCAACATTGTAACTAGACTAATGGCTAGATAACCTCGTATATTATACAGTGATCAAACACTCGTATCAACTTGGGAACTAGACTAGTGGCTAGATAACCTCGTATATTATACAGTGATCAAACACTCGTATCAACTTGGGAACTAGACTAGTGGCTAGATAACCTCGTATATTATACAGTGATCAAACACTCGTATCAACTTGGGAACTAGACTAGTGGCTAGATAACCTCGTATATTATACAGTGATCAAACACTCGTATCAACTTGGGAACTAGACTAGTGGCTAGATAACCTCGTATATTATACAGTGATCAAACACTCGTATCAACTTGGGAACTAGACTAATGGCTAGATAACCTCGTATATTATACAGAGATCGCCATATTGAATAATCAGTTCAACCAATCACAATCATTCTTCAGAGAGTGTTGTCGTCTCATGCGTTAATATTAAAAATCGATCTGAATACTAGAGTTGCCCATAGTTCAGCCAATCACAACCCTTTTTCAGAGAGTGTTTTCTTCTCATGAGTTAATATTAGCCAATCAAAATCTATCTCCTGGCAAAATGGCCGCCTATTACGGCGGAGTAATACATTGTCTCGAACAATGACGAAGGTTGAGCCGAATGAGCATCATCTATAATATATCATTTATTACGATGAAACGGAATGAGCAGTGTGTAGTTTTCTATATAATGACAGACATGTGATCTGTTATTTCGTTACAGCATTCCTTTAATATACAATACTGCATATTATTACATAGTACAGATTACATATGATTACAGATTACATTAAACTCTTTAAGAAATACTAGTATTGCTTTGATTACTACCTTTGGATATTTGATCACAACCGTCATTTAGTAAAAAAGATGTATAATATCTTCAGCAATGTCAACCCATCTACCAACAACTACCTAGTTTGCGATATCAGCATCCACTGGAAGCGAACGTTAACTTGTCATCTACCAACAACTACCTAGTTTGTGATATCAGCATCCACTGAAAGCGAACGTTAACCTGTCATCTACCAACGAACTATTTTAAGAAGTTAAGAAAACCCGAAAATGAAAAAGGCCACGTCGGTATTTGACCATCAAAAGTAGAGCCTGTCCCTGAATTATAACACGTGTTGCCAAACCCTGTACTTCAGAACAAAGATCCAGGGGCCTTTTTCTCGAAAACTTAAGTTAAGATGATTTTAGTGTTCCAGTTCTTCGATTGGTCAGTTACTAAAATCTATTTAAAATTTAGTGTTATCATCCAATCAGATTACTGTATTTCTTAAAATCTTGATTTAATCTAAGTTATGTTTTCAAGAATAAGACCCCAGGGGATTTGAATTTACCTGAAGTATCAAAGAAATATGCCCATAGAGATTTATATACTCTGATCAAAAGTTTCCTGTGAAGAAAAGTTGTACATAAAACTCCATTTGATTTCATTTCTGTACAGAGAGTGTGGGAGATTTTTGATATTTCCGCTTCCGTTGATCCGTTTGATCTGGATTAGCCTGTAGACAAACATATTCTTGAAATAATAATCACTCAGATGAAAAATGATATGAGAACATTAATATTGTCTGAAAATAAGATGGCCCATAGCGACAATTAGGCAATTAGATCTGTCTAGAAGAAAAATATATCCCTCTTAGGGCCAGTAACTCTATCTCATGTTTTACTGCCTTTTTAGATAATTAAGCTAAAAGTAATTTCTATTATATCTCGTTTAGAATGTATTATGTTTTAACAAAAATAAGATAACACTTCTTTTGGCTAATAAAGATGAGTGGTCAAGGAACCATACCAGATCATCTTCAAAAGTAAGGAGCAACGGTGGCCGGTGTGGCGCCAAGCAGGGTATGCTTACATTTGTAGACACCCGATATCACTTTTTATTATGAAATATAATGTACTCAAAAAGCGACCAATCCTGCCTTTCAGTTCATGTTTAGTCAGTGTGTCTCAAGTGCAGTACATCTGTTCCTTAAGAGAATTCCATATCATTACCATCAGCAGTGGAACAAACTGGGTGAGAGTCCCATACTGCCCGGAGTTATTACCATCACCAGTGGAACAAACTGACTTAACAGGAATTGATGGTCGCTTTTTGGTAGAAAATACCTTTAGATGAGATCCGTACCGTGGGAGCATCTCAGGAAGGAAAATGGTTGATATTGGTGGTTCTTGTGGTGATGGCACAATGAATACAGGTTGAAATGTGTAATTTGCTCTAATAATGAATTTGTTTTGGTCAATCACAATTGAATTAAAATCTGGTTCTATAACGAATCAAATTGCCGTCTTATACTCTGAAAATTTGAAATACAATTTTATGACGTTGGGCGTGAACGTTTCAAAACGTAATATTAAAGCAACAATTTATTTGACTTAAAATTTATTAATACAATGGTAACACTAGATCAGCAAAAAACAAAACATGATAAAAAAAAAATAAATAATAATAACCTGAATTCTGGAAAATTGGGAAACAACATATTTATTATTCGACCTCTTATTTATCAGTCGGTCTTTACTCGCAGACGTAGTAAACCCTGCGTTCAAATAGGAAAACGTTCTAAAACCGTTTCGCAGGGTTTTTACTTCTAATACAGACTTTTTGAAAAGTGAACAACTGTTATATATTTGTTTCAATATTCAGGAACAGGACAGCAACTGTTCATGTAGCTTTCAACTCATAGCCTCGTCTACACGATCTGTTTAATCCCGGGTTAATTGTCTACACGGACCTTAAACCGAGTTTAAAAAAACATACATACAGTTTAATAAAAAAAAACTGCAACAAGTGGATGGTATATTAAGCACGAGCGTAATTAACCCTGGACTAACGCCGTATAGACGCAGAGTCATAATAATCCAGAGTTAAAAAGGAAGTTAGCTAATAGGTGGCGATACGAGTACTGTTTCCGGTTTTATCTGTCGTAAATCAATCCAACTACCGTAGTATAGACGCGACAAATTTCGCATTGGATTTAATAGATTCGGGTTTCAGATAGTCTTGAGATTATGGATCATTCGTGTAGAGTAGGCTTTATTTCAACGCTGCGAATGACCTGTAGATTGCAACGAAACAGTTTGCCCATTTAATAAATCGCTTGGTAAGACTAATTCAACGGTAAGTATAAGTACACATTAGGGGCCTGTTTCTCGAACAACCTTACGATAATAATGTCGTGAATTCTGTATTTATAGTCGTAAGATTTTGTGAGAAACAAGCTCCAGAATAGAATTTAAACTGTTACTGGTAAAATGTATCAAATACTCTACTAGCGACACTACATTTAACTTTAGCTAGTATAACGCTTTACCAATGTAAATTCAGAATGTTATCAAATACTTATTACAGAAATCGGCTTCATATAACAGCCTCATAAATATTAAAAAATAAAAATGTATAACAACGCATACACGCATTTATCAAACAATTTCAGCAAAATTGACACTTTGTTGGGGTTTACTGGATTTACGCACATAACTACAAATTATCAACTTTAGGGATTCTTTGAGAAAGATAAACATAGAGTTGACAAGCATGCACGTAGAATGATATCAGCTTAAGTCAATAAAAAAAGCATTCTAAAAAAGGAAAAAGTTGGTTTCACTTATATGCTAGTAATGAATTGAATTCGATACAGAACTCAATGTGACCAGGGAGTAGTAACTTTAACAAAGAACATTCCGTAAGTTTAATTTAATAATTGGTGGTAATCCTACATTTAGTAATATAAGAGCCTCAAAAAGATAAAATAATTTCAGGAACTTTTTTTATAGAAATTTGACAATTATTACCAGTGCAAATTTCTACTGATTTCGTATAGTCATGTCAACCAAACAGAATTCTATACATCAAAAAGTAAGCAGAAGTCCATATTGAATGTTGGGGATCACAAAAGCAGGTTTTACCATGAAACATACATTAAAAAATATGTTAAAAATGAAAAACAATGAAATGAAATGAATTATCACACAAATATAAAAACTGAAGGTTTATCGATAACCTGTTCGCCCACAGATCATTCGCTGGAAAGCTTTTTTAAAATCCCGATTAAACACGGTATAAATGATAGGGTTTAAGGCCGAGTTACAATATCCAATCCAGAAAAACACGGTAAATACCATTTCTCCGATACAATCCTTACAAAAAGACGATATTACATACATAGTAAAGAACGGCCCCCAGCAGAGAATGAAAGCTGCCATAACTAACCCTAGCACCAATGTCGCTCTACGTTCCCTCGCTTTAGCTAACTTCCGTTTGTGTTTATCCGCCGACATATAGTCTGGTGTTTTGGTATCACTGCCTTCTGAATTCACCTTTTTCTTATTTCGATTCTTTTGAAATAAATGACGAGTTATCCCCGGAAGAATACCATGTCTTTTTACTTTGTCTGTTTCCACTACACTCGGGTTACCGTTTTGTTTCGGTTCCACGATTTGAAATTTGTGAAGTTTACCATTTCCGGCTTCGGTAGAATTGCCTCCGTCCGTGTCGGCCGTATCGGTAGTGTCTCTAGTACTAGGGTCTAATAATGCTTTGGTTTGTTCCGTAGACGATTCCGTATCGTTGTCGCTAGTCAGTAACGTAACAGTAGTCGGACCTAGGCACGTATTGTTATGTATGACTCGAATATTCCTAGTTTGAGGTTCACAAGAGTCGGAATCGGTAGAGAGTAATTTCGACATGTCTGTGATAGGTATGGGCTGGGGACACGACGGCACATTCTTCTTATTGTTAATCTCGCCCTCTCCGTCGGACGATTCTGGACTCAGAGAATCGATATCGTCTTTAGTGTCTTCGTTATTTTTATTAATTTGATTATTTAATGGCGGTTTGGATACAGTTGTTTTGTCCGCACCACACGATATACCCGGGTCTTTTCGCTTCACAGCTTTTCTAGCTCGAGCTTTCGCAGCCTGCCAGATTTTAAAATACACGAACACCATGATGAAGGCAGGGATATAAAACGAGCCATTTGAAGAATAAAACACATAGCCGATATCATCGCTGAGATTACACATTGGCCAGTCAGATTGTTGTACTGGTTGTTTCCAACCTATTAAAGGTGGTATGCAAACAGTGGCTGAGATAAACCAAACTATCATTATCATCAGCGCTGCTCGTTTCCGAGTTCTTTGTCGAGAATAACTCATTGCTCTAGTTATGGACCAATAACGATCTAAACTGATTAGACACAGACTGGAAATAGAGGCCGTGCATAATAATACATCAATAGCTTTCCACAATTCACACCAGATCACTCCAAAATACCAATAACCCATCAACTCGTTCGCTAGTGAAAACGGTATTACTAACAACCCTAAGAACATATCAGCGAAGGCTAGAGAAGCTATGAACAGATTTTGCGGTCCTTTTAAATTCCGGTCGGTGATGATGGCCCAGATGACCATAAAGTTCCCAATTACTATTAACAATATTATTAAAGTCACTGCGATACCGGAGCAGATTATGTGAAGCCATGTATAACCACTAGGATAGCCAGCCGGATAATACGGCGGTGTTTTATTCACTTCCACTCCGTCGTCTGAAGTATTGGACCAATTTGAAGCCAGATTATATGCATTGTCCGTGAATGATTGAAACGTCGTCATCTTGACAGGAAGTTTAACTGAATATTACATGAAGTATATTGAATATTGGTGATATACACTGTAGTTCTAGACTTTACCATTGTCCTGGGATATGACGAAACCATTCAATAACACAACCTAGACCCATCCTGGATACAACCTGAAATATATAATTATCAGATAGTTAAATAACAAATCTTCAAGTACAAAAGCTTTAAAATAAAAATCCGTACAAGCAAAACAATTCCGATAATCAAAAATCTCGTCCAGAATCATGACAAAATCAAGAGAAATAGTTCTATAGTAGTGGACTACTCCAAAGAGAAGTACCACAGGTGTTTCGAAAAGAGTAAGCATGGTCTGCTTCGCGCGCGACACCCGCCACTACTATATAGGTCATCATCATGGAATACAATCAGATCAATTCATGCCTGACTAAACAAATTAGTCAAGATACAAGAGACAGATTATTAATACAAAAAGATATCAATTTGGAAGACACAAGAAATTTTCGATTTTTGAAGTAGAGACAGAACGATCGTGATACAATAACGGATACCATTACATGGTATACTACTACATAGAATTTTTAAACCGTATTCATAATTGTAATATAATAGGATTGTTTTGTAGGAAGTAATAAATATACATACGCAAATCATTTTTCAGCTGTACAAATACTTGGTATTTTGTTTTGAAAAGGGTTCAATACATTATATTATTTATGATTTTGTTATATAATGTATTATTTTTACTGAAAAAAAACTTCAAACACTTGTTCTTACCAACTTCAACGTTTAAGAAGCTTTTGTTCTACGAGGACAGACTCTAATTAAAATTAGAATATCTCAAAGGGTTTTATTGAACATTCTGTTTTGTCTCAATCTTACTATGCGTCTTTAGAGAGAGTTTGGTCCCAAGTCAATGCTTGTAAACATTACATAATGACCTTATTTTTAATAGTAAAGGGATTGTATAAAGGTTTTTATGACGTCACTACCACTGATCTGCATAGATATCAATAGTAGCTTCCGGTGGATCATTGGTAATGGCGTCTTAAAACGCGTTAGTTTTAGTGGAATTGCAAGTACCACAGACGTCGAAATGGAAATTCGAATGGCACAAATTGATGCTATCAGTGTCCCCGATACACATTAAAGTTTTGGATAACCTCTTTACAATCCCTTAAATAAAAGTAAACAATTTTCAATTTAAGGAAATACTACAGGACTAGGCATTGGGGAACAAGCTCTCGCCTATATGACATTTGTCTTTGATTCAAAGTAACAAAGCTATTTGAAAAATGCAGATTCTTTTAACTCTACCAAATTGTGACGATCTCGTAATGCATTGACCTACTTTTGGCAAAAAAACAAAATTTTGACAAGAGTTATCTCCCTTAATGATAATCACACTCGCAGTGTATTTTCATGTTAGTAATGTTGCTGGTATTTGTAAATATTCAATCAAAGGATAGTTACTCAAAATGTCTACCTTCATGGATCACTGAGTAATATTAAACACATTGGTCGTGACTTAAACATATCATTGGGAGCAGTCGCAGCAAGCAGGGTATGCACCACTTTTCATTATTAGAGGTTATGGTACCAGGCAGGGTATGCTAACTCTTCTAGACAACTGATACACTTTTCATTATGAAATATTTACTCATTTATTGACATACTTCTTAAATGAAAAGTTGATTGGCTGCTACTAATATATTGCCAATATGTTTACATGGATTTCGAGATTTGTTTCATGGTTGGAATCGTTCGTGCTTGGGTTTTATTACTCTACTAAATTCATGACGCGAATATCACGTGGAGAATGCTACAGAAAGATAGGCAAGATCGTATACTATTGTATAAGGAACACGGAAATTTCCGACTTCTTTTTTAAACTGCTTATTTATTTATAAAACATGACTACAAAACAAAAAGAATGACACGGTTTTGCTTATTAAGCGAATTGCTGTTTTTATATGCAAAGAACAAGTAATTATTGTCGTGAAAACCATCAAAATTTCAAAATTGTCCACTGCATCTCATTTCCATTACTGCATGGAAAATAACATAACAAAAAGTGAATAGAAAACAAGATATTTAGATTGTTGGTATAAACTATTGCGACAGGTTGTCTATTATTCTAACTTTACCTTATTTATCACTTCCAGAAAAAAACAGATTCCACTTCTAGAGAAAAGAGTTGTAACATGAATATTTACGACAATCTATTCTCGAGAGAGAAACACGGCTATCACAAGACGTTAAAAACACAAGATGGATCATTTTCTTAAATTATTTTTTTACATTTCTTTTAACCTGAACCTTTAAACGATTGTGTTTTCTTCATGAAACAAGAACGTTTTTTTCTAAGACAATTAGTATAGAAAATAATAAAATTTAGTTGTTTAAGTTCCCTTTGGACACAGATCCAATGTTGAGTGGTTTATAAAATTGTTTCCAGGTTTTGGGTAAAATTAAGCTTTAAATAAACACAAGTCATCAAAGCTGAGTGACAGTACTGTGCTCTACAAAACCTAGCTGTGACATTGACTTCAATCTCGATGTCGAGAGCCTATGTAGTTTTATCAAATTGTTTCCGGGATCTAGTGTTGCGTTCATGTGCCACAGATATCAATCATGATGATCCAAAGTGGTTATTTCACTTCTCGCCTGTCTATCTCGAGGATTAATTCATCTTAGAGTCAATCGATGAACATTATTATAACTGGGCAAATTGCAAATACCGGGCAAGATGGCCGCCTATCATGGCCGAGTCATTATATAGTCTCGAACATAGTCTCGAATAATGACGAAGGTTGAGCCGAATGATACAAATATATGACACAAACGCGCTTCTTTCGTGTATTTAAGTGTGGATTATTTAAGAATTAAACGTTGGTCTCATTAGAATTATTGGTGTGTAAACGCAATAGATCACGCCACAAACTAAACGTTGGTCTCATTAGCATTATTGGTGTGTAAACGCAATAGATCACGTGACAAACTGAATAAATGACGAAGTCATTTATGTATGTTTGTGGCGTGATCTATTGCGTTTACACACCAATAATGCTAATGAGACCAACGTTTAATTCTTATATTTATATTCAGATACTTTTATTAATCAAATTTTGTCCTTTTTATATGATAATTTGCTTGAATTTGCCACAAATCTTAGATTGCGTCATTGTTGTGCTTTGACGACGTCATAGTGTCACGTGACAAACTAGCGTTCATCGAAAAATGAACGCCAGTTTTCTTAGCTGGTTCATTGAAGGAAGTGATAATAGAAATGTAAATATTCCATAATATTTGGTTTGTGATGTGTGCCTGTCGCTTCTGTTTGTCGTTCATTCTATACGCGACTCTTGTGAGTTGATGAAAACCATGACAGATTTTTCACCTCAAGGGAAGTAACTGTGCTAAAAACATTTAGTTTTGTGAGAGGAGACTACTAAGACAGACTGACATGTAAAATTTTATTTGAATGGGATTAAAACTGTAAAAATAGCGATGGCCATCGTAATACTACCACTTTTCTAATGGCAGCTAATTCGTCCGGGGGGTTGACGAACACTCACACCAAGTTTCATCAAAATCCCTCAAATCACCAGCTCCCTGTATTGTGTCCACAACTTTGAGAATGTAACGTGCTAAAAAATTAAGGGTTAATCCCAAGGTTATGACAAACACTCACACCAAGTTTCATCAAAATCCATCAAGAAACCAGCTCTCTATCGTATTCACAAAGTATTTTCAAAAACAAGGGCAATAACCCATTAAATATTTTTCGATTTGTCTGATTTTAAATAGGCTTCTTCCTTGGATGAGTATAGACACTCACAGCAAGTTTTACCAAAATCCATCAAGAAACCAACTCTCTATTGTGTTCACAACAATTGTGGACAGACAGGGGCGACTACAATATACGCCCACATTTCAAGTTAAGGGTATCCAACTGAAGGAAGAAAAGAGGAGGGAGAGAGAAGAAAAGAGGAGGGAGAGAGAAGAAAAGAGGAGGGAGAGAGAAGAAAAGAGGAGAAGGAATGAAACATGTTGTGTTGTCCTGCAATTTTCATGTACATGTATAAGTGCAATAAGTAATTGCCATGTTTTCTATTTTATGTGTTTTTATTTGACCAAACCAATCTAATTTTTTTGCTAATTATCCAATAAATTTTACTCGAAAATATGAAAAATGTGTCTAGTAGTACCACACTGGATATAAATAAAACATGACTAATATAGTAGCTGATAATACCCAGTTTTCTATGAATATTAGTTGATGAGATTACTGAGGGGAATCATTTTTTATCAACTCAGATTGTTATCATTCTGACTATCTGTTATGTGATAATTTAGAATAAATTTGGTTCAATATCCATCGAACAGAGAAAATGTTGTTGTAAAGTTAAACCTTTTAGTTAGTGACAGTACTGGGGGGGGGGGGGGGGTTGTTTTTGGTTTTAATTTAGGTCGACGTCTAAAAGTCCACTGACCTTTAGTAAATCATGGTTCAATATCTTTTGAATTGAGAAATTAAACCCTTTAGTTAGTGACAGTACTTGGGGGTAGTTGTGGGTTTTTATTTAGGTCGACGTCTAAACGTCTGCCTAGTAATTTAAGGTAAATTCCAGAATTTAGAAAAAGTAAAATGTGTCGGTTGTCCGATAGCCAATGATGTCGAGTTCTGTAAAAGTTTGGTGACCTTGAAAAATTATGTTGACCAATGACGGTAGGTTAGCTAAACGAATTTGATGGTATCTAATGAAATCATGGTTTTGAGACATGCTTACTCTTTTCGTAACACCTGATGGTATCCCTACTATACACCTATTGCTTTTGATTTTGCTTGTGCGGATTTTTTTTTATAAGAAAGTGTGTTCTTAATCTCGTCCACTATCTAAGTTTAATTTATTCATTTTTCAATGACCACAGATATGAGGTTATGGTTTGAAATTTCAAATCGATTAAATAGAAATAATAACTGATAACGTGTTGGGGCTAAAAGTTAACTTAGATGATTTTAGTGATCAAGTTATTTGATTGGTCAGCTACAAAAATTTATCTTGGAATAAGTATTATCAAAGCAGATTGCTGTATTTCTTAACATCTGGAATTTAAGGTAAGTTTTCGAAAAGAAGGTCCCTGGTTGTGAAATCAGTATGTTAAAAGTACAATGTATTTTGTTGAAATTATCTTGAGTTCGAGTTTAGAAGACTACTAAAACTGATCGCTTGAAATGACACCTGAGGGTCTTAATCGTGAATTTAGAGAGTAAAAGTCGTGTTAGAAAAACAATTCCATTAGAATATTATGTCGAGTTTTGAATTGTAAAACCATCCGTTATGGCGTTGGTTTCTCATCAATAGCCTGCTTCTGACGAGTAAGGCGTAGTCGTGGGTTGTTATAGCGGTCGGCTTGTGAAAATTTTCTTCAATAACTAAAAATCTGAGGCTTGGGTGTTGTAAAGTAAAACCTTGAGAATAAATTCAAGGTGTCGGTCGTGAATTCAGATTAGCGCTGTGTTAGAAAAACAATGAATTTCATCAGAATTGTATGATTTATATTTTGAACTTTACAAGGTCGGGGTAAAACGATTTATTCGGAAATTGAAATAATGAAATTCATTGGACATATAGATTCAAGATGCTGAACACTTTACAAGGTCGGGGTAAGACGATTTATTGGGAAATTGAAAAAACGAAATTCATTGGACATATAGATTCAAGATGCTGAACACTTTACAAGGTCGGGGTAAGACGATTTATTGGGAAATTGAAAAAACGAAATTCATTGGACATATAGATTCAAGATGATGAACACTTGCAAGGTCGGGGTAAGACGATTTATTGGGAAATTGAAAAAACGAAATTCATTGGACATATAGATTCAAGATGCTGAACACTTTACAAGGTCGGGGTAAGACGATTTATTGGGAAATTGAAAAAACGAAATTCATTGGACTTATAGATTCAAGATGATGAACACTTTACAAGGTCGGGGTAAAACGATTTATTGGGAAATTGAAAAAACGAAATTCATTGGACTTATAGATTCAAGATGCTGAACACTTTACAAGGTCGGGGTAAAACGATTAATAAATTGAAAGAAGTAGAGTAGAAACAATGACCAGACCGTAATCTCCAGAACCTAGATCTGGTCTCTGTTATAATTCTATCATCCTAAAACTTTCTTCTGTTTGACAAGAACCAGATCTCCTGCCACTCGTATCAACTTCGGAACTAGACAAGCGTGCTAGATAACCTCGTATACAATACAGTAGTCGCCATATTGAATAAGTTATAGTACAGTCTAATCACAATCACTTTTCAGAGAGTGTCATCTTTCGCGGTAAAATCATCCATTCAAAATCAATCTCCGAAACAAGATGTCTATTTACCGGGCAAGATGGCAGGTTATCATTGTCGAGCCATTATACAGTCTCGAACAATGACGATGGTCGAGCCGAATGATCTGCAAGACGACTCGACCATTACTCTCTTCACCGAATAATTCCTTTCTACCAGCTACAACTTTCTTCTGTTAGAGTCGTTTGAGAGGTACCAGACGTCCTGCTAGACTAGGCCATTACACTCTTCATCGAATAGCTTGATGGTCTCAACACAACACGTTCTGTCTCGCATATTATTTAAACCGACTTTCTCATAACTTCTCCACCCCATCTCATCTCTCAATTCAAGCCTTTTAAATTGCAGTCAACAATCCAAACAGTTATGTGTTTCTTTGCATTTTAATTCTTCATAAATATTCATGTAGTCATGTTTTTCGAATTAGCATAAAAACAATGTCGTCTTATTTATATCTAATTATTGTATCATTCAGTAATTGTCTATTTGAGAAGTACCAGATTGCCTGAAAGACACAACAACTCAGCGATTAAACCCCTTACTGCCTGGTATTCATCAGACCTTACACAAGAAACACGTCAAATTAACACAATTTCAACTCCCAAGGTCACAAGATCTGTTTTATTGTTTCTGTATTAATGTAAGGCAGGAAGTCAGGGCACCCATTCCTGGTACTGCCATGTTTTCTGTCTGGGTCAAAAAAAAAAAAGATCTGTTTTAAGACGATTGCTCTCAGTTCGATTGGAGTTAATCTGCATCACTCTTTATCAAGACCAACAGATAAATGCGAAAATTGGGTATCGAAAATTCGATTACTAAGATATATTTTCTCAGAGACACAAGAACTTCCACGAATACAAGACTTCTTTTTAAGACGATTGCTCACAGTTCGCTTGGAGATAATAAACACAAAAACATTACTCTTTATCAAGACTAACAGATGAATGCCAAAAAAATTGGGTATCGAAAAATTCGATTACTAAGATATATTTTCTCAGAGACACAAGAAACACGATTTCAACATTCAAGAATATGTTGTAGAAAGATTACAACCAGTGCTGTTATAGATGTTTTATTGTGGAGGCGAGCTTCCACATCGACTTCAGGTTCAAAACAAACTATTGCTTACTTATATAGTTTTTTTTCGGATTCTACAGTGCCAGAAGTCGTTAGAAATTCTGTTTTTAGATAATGTTATTCGAAGCAGACCATGCTAACTCTTTACGAAACACCTGATAGTACTCCTCTTTTAGGGGAATCCACTACTATACAACTATTGCTCTTAATTTTACCATTCTTTGGATGAGTTTTTGCTTGTACGAATTTTTAAAATGTCAACTTGGACTGTCTTGGAATGTCACAGTTAGATTTCGAGTTTGGTTACAATTTGAATTTCTGCGTCAATTTGATCTATAATTTAAGATTATATGTCGTCTGATGATTATATTTCGAAATGATATTCTAGAAATTATTACATGTCTGGGTTGAGGAATAAATACAAAATATTACAATTATGATAGGAGGTTGACTTGTTTCTCGCCGCCATTTAAATTATCCAGATGAAATTAAACACGACCGATTCCATATCAGACGTCCTTCATAGATTGAGGAATAGGGTTAGTTGACACAAACTTAAATGAGGAATAGGGTTAGTTGACACAAACTTAAAATGTCATGTAGGAAATTCTATGGTCGTTTAGGAAAGCTCCTCGTCAAATACGACAATGCAGTATCTTGTGATAGTGTTGTTTATCCTAAACTGCTGAGATAGTGTTGTTTATCCTATACTGCAGAGATAGTGCTGTTTATCCTATACTGCAGAGATAGTGCTGTTTATCCTATACTGCAGAGATAGTCTTGTTTATTTTATACTGCAGAGATAGTGTTGTTTATCCTATACTGCAGAGATAGTGTTGTTTATCATAAACTGCAGAGATAGTGTTGTTTATCCTATACTGCAGAGATAGTGCTGTTTATCCTATACTGCAGATATAGTGATGTTTATCCTATACTGCAGAGATAGTGTTGTTTATCCTAAACTGCAGAGATAGTGTTGTTTATCCTATACTGCAGAGATAGTGCTGTTTATCCTATACTGCAGAGATAGTGCTGTTTATCCTATACTGCAGAGATAGTCTTGTTTATTTTATACTGCAGAGATAGTGTTGTTTATCCTATACTGCAGAGATAGTGTTGTTTATCATAAACTGCAGAGATAGTGTTGTTTATCCTATACTGCAGAGATAGTGCTGTTTATCCTATACTGCAGATATAGTGATGTTTATCCTATACTGCAGAGATAGTGCTGTTTATCCTATACTGCAGAGATAGTCTTGTTTATCCTATACTGCAGAGATAGTGTTGTTTATCCTAAACTGCAGAGATAGTGTTGTTTATCCTATACTGCAGAGATAGTGCTGTTTATCCTATACTGCAGAGATAGTCTTGTTTATCCTATACAGCAGAGATAGTGTTGTTTATCCTTTTCTGCAGAGATAGTCTTGTTTATCCTATACTGCAGAGATAGTGTTGTTTATCCTAAACTGCAGAGATAGTGTTGTTTATCCTATACTGCAGAGATAGTCTTGTTTACCCTATACTGCAGAGATAGTCTTGTTTATCCTATACATGTACTGCAGAGATAGTGTTGTTTATCCTAAACTGCAGAGATAGTGCTGTTTATCCTATACTGCAGAGATAGTGCTGTTTATCCTATACTGCAGAGATATTGATGTTTATCCTATACTGCAGAGATAGTGTTGTTTATCCTATACAGCAGAGATAGTGTTGTTTATCCTATACAGCAGAGATAGTCTTGTTTATCCTATACTGCAGAGATAGTTTGTTTTTCTTTAAATTGT
Organism: Lottia scabra; assembly: GCA_029955415.1. Classification (NCBI taxonomy): domain Eukaryota; kingdom Metazoa; phylum Mollusca; class Gastropoda; family Lottiidae; genus Lottia; species Lottia scabra. Next base: position 48,367,450 of record JARJEI010000001.1, read on the forward strand.
CTAGGGATATTTTGTGCAACTAATATACTCAATCGATGCTGAGTCACTTGTCCAAACTAGATACCACTTTTTGATATGAAATACTTGCTCATTTATTGATATACTTTCTCAAATAAAAAGTTCATTAGCTGCTACCAATGTATTGTCAATGTGTTTACATGAATTTTGAGATTTGTGTTTCGATTATGGGATTCGTGCATGGTTTTATTATTATTAAGGTTGATGGTACTTCACGTATGGAAAGTCCACTGCTATATAATTATTGTCAGGCTCTGGACAAGATTTTTGATTAACGGAATTGTTTTGCTTGTACAGATTTGTATAATTATAGGATCGTCTTGCTTGGGGTTTATTATTATAAAAAATTGTGTCCATTGTTAAGAAAATTAGAACCTGTCGTCGACCTGTTAAGCACATTCAACAAACTGCAATGAATTTGTCTGGGAGATTAGGATTCAAGGAGACTTTAAGACTTTAAAATAATTGTTTGCTTTCTAAGATTTGAATTTAATTATCGTAACTTTATCTTCTGTGGAGTTAGAATACTCTTAGACTATCACAAAATCTTTTGATGTGATTGCTTCGTTTTATACACGAGTCGCAAGATTTGTTACAATTTGAATAAAGATTCTGATCAGATAAAAGAAAGAGACGTCTTTTTATTGTATTTGATGTAAAAGAACTGTAGTTGTAAGAAAAAAGCAGACTTTGCTTTGATTTTTCCCCCGAGGTTTTACAATAACAAGAAGAGTGATAAAAAGAGAGACGGAAATCGACTTGGATTGATCAGGAATATTGATATGTTTTAACAGAATTCAACAAATATCCTGGAATTATCCTATTTGTTGCAAGACAAGACGACAATTTCCTTTGTATTCAACCTGCCTTCTTCCAATTGGTTCTATCCATGTCTTATGTTCATTCTACAGGTTTTTACATTTTCTGGAAATCCTTGCAAGCATTGTTTTTGTGATGAATACCAAAAAAAAAAACAAAAAAAATTGGAACATGCCGAACCTTTAACTCGAAATCCAAAACAAAAGTTTGACAAATACATTGTAAGCAGCAATTAACGTACTATTCATTTATGTGAGGAAGTATATCAATAAATGAGGGTATTTCATAATGACTAGTTGTTCATCCCTTTCGGAGAGACCAAACAGCTATAAATGAATTTTCAAAGTTTATCAGTTTGGCAGGTTTTTTTTCAACTCTGCAACTTTGCACATTACAGACTTTAATGACAAAGGACGATGTAGGAAGCGTGTTTGAATAAGAGTATGACCCAATTAATACAAGGAAGGTATCAGTGAGTGATTGTATCAGAATAGAGATTATTATCAATATTAATATCACTATACTTACTGACAGGTGTTTTATATCTATAATAATTATACATAGATACAGATATTATAACCTAACTGTACTTAAATACAGATTTCATAATAATTATACATAGATACGCTCCTTGGTTCATACCTAGTTGAGCACTCTATCTGGAGTGTACCATTGTCGTTAGCGTATAATAATAATTATACATAGATACAGATATTATAACCTAACTGTACTTAAATACAGATATTATAACCTAACTGTACTTTAATACAGATATCATAATGTACTGAAATACTTAATCTAATTTTAATACATACGTATTACTGTACTGAAATAACTTGACCATAACTTTTAAATAATCTGTTAATCGTTCGTCCTGGTCCCATGCCAAATGATAAAGCACGACCTCATGAAAATCTAATTGTCCACCAGTAGCAATGACGTATCTCTTGAATGTCTCGCTACGCCACCGACCAGCAGAGTTCCTGACATAGGGATAACATATGGTAGGGTAGTACAATACATAATACAGTACCCTACCCTAAGTGTTTTATGATCAGAAACTAATAATTTATTATAAGGTTTCTGAAGGATGGGGAACTGATATCGCAATCTAATGTAGAACGATTTGAGCACTCTGTTATATATCACCGAAATTATGCTTCTTGTAAATGCTATCTCATCTTAAACTATTCAAATATAACAATATGCAATTTTCACGAAATTTGAATTTACATGTTTTCTTCTGATTACCTCCGGAGTGCTATTTTCATGAACAATGTGGAAGTAAAATTATTTTTTCATATCTTTTCAGGAAAGAAGATTTCTCATCAGATGAGATTCCGAATGTCTACAAACTAGGAAATGAAAACAAATGAAAACCAACAGAATTCCACATTCTTTAGAAAATTTTGAAAGTTATTCATAAATTTTTACATATTTATCTTCAAATGAATAAGGACCTGTGTCATTTTGAAGACAGTCTCGTATTCTGTTGAATCTTATCCTTGAAAATCCAATACTGATATATATTAACAACTTAAGTTGTTGCACTGAAATGTTAACTACTCGAATTACAGAATTAAATTTTAAAACCACCTTTTCATGTAGTCAAGTACTTGACTAGAGCTAGGCCCATATTCTAAAAACTTCCTTAAAACCCGGATAAAGGTAACATTTATTAAGGATGCCTTAAATGATGTGCTGCTGACACAATGAGTTTCAGCTACTTTAGAAATATTGGTTAAATTTCTAATATACACACATAAAGCAAAGAAATTGAGCAAAGAGGAGGGTGAAAAAATCGTGTATACGATACGAACGCATCTGATAAAAAATAACCCATTCAGTTCAGTGCAAGGGGGCCATTTCAATTGTGATAAAACAAAATGATTCTGACAAGTTTTCTCCCACGATTTGACTAAATCTCTAAAGTAGAAAACCTAAAAAGTAAAAAATAGTAAAAATGTTGGTTCATTTCTTTTCACGAGCAAAACCTTGTTAGTTGCCTGGTTTTCGTAATTGAATTGAAAGCTCTTTTTCTTTCTTTCACCAAATTAACGATTTTTTCGCCATTCTTCATCTTTTTCTAAGAAAGTTTTTTTGCCACCACTAAAGATTGAGTTATCATGTCAGTAGCCAGGCTACAACTCCATGTAAAAAACAGAAAATACAATTTCCGAAATTAACCATTGAATTACAGAAATTGATTCGAGCTGCTCAACAAATTTATTTTCAATATCAAAGTTTGTGGAATTTTCTCGTAATTCTCCAAGTTTTTAACCATAAATGACATTATTAGTGAATGTTTCATCACAGTTGGGGGAATTCAATTTCACTTTCCGTTTAATGCCCATACAATCAGAGCACCACAATCACTGATATTAACTTCAGTTTTCCGCTATTGAAACAGTTTTTGTTCTGTATTCTGTAATGATAATTTCACAACAACAACAAAGGTGAATTGTCGATGTAAAACATCATCTTATTGACAGATTGGACAATGATTATTTTTCTATGTGAAATAAGTGTTACACGCTTTCCTGACATCTATCCCACCTCGTTTTAAAATGTGACAAATAGAAAAACAAATTATTGTTTCCAAAAAAAAACTTTTACTAAACACTGTATTTTCTTCAAAAAGAACTGACTACAATTTCGTAAATTTCATAACATCGAGATATGAAACAGAAATCAAGTAAAATCAACTAAACCCACGCCGTAAGATTTTTTAAAGCACATTGTGTCTTCCCTTCATTCACCTAACAAAATTCTTTTAACGGGAAACAAAATAATTATGCGATTCAATCAAGTTCTATGAATATTTTTCTCAACCTAAATGTTTTAATAATACATGTACATAAATGTAATTGTATGTAATCACTTTAATTGTGCTTCACAAATCGTCAGCAGTGGAATGAATTCTTAAAGAGGTGGGCTATGTACTTTTTGAAGCTGTTGTTTTGGGTTTTGTGGAATATTGATTTAAAAGGGGAATGTTTGTCACTTCAAAAGGTCGATTTGGGTCTTGAACATATGTAAATAGCCTGTCGACCTTAAGCTGCACACAAATCACACAATCCAACAAATGGTGAACATATCCCTTTAAAGCCTATATTCATTGTGACCAGCAAATAACGATTGTGCAGCAACACAGTTCACTGTTCTGGAGTCCAGTTTCTATCTAATTCTAGCATTAATTCCGCTAATCTTCCCGGTTATTAACTGTGAATTTTAAATAACACAGTATTAACCAGTACTTAATCAAGCTTATTTTTGATAGGGCACCTGCTTACAGGTCAGTCTAATTGAGATATCCAAGTTTTAAACCTTCCCACTAAAGCCTAAATCATTTCAGAACAAGAAGTTTAACGTCCGAATATGCATCATCACCTGGAAGGTCGTATGTATTTAACATGTAAAAAAAGCGTACCCGACTGAAAGCAATAAGAAAATTTCCAACAGCTCAGTAATGAAACACGATAAAACAAATCTTGAAATCCATGCAAACATTGGCAATACATTGGTAGCAGCTAGTG